>OY751412.1:4404876-5604876 GCA_963565655.1 Aleiodes testaceus
TGTGTGTGGGTGTATGCTGCTGGAACGCCCAACGCATTCGCACGTACGAACAGGTGCCTTCGACTTTTCTCCCTCGCTCTTTCTCACATTGGCTATGGTATTGTGAAGGCAGCCCCCCCCCCCCCCCCCCCCCCCCCCATGGCCATCCAGAATACACTCTCCCTGTAAAGTTTGTATACGCTAGCAGTCCCTAGGGCTACACATAACGCTACAACGCATTTTCCCTCGTATGTATATGGAAGTAACAGGAGAGGAAAATTACGTAGGAAAACTTTGTACGATTGGAATTCAAACTCTGTAACACACATTTCACCTCTGAGTCGTACTGGATTTTTCATTATTTCTTTCTCTTTTTTTTTTTCATTTATTTTTCTTTGATAATTAAATTTCATGGGACAATGGACACCGTGAAATTGATAAAATTTTAATTTTCAATTGTGTACTGGAATACGTTATTATACGATGTTACAATTTATAATTTGAGAAGAAATCAAAAGTTATTGAAATACCTGGCAATTAATTATTTTCCAATCAAACTTCAATAATCATTAAATTTAATTGGAAATACTGAAATTCATTGTGCGTGAATTAACATGGAAAATTAGTATTCTTTCATTATATTGAATTTAATAAAACTTCATTATGGAGAAAGGTGGAGTTAAAAGTACCACAAATGGCCACATCCTAAGTTTAACATATCCCAAGTTTTCTCATTCTAAAAAAAAAAGAAAAGGCACCACATGACACGCACACAATGTTGTACTCGAGCAAACAGTGAGAAACATACGCAGAGATCAGGAGGAATAAACCTCACTGCAACACGACTGGGCGCATTGCGGAAAACCCCCTTTGGCCCACTCTCACTCTCCTTTTCCCTCTTATTTCTTCGTCCCATGTATTTTGCCACCATTAGCATCATCTCTCTCTCCCTCTCCATCCACCGATACCAAGCACAACTTCTCATCTCTTTCTCACTCACAAGACACACCAGTTTTGCTCATTCAAATTGTCTCTCCTCTTTCACTCACCCACTCGACACCCCCCTCCATCCTCATTCCCATATGACCCTGTGCTCTCTCACCCTGTCTCCAAAGCACACTCTTCCTTCCTCTTCCTCTCTCTTTTCCCATCATCACTCTCCCCTTTTTTTTCTCTCATTCTTTCCCCACCTTTTCACACCTAATTGGGCATTTTGTGCTGCATTGCCCGAGATATTATCATAGTAATAGCCATACCCAGGCACGAGCCTACGTTACCCACACAATGGTGTGCAATTCCGTGCACGTCTTTCCTTCTTCTTTTTTTCCTCCATATTTCCCTTTTTATCCAACTCGTCGAGGGCTTTTTTTCATGCCATTTATATTGCACTGTCCTTTACATACATCCAGTGGAGATGAAGTACTTTCAATTTTCTTTTCATCGAGTTTTCATTTTTATTGAATATTCCACCATTCCTTTCGTCATTCAGAAATACTCCCACGATTGAACGGAAGAAACTGCAACGACTTAATTAATTCCTCACTCCAAAATCCCGGAAGACACTGGGGAAAATGGAATGACTCTATTTTTAAAGGAGCTAGTGTATGTGTGTGTGTGCGGAGGATCGTTTGAAACAATGCATTGGAGTTGACCGTTCTACTAAGTGTGATAGTTATCGGAGTTTAAGCGATTATCGAGAGCACAGAGTCTTGTTCATTTAGAGAAGACATTGTAGAAAAGGGATCGTGCGGAGGATGAGAGAAAAGGGGGAAGAACAGAAGACGATAGAGATACGTGTGATACAAGTGCCCTATCCTCAACACGATATGAGTGAGCATTCGTTTGCATAAAAGAGGCAAGTTAACCCCTTTACTGGGGTTGGGTCTCGGTCGTTGCCATTAACCCAGTGACTGTATAATTAAACTCTTGAGCGAAACAGCTGGAAAGCTTAGTTCCAAGTATTTGGGCGTATCTTTGAGAAACTCTTAGGCTGGATTTCGAAAACTCAGGTGTAACTCGATGATGAGAGTTACATTGTTCTACATAATCACGATAAACGAATTTACCATAAATGCATGAAAGAGAGAGAGAGAGAGAGAGAAAGAAATTTCTTTTAGGTTTTTCATTCTCTTAAGAATTCTTACTGGCTTTAATTTAAACACCTTTCCTAACCGTTTCTCGAGAATCGTTTGTCGGTGCCGTAGCATGTATATGCCAGAGGCGATGCTTTTCTCAAACCCACACTGTTTCTCTACCCCTCCGCCTCTCACCCCAAAAAACCAGCTCCGTAGCCCTACAGAGGCTCTCAAGAAGAGAAACGAGAATTGCCTTGAGACCGGCAAGGCACTCGGCGGTTTCTAATTCTTCCTCGGGCCGAACTAACTTTCCAGTCCTTAGCCGTTCTCATTTAACCCCTCGACTTAACGTCTTTGAGCATTATTACCCTGCGCTTCTCAGCCTCACCCCATTTCTCCTCCTCCTCCTCTCGCTTCACTCTTTCTATTTTCAGCATCCTCCTTCCCAACGCAACTACAAAACGAGCCTCGCGGCTTCTTCCTCATTCTCTCTCCGCACCTCATTTACCAACGTCATTTGTATTATTACAATTTTCTTTCAGATTAAAAAAGAGAGAGCCATTAATCGTGAATTCCAGATAACGAAGTATTCCCGGATATTATTTGAGACAAAGTTTTGTTCTCTGTGGAGGGTTAAAAAAAAAAATTGTACTATTTGCGGAAATAATAGTATTCAAACAGATGGATAGAGTAATAACGGTGAGTAAACTCAGTCGATTTAGTTTGCTGGCACACGATGTACCCATTTTGGTTCAAGTGCAAAGGGAATATAAAGGCATGCGTGCGTATTGCGAGAGTGGGCAAAAGCATCGGTTCCACTTCTCCCCGTATTTCCGCCCCGTTCATGCCCCCCTCTCTCTACCTTCCTCAATCTCCCTCTCTCTTTTGGATACGTAGATACGTTCTCGTCCGCACGATATAACCGGTTAATGGGCAGAGAGCCCCGCGAATAGCTCCTGGGGAAACTTCTCGAAATATCACTCTAGCGGTCTCTGGGTCCCTAAACCGAGCGCTGCTGCGTTGGTTCAACTGCTGCTGGTATTCCTGGTTGGGAAGCGGAGTAATATCAGGTGGAGGTTGGCGTAGCAATTTCATTACCGTAACCACTGGGTACCCAGGCATTCGTGTGCAACCGACAATGCCTGTACGTTTATGCGGGGCGGAACGACGAGGGGGGGAGTGAGCGCCAGATAGAGACAGAGAGATAGAGCAGTTTGGATACGTTTGTGAGTACAGTGGGACGATTGAGGGGGAGGAGAAAGGGGCTGCGGGCCTATATGCGAGATTGCATGCCCAGTCCAAGTGCGCAATGCCACTACCGGTCTCTATCCGCTAATTCACCCAACGTGGCAAGTTACTTGCCATCCTCTCTATCCACTCTCTATCTATTCATCTCTCTCTCTCTCACTTTACTGCCTCTCTTTGTGTACCTCCACCAATGTGGAACTTCAACAAACGCGTTGAACTGGATGAGTCACATTTTCAACATTTGCGTTATTTTCACCGACAATTTCTACAATTTGAATTTCCAAAATGCATCACAAAATTGTCGGAATTCTCGTTAATTTTATTGGGATAAATTGAATGTATTAATTTCCCGCAATTGTCTTCGCTCACGTTGAATGAATAAAGTACTGTAAAAATTGTAGGGTGAAACGTATATGTATGGGTTCGTTAGGGGTAATGAAAGAAATGTGTAACGGAGTTTAATTAGGTCCACAGCAAGGCAACTTGACAAACTGCTCTCATCCTCCAGTTACCTCTTTCCTCCCTTCCATTTGCCTTGTTTCTCAACGTGGCGAATTCTTTTTTTTTCTCTTTCTCTCATTTTTTTTCCACCTCCTCTCCATCTCCTCACCTTTATTTCTCTACGATCGTGCCGACCATACTGCCATTCCACTCAGTTAACTCGAGGCAACGCGCGCCCTGTTGTTTCATCCAGTAGAGAATCGAGAGATGGCGAAATGAAGGAGAGAAGGATGCTCCGAGTAAAGTAGAGTAGTAGTGCGGTGTGTGTTGGACCATCATCTCCTAATAAGCCTCCACCAGAACCGCAACTTCAGTTCTCTTATTAAGCTGCTCTCTTCTCCCTCTTTTTTTCGATTCTAGATAGCAGTAAATTGCGTAATGCTGGCTGGAAACTGCTCCAGTCTGGCTCCTCCTCTCCTCCTCCTCCTCCTCCTTATTCTGTCCCCAGTATTTTCTTGATGCCCTGTCTGTACTGGCACAGACACGCTCCTGTATAACAGAGAAATGAGAGGAAAATTAAGGTACACTGTTACTTGACCAGGGCTCTTATCCCACGTGGAAAAAAAGAAACAACTGACAAAGAAAATCAAGGAAAAGCAGAGAGCAGATTAGTGGAAAGTTTTTCTACTTGAGATTCTCCTGTTCTTCCAACAAATTATCCATCTAATTCAACCTCTACCCTGAGTTTTTTTTTCGTCTTCTCGTTTTTTTTTTGTTCGTACAGATCCACAGTTTAGTGAAAGGAAATCCTCTCTTCCGAATGAGATTCTACGAAATTCTTATCTCGAAAAGTATTTAATGAAAGATTAAATTAAATATTGATACTTCATTTCCTCTTCGATTGGAAAATACAGAATAAAATATCCCACAAAAACCCATGTAAAACTAACAAAGAATAATATTTATAATAATCCGACTTAATCTTTTTGAGTCTTAACTTGAATATTCATGAGTTTAACAGTGTGATATTTATTACCGCCATACGATCTACTTAGGAATAACAGTGGAAACGTTGTTTTATCTCGTTTTATAATGGCTTCATACTTAAATTCAAGAATTTTTAAAACTCATTAAAAAAAAAAGAAGGATTTCCTCAATTTAACGAGAAAGAAAAAGGTGAATGAGGTGGATATGACCTGGCGAATAATTGAACAATGAATTGGCTTGTTGGAGAAAAGCCCCGGGACCATTCAGCCTTGGAAGGAATAAAAAAAAACGAAAAGGGCAGAAAAAAACGTACGATAGAACAAGACATTGGACACTGTAGCGAAAAGCGAGGACAGAAGTGCGGAGACCCTTCCTGTGGGAGTAGTCAAAAAACTTTGGCGGTTAAATAGAGGATCGGCCGAAGTAAACGGGCCTCAGGCGATTAATAACATTTATAATGTAGAAGATACGGTATAGTATTTTTTTCGAAAAAATAAACCGAAGGAAACGTACATTATCTAGATGTCCCCCTTTCCTCTCCGGCGGCCCCGGGGGATACATGGAGCTCATTCGTGCCGCAATGAGCCAACCTAGGCGAAAACTCTACGCACACAGACTTCCAACTGTTCTTTTCTTTCACTTCGGATTTTATATGAACGGCCTTCTCTCTATTTCTCCTCCCCTTGCTCCCACCATTTCAACCCCATTCAGCCTGTTCTCTTCTTTTCTCAACTTGCTGCACGTCCGGAAAATAGGTAATAACCCCCGCATAACGTCGACGCTGTTTATCTTACAAATTCAATTTCGAGACAGCTGCCACACTCACACTCATGTAACAAGGTGTCTCCAAAGAATGTATATATGAGGCTTTTCCATTGCCCCACTCCTCTCAGGAGGGTTTATCGTCAGTTAACATTGGACAATGAGACAATTTTATATAAAATCGCACATAGTTCTTTCATTTGTAATATTCAATCGTCATAATTTCTCCTCTCTTTCGATATTGAACAATCCATTTTCACGTCACTATAATTGATGACAATCAATTGTTACTTCTCTCGTTTGCACAATATAACAATAGAAAAGAGCACTAGATAAGATAATTCATCAAAGAGAGAAAATAATGGAGATCATTTCCCCTCCATCATTTTCACAATAATAAATAAATTTCCTGATAATAAAATAAATACG
This sequence comes from Aleiodes testaceus, assembly GCA_963565655.1. NCBI lineage: Eukaryota > Metazoa > Arthropoda > Insecta > Hymenoptera > Braconidae > Aleiodes > Aleiodes testaceus. The sequence goes on from OY751412.1 coordinate 4,410,798, forward strand.
TGGAAAAAGTGAAAAGCACATTTTACCCCTCAGTTATCACTCCTCACTCGAAATCTCGCCATTTAATACCTCCAATGTAATTACCCGCGCACATAATCCAATCGGACGCATCAAAAGCTCTGTTTATTCTTCAATATCCTCCGGGTGGATGAGAAAAGAGGATTAAACTGAATGAGCATATTTGCAAAATTGTGTACATATGCCATGGCGATTTATACATGAAAATACTACCCCGAGAAATTCAGTGAAAGAGACAGAGAGAATGGTTAGATGAATGAGGCAGAATGGGACATTGTGATACGATCGGAAGTACGGGAGATGCCATCGATCGTGGTCACAGAAATCGAGATCACTCCAGGATACACACAGAGGAGGAGAAAGCCTCCGGATTCTCTCCTCCTCTCTGCACAGTTGGATCGTTACGTGGGGCATTGAAACCCGTTAAATTCAACTGGAGCGAGTGAGACAAAGAACATTGCTAAAATAACAGTGTATGTGTGTGTGTGTGTGGAGGAAGGAAAGAGGTACGAATGTGCAGAGCAAACGTGGAAGCCGTATGGTTACATATACGGGAGAAACACGGGCGACCACACTGGCATAATAACCGAGAGTAATTCGTGAATTATTGACTACCTTGGGCGCATAACGTACACGCACAATGTACAAAGCTGTACTAACTGTTGGATCACAATCGCAATATGTGCGTGAGTTGATTCTCGTGGGAGCCGAGGGAAATGGGAGTTCTCTCTCCCTCTCGGTGTGTAGGTGCGGGCGAAGCCATCGCCGTCCAAAAGCATCCCTCAGTGTGCATCAAAGACGCTTTCCATATGATGTTTGGCCTGGTGCCTGGGGATACTATACTGGCTCTCATGCATGAACCATTGCTTCAAGTAATTTCTCACGCACTGGTATGGAGTTATTTACTGTGTGTTATGTCTGTCTATCTTGCTATCGCGTGGAAATCTACGTGCAATAAATATCTGGGTTGTAACTTAACAGAGACGGACGTTGTGGAAATTAATCTTCATTCGTATCATTGACTGGTGCTTGTTGCTGATGTTATTAATTCATTGGAATTTCGAGGCTAATTTCAGGTACTTTTCCATTCAAATTCAAGGTTAAATAATAGGGAAATGTTTGAGACTTTAATTTGACTTTGAGAAGGGAAATTCTCTGATATAATATCGATCGATGCGTGATCAAACGATGCTCTCTGCTTTTCTCATCTCTCTCTCTCTCTCTTGCCAATATCGATTATCAAATTTACTTCATGAGGCGAATAATATAACTGCAAGGCCGTAAAGACTTACGATACCAGCAAGTGGTGGTAGTGGTTAGAGCGAGAGAGGCAAGCAAGTTGAACCTCTTAATTAGCTGCAATTACAGCAACATAGCAATGTCGAGCAGATCGCCGGAGGCTTATCCTCCGTCCTTCCTCTATTCGCCAACACACAAAGTTCTATCCCCTTATGCCACTCTCCTATCCTCTGCAACGCGTTCAACGTTTATGCCTTCCGGCTGCTGGTGATCCATCTCGTGTGTATTCCCAACCAGAGGAGCCAATTTACGGTTAAAATTGAAACAAGAAAAAGAAAGGCAGAAGGAAAGAAAGGAAGACAATAAGGAAACAGGACAGTGTAAAAAATGAGGGAAAAAAGAACGATTACTTTTTTTTTTTTACTAAATTGTGGAGAAAAAATAATAATTGAGAGATATGAAAGGGAAAAAAGAGGGAAATATTTAATTCTCCATTTTGCTTCAAAGGCCCTGGCAAAATTAGCCTTAATGACGGCTGTAATAGCTCGAGAAAATAAAGAAACAGATGAAAAGAGTAATTGGAGAATAAAAATGACTGAAAAATAAGGAAAAAGATTATTCAAACGGCTCCAACTTGACGATTATAATATTTTGAGCTCAATACACAGTATTACGACTGTGACTCGACAATGCCACAAAATTTTGAGGTAAAGAGAGAGAGAGGAGAGGATGGTGTGTATTGTTGGATTCTAGATGTTAGTGGAAAACGAATGTGTGCGGTGTAGCGTATGGCCGATTGTGCTCGATCGTCTAGGCGCGAGATTCACGTCGTAAAGGAGGAAAACGGGGTTTACGAGGCTGTCTGGGGCTGTAGGTGTCGACACGTTTAAAAGGAGCCAGTGAAGATGGGCGAGGAGGACAAGAGAGAGAGAGAGAGAAAGAGAGCGAACGGGAGTGAGGAATGGAGTTTGAAGACGATGCGGGTTTACGAAATAGAGACGAATACCCGGTGAGTCATTCGAGAGTATTCGAGCGCGTTAGTGCCTCATCATTCTGGTTAAGCTATGAATCCCAAATTTTCCCTGCTGTCGTTTTCAAATTTTAGGAAAATCATTAAATGGAGAAACTGTGAGAAAGAAGAAACGGAGGCAATGCGATAACGGATAGAGTGGAAATGGATTCGAGGAGTTTTTAGAGCCCAAGGAAATAAAAGATACTTTGAGTTAATCTCTGTTTTATATATCCGTTTGAGAATTTCTTTATGTACGTCTATATGTTTAGAATATTTCAGAGATTCTCTGTGTGGCCGACCCACTGCAGGCATATCTACTTTGGCTTCCTCTCGGTCTGCCTCTCTCTCGCACACACATACCCCAGCACACACGGTACTTTGTTCCTGCCTCGAGCCCGGCGTTGATTCTCCCTCCACCTAACCGTTAGCCATTCCCCTCTCCCTCTCCATTCTAAGGCTCCTGTCAGCTCGCTCACAAACAGAATTATTTATGAGTTTGAACGCGAGCCAAAGCTCGCCCCATCTCTCCCCCACTCTTGCGTATAAGCCACTAAGAACCGGGAGAATCGGAGATCGCTGGAAGATCCAAGGAGGCAGGTGAAGAGTTCGGAATTCTTTAAATTTGCTATTTGACAAGGAAAAGTCTTGAAGGCATTTCTTACTCGTTTCTTCTTCTTCTTCTTCTTCTTGAGTAGCGTCCAATGTGCACAGGACCATTACTCCCAAGGGCTTATACAGTAGTGAAATACCTCTTATGCAGAGTCTACGGGGAATCGTTTGGCCTATATCCTGTGCCACTGTATTTGTTCGCACGATATGGCCGATGCTATGGCAGCGACAAATTTATCCTGGCAGGGGATACATTGGTAAAAAGGGTGTATATGTCTATGGGTTTCCAAGTGCCGAATGGTGGGCAGATATGGGAGGAGGGTAAAAAGCCAACTACACTTTAGCGGAATAGTATTACCCAGTGTCATTTCGAGGGACAGAAGAGAAAAGAGGACCGTTGAGATGTTTCAATGCTTGAAACGATACGTATATTCGAAAAGCGTATCCATACCCACCTAACCGTATCCCATGTATTTGGCTTATATCACCATCATGACATAAGTAAGCCTTCTATATGTTACACTTTGGTGTTATAGTATTTGCCTTTTTGCCGAGTGCGAAAACCACCGCGGCTCTTCCAATCGAAGCAATCGTCCAAATGTTAGTATACCAATGCACTTTTTGAAATTTCCCACGTGGGCTAGAGTTACTATTATCTTGAAAATATTATCCATCTTTCTTATTCTTCTTTTATCCAACTTTATTTTTTCGTTATTCTCTCACCACCTCTTGCATTTTTTACGATTTACGTTTTCTTTTTTCTCCCTTTGTAATATAACACTGGTATTAAGTTTATTTATGCTGAAGTACTTGAGATGTAATATTCATAATCAGATTCTGAAGAGAGAGAGATGGAAAAAAAATTAAATTGTAAATTTTTTCATGAATTCCCTTCTTTTACGAGCGTCAATGTTACCACGTAGAGGTCTGACCAAAGTCGGGTAGGATGCCACAGTAGTATACCTCAACCGCATCACCGAGAGGAGAGGGGAGAAGAGGCAGTGTAGCATTGCAATCACTCTGGTACGTTTCTCTGCCGGGGCGAGGCGCCACCGAGTGGAATCAACTGCATTCTCAAATAATAGCTTGAAAACACACAGACAGACAGAGGTGGATGGTAGATCGTGATTTGCGTAGAATTGATAACGATAAGGTGGCTCAATGAGTAAATTTAAACTATGCATCATCATTGTACTGCTTCTGTCGTTGGCTTGACATATTATCGATATTATGGATAGAGGAATTTCGTCCTATTAATCATCCGTTTATCCGACCACGTAAATAATTCCCATGTCACAATATATGTCAATACATGCCGAATGGCTTGTTGATCGTGTTTATGTAATATATTTTAGCCTCATTATTTTTAATAACTCGTAATTTACGGCTGTCCTGAATTTTGATTTTTTTCGGTAAATTGGCTTATCAACTATCTGGTAGGCCAGTTGACGTAAACGTTATCCCATTCAAGTAACTGTCTGTGATTTTCACTGTTCAACCTCTGAACCCCTCGGTGCATCAACGGCACTCAACTGCTGTCCCATTGGATTTTTTTTTCTCCCTTCAAACCAGCGAGGGTTATTGAGAGTTCCGAGGGTAAAATAGAAGAAAAAATTGATGGAATTGAACGACCTACGAGTAACCCACCGGGATTAATTCTCTCGTTAACTCGTAGCCGTTAACCCGAGCGATGAATTCCTCGAGCCTCCCACTGCCCCGTTAGTTGTTCCGAGGGATAGCCCGATGGGGCCTTTCTCTCTCTCCGCTGTGTGATCCCTTCGGGAAATCGGGGCGAAAGGCAAAATATTGTTTTCGATAATCGACAAGGCAGAGGATGAACCGGTTTACAGAGGGCCTCCATAAATTGCTTTGTATCCTCCTTTTTTTCTCCCTCTCGTAACCTGAAACAACAGAAAAAAAAAAAGGGGGAAAAACTTTTTTCCCTCATCTATTTAAGAATTTATATTGAGAGGGCCTTTACTTTCTCGGAATAACCAATACTCCATCATGCATTGTGCTCGAAACAATTCCATTGATAAGAATGAACGATATTTATCGTTGCCAATGAGAACGTCGGATTCGTAGATATTGGATTAGAAAAGTGGAGAGCTGCAGTTACGTGAGCTAAGTACGTAAAAAAAAGGAGCAGAGAGAGAGAGAGACACAGATAAAATGAAAGATCGAAAGTGGAATGAGACAGCGTATGATCCGGCGAGCGAAGGAGCTATCGTTAAACAACCCCACGGGAGGTTTAGAAGCGACTGTTGCCTCGCGTCTTAGCTCGTGCAATTCCGTTGAAACTCGGCAACGCCGGCGCCTCTGGGCGTCGCGACGGCGGGCGTCCAGGACTGGCGCACGGACTGGCGCGATAAGCGGGGTAGGCATTGGGCAAAGGCGTCCTTTCGCGCTCACCCCGCCAGACGAGTACCGACTCTACGCTCGGTCGGACGTGACGTGTGACGCGACGTAGCGTAGCGTAGAAAAAGCACACGTAATCCGTAACGCGCGCGGTGCATGCCGCTTGTGTGACTTGGCGTCACAAGTTCGGGGAAATTGCTGATATTTTTCAATTACTTGAATTTTAAAAGGAGAAATAAGAATTATTTTAATATCACAATTGCCATTAATCTGTGTTAATTAATCCAGACGTGTCAAAATAATAAATGAGGAGAGCTTCCACAATTGTACATTGTTTTCATCTATGAAGAGTTTTAAAATTGCGGCAACAGTGTGGAAAAATAAAGAATATTGTGCAATTAGATTTTTGTTGAGAGATTATAGAAGACAAGTGAAAATTCAAGCACGCGAGCATCTCTCTAGTAGATAAGGTACCTGGTTATTTTGACAGGAGCAGAGTTCACTCTGCTATTTCACGCGGACCGAATTTACTCGTGTGAGTGGCTTTATTTTTATCTTCTGTTCTCTCTGTTCCCCTTGATTCATTATTTCTTTCTATTATTCTTCGTTTTTTTTTCCACCCTTTTCTCTAGTTTTTCCCTTCTTTTATTTCCACCCCCTCTTTGTTTTGTTCGAATTATTTTCTACTTGGTGGTTAGTTTAATCTAACATCAATTGGCCTGACAAATGAGAAACAACATATTCGTTGTTACAACGAGCCGACTCCGTGCATTATTGTACGGTTGTCGATGAAAAATCATAACGTGAATAATTAATAGGTCTCAACGGAGATTATCACAAAGGAATTATCGAGATTGGCTCTGTTATTTAATTTTTTTTTTCCTTTTTTTTTTCACCTACATCATCTCATTGAAATTTCATCAGTCCGAGTAAATAAGGATAATTACGCTCTGTGTGTGTGCGTGTGCCTGTGTGTGGAAAAATAAAAGTAAAAAAAATTGATTACGCTCGCCGCGGCGATATAACGCCACGACGATGCTAACCATGTCAACCCTCATGATGCCAACGACTATCACAACAATCACGAATCCGGGACCGATACCAACGCACACAGTGCCACAGAAAATTGAACAAACCAAGCTTACAACTGCGGCAAGCCTCAACCATGCAGCAGCAGCAGCCGCCAATAAATCAGGTGCATATTAAAATTACTCAGTTTATTGTATTTATGAGAATTGATTTTTCCTCATTGACATAATTTGCCAATTGACTTTCTCTCCATCTCTCTTAATGGATTGAACATTTTATTCTCTACTTTTCGTGGATAATTGAGAATAATGAATACACGCTCGATGTAGGTGAAATGTCAATTGAAGAATTGCGCGAGTTTGTAATTACTTAAAATGAACGATCATGGGGGAGCTGAATCGATCGCAGTTAGTCGAGATGAGGACGGAAAAGAGAGAGGGGTACAGTGAGGGGATAAAGGGGAATACAACAACCAGCGTGGTTTTGCGAGATAAACCCAGGAGAGCAACCCAAGGTGCCATCAACTCAACTCGCTCTTTGTCCGTCTTTCTCTCTCTCTCTCTTCATTCCTCTTCTTACCCGTATATATTTGTGTTATATCATCTTCGTTTCTTTTCATATACTGTAGACTCTTCCTTTTTTTTTTCATTCTTCCCTATTTATTTTCATGTTTTTTTATTCTTCATTCACATTCCATTCTTCTCCACCCTCAATTCATCGAGACACATTTTCTGACTGTCACCTCAACTCCATCTCGCACCACTGACAATGTTCAATAGTTGAAAAAAAAAAGAATAAGAAATGAATAAGAACGAAAGGAGAGTGATAGAAAAAAATGAATAGATGGAAAAAGAAAATCTACATGAGAAAATTGAAGGAAAAGTGGAAGAAGTTTTTTGGGGGAAAAGGCAGAGGATAGAAGTGCGAGAAAAATAAAAATGAATGTAAAAAAGTGAGAAAATGGAGAAATGAGAATGAACAGAAGAGACGAGTGGATGAGCAACTGAGCGGGTTTGGCGATGGATGGCTTTGGCTTCGGCTCTGCTTTCCTGACGAGGTTACCAAAGTTTCGTCTACAGATTCAATTTTAGTTGGCGCGCCAGGCCGCGCCAACACCATCCGCACCGTTCAACGCTCCGTATGTTATATATACCTTTTCTCATACCTTACGAGGGTGGTTACCAGCGATCTCCTCTGCAGTCACTCCCTCACCTACTTTTGAATCCGGCTGGCCATCCGTTCCTCCACTAACCATTCCCAAGTACTAAGTAACCATCTCACCCACAGGCCCACACAATCTCACCCAAACTCCGTCATATTTGCCTCTCTCTCTCTCTCTCTCTCTCTCTCTCTCTTACACCTTCGCACGAATGATTCCACTCGGGTTTTATCCACTTCTTCTATCTCTCAACTAAGGCCACTTTGTGTTGGAAAGGGTCCGAGAGAGTTAACTTTTCGGCGTTTTCTAGTGAGGCTCAATGTTTGATTGGGATTTCTTTCGATCGTCTTAACCAATCGAAAAGTTACATCCCTCAAACTCACAGTAAAGATACCCCCGACTTCTCTACCCACTGCTTTAACCCATTGTTCTTCCTCCTTTCACCAGTTTGTACAGGAATTCCCGAGGAAAATAGAATGAGAGAGGCATTTTCTACTTCCTGCAATTCAGCATCAATTCCTCGTAAATGCGTGTATATACATCGGCAATTTGGAGAGGTTCAAATAGTTTTGAGATTGAAGCTAAGAGTCAGGCAAAAGTACCCACTAGTACTTACTGTCTAGACGTATATTCAAATATCACGAAATAGCCGAGTTATACCCAAGGGGGTAATGGGAGACTCGATAAAAGTAACCCTTTTCCGCGTAACAATATCCTGTTCGTTAAATTACACGGTATGCACTATTCTCTCATGGGGCAAGGGATGGAGTTGAAGAGAGAGAGAGAGAGAGAGGTGCCTGCTGAAAGAAACGGAGGAATGAGGCAAATGATGGTCCTTCATTTTGCCGCGGGGCTAATTAAAAACGCTCCAAGCTTCGAGGCTCCTCTTCACGGTTCATCTTCTCTCCTTCTTCCGTTTTACTTCGCTCCTCTATACGTGGACCGCCCTCGTTGTGCTACACTTCCGTTTCCGGTTACGCTTTTACGCCCTCTCTTGCCTTTACCCAACGTCAAACAGTCGTCCAACGTTATCCGGGGACAATCGTTTCCGAGGAGAATAAAGAAGAAAGAAGAGGCAGAAAAAATTGTCTTCACAGAGAGAGAAAGAGGGAATTTTTAAAGACAAAAAAGTGAATAACGAACGGTAGCAAAGGAGGGAAAAAAAAAGGAATCGACACTGACATTAAAAAATTGATTAGTCTCTTTACTGTAGTAAAGTGGGACAGCAACGCCGGCGGCAGCATTGATGTTGGCGCGACAGTACTTCCCGGGCCAAGTTCTCCACCGGGGTCTGCACGACTGATCCTTCCATTCCCTGTGGCAACGAAAACTCGTAAAACAGCACTTGGAAATTCGCTGCGCCAAGTTAAATTTGATCGGGACGAAGAGCGTACTTTAGGGACGGCACAAAACCCCTCTCTTCCTCTATCCTCCTATTTCCACCGTTCACCCTCTCCCTTTTTAAACCTCACCCCTTTGGTTGAGAGACGTTGGACGGAAGACTGCCCTTTCGATGAGACTGAAATGCGCTTCACACAACTCTCCTCCTCCGTCTCTATTTTCATGTACGTGTGTCCTTTTTTTTTTTTTTCTTCACCACTCACTGCATGTTAGCTGACCCAGTGTGTGATGGTCACCTATACATATGTAACAAGTCACGGAGTGATACAAGAAAGAAGCAACTTTTGTGATGGAAAAATTTTTCCAAAAAAGGAATCTCTCTATACCAAACTACAATTTTTATCGCATCAATTTTTGATGAAATTGTACGATTCTCCCTCGATGCAATATTTATGAGGAAACAAATATATATATATATTTATTTGGAGAAAATTTATCTTCCTTTTGTGAGTTTTACTATCTTCAGTACTTACGGCGCTGGTAAAGGGCCATGTACCAATAAACTGAGTACACAAGTCGAAAAGGATATGTGAGTGGAAAGCCAAAGGATAAGACAGAAAACGGACGATCTTGGTTTCGGAATTCCAGAGTTTTTCCCCCCCCTCTCTCTCTCTCTCTTTCTCCCCCGATCTCACCTCGTGCTGGGCCAGCCAACGCGAACGACTTCCTTCCTCAACTACCAAAAACCTCCTTCCCCTCGATTTTCCCTCTTTCTCCCCCTCCAGCGTCCGTGAAAATTTTCGTAAGCCAGTTGCAAGGAGGAATAGAACGAAAAAAAAAACCAAAGAGTAAAAAAAGGAAGAAATAAGAACAGAGAGTGAGTCACTTGGAGGGTTGTGCAGAGAGTGAACAGGCGGCCTCTACGATTTGGCGAAATGCCCCAAGGAAGAGCAAAATCTCTGGCCCCTTTTCCTCCCAGAGGGATAAATCTGAAGTTTGGCGCGGCGAGACAGGAAAGGGCGGGTAGAAGCTAGTTGCTGAGACTCCACGGGTGTCCCTGTGGTTCCGAGTCGTAGAGTCGAGACGTACATTTAGAGTATAACCAAGCCAAGCCCTGCTAACCCCCTTTTTCCCTCAGTCTCACTCTTTCCTCTCTCTGTGCATACCTTCATCTCTCTCCTCTCCACATATTTCCATTCCCATATTCCAACTATGAGGTTTCCATGTCACGGTGTACGTTACCATCCTCTACTATTTCTTGTTTCACTCATCTCCGTCCTTCTCCCTCTTCTTTTTTCCCCATTTCTCATATACATATATCCTGAATAAAGGGGGTAAGAGAGTTTCTCTCTGGCATACACCGACAAGAAACATGTTGCCCTCACCAGCTCTTCCCCTCCCAGGATTATGCCACTAGGGGAAAGCTCAGCAATGTTACACGGAAGCTATGACTAGTAAGTTCCTTCTTATGTTCCTCTTGGTTAATGGCCGGTGCTCCGTTCACAATCATTGCCCGCTTCGTTGCAGCTCTCTTCCATCTCTCTCCCCTTCTTTCCCCCCACACACACACACAGATACATGCACAGAGCTTATTCACTGCTCCCTTTCATGAACCAACTCGTTTCGTTCACCCTCACACATACACACATAGAGAGGCTCTCTTTGAGCGCATGCGTTTGCAACAGCTCACTTCATTCATTACAGAATAACGCACAGTACTCGATAATAGGCACGCGCTAATTTGCTGATTGTTTCGCGAGAAGGGCGGAGGGGCAGAAAGTTTATGCGTGAATGAGCAGTGCCAAGGCACTATCCTAACTATTAGGGGCTCGCTTTTGTTCAATCTCAATTTCAGTCAATTTAACCAGGATATGTCTGAGTCATTAGTTTGGTTAACGTTTGCACGCGACTACCCCTCTCTCTCTCTCTCTCTTTATCTACCCTACCCTTTTAAAATACCCACCGCCATCACTTTCACTTTGTCAAAACTTTGCATGCTTCATATACCTTGCCAATTCCAATATTTTTGAGGAATAATCAATTTAATAATTCCGTAGCGTCATCGCTATCACTCAAATCAGTTATCTGATTCATTTGAAGTGGAATTGACCCAAAACAGTAGAGAGCCCAAATAAAAAACTATTGAGATAAAACAAAAATTGGGGGAAAAAAAAAAAACAAGAGAGGCGACGGGGAGAGAAAAAAAAAGAACAAACACGAAATAAAATAAAAATTTTAACGATTGCACCGAGTGAAAAATTTAATCGAAATGCCATTCGATGGCAGAGCCGCTCATGTCGACAAAGTTACGCCTGACATGTTCGTTCTATTTCGGTGATAGGAAGCGAAGCGCTATCCTGCCACTGACTTGTATGTCAAATTGATACGAGCGGATACGATGGGAGTAGAGACGTGGCGAAACGGCGACAGAAACTCCAGTTGGGTAAAGCGCACCGAGGGGAAGGAGAAAGAGAGCTTCACTGGCCTAAGAGAGAGAGAGAGAGAGAGGTGGGAAGACGATGATGGGGGAGGAATGGGTACTCTGTGACTGGGGGATAAAGGTAGGACAAGCCGATGGGGACGAGGGTATCTCTTGCTGATGGAGCAAACGAGAGAGAGAGAGAGAAAGAGAGAGTTTGGCTCCTGTGAATATCGTGTTTACGGAAAACAACAGAGTGGCTGCCTCTGCTAAGTAGATTTTACCTCGGTAAATTTAAAAGAGCCGTGGATCATCTCGAGCCCTCTCACTTCTCTCGCCTCTTTCCCCAGTTGGACGATCAATATGCTAATATTTTGATGCCATTGTGAAAAATCGAGTTACGTGTTTTTACACTCTCACGACAAGATGAAAGACTGTATTCCCATGATATGAGAATGAACATTTTCATAATGAAATAGTTGGTGAAAATTAAATTACAAAGTTAGCTGTGAAAATGTTGATCAGAAATTACCACAATATCTAACAATCATTGAGCAATCATTTACATCCAACAGTATTCCCGATAAGTTAACGAGGAAACTTTATTGAGATATTTATTAGCCTAGTCTCTCTATCTCAATGGCTCACCAGCCATTTGAAACACCCGAAAATGCAGAAAGTCGTATCCACAATTTCACCCCAATATCTCCTTGAAACTCCGTATCCTCTCGTTTATTTTTTTTCACATCGACGTGAATTTCATTTCCCCCCCCAAAGATCCTCATACAAATTTCATAGAGCCATGAAAGATTGCATGAAGAAACATAACTTGATAAAAAGAAATGAAGAAGCATATAGTACAGGAAGAAATACCGAATGATTCATATAATGCCATATAGTCTGGTTAATATTGAACTTGCGGAAGTTGAATAGAGACTATTGAATTGGCCAGCACATCCGTAACGCAGTATATTAATGTAACTCCGTGTGCTCCAGATAATCTCGATTGAGATCCACTTATCGAGGTAATGGTGGCACACGCGGTTGGTGGTGGTGGCTGGGATAAGGGATGCCGCTGGCGCATCGCATTACCTATCCGGCTATCTTCTGGCTTCCGGTTAGAACAGCGGGGATGCAATGTGCTACGTAAAAGATGGCTCCCACTGCGAAATGCACTCACTCACTACTCACTCACTTATCTCCCCGTGTCTTTCTCCCTCCCATCTCTCTCTCTCTCTCTCTCTCTCATTCCTTGCTCTGGCTGCTCTCGCAAACGTCGATCCCCCAGACCCTTTCCCTAGGCATATCTCCACCTCCCAATTCCCTCACTTTATATTCTGCCTCTCGTTTTCTCATCTGCACGGAGAGTGGAAGCTGAGGGGCCCGCCACTCTCGCTCCTGCTCACCACTACTCGACGTGGTGCATTATTCTAATACAACGGAGGCTCCCCCGAATGGAGCGCGTACGTCTTCAAAGTGTCACCCGTTCTCTTTGTTCTTCAGTTTGGAGTGAAAAAAAAGAACGAATGAATGAGGAGGAAGTGGAGTGAAGGGAATGGCTGGAAAAAAGAAGAATGGAGAAAATGAGAAAGACGCTTGAAGGAGAAAGAGGAGAGAGCATTAATCGAAGCCCACACGTTTCGTCTTCGGGGGGGAATATATATGGAGTAACGGGCACGATGCCCGGGCTCTACTTTCTCGCGCCATTCTAAATCGCACCAATTCCCATGCGTTTTTGCCACGACTCACTGGAGCGATCAGCAACGGGAAAGAGCGCGCCAGGGTGCGAGAGAGGAGGCGAACTGGGAGGCAAAAAAAGATATAAAATAAGAGCGAAGAGAAGGAAGAAAGGCAAGGCGACGCTGGTGGGTGGTTTGAGACGGGTAGTCGGGTGAACGGTAAGCCGGGGATCGATGGAGATAATGCCCATTACCCCTAATACGAACTCTTTCCCTCCTTCTGGGCTATATGTGCATCTCTCTACCTACTCCACTTCCGCCCTCTTGCACACGCTTGCCGCTCTCAAATCCACCGGATTTCTCATCTTTCTCTCTCGCTCGTTTTCTCCTCTCTGGCCTCCGTACTCACTAACACATAAACCTGTAACCCATTCGGTAGTTACGTACTCTACACTCATCCGTGAAGTTTCCATCTAGCGAGTTAGCACGGGGCGCCATGCAGTGAAGCCCAACTGCGATTTGTAACTGACGAGCTCTTTTTTTAGCCCTTTCATTTCTTCCTCAGAAAAACCCTGCCTCTTCTCTCTCTCTCACTTCTCATGCCCCTCTTTTTCACCACTCCTGCGGCACTTCACCGTGCAGAATTCGATCTAAATGCCCACTCTTCATCCGGACTATCGGTTTTACTCCATTCCTTCATACACCAATCCGTGAGTATTCAAACCCTCCAATTCAAACTGCCAGAGAATTTTTCGTGAGATGTACGATGCCCGTTTGAAATCCAGAAAGAGAAAATTCAATGGCACTGACTACTCTGTGCTCACTGAAATCCGAAGCTTCTATTAAAGCACGACATGGTACTGTTAAAGTAAGCCCCCGCACTTTCAACTGCCCTCTTCCTCTTTCTCTCTCTCTCTCTCCTCTTTTCTCTCTTACTCTTCGCAACGGTGCACTTTGCACAACTCGAGTAACCTGTTGAGTCTTTGCCGTAGGTACTCTCGGGTTATAAATACATGCAATACACGACTGATAGACTGATATTTTGAGTTTAACGATTAATTTCATTAATACGTCATTTAAAGTGATATGCCCCAGTTAGTTACAGACCTATCCCTGTTTTCATGGGCTTGGCTAATTCATTGTTATTGATCCTCGGGACTATTTCTCGTGATCCAGAGAGACAGAGAGTAATTTAAAATCTGGAGACTGTCGTTTTTAATAATTACGGGAATATCATTTATTTTTTATCTCTCATTCTCTGGATAAAATTGTTCTTTCATGGAAATCGTTATCCATTTCCAATAAATTAATTTTTCTCTCGATTTCTTGTTAATTTAGTTTTATTCACTGAGAAATTATTTGTAAGTAGAGGAAAATCCTATTCGGTTCAATCATTTTTATTTATTTTTTTCTTCTTTTTTCCTCCACAGTATCGGAGAAATATTAATCTCGAGTGAGGAATAAGATATTGTGTAGAGTACGAGGTTTTTTTTTTTTTTTTTTCATAGAAATTTCACATTTTTCAATGAAAATAAAGGGGAAGTCTCACGAATACATTTGTAGAGGAGTTGAGAACACCGGGGAATCTCGTTGACGATGTATATAAGTACAAAACGAGCGATATAACTGCGTGAAACACACAGCGGTGCATTGTTGTTGACCGGTAAGCATTTGATACGGCTGCCTTCCTGTCGCGCGTCGCATCATGTCCATACTCTCTCCCCTCACCTTATTCTGCCTCCTACACACGTCTATTGTCCAACGACAACGAGTAGATAGATTCAACACACTCATGCATACGTTTATAAACGTGAATGTGGTTTCTCCACTTCTCACAACACTCTATGATAACATACCTTTGTGGTTCTTCTCCAGTGATACTGCGTAAACCATTTTCATTATTTCGTTATTTTCATTCTCTTTGTTCCATTCAAATTTGTAGGAAAATTGTCACTAAAAAAAATGTCCATCTGTCACATTCGAAATTAAATCCATTTGGAGAACATTAATTCTCCATTAAAGTATCGATAACACTATTTCAAAATAAATCAACGTTATTATCCAATATTATCTCCATCACATGAAATTATTAATGTATTTTTATTCTCTTCCCTTTTTTACGTGAACGATGAATCAACGGCATTAACAGAATCGAGGAAAATTTCATTAATATCATTTTTCACCATAAATTGAAATAGTAACGGGAACTCAGGTTAATATGAAAATTTGCATCATTAAATTAATCCATGATGATTATCGAAGCTATTTTATCTCTTTCTTTCATCCCCACCTCTTTCCCCTCATTTCCTAATTAATTAATACGTAATTTTGCAAAATTGTATTTTCCATGATAACTAATGAATAACAGAGAGAATTATGAATCACAAATGGAGTAAAGAGGCGGAAGAACGAGTGATTAAAAAAATAAAATAACAAAATAGTATAATTAGTAATGAGAATGTGAGAAAAATGAGTAATTCAGTGATTCATAAAAATAAGAATTCTGCTAAAAACGTAATTAAACAGATTCAATCCAGTTTTATTTGGAGACGAGGAAATTAACAACAGAAAACCACGAAAATTGTTGTAAAACGTTTTACGATTTTATCTGGTACAAAGTTTAGCGGTTCGCAATCAGAGGTAGCCGTTGAGTCGTGACGTTTCCGGTCGTGGCTTCCGTTCCACGGGACCGCGCCGTTTCCGTTTTATAAAATTCCCCGGGTTTTACTGGCCAGTCCCACTGTCGTTGATATTCACACAACTTCGAATATATGAACTGGTCTATTTTTTTTCGTAACACACACGCGTGTTACTAAAGCACAAAGTGTAGTTATTGAAATATAGTAACGGAGTAGAGTGACAATACCCCCTTTTGGCTCTGCCCCTCCTTGTGTTGTGACATCCTCGTAAAATTCAGAGTACTGTGTACAGTCGTTTTGTGACATGACACTTGCTCACATCGTGTGAATTTAATGCGGATTAATTAAAGTGCAGAATGTGTGTTTGTGTGTTCGTATAATTTAAAGAATGTGATTTTTTAATAAAATTAATTATGTTTCATGATTTTACGGAAATATTTAGTGCAAGAGTGCGTGAGGAAAAGTACCAAGCACTGTCTGTATAAACGTTCTGTTGTGGCACTAGAAAATACACCGGAGTACTGTGAAATACAATCGGGTGACACGAGTGACGGTCATTGCGTGCGCGTAAATCGATCGGAATAGGTGCGTCCTAGTTTAGCTGTGATATACGAGTGTTACCGTGGAATACGACTTCCAGTATAACATACACATATACATGGATAACAAAGAGCAGAGTGCATGTTCAATTGTGGATGGAGATTTGTTTTTTTTTTTTTTTTCCAGCAATTCTCTCTCTTTTTTTTTGTACAAATCTTTCATTCTCGTTGTTTAGATTCTCTCGCACATGACTCGACGATTACAAAGTATTTCCAGCAAATACCGTAATCACCAGGGATTTTTTGTTTTACAGAACACATTGATCTCGTTCATTGCTTGAACTGTAGGATTTTACGGATAAAAGTGATTAAATTGATTGGCATTGAAAATGACGAGTTCAACGAGCAAGTCAAAATTAAAATCACTCAGTAATAATCGATACTACGGTACTTATCTCATTTATGACGTGGCTAACTCGTGTTTAGCAGCATTACGCGCCAAAGTACCAGCTGTCACTTCTGCACGCACGGATTCTACGTCGCCCATTCACGTGCAAAATCCCCGTAAGTAAAAGAGACATAGTGAAAGAGAGAAGAATTGGAAAATGTGGAAAAATAAGAAAAATGAGGAAAAACAAGCCGGAACAATTTGTTCTTTGTCCCTCTCCTCCATGCCACAATGAAATATATATTTTTTATGTGAATTTTTTGACGTTTTTCCTTCCACCGAGAGCATAAAAGAAATAATAAAAAATAAATAAATATGATGGACATGGAGGGGGAAAAAGAGAAAGAATAATGAAAAAAAAAAGAATAGGATGCGAGAGAGGATGGCGTGTCTGTTTTGATTTATAAGAATTTATCACGAACCCTCCGTGGGCATTGGAATCGAGTCCTCTGGTAACTCTGCCTCCCTGCTGGCGCCACTTGCCACACATGAAAGAGAATTGAGGAGGCAAACGGTGGCCAGGGGAGAGAGTGAACTCTGGGCTCGGTGCTCTGATCGAGTCTCCCCGGCCCTCGCGTGAATAATAGCCACTCTCTCGCCTCGACACACCGATGGTCGATTCGCCGCCATTTCCCACGAGTAGTCAAGCCTGAGACACACAATCACCTGGCCCACTCATTCTCTCTATTCCCTTCCAATTTAGTATCGTGCCCTTTCACAGAAACTATACGTTGCCTTAGTGATCAAAATGCTGCCTCACCTTTACCGTTTCCCCCCCGCAAAACCCATCAAAATTCATCAATCATCAATCATATCATGCTGGGGAAACAATTGTATCCAATGCATACGTAATACTTGCACGTTTATACATTATTCCATTGGTAAATGAGTACTATGAGTGAAACAATTAAAATTGAAATAACTTGAAGAACTTTATCACAATTATGATAAAGCATTAATGTAAATCTACTTCATCTGAGATATTAAAAGACCTAGTGTTATGGTTTTAAGTCATAAAATACCGTAACTGATTGTCGTAACAATGGCTCGTTAAGTTTTAAATGTAAACTTTGAAATTGAGTGAAAGTAAAAGAGGTAAAGCACAAACACACACACACACACACACAATGGGTCATGAAGAAATACACAATTCCGTATATTCTTACTCGTTATGATTTTAAATTGCATTGGTAAAATATTAGTCGAGCTGTAATAAAAGCCATGTTTTGAGCAAATAATACGTAGAACCCGTGGGATGAAAGGGAGAAAGAAGGGGAGAGGATAATCCAAATATCATTGGTTTATTTTTATTTTTCCATTTACACTGTTGAACCACTCTTCTAATTGGTAATGTAATGTATTACACTCGTACTTTTTCCATGGCACCAGAGAGTGAGAATGCGTCTGTACATGTCTCCGCGTATATTTGAGTGAGAAAAATGCACACGAAGAGTAAAACTGTGTTGGACGCCCGAGGAAATGAGATTTCACTTGAAAATCACAAAACGAGGGGGGACAAAGTGGAAAAAAAAGGAATGAGGACGGAGAAAAAAAAGATAAAAGAAAGCATTTGCAGAGGAGGAGGAGAAAAAAAAGAAGTAAGCTCACCGACCTCGAGAGCCTTAATGAAAATACTGGTGCCATCGCGGGCACAAGCCTTCCTCGTCGTATTCTCATCCTTTCTTTCTCTCTTTTCTCTACTTTTTCCTCCATTCTTCGTTTACTCCTTTATTTTTCTATTCCACAGTTATACCGTGAGGTTTCGCCACTCTCTCCCACCATGTCGGCCGCAGAAATTTTATTCACCTAGTATTTCACCTCGCAGTCTTCCCCAAACTTCAGGCCTCTCTCTCTCTCTCTCTTTTCAAACTTCTTTTTCCTTCCTATTCACTGTCCTATCCCTTTGGCAATGGGCGATAATATTTCGGTCACGTACAAACCATCCTTCTCTCTCAAACGCCGGAGCTTGCAAGCTACTGCCCCTTCCCTCGGTGTGGGTGTATGAGGTGCTACACTGCTCCTCTGCTTGAGTGATATTTCGCCAGTTAATCCTCTCACGATGCCGCACAGAGTCCATCGGAGCGTCTCCTCTTCCTCAGAATACTTCGAAGAAGGGAGACAAAGAGAAACCATGAGACTCGCAGAAAGTCTATGAATCAAATGTGTACATGGCCCTTTGTGAATCTCCCATAAAACATGTAAAATCAAGCGTATAAATACGGAAGAAAAAAGAGAAATAAAAATTATTCACTCGTATTATAACGATAAGAGTCTTTCTCGAGGTCAAAAAATATTCACAGGCCCCTCCACCGTGGTAGTTACTTTCCAACAGACGAGTTTTATGACTTTATTCGTGCCGCCCACAGTTTACCGCTGGTAGCGTTTCAACCCTCCCAGTACCCCTCACTTCCTCACAACGAATCATTCACTAATCATGATTTATAAATGTTTGAGGAACAATGCGGGCTATACTCCTCTTATTTACAAAGCCCCTGAAGTAATGTATCAAAGCTTTCACTGGCATTCATCTTCAACGTTTTATAGAATAATAATCCCTGAGGAAAATAAAATAACGGTTATATGAGAAAGTGTCACTGAAACTTCTCTCTTGTCCTTAATTTCTTCCTCATTTTATTTGTATTTTATGGAGACCCTAAAAAAAGCCAAAAGAAAACGAGAAGAAGAAGAAGAAGAAATGAGGGGGCGGAGGTTAGTAGGCAGAGGCACAGCATGAAATTGGCCAAAACCTGTCGCCAGAATCGCATTAGTCGTCGACTTGTCGTGTGGTATGGCGTGCTGGAAAGTGCACACACAAACTAATTACGAGACGACACGAATGCCTTTAATTACTTTTATTCCAGTTTCAACGAAAATTTCGTTTCTCGGGGATTTTGCACCAAAACTAGGCACGTAGTGGCAAGAGGTGTACCCCCGTGTACGTGGCGCCAGTTTCTGTTTTAAAAACATCGGGGCAAATGGAAAGGAAATAAAAAATAAAAAAAGCATCGAATTGCGGAGAGAAATGTCGGAGATGTTTAGTGGTATTTCATCAGTTATGGCCATATGGCTAATGACGTAATGACAGAATGGTTAACCGCGGATCGATCCAGAACTAACTGAAGACATTACAAGTTTATTCCAACTAAAAAGGCAGCCGGGATAGGAGAAGGCGAGGAGTGTTGGAAAGTTGGCGACTGACGAGCTAGTCAAACAGCTATATGTTGGTGGGATCGGCAGGGGGAGAGAAGAAAGCCTGGCATTTGGATGGAAAGGGTTGGATGGATAATTCAAACAAGGCTAACCCCGAAGTGAGCCGGAGACCGGATCCATAAATCGGTAAAACGAGAGCAAAACGGTTAGATTGAAGAAAGTTAAGGTGGTAGTGGGGATTGGAAGTTAGTGAGTGTAAGAGCAAAAGAGAGAGAGAGGTGGGAGGCTCAAAGGGGGGTAATAGATAGGGAGGCAGCCCGTAGGCACCCCACGGAATACGAAATGAGAAGCTAGGAAGCTACCGGTCACATATTCCCGCCGAGTGTTTCAACTCGACCTCTAATATTCCTCATGCAGCCTCCCATCGCTCCGGGCCCTGGCAATGCTCTCCGGCCTCTTCTCTCTCTCTCTCTCTCGTTATCTATCTATCTCTCATGCACCTCAATTTACTTGCCACCGTCAGTATAGAGCGAAGCGTTTTGGCCTGACGTCTCACGATCGACGTTACCCATCGTCATCGATATACATCGGGCGTACAATATGAAGACCACAAATAGTGTAGCAATTTTTACAAACGCTGGTTTTATCTCTCCCGGAGGGGCTGCCTTCTTTTTTACTCTTTTCTCAGTCAATATCAGGAATCGCTGTTTGGTAAGAGGATTTTTTTTCGTTTCGATGAAGCCCTGAATTTTTAAAGACGGAGAAGTGCTTGTTGAGGGAAAAAAAATCAAGATGTTTGTGAGTGTAAAGAGGGATTTTTGAGTTGGGTAAAGTTTGCGGTGAAATGCCGATGCTCTCGAGCGAGTTAATTGGGGATGGGAGAGAGAGAGAGAGAGGAATTGCAGGGATATTGGATGAAAGAATTTAAATGAGTGTGCGGATAAAGTTTGTGATGATATTTTCTTGATGGATATTGTATCATTGTGGCCAGATGTTAACGTTAAATTATGAGAATTTATTGGACACAATGGCTTTCATCCACGAGTATTTTGACTTGTCCAACAATAACCATCGTAAATTCTCGTCAGTTATGTAATTTGACTGATCACAGTTTATAGCGTCCAGTGTAATATTGTCTCTACTATCCCTCTATTTTTGTCCTCCCTTCTTTCTCGTTTTATTCTTCTTCATTTTCTTTTTGTTCATTTTTATTTTTTTTCATTCCCATTTTCCCTATACATTTGTGGATAGTGTAGAAAATGAGGCCAACGTGAATTCGTTGGGAATATTTTTATTCCAACCACTTGGACATTTATTTTCTCGCGTTGGTTATAAGGTAAAAAACTAAAAAAACATTCATTTTCGTTGTATAGGTACATCGTCACTTCTAGTTATTTTCTTCGTTTTGTTTTTTTTTAGAGGCAGAATTCCTTTTGGCATTTTCATTCTCACCGATACGGCCTCACTCTAGAATGTAATAAAAGAAAAACATTTTTGGGGAGTGGGAAAAAAATAGAATTCGTGTAAGCACATGTGGCATCGAAGTATTCACAGTGTGAATGAGAAAGAATGGTTGTGTTTGAGAGGAGAAAAAATGCAATAACGGAAAATTTCAAATATTTTCGAATGGTTAAAGTCGAGTAAATTGGAATTTAATATATTTTTATTTGTGGAAAAAAGAGGAATTCTGGTATTATCACGAGGATTGCGAGTATTTCGAGTTTATGGGGGTATAATTAATCGGATAATTATTTAATCTTTTTCCACTTATTTTTATATTAGTTTGGATGGATAAAAATTAATGTGAATAATCAAATAAAGCATTTCTACAAAAGGCAACTTCATGTTTGATTAAAATTTTCATCAATTTCCCAAAACTTCATACATCGTCATAATCATCGTTATGGTTGATGACGACAGAACAATTGTTTGACAAATTATTCATGAAATTAATCAACTTGTCTATATCCATCGTAACGTTGGGATGAAAGCGAACAAAAAATTGGTGAAAATTGTACATGTAGTGAAAAATGTTCGATTCATTGATGAAAGGATGAAAAAAGAGGGAATTCAATAATTCGACAGGTTGATTTTTTTATGAATTTTTCAGGAGAAAAATTGATAAAATAATTTATGAAGTACTGTGCAAAAGCTCTCTGCCATTTTGCAATAACATTTCCATATTTATTCAAATTTTTTCAAAAACTCTTGAAAAATATTTAACTCCTCAATTATTAAAATTCAAAATGATCCCATCAATTTCCAGAATATCATAAAACTGTAATTCCACTTAAAAAAAAAAAAAAAAGACCCAACGAAATAAAATTAAAGCAAAAGTAAGAAAGTGAAGCAATTAAAAACGTTAAATCCCTGCAAATGAGAGATATTTTAAACTCGAAAATATAAACGTCGTCATCGGGATTTTACGGGTGTAAAGTGCACGATCTCTCATCCGTTTCTCGTTAACTCTCCAAGGCAAAAAGGGGTAGGACAGGGTGAGTTGTAAGCAGCGGTGACCGTCCAGCCGGCGGGACGGAAATGAAAGGAGGTGCTTCTGAGATAATCCAATGCCGAGCAAAATATGACTCCGTAGAAAAGCCAAGAGGGAAAGAGTGAGGGAGAACGTGAAATAGTATAGAATTCACAGTGCTATATACATACATTGCCCTTACTGCTGTTGAAAGTGCATGTGGCGGTTAGAATGAGAGAGAGAGAAGGACAGGTAAGGTTGCCACGAACGTGGCAAAAGCCTTGGCGGTTGGCCCGGACTTTACGCATTAACGTCAAATACTCGCCGCGCAAGCAAGTAGTACGACTCACCGGCTGTGACCCATATTCCCCATACTAATTTTCAGCTAATTAATATTTCAGTCGTGGCTTTGTTACGCGCGAGTTAATTTCGATTTGGCTACGTTTCAGTTTTCTCCGATCTCTATCTATGCCCCGTGTTCTCCCTCTCTCATTTACTCTCTGTGTATGTGCTTTTAAACCATTGCTCGCACCCCGATGCTTTCAAGCCCTCCCTCGACTCCAACCAACAGAGAGAACCGCTCACGAAGTGGTGTTATGTTTTTCCTTGTTTCACTCTGCATCAGGCACACTCCAACTGTAGCACACACGATCGAGTATTAAGCCGTTATATCCGTGCAAAACGCAACGACCATCCACGCCTAATACATATATATATAAATATATATAAACACACATCCACACACTGCACTTGGCCCGATGCGCTTCCATAATTTATTTCCGTTAGGTCGCCCACCATTCGCGGCCGTTTACAATCCCTCTGATAAATATATTTCTCCCACTCCATCCTACGCTCATTCCACTCTGTATACCGGTTGAATTTGAAAATGTTATTAATATTCTCGCGTAATGGATGCATCAGAGATTATCATACAAAATGAAAATACACATTTACGAGAAAGGAGGTTATGAATTATCTGCAAAAAGCAGAATTTCTCTTCTTTTTTTTTTAAATACAATCTCTGTACAATATGCCGTCCAATATTGCACATTGAAATATTACATATCTGAAGGAATCTCGTGACTTTTATGAGTAATATTACTTACAATAACATTCAGATGTCAGTGAGTAACACTGAATTTTCATGGCAAATTCCGCCTGTCCGTTTTTCCCGAGTAATTCATCTGCTCGTGAAATAAACTTGAGAAATAATATAGAAATGTTGAATGTAATAATTTAATATGATTTTATATATATATTAAATACTCTCATATCAACAGTTATATGTAGTTTGGCTTTAATATGAGTAGGATCGTTACTATACATTCTCGTTTACGGTTTGCTATTTCCTTTTATTGCTCACCGTAAAAAGATGGAGGTCTCGCGGTTCGTTTGACGAGCATCGTTATCACTATTCCTTCAGCAAGACCCTCCCCCCATCAGTTTCCCCAAAAAAAAGAGGATAGACGTATTATATATTTTCTTCCCATTTTCCTCCACATCCAAAACGCTTCCATTGCACCACAATAGGTAACCCAAAGAAAAAAACGTAAGACATAAACAGAATAAGATGATACTCACTCGAATGAGCTTCAGACTCAAATATAACCGAGTGCGAATGAGAAAGGCACAGAGACAAAGACAGGCACAGTGTTGAGCGTCTTCGCGTCACCAGGAAATGGCGACCGTTTCCGCCCTGTGGCCTCCACAAATACAGAGATACATGCGCACACACATATGCATACAATTTAACTGTTAAACTACCTTCCATAACATCAACGGCACTTCCCTTGAAGCAGGAACCCAGAAACACATACACATACACGTGCACAAATATTCACTGGGTCTAAACGTTGAAGATTTAACTATGCAACGCTTCTCAAACTTCAAACTCCAATAAACCCCAGCACATATTCCTATTGATCACTGTGACCAATTTCCGGTGTACTTACTAATGTTCAATCGAGCGGAACATATTGGTTTTAATATTATTGACAATTGAAGCATTTGCGTTTGTTTTTTGTTTGGGGGGAATTTTTGCATTCGGACATTTTGGGGAAACTGAATAGAATACTTCTCAGCGTGTGCACTATTTTTTGTCAATTCTCGGGAGCAATACTGTGTCCGTAGAATTGGTAGAAGAGGCAAAAAATGTGTATAGCGGCAAGTAGGGAGGCAGAAAAAAAAATAAGAGAGGAGAAACGCAGCAGGGTCGTTGCTACGTGTCGTTGAATTTAAATGTCCGCTTAGTACGCGTTGCGGAGCTAAAAAAGAGGATGAGGACGATCGCTTGTACAGGCGATAGAGCGGGTTGAATTTGCGCTACGATATTTATCGTGTGCACATGAGAGGCATCTACATTTCTCAGCGTCGGCAGATTAGAATTTTTTCCACTAGTTCTTGCTTATTTTTTTCCTATCTTCCTCGTTACTCCATATTTTATTTTTGTCTGCAGTGTTTTTTTTTCTTTTTTTTTTAAGAGGGTATTTTCTTTATTACTCCATCTGATTGTTCTTTCGCGCCCTTTCTCATTTCCTCCGAATTTTGTACGTGAGAGCCATCGTCAAGTGTAATTTGGAAATTTCGAGGGGACACACGTATAAAAGCGTTGATGACGAACGATTTTCCTCAGTACTGTTGGAAAGCAAGAAGGAGACTTATTCCATCGTAATCTTTTTCCACGATAACGACGTAGTAAAACTAGTAAACTCGAACAGATATACCCGAAAGGTAGGAAGGATTCACGGATGAACAGAAAACGGTCGTTACTCGTAGTGAGTCGATTTCTCTCGGACTGTAACGATTTTGGTGCACGACGAGGAAAAGGGTAGACGTTCCGTCTTACTCAGCAGACGAGCATTCTCTCTCTCAACTCTGCCTTTAAAGAGAAAGAGGCAAAACGAAAAGGGTATTATCACCTTCAGTTCGGATCAAAAGCAGAGAGTATAAGGATAAGGTGAGAATGGAGAGTTAACGTTAGACGGTCGTATTAAGGAGAAAAGAGTCATTTCAAACAATCCAGTGTAATTGACTGAAGTTAAAGATACCTCTCACAAAGGAATAACGTCATTGGGTTAAAATTTATAATAGGATTAACTCGATTTTTCCCCTCCTCATTCTGTTCAATGAGAATTCAAACAGAAAAAGAGAAGAATATTAGATTTTTCTTTTTTTTGCCCATCCTAATCCCAGTGAAATTGGACGAATGAAAAAGAGGAAAAAAAAAGAAGAGAATGAGAGAAAAATATAATCCAAGGAATGCTCAATATCCATTATCCAACATTTATCGTCGCCATATCCCACCAGCTATAAATCTCTTTTGTGGATTGACGTCGTGCAGCCCTGAGATCACGAGACGAGCTACTCGTAAAGATTGTGAAACTGCAACTGGGTAGTGGCACACACTAATCCTCGCTCCTACTCCCTTTTCTCAAATGCCTCCCACATACTTGGCCATTCCCTTTTGCCCTTCTCTACTTCACCTTATCCAACTACCCCATTCCTCTGCAGAGTACACTGCACACACAAACTATGCACTCGCGTGTACATGTGTGAGTTTAAAGCGCCTTGTACCATTCCTCTTGTTCTCTTCCTCATTCCCCTCAGCCGACACCATTTTCACAGTGAAACCCAAGATGGTGACGCGACCTCGCTTGTTTACGCAACGAAATTGTGCACCAAGGAATACGACTTACTTTGGTATATACGGTTACTATCTTAGCGATTTTAACGGGTCTAAGCCGTAAAACAGAGAATAATGACTTACAGCAGTCGTGGTAGTATCATATATTATACGCGTGTGTCCTTCTTTCTCTTTGTGAAAAGTTTATGTTTATTGCGTTTGTTCACTGCCTTCTTTTTACGCAATTAGATTGAGGAATTATGCTCGAGGGTAGAGGGCTCACTTCAGTCGTTGGGAATGCGGTGGAGATGGTTTATTTGGGTATAGGGATGGATGGAATGACAATTATGTTGCATTAGCCGGAATAATTGAGGACGTGGAGCTACGAAATATTGCTGATGCATGAGCTTTCAGGGGTTTTAATGCTGAATTAAAAATACATTGAATCAGATAGTTACGAGAGATATTTGGGGATTCGATGGAGGGAAAATAAAAATTTCAACGATTTCTGGCCATTTAGAGGCGATGAATAAATCTTCCAGTGAAGTTGAAGTTTTTAACGGAATATTTATTTTTAAGGCTCCTTTTAGAGGAACACATTGCGAGATTTGGTCGATAATCAATATCGAATATATCGGAATCCTATTACACGTGAATTTCATTGGTTCATCGGAATTCCATGAGTTGCGCGGGATATTCGAAAGAATTGAATATTGTGGGCTGTGGATGGTTCTGGTGGGGATAATTATTTCGGATGAATTTTGAAAGATTCGGGGATTTATGATTCAAGGAGAGATTAATTAAGTAGTCATTAGAAAATGAGAAAATCGATTATTTAATGATTTAATAGCTGAATTTTTCTCGTCAATCAATTTATCATCGTATTCGAGTAATAATGGAATTACCGGGGATTTATGAATCACCAAACGATCTCAATCTTTTATTAATTCTCTGAGAAAAGATGGGGATGAATGTTTTGCATAATTGAAATCACTCGAAATTAACGGAAGTAGTTGAGATGAAATCCTCTCGATAATTCCATGGAAAATTTCCTTTTTAATCAACCTAAAATTAAAAAGGAAATGATATTTACGATTCTCCCAATTTCCTCATGTATTTCTCTTGCAAACAATTGTTTTTCCACTTTCAAAGAGGCTGCACCACAATTTGTAATGAGAACTCGTTATCCTAATGAGACAAAGTATTAAAATTTCTGGTTAAATTTTATTATTCACTCTGAGTTTCTCGAAATTGCTTCTTTTAATTACTGACAGTGTACTCGGTCAATTACAGAACGATTCTAAAGCAAACAACAAACATGGAACAATGATGAAGAAAACGGAATAATTGTGAAATAAATCTATTCCTCTTGAGCTCCATGCAACACGATGCTTCTGTTTTATCCAATTCACTGGTAATGAGATGCCAGTGTAATGTTGGCAATTGAAATTTGACTCTTGTCAAACACAAAGGTTATGAACTCAATCACATATTTGAGTAGATGCAATTATCTCGGTTCATCAAATAATCGTAACTATGTAATATACCTCGAGATGAATGAGACAATGAGGAAGATAACTTCACTAGTCCTGAGGCCCTTTAAAATTTCAGGTTTGAGAAATTTTGGTAAAATAAATATGATGACTGGATAGTTAACAACAGATTCAAGATTAAAGAGACGAAAAAAACGAATTCATTTCGCTTTTTTTCCAGCTCTCTAACTATAACGCCCACGATTCCATGACGTTGAAGGTGGTGAAGCGTTATTATCCCCATTATCTTTTTCGTGAAAGCTTTGATTTTCTGTATCAATGCACAACGCCCGATTATTCCATGATTCGATAAATAGTAGACAATCCCCATCAATTTTATTAATGACAATTGTTCATTTTTTGGCGAGAGTGCAAATGAAAAAAAAAAACTCATAGAAAAAAATTCTGAATAAAAAAGAGAAAAAGCCGAAATAACCGGATAAATGCGATTTGAAATAGAGAACTCTCTTCTGTATATTCTATGGCACAAATACGTGTATGCATACGGGATTATGTATTACATATATATTATGCTTGTGACTCTCCCCCATCGTCCAGAATCTCATGTTTATTTGCGCTTAAACACTCGGCTCATCATTCCGTACTACCAGGATTTAGTTGCCTCTAGATTTTCATCCACTCACATTATTTACACCATTTATATTTTCCGCAATAACCAAATCACAATTCCATTTTCACAGATAATAATTTATGAATTCTCTATCACTGTCTATCCCAAAAATAGTGAATCAATCTCTTATACTCACTGAGTCTCGTAATTTATTAAAACTGATGAAAAGCACTGCGAATACCTCCCGAACTTTTGAAAAATCATGGATAATTAATGAATTTTCATAAGCTATTATTTGAATTTTTCAAGTACATTTGAGTGCCTCAAATATTAAAGCCTTGAGTAGCCTGAAAATTCAATTAAATTAATAAATAATAGGGTAATCAATTAATTCATAATATTTTACGTTAATTTCTGAAAACATTAGCATGATTTAAACAACAATAATTTACATAATATAGAAGTGAATTACAGTGTTAATTTTTACCTCAATATTAATTTCAAGAACTTCAACTGCAAGATAATGCTTCACGCATGAGAATTTCAAGATTAATTCATATACTTTCTCACGTAATTAATTGAAACTTTTCAGAGACACATATACACATTGTTATACGTGTATTCAAACAATAAACATTTCGTGTAGAATAGCGGTTATGTGCGGTAAAGTTTCACGGAGTATTCAAAGTAGTGTAATGCGATGCATTGATCCGGCAAGACACGCTCATACTCCTGGTTTCATAGGATAATCGCATTAAGTTCATTCGCGTCGCGATTCATAATTCCATTATTAACCTTCCCTCCCCCCACTTCTGGCCAACTAGCGTCGATTCTCGACCATATCGCTCTAACACTCTCGCAAGAATATAATGAAGAGACAAGGGAATTCATGAGAATGGGGGAGAGAGGGAGCTAAATAAACGCTCCATTTTGGACAACTTCGGGGGATGCTAATAATTTAATAAAGGCTTCTTATGAATAGAATTACGGAATTATTATTGAATCTATTGGAGAATACTAATGATTGAGTTTAGATGTTTCCGAAGGGAATTTTTGTTAGTTTTTAGTGAAAAAGATTTTATTCGAATGGGGAAATTTAAAGTTTTATACTGTAATACAGTTTCTGCAAATTCAAGGGGCTATGAAATATTCTAGAGAATTATTCTCATTTCTTTTCATAAAATCCTCAATAAAATATCTCTAAAATTTTAGTGTAATTCCGGGGCTTTTTTTTCATCTATTCAACTGTAGGGAGAATTCAATATCCAGGAGAGCAATGTTATTTGATGACTTTGTGTGTTTTTTTTCTACTTTTTTAGTTTCATTGAGAATTTACAGGTACAAAATTTTCTGAATAAATTTCATATTTATTGCAGATGAAATGAATGCAATTACTACGAATAGAGATGTATAAAAATTCATGAGTTTCTGAGGACAAATAATGAGAAATTCTGTATGGATATTAATTTTTTTACATTGAAATTACGAGGATGAAATAAAAATTATTGAGTTCAAGAATGAGAAGAAATAATGAAGCTTAATAAAATTTAATAAAACCTGAGCTCTCTAGAGTTACGAATAAACCAGAAAAATCCTCAGACTTCACTTCATCGGATTTATCAGAATGATATTTTATTCAAATAATTCCTATATGCATCGCTTTCCGTAATTTGACTCAGGTGCCTCTTTTTCTCTCTCTCGCCAAGGGCAAATCCATCAATTTGAAACGTAGGCGAAAAGTGAACGACGATGGTATGCCCGAGCTGTTACAAATAGTGAATACCGAGTGAACGAGTGGTACTCCCGAACTGTTTGGATGTAGAGTGAATTTTCGTTCATATCCAGTTCGAAGTACTCGAAGAATCTATACATATACTATCACAACTACATATATACATAAAAAGGCAGCAGTGAAAATGAGTGAAAGGAAGAGGAATGAGAGTGCCAGTACCGGAAGAGAGACGAAATGCTGGTAGAGAATGACTGGAAGGTAGAGCAGCAGTGGGGACAAGGGAATTCTCAGTACACTATAGAATGCATTGAATCGCGCCGAAATAAAAACAGCCTTTTTGAATGTTTTATATACGTACGTAGTGCGCCAGCACGCGCCACAGCTCTGCCTTTCAAACCTAACTTTTTCCACAAACGGAACCACTATTCCCTCCCTCCTCCGCCCGCGTCCTTCTCCCCTCTTTTGAATGAGCCCCTTTTCCCTTTTTCCACTAGTTTTCACTACCCCACCAAAAATTTCATGTGCTACCTACAGCACACGCCAGTTCACTTCACTCCCCCATCCACTGGCTTGCATAACATGCCTGCCTGCATAACTCTCTCACCCTGCCTATCCAAACCAAAGAGAGACACACGAATTCAAACTCCCAGTGCACTCTCTCTCCCCCTCTTTCCCCACTTGCCTTTTCCTTCCTTCCTTCCTTCCTGACTTTGTACCCTTCACTCTTTGTTTTTCCTTCTCTCATCGTGCAACCTTTCCACCATTTCTTTCACCTCTTTTCTTTCTTATTTTTTTTCATTTTCTTTATTTTACTCCCTGAAGCCCTAGTTACCTCTCGCAATTAACGACCTAACGAAGACTCTCACCGTCAATTATTTTCGTTGATGTTACTCACTCCTGGGTAACTTTCAATAGCTTTATATCTCATTATTCTTTCTATTCACGATCTCGCAACAGCTTGGCCATTGAGAATACGACGAGAACGGCCATTATATATATATATATATATATGTATTTGCGTGTACATAAAGAGTGTATGTATAAGACGAAATGAAAGAGAGAAAGAGAGAGAGAGAGCATGGGGAAAAAATATTCTCACTTATCGGTATGAAGTGATCTGAATTTTAATATAATCGATTCGTTCAATGGTATTTCAAACACGATAGCAATAATCGAGGCAAATTAAATAGTCAAGAGATATCTCGTATACATTGTGTAGATTTAGTGGGGTAGATATAAACACGCAGGCATAAAGTTACCATAAAATTTTCCAACGTACCTATTATTGAAGCCTATTATGAGTAGCCCCAGTAGAAAACGACTATAACCAACGTGGCCTTCTATATGCGAGTACTGAAACAAAGCGCAATAACTCACAGTTAAGTAAAAGTTCCGAGGCTTTTTTTTACCTCGTTTTGTTTTTAATTTCTCCTCTCTCTCTCTCTCTCTACCTTTTTTCTAAAAAAAACTCAACTAATTCTTCCGAGACTTTGAGGCACACAGGAGGAGTCTGTGCACGCTGCTAATGATCTCCGTACGTAACTATAGGGCAGCGAGGAGCCCGCGGGAGGCGCGATACTGCGGGATTTCACAAGCGATAACGAGTCCCGTCGGGCAATGGGGGAAAAATCACCGCGCAGTTGGGATGAAAAAGAAAGGGTTAAAAAGGAGGCGAGAATGAGAGACTGGAGGAGAAGGAAAAAATATGAGGAATCCGAGTCGAAAGAGAGGTACAATGGTGGTAGGTGAAGGAGATAAAGTTGAACGCCAGCGTGATCCGCTATTGGTTCTCTCTCCCTCTCTCTCATGGGAACGAGGGTCGAGGGGAAACAGTAGCCGCTCTCCATTGTAAGAAAGAAGTAGATAGAGACAGATAGTGGCAGGCAAAGTGTGTGACGTATATAGGAGAGATTTCCGTGAAAATCAAGGAGTTATAGGAGTAATGGGAGAAGAGGAGCAGTAAAAATAATAAAAAGCAAAGGAAGTGGGATAGTGAAAAAAAGAGGAATGGGCAAAAGCTCTGGGTGTACTAACTACTGAACGCTTTACTTGGACGGCCCGGGGTCGAGCCAAAATTCATTCTACCGACCCCCAACCGCCACCGCTGCCGGTCACGCCTCGGCGTCGCCGTTGTGCGCGCAACGGGAGTCTGGTGGTTAGTTTTCGGATCCAAGCGGATAATAGTAATTCGTTTGAGTTTTCGGTGCTCGCGCGCGCCGTCGAGAGAGGCCCTCGCTTCCTAAATCATCAGATAATTACTTTGGTAATTAATTACAACTCTGTTGGCCCGTAAAGGTATAGCCTCCTCCTCTTAATTTCCATCCAGCATATACCAGTTGAAAAGTGGAAAGTACGAGGAGAGACCTCAGTCTACTCCACTCACTTGCACACTGTGTACATACCTCCTCTTCATGCAGTGTGTCCAATCACCGGGCCATTTCGACTCTCCGCCATTATGCATCTCTCTCTTGGCTATTTTCACTTGCCCCTCTGCGGTATGTATAACGCTGCGGTCCAACTTTTTCAATGAAGAAAAAGAGGGCAAAAAGGAGGCCAGAAGAGAAGACTGTCACGAATTCCGCAGACCATCCATTATTATTTCCATTAGAAATCACTCGACAGACTCACTCTCCCTCCCCAAAAGACTCGGAGAGGCCAATCTTGACGCTTCCTTTACCCCTCCATCTTTTGCACAGGCCATTCAATCTTCACCAGCCGACAGTCACGCCGGTTCGTCTCTCCATCGATTTTTATATATATATATAGACGTATATATATGTGAAAGCATCAAGGAGGTAATGTTGCCTGACAAGTATGATGATGATGATGCTTATGCTGAATAAAGCCCATGGAGAAATCCCCTTGCCTAGCAATTATTCGTGCCTACATGCTCCGCTTCCTCTCTCTCTCTCCCCCATGTATACATGCCGAACAGAGGAGGGAGACTGCGAAGAAGAAGGCATCAAGTGAGAGAGGCAGGGGAGCACTGATGCTAAGTTTGACAAGCTCTACACGCTCGCTCCTGATCAATGCAAGCGATCCGTCTTGTCGCGAAAACCCCAACACGACGAGCCATCCGCCCTCTCGATATCTCACGCTCCTACACTGTACCCTCAATCTACACATAGAATAGGTTATTCACTATAGATATATGTCACGGTTTTAGTTTGGCGTCTTGCTTGAATATCTTTGCCAAAAGGAAGGGCACGAGGGAGAAATTCAGGAAAAAAGGAAACATGAAGAATTGATTCTTATCTGTCGTTTTGAGTTTCATCATTGTGCCTTTTGAGTCATCACGAATTGCTATTTGAGAATCCATCACACGACACTTATTAATCACTCAGCAGATTAATTCTCCGGAGAAAACCTTCAGGTTTCTATGGCCAGGTGATCAAGCACAATTCAAGTGTTCAAGAAGATTCTGAAGTTTTTACCCAGGGACAAAACTGTTCCTCCTCAGTGCCCGAAACATTAACTATAATGACCGATTAATCACTCACTGGAGCGTACTATTGTGTAGGCTATGTACGTTCAACTATTTTCAATTACTCAATGAAAATAAACGAATGATAATTAGAGGAAAATCAAGCGATTTTGGGGTAAAATCCATTGGGCAATGGAATCAAGTAAGATAAATTTGCACGAACGTAATTACGAATTCGAAATGCAAAACATGGTTGATGATCGATCAACGAGTTTTCCGAGAATTCTACCATCATTAATGATCAAAGGCAAAATATTCGTTCATTAGTAACGAGAAAGAATAATCATTATTCGAATCATCGTAAAACTAAAGTGTATCTCCACGAAGAAATAATTATTAAAAAGAATCTCATCACGAGAACTGATTATTTTTCCAAAAATTGTCAATCCTCCAAATTTTTTCTCCACATAATCTTTCATCCCAGTATTAAACCCTGACCTACTTGACGCGTCTTCATCCCCTCGGTAAAATAAAGAGGGAAAAATTTCTCATGAACACACACTGACTGGTCCAACACAGATTAACACATTCATATCAAGTGTTAAGATCCAATCCGGCGAAATTCACTGTTCTCGAAAAATCCCAAAGTATAAAAATAAACCAAGTATTCCATGTGTGTGAGTAACACAATGCCCGACACAGACACCGTATTTTCAAAAGCTCCTTTTCTCCCCTTAATCGTCGAGTAGAAAGGCATCTCCACACACCGATCAGTAAAGTTCCACACACTATCCAGTTGAAGTAACCTCCCTCTCCCCGTGCTCTTTTAGCACCCCCTGAGGGGGATTCGACTCTCGAGCCAACTCTCGGGGTCAAGCGGCGGTCGATAGTCGACACTTTGGGTCCAGAGTCCAGCAAACATTTACCAAGTTTACCAGATATAATCATTCTCAACGATAAATAAAGATTAAAAGAATCTCGCCAAAAAAAAAAGTCGCATAAATAGAGGCGCGTAATTAAATTTCATCGTCGAGTGTACCAAAGCGTTTTAATAGCCCGATTATATTACAAAGTGCAGAAGGGGTTGAACGAGTGGGGACAGTTAAACTATAATCCAATGTGAGGTAATGTTAAATTGGGGAATTGGCCCAAAGACTCAAACACTCTGGGGGAATGATGGAAGTACGTGCGTATCGGGCGTATCCATAATGCGACGAGCTTAACGTTGCGCGTGTTGTGGAGGAGCCGGGGCTGCCTCTACGTTAACGTTGGTGGGTTAGGACTATACAGGGTGAGCAGATTGAGGCTTAGGGCGATGGCAAACAGCATCAATTTGGCATCGCGCCACCACGTACGCTGATGGATACACGACTGGTACATCGAGAGAGAGAGGTGCAACACATACGCAACATTATTGCCTTACACATGCACAGAGAAGCGGCTACCTACTCACTCAGACTAACGCATTCTCGTGTACAATCGGTATCTCTATAAACTGCTATGATTTGATTAAGCCTACTCACAGACCAAATCAATTTAAATAATTCAGCATCAATCTATTCTTTTGTTTATCAGTGCATGTTAAATGCTCATGTGTTATTTTTTTCGAGGGTTGAGGCGAATTCTCTCGTTTTAAACAAACTACCTTCATCGTACACTCGATTAATAATGTACAGAGTTTCCGGATTATTGATCACTGGTGGAGGTTAGGTGGAGATTATGCCGAGATTAAATACAGATTACCGAGGAGATTATACAAGATCATAAATTCCTTCTTTTTTTTTCTATTTCAGCTCCACTCTCGGAAAATACACTGTACTCAACTGAAAAAGAAACTCACTCTGTACTTGTATACCGTGTCAGTATCAATTTTCTATAATAAGTGTAATTTTCGATGCTACTTTATTACTCTATTATTTTTAAAGTCAACATTAAGCCAATAATATATTGAACTATCCTATATGACGGAGATTTTTTTTTTTTTCACTCGTGTTATAGCATTTCGAGTTTTATCACTGAAGTTATGAAGCATAACTTCTGCTCCATTCCCTTTTTTTGTCCCCAGTACAATTATTGAACTTTCAATATTATAGGAGGAGATGGGGTAAAAATGTCACAAGGGGTAAAATGGACACATGCTCACTTTGAAATTGCATATTACGAGAAATCAAGAGAAATATTGAAGATATCTTTTTTCTGATGATTCCATTGGAAAGCTGAGGAAATTTCCGATGAAAATCATGTGCCAAAATATTTTTTTTTCAATTTTTTGAAAATTCGTTTTTTTTACCCAGATTTGAAGGGGTTTACCTTGGAAAAATTTGAAAAAAATCACTTTTTCGGCAATTCCTCTAGTTCTATTGGTCATAGCTCAAAAATTCCGATTCGAGGTGAAAGGTGAGCTCATTTGCGATGAACTTATGTGGTTTTAAGATTAAAAATACGATTTTTTAATATACTTAATTCATCGCAAATGAGCTCACCTTTCACCTCGAATCGGAATTTCCGAGCTACGACCAATAGAACCAGAGATATTGCCAAAAAACTGATTTTTTCAAATTTTGTGAAGGTAAACCCCTTCAAATCTAGGTGAAAAAAATCGAATTTTTTGAAAATTCAAAAAAATCCATTTTGACACTTGATTCCTATGTAAAATCATCTCAGCTTTTCAATGGAATCATCAGAAAATCGCTATCTCCAACCGTTCAATCAGAATGTCCATTTTACCCCGATTTTCCCTACATCACCAATGTCAATCTGTCAATTTTTCAACGTTACATAGTGAAATAAAGAAAAAGAAAAAATCGAAAGAAGACTATGAAAAATGATGCTACATAATGATTCCGCTCTGAATTTGTATCGTGAATTGATCGTCTAACCGAAATACAAGAAAAATGTTTATTTCCAGAAAATATAACAGCGTGTAGATATTACCAAGTGATACATGGATAAAATATGTATATTAACCAGAGAAGATAGGAACTACTCACTGTCTTTCCAGTTGTAAACGATGATACAATGCTTTCACAGTAGATGCCATACTGCATGTATTACCTGGATTGGTAAAACCATTTCTGTACGAATACATAGTGCCTTCCCAGCTTGCCCTCCATACTCCCTAACTACCATTCGACAAAACCCTCTCTCTCTCTCTCTCTCCCTCTCGCAATTCCCTTCCCTACTTTGCCAGTAGCATCCAAACTCGGCGTCGACCAATATGTCGGTCATCCCCTAAATCACAGCGATTTACGAGCCCATGGCCGTATCGACGCGCCACTATACCTCTCGCGTATGCTTTTCTGTCGTACCTACCCACCGTTGGCTGTCATCGCTCGCACGAATGCACACAAAACGCACAAAAGCCCCATGCCAAGCCAAAACCATACGATTTGTAGAAATACCGTTTTCAACAATTCATGAAAATTTTTGATCCACTCATATTTAAATAGTCACTGTTGAAATGAGAAAAACCGAGAGAACGAGTAGAAACGTCATGATAATTTATGGTTATTGATTTGCCCCTGGAAAATTTAGTGTCCGCAGAGAAAATGTCAGCTGACGTTTTCCTTTGTTACACTCGATGGAGGAGGAAGGTAAAAATAATAATAAAAAAATTTTCGGCAAAAAGGAGAGTAAAAAAGTTTGTTCCATGTCCGTAAATCAACTTTACACGGATATGTCTTACGGAATTGAAGCAATCCTCGAGGTATATGCGCCAGACCCTTCGGGCAATGTCGCGCCATCCCAATAAAGGAGAAGAGGAGTTTGGAGAGGATTCTTATTCCAGATCCACTGGCTTCTCTTCTTTTTCCTCCTCTTCTCCTTCTTCTTGCTGGGCGCGTTCAACGTTTGTCCGTGGTAGATAGTTGGCATTGTGGAAAATTCAATGGAACTCTTCATTCCGACTTGTTCCATTTTTCCTCGTTCCGCATCTATATATATTTATATCTATACATGTACGTTATTCTTCTCCTCTCTGGCAATCTCAATCTTTTGCACGATTCTTTCATTAATCTACCGTTGAATTCAGTCTATCCGACGTCACTCAGACGAGTCCACATCACTCTATCCCCCTCTCCAATCGTCAGAATATCAAATATCAGGAATATCCCTGAGGACACATGACGAGATGAAGGGCACGAGTGAACGATAGATACTGGAGTGAGTGCGTTCACATGCAGAGAGTGACCACTGGCGTATGGCTCCATTATCGTTGTTATTCATCCTCTTTACCTCTGCTCTTCTCCATTGGGAAGAGAGAGACCCCCTCTCTCTCTCTCTTTCTCATCTCGTCTGCATATATTCCCAGCCTCACTACTGTCTGTTGTCGTAATGTTAATAAACATGACGATGGAAACGGTGATGATGATAATAGTCCCGTGGTTTCAGCCGTTTCACGAGCAAAATAATTGCCACCATTTCTGACGTACCAACCACGATAATAAACGCTCCACTATGTTATTCGTGGTCACACTGTGAGCATTCGCGGCTTTGCCCATTCTATCCTTCTACTCTTCACTCACTCCTGACTTTTGGGGGAGGCACGAAATTTTGTGCAGTTAAAGACATCAGGAGAAAAAGAAGCGAATTAAAAGAACAGTAACAATGAATCTGTGGAGGCAGGCGGTTTGTCTTTTTTTCAGCATCGAGTATCCTTCTGCATCAGCCACACGTTTTTCACATCTCCTCCTCAATTGGCGAATCGATGAGGACACAGTGGCTTGCAATGATTCTGCATTGGACTATTCAACGAAACTCTTTTACTCCTATTCCCAGAGAAATTTCAACATTGAGAATCCAATAGTATAGGCGAAATGGGGGATTAGCCATTCTTTTTTCCATTCCCCCCTCGCACTCTGTCTCTTCTTCTCCCTTCAGGACCATTCCCAACAATACCTGCAATCGTGAAATAAATTCAAACCAGGGACTATCGCCACGCGGTGCTCAGAGCTGTCCTCTTCTCCCATTCAGATGCTATGGAAAGAGAGGAAAAAAGAAGAAAGAACCTCGTGAATCTTTCGGTACTCGTTTCTGTCTCCACCCTTCGACCCTTTTCCAGTTGGATAAAAAAAACGTTTAAATTTTCTCCACCAGCCAAATGCCACTCGTTGAGAATCTACGCCAACTTTTTCAATACGAATTCCCCCGGATTTATTATCACGAAACAGGGAGAGCAAGACGAAAAAAGGCTAAACTGCAAACAGAAAATCATTGACTCCAATAAAACTCCGAGCACTCTGTTCAATAATGCTGAAAGGAGAGTGATGCAGTGTTAGTGCACAGAGAGAGAGAGATTGAGATAACCAATAGGAATTGGTGGTGATGCAGTACTCCAGGTGGATGGGAGGCACAAGGCTCGAACTAATTCGCGGAAATGGACAGCCATGTGCGTCTACCGGAACCTCCGGCCATCCGTGGATAGCCCATCAAACCGATTGTAATCGGACCAACGTCCGTACATCTCACGGCTTCCGGCGGGCCGCCCTGAGGCATTTCTCCGCTCTCCACTGCTTCACATCTCCTTCCATGGCCGTTACTCTCCGAACTCGAGCCGATAAAGGAGATGGTCCACGAAGTGGCCCTCCGGGCTGTGAATCGACGAGCCATCATGGTGGAATGAGCGAACACAAATTCGATTCTCTGTGTCATCAGAATCTATGAGTGGATAGAGTAATTTTTACACTCACCAAGAGAGACACAAAAGGGCAATGAAAAATACAGGGTAATGAAGAATCACACGTAGGGTGATAAGAGTAAAATTACCACGTACCAATGACACTGCAGTCCGCATCTCCCTATGGGGTATTCTTATGAAAATCGAAGCGGAAGGATCCAAGTGAGGGTTGGAAAAGCCGTGCTTTAAATTATACGTTGGAATAAATCATTGGAGAGTCCAGAGATGGGATCTTCAATGTGTGTGTGTGAGGATTCCTCGGACAAACGGGGAAGCCTAGGCTTGAAGTGGGTGGTATTGTAATGCAAATGAAGGACATGGGTATATTTTCCCGGGCAGTACCATCACACACTATATTTTGACTCGTTCGGCTCTTGAAAATCCACGTGAAATTTATCAGGTTCAGTGCTGGACGAGATTTACAAGGGATTGTGTACAAAAGATGATACACATTTTACAGGGCAATCTCATTGAGAGTGTTATGAATTTTTGAGCACGAGATTTTGAATCCCTTTGACCTTTGTTGGATATTTATCTCGGTGTTTTATCAAAGTTTAATGAGTATATATATTGTGACAGCGGTTGAGATTTGCGTCAATTATTTTCGCCATTACCTACAGTGTCTCTGTACTGGAGGGACAATGTAGTTTTAGTCCCTTGATGCAGCTTGTGTTATGCTTTTGTAAGCCTTTATACCGATAGGAAGACAAACAAAAGTCTTGAATAAATATGTGTTGTGCATTGAGAAGTCAGGTTTATGTGCTGACAGCTACTCTGTCCTCAGCTCTATGGCTACGTTTGTAGTGGCTCATTCCACAGGCAATTCTAAATTAACGGTGGCAATGTTAATAGGGGACGGTGAAAGAGAATTTGGCCCTCGTCACTTTTGACTTTGCCTTACTTTCAACGCTAGTTTTATCCATGTGTCCCTACTGTTACCACTTGCAAGCTTCCCCATACAGTCGGTGTAATAGAGTTGGATAAATATACACATGGCTGTATGAATTTAAGCCGGAGCTTTTGAGATTAACTGGGAATTCACAAATCCCTCAAAACTGAATACGGATTTATTGCATCATTAAATCATTTCCATTTCACATTTACAGTTTCTGACTATTTTATATTATTAATGTATTTGTTTTTGAATTTAATTGTTACAGAACACTATCACATATTCGTTGGTGACTTGAGTCCAGAAATTGAGACGCAAACACTGAGAGAAGCATTTGCTCCGTTTGGTGAAATTTCGTAAGTCATTTTTTGTTTTTAAATAACTATTATCCAATTCATTCCAATTACAATAGACAACTAACAGGAGAAACTAAGTGAGTTGAATTAAATGGCATTGCTTCGCGCGCCAAGTTATATTTCACTGGAAAGCTAGAGAGGTGGTAGAAGCCATGCCGCTCGCTTCATTCACTTTTATTCATTCCTCCGAGTGAAAAAAATAAAAATAAAGTGCGAGGGGAATGGATTAACGAGAGGCACGGCCATCGAACAGCGTCAGGCCCTCCACAGATACGTCTATACATTTATATAAAAAAAAGTGAGGGAAAAAGTGAGGAAAAGAAATAAAAAAAAGAGTAGCGGGGAAAATACGAGTGGGTCTCGAGAACACCTAGCACTGCGAAATAAAGAGTCCGTACGAAAAATCGATTTCAACTCTGGACTGCTGTTATAAGAAAAAAAAAAAAGAAACAAGGAAAAAGCCTCATGAAAAATTGCTACTGGTTTTCTTTCAATTTTTTGTGCATTCCTTCGTTTTCAAACCGTATGGTCAGTATTCTCTTCTTTTTTCTCTCATTTCTTTTCATCTTCTCTCTCTCAGCTTTTTTTCATTCCTCTATTTTCTCCAGTCTTTTTCTACGGTTGTATTATACACGTCAGTTGTATCCAATATCTCCGACATTTCACTTTGATCAGTGATAAACAATCGAGGACAAATTCTAATAATAAAAGTCCTGAATTTTCCCTCATTTGATAACCAATATCGAGCCATTTTGATTTAAATTAATGAACGCTTTGTCATTGTGAATTGTTTATGGTTGACCGTTGTTATCAAGATTTATGGTAGAAATCATTAACGACTTCATTGCCGTTTTACTTTGGTTAAAATTGGATGCTTCAATAAATAAGATGAAAGTTTCTTGAAGCAGTGGATTTACGTTGAACACTATGGACTTATTAAAATTTGATGTTAAACCAAAAGATTTTGGATTTCATGCTCTTTAGAGTAGGATTATTATAAAAATTTCATTAAATTTTATTGCAAGAACTTGTTGAAGAATAAATCACCTCAATTAGTGGAGAAATGAGTGAGAGCTTTTGCTCAAATTTCAACAATTCACTAGTAGTGAATTATACTTCCATCAAAAAGAGACACAAGAGCCATCTCTATTTTCCTGTTTGTTTCTAAATTTTTTATGGTAATCTCACTCTCTACCCATTACCTGTTATTCCCATCCTCTTATTTGAAGTGTCACAACGATTACCTCTTCTTGCTAAGGTGGATGAGGGCTCACTCAAGAAATGGCGTAGGAATCACGCAGAAAAGTTGACAGTTACGAAAAGTTTCGACGCTTCTCTGGCAAAGCGAGTGCTCGATTAGTTTGCAAACGACTATAACTTTCCTCTGGAGATCTTTATCTGTATAAAAGTATGGCTAACTTTTCTAGGGAAAAAAACGAAAGGAAGTGAGCAGAAAAAAAGAGCTAAAGAAGAAGATGGAGTGAAAGTACGTCTGATTGTTATGTTCAGACATAATAATTCAGTCGTGGCGCCGTATTCTCTGCTCCTTAGCGTTTTCTCACGTTTCTATCGTTAAGTGATCGATTCGGGTTTGTTCCAAGTGCCGTTCAAATTCACCAATACCTGCTTATCTTTTCAAGAGAGAAATAAAGATGAGGAAATAGCTGTGCAAGAAAAGCATTTCTCAATTCCCCATTTTTTTTTTCTTTCCATTGAACAATGCACCATGCTCTACCACTTCTTATGTCAATTATCGTTGGATGTGCCATTGTGTTTCCGTAAAAACGAAACAAAGAAACACGAGAATAAAGCAGAACACAAAAAAGGAATAGCAAAGTCGGATTTGAACTGATTGGCAGGAGTAAACCCTAAACTAGCATACTCACTGTCATGTACTCTGCCAGTATTCACCTATGGGGAGCGCCATCCTCGCTTTTTCTCCCTCGATGCACTTGGTCTTGAGACGTTGTCAGAGCTTAAATCTAACCTCCTCTCTCTCTCCTCCGGGGGTTACGTCCCAAAGCTGAAGCAAAACCAGTCAGGCATCTATATAACCATATCCCAGAAGTTCTGGGTACCACTTCCTCAGTCCCTCTTTCACAGTCGCCCCCTCGCTGCGACCGCCTCTCGACAAACTGACCCCGTAAACTTAACCCAGCCTCCCACCATTCCGCAAGCCGCCTACTCTCACTAAAACCTCGCTCGAGCCTCATCCCCCAGCCACCCTCTCTCTCCCGACAGCAAATAGCCCAAGAGAATTCGGTCCAACGGAGCTGTGACATAGTTATGACCGCCTTTAACCTGTATATATCGAGCTACCCCCTATACCATGTCCCGTCTGGCTCGTTTGTCGTCACCTTCGAATTTCCTCCCAGTGAATTTCGATGAACACACACACATACATTCACAGCCACATGGACCAGTTTACACGTTCGTTTATTTTCAAATGATCCAACAATTCTGCCAGATGTTAAACGAGCTTCAAATAATATCCCCACCCATTCTGATCGTTTCTTTCTGTCCTCCCCGTAGAGCGCTCAAAGACATTCTCCATTCTGCAAAAGAATCTCCGTCGTTTTCCCTTTTCCCTCTCTCTCTCTCTCTCTCTTTATTCTACTCCCTTCAGAACCCTCAATTCCAGTACCTCCTCATAGGCTGGTTAGTTGAAACCCAGTCCACGGTCCAAGAAAAGAACTCTAAGAGCTTCCACAATTCCTCTCTCATTCCATCCTCACTTTTTACTATCCCTCCATTCCTCGTCCGCCTCTTCAGGACACAGATCCGTTAGTCTCTGGGCATCCTTAAGTACAAGAGTATAGAGCGCCCAGTACTCCTTGCTGTCCAACTGAAATATTCAAGCCACTCGACGGCACAATGATATGTGCCTTCCTTACCTTCCGGTCTTCAGCTTCCTGCATCTCTCTTTCTCTCACTGGAGTCTGGAAGGGTCGCGGAATGGAGACCTCCCGCTGGTCTCCGGAAGCACTGAGAGACGATGGAGGGGAGGAGAAGGAGAAAGAATTATATAGTGGCTCTCAGTGTAGAAACCTGGTAAAAATGTGAGGCACAACGGTATCCGGATTTTAACCATTACCCACAAACTTTCCCAACTTGGCTGTATTTCTGTCCTTACCTTTTTCATTCTTCTTCTTCTTCTTCTTCTTCGTTTTCCACACGGTAACTCTAATGTATCGTTATAATTACGGGCAAGTACATTATC
This sequence comes from Aleiodes testaceus, assembly GCA_963565655.1. NCBI lineage: Eukaryota > Metazoa > Arthropoda > Insecta > Hymenoptera > Braconidae > Aleiodes > Aleiodes testaceus. The sequence continues at coordinate 4,453,930 of OY751412.1, forward strand.
TTTTAATGAAGTATCTCGGGTTAATGGGCAGTTGACTAGTTTTGGAAATTGTTAGATTTTAAGTTTTAAGAAAAGAGTTTTGTTAAGTACTTCAATTAATAGATAGTCAATCTCTCTTTATAGATCATTGCTGCAGGAAATCCCTGGATTCGATGCAACACGTTTTTCTATAAGTTTCTCTTCTCTATACATGGGATGGAGCAAAACTTTATATTCCTCCGTTTTTTCCCTACATTTCCAAGTACACCGAAATAGTGCGTTTTCATCAACTTCTGATTCATTCAAGTATAAATGTGCATTTGAAAGATGTGTTTATGCATCGATGGAGATAATCAAAGTCTTGCGGAAATTCTTATCCACAGGATATTGAATGGCTCGAGTGAATTCATTTATTGGCTTTTTTTCTCATTTAACTTCATGGGCATGGGCTGCTTTTACAGTTGCTCACAATGCTCCGTGACTCTGCTAGTCACTCTTGTGAAGAGAGCCAGCGTTATTCCTACGCGAACGATTTCACGTGTCAATTACTCGCTGGTTGATTCTCTCGAGCGTGAGTATCGGGTGGCTGGCACGAGAGCACGGAACACCCAGAGTGGAAGACTATATCGAGGTGGCAATATAAAGGTATAGAAAATAGGTGGAATGATGAAGAAAAGAGGAGTGGAGGTGGAAACGGCTGTTTTCACGCTCGACTTGGAGAGTGTAAAAATTTTAGGCTGGAAGACTCGTTGGATGGTGCTTGATTGTTATTTTAATTTGACTCGTTTCCTCGTGAAAATTGTCTCGTGATGGGGAAAATAGTTGCATTGATTTTTTATCAATATAAAACTGACGAATAAGGGAATAGTACGAGAGGAGTTCATTACTTCTGATCATTAATCGTGTTGATGATACTTTAGAGTGAAGATGGTAGGTAGTATTGGAGCTTGATGATGTGAACTCGTGGAGGAGGAGGAGGAGGAGGAGAAAAAAAAAGTAGGACGTAGTTGAGGGTGGAATAGAGTGAGAATAAACGACAAGAGGGAAAGGGAAAAAAGTGGCTTGTAGTGAAGCATGGAGGCGAGAAAGAGCGGAGAGTAGAAAACGCGGTAACGGGTCTCGAGTTAGACCATCAGTGTCAGCCCAGTAGGTACAACAAGGAAGGAGGCGCAGATGAGAGGGGAGTGAGTGGCGGAGAGGGACTTGTGATGTTAGAACAAGCCTGGGCTTCGGCTGTAATACGTATAAGCACATATTTCGGTCACTTCGCGGAGGTTTAATAAAGAAAGCTCTCGTTTTTTCTCTCCCCCTTGGGAGGCTGTCCTCCAGCCGATTAAGGGCGGTAGAGCGTGAACTTGTATAGACTATATATAGAAATTTTCTTCAGTGCACATGTGTGTGAGGGCATGAGTGGAGGAAATGTGTGGTGGAGCCTGTGATTGTGTTGGAGTACGGTTACGTGTTCGTCGTTGGCTTATATAAAACTCATATCGGTGGCTATAAGGGCGTACGTTTCACCGTAAGATGGAAAATGTCACAATGGAGAGAAAGAGAGTTGAGGAATAAATAAAGGCAAATTAAGGTGAGAGTAGTGGGATATTATTGAGGTTAAATATTCATGCTCACCATTTGAGATTATATTTTTTTGCGTCTCCTCTCGCTTCGTCCAAGCTTAATTTCTTTTTTCTGACGTCTCGGCGTAGATGCTTCAAATTGCATAACTCTAATACACGTGTTGAGTTGAGCAGAAAAGTCTCCTCGGGGAATGCTAAAATAAAGTGAAAGAAGATTGTTGGATAATGAGGACATGTAATCCTTTTATACCATTGCGAGGCTTTCATCTTTTCGTCATCTGAGGGAAAAGAAGAGAATTTCACAAGAGGCGAGTTTTATCGTGAAATTGACTTAAACCATGGTCACCAAACGTAGTACTCAAATTGGTGAAGCAGTACCTTCAAGGCTTTCGAATGGAATTGAGTGGAACACACACGCGTTTCACGTTTAATGTACCACCCAAAGACATGTCTCTCTATGTGAACTCACGTTAGTTTTTTACGACACGACCAGGGAGCACTATACCAAACGAATCGAATGCCGTGTCCCCAACGAAATGTCCTCTGGTCTCTTCGCTCGTTCCTTTTTTCTCCTCTCTTTCTCTCCTTTCCGACGGTTCTTTTTCCCTCTGAGTCGGTAATCGTAGCTAATGTTTTACGACCATTGAAACCCATGACCACGAAAGACTGACGTGAAGCCTTTTTTCAACATTTATCTCTCTAGCTTCTTCCATTTCTCGCATCCTCAGTGCCTGCTTTCTCTCAAATTCTTCGAGAACATGAAAATCAACAGTGTTATTTGCCATTGTTAAAATTTAATGTCAATGCACCAGACATATAACGAACAATTCTGTAGAACTGCCTGATGGTTGACTACATCATTTCTCCTCTCTTCACATGTCAAAACCTTCACTTCCTATTCCAAAAACTCTCTTTTTCCATCCATACGTGTCCAACCAGGATCGTCGATATTTCACGCGAATTATTGGCTTTCGAAAACGCTGACTTGCCGATCTAATCTTCGTATATTTATTGCCTGGCGTATCCTCTTCGCTCACATACCTTTTTTTTTTTACTCTAGCTCTTTCCGCTCTGCTCTTCCACATTTTACTTGTTTTTTTTTTTTTTTATATTTTTTTTCCACCCCTATTTTATTTATTTTTGATTCTCTTTTTTTTTTTCATTAGCGATAGCCAGCCGATGGCTCTCTCGACTGTCATGGGCAGGATCGTGTACAAATAAATGCGGGTTTTGTTTAGTTTCCAATTTTTGTTTTTCCTACTAAAATTCAAAGTAATAGGCATGATGCCGAAACGGTAAAGGGCGTCTGAGTCTCGTGTAACAATTAGAGTCGCGGGTGAGTTTAGGGTCAACCGCAACAAAGCGTGCCCCAATGAAGTATCGAGCCGTGTATTTTACGGTAGTCCGATCCTCCTATCTCTCTGTGTCCTCGACCTCCCGTAGCTTGACACCCCCTTCTGCCCCGTTCCACTCTATCTAACTTCCCACGGTCCCACACACACACACAAACACAATCACAAACGGACCATCCGCATCCATACATCGCTCTCCCAACTGACTTCCTCCCTTCTCCATGCCTCTACCTCCAAAAGCATCGAGCCATTTCACATACAGGCGTTTACGAACGATGCCTGGAATATAAATGGGTGATGTTGTGGCTGTACATAACTGGCGGCTGGTCAAGCCAAACGATCTGCTGGAACCCCCCGCTGGCGCTATTCGTACACGAGACTACTGTAGAACAAGCGAAAACACATTTGCGGATTCCGAAGCGACTCGGGCTCGGTTTGGCAATACGACGTTGACGATGGAACACACACGGAAAACACTTGAATTCAAGTGAGATAGGAGAGGACAAAGACGAGAGGAAACGGAAGAGCCAGAGAAAATAAACGAGTCTGTGGTAACCCTGGACAAGGCAGTGGTACTCAACGCTCCGATATAGGAGCAATTGCCGCTTTCAATTCTTCAGGCTATCGGAAACACGGGGTGGATTTAGTCCCGGAATTCTTCCTTCCTTTTTTCCCCACTCAACAACTTGCCACCGCTCTGAGTACCAAGGTAACAAAGAGAAAGAGAGAGTGGAATCCAAGTGGTTGAGGCTGTGTAAAAGTGCACATAGCAGTGTCCGAGAAATTCGGAGAGGGAATGAAAAAGTTCGGAGGATTTATTTGAGGCTTGTCTGGCCTCGTGATTTCCGGGAGAATTTGCCCTCTGTCTTCCTTACATTTCACCATTTCTCTCTCTCTCTCTCTTCCGAGGAATAATATGGAGGAGAGACCAGAAAGTGCGAGCAGACCGATGGCCCCTGGGCCGAAGCTCTCGGGTCAGTCATTTTTCCTCGGGTAGGCTGGATTAAAAATCTATTATTTAAGGAAGCACCAACTTTGTGAATTGTACGGAGAAAAGGGATTTACATTGTGCAAAAGCACGATTCCAATGAAAATTCAGTATTTACGATTACTACGTGTTTTGAAGTACAAAATGAAAGTAATGGAGAAAATATTTATCGTGATGAAATTTATACTGGCAGTTGGCTAATCCATTTGACTGGTCAAAATCACAAAGCACGGGAATGAATCAGGCATATCTGTAGCCTCAAATTCAGTGTATTTGTGGATGAACCGAGTTCGTGTGTCGTTTCTCTCCACTCTGCTTTTCCCAACGGTTTACAGATGCACACAGGGCTCACACTGTAATATGGAACTTTGGTATCCTCGAGTTATCGACTCTTGGGAATATTGTGGAACTGAAATTTGACGAGGCTGCGAATGCAGAGAAGCACAGTGATATAGGCCCTCTCTCTGTTGAGAGGCTCGAGTGTAATGCCAGACTTGGGACAGATAGGGAGAGAGTTATAGAGAGATGGATAGAGGAGATTGTGTGAGTGAGGGAGAAAATAGCCTGAAACGGATTGTATAGTACGTTGAGAAATGGTATAAATCAAACGTCGGCAAACCCGGCTGCTCTCTTGTTGTCTATCAGCCTCGTCCCACTCTCGACCTCTCACACACCCAGGAAACACCTTATGTACTCTACCAACTATTTCGACGTCCTCGAAACAACTTGATGAAATTCCTCGACTTCCATTTCACACTGTATATCCAACGAAAACTGTTAACCATGAGACATTCAAGTACTTAGTCCTCATCGAATTTCCGTGTTAATGAATTTTTTTTCCCATTCGATTCTCTTTGAGAGAAGAATTTTCTACGGGTCAAATTGATGATGGACTCCAATGAATTTCACGTTAAAACGAGAATAAATGGTATTTCGAGGAGAGTGATAAATCCCACATTCATGACGCAACTTTGTCTTATATTCTCGTGTTCGAGTGAAAATATTCAATGAATTATTCAGTAAAAACCAATGATTGAAATAAGCATATGCAGGGGAGTTCATTTGATAAACAGATTTTGTACTTTTCACTTCATGAAAAATGTGAAGGGTCAATTCTACTAAAATATCCTGTCACCTAAATTGCACAGAATATTTAAAGGAAATTTGTTTTTTCACTGTCTGACCATACGCAGACTCAATCACTGCATTGTCGCACCATTAATATGATAAATCTCTGTAAATACCACATTGAAATCCACCTGCTGTTTATCCCAAAAGATCCCATGAACCTTCGTAGTATTTTCAAGCCAGAAAAGCGTTTCAAGCCTGCAACAAAGCCCTGAACCTCCCGGCCGTCACGTAGACGTAAGCCTTGACAGAAATAATCCTCAGATCAGCGTCAGAATTAACGCAAACCATCCAGCGATATAATTTCCAAGTCTTGATACAGATAATTAGCCTCGAAAATAATCATGAATGTTGAATTCTCTGTAAAAATAATTTACACTCTTTTTCAACTAAGAATAGACACTGCAGAGAGGATCAGTTGAAGATTAGAGAAGAAATACATTGGCCCCAGAGGAGTTTGCCTCTGTAATCAACGGTGTTACCTTGCCAGACTATATTTCACTTGGTAATTATCTTAGCGTGCAATGCGATAGTAGTCCAAGAGGCGTCCGGCAGTATTAATGCCCGTTGATAATGTACCAATAGTATCCTAATGTCCCTCCTCTCGGCATACACCAAATAGACAAGTCACAACATACACATAATACCATATACACGTGCAAATACACAGTGCGTTTAGTTTCCAAGATATCCGAGAGGCGGTGGATTATATTAACCCTGCGGAATAACTATCAATGTTAATTGAATCACCCATTGACTGCTACTGAATTTAATAATTTCAATGGTTTACCATCGATGATTTTAATGAAAGATTTTCGAATTCATAATCTCAATCCCACCAATCCAGTGTATTTTGTGTATTTTGTATACGTTATTCTGTGCACTACTTTTTTTTCACACATCTCTGCCGCATCAATACAGACTCAATAACCATTTTCCTGTCGACATTAATGTTATCGGATTAATTCACACTCTGGCATTGCCATTATTATTTTGCCACCAAAAGCAATTATATGTGTATCGAGAGGCAAAGGGGCGCGAGAGGAATTGAGAGTGGGGAAAAAGAGGATGGGTGAAGTGTATGAAATAACGATGGAGTACAAAAGAGAACGGGGCGAGCTCATAACGAAAATTCAATATCGCAAACGAGAGACTGTTTCAAAGGAAATTAAATGAAATTGTATTAGTAGTATATCGATACCTCATTTTTATCTCATTCAATTTTTTTTTTGTTCATTGCTTCGAAAGTTCTTTATTTTTAGATTCAAATTTTCTTTTTTCATCGCATGTGCTGTTACATTGTTCATTTGATTAATTAATTTACATGCTTTGATTTTAAATAAAAGTTTTCTTTTCGAATCGGAAATAATGATGTGATTGTTCCAATTTCATTTTTTTGCATGAAATAATAATTGTGAATGGCTGGTTTAATTAAACTCGAGTTTTTTTACAGAATTATTCTTATCAGTAACTTCCTTTGTTTCAATGAATAATTAAAGATGACACGAATTATTGATGTTTTTTTTTGAGATTATTTATTCGTCTGACATTTGTAAAAATATCAAATTATCCACTTTGCTATCATTGAGATTAAACAATGAGATTCCATCATCATTCATTAGAAATCTAGTTTGTGCAAGATTATAAATTTAGCACGTGGATAATTTATCAAGTAGAGTAAGTCTCAGCAGCATTTCTAGCACTGCTAGATAAGCAATATAGCCACTAGATACGTCTACCTCTAATCTAGCATAATTTTAACCAGAATAGTCCATTTCCCCTTTTTATTCCCATTTTTTTTCTTTCATTTCAATTAATTATTCTCTCACCTCTACTTTATTCCATTATTTTCATAAAGTGTCAATCTGCCATTGTTAACGTACGTGAATTAATTTAAAGTTACGTAACGGAAATTAATCATAATTTCGATAAAATTATGACACTGAAAACTGTCACGTTATTGGAATAATTAAATGAATGATTATCACAATGATATATTAATTCAAATTTGATAAATAGTTTGTTGAAATATTCAATTGAATTTTCAAATTATTATTCCCAATTGAAACATGAAATTAATTACTTTGGTAAAACAATGATTCAAATAGTTCGTAATCCTTTATTTCACAAATTCAATTCTGTTTCTAGTCAATAGTTTGTGAAATTCTGGGAGGGAATTAATTCAAACGACAGAAATTGTTGAGTAATTTTGACTCTATCTAGTTGGATTATTCAGTGTTGAAGTCATCGTGTCATTTCTACGTTAGATAATTTCATGAAATCGCGTGAAATCATGAATTGGCGTGTACACGAAGTTTCGAAAGTAGGTGAGAACTGAAGTTGATGTGTATATTTATGTGAAGAATGTTTGAAAGTTCAATAATCTCGATAATTCAATTTTCATTCTGGAGAGTATGTTTAAACGATTCAAAACTCCTGAGAATTAAAGAATAATAATGAGAATTTAATGAAGCATTGAATTTCATTTAATTTTCAATTCACCTCGAAAAATCTCGATGTATCGGCATTCATCCCATTATTCCATCATAACCGAAATAATCCGGAAAATGTGTACATGCGTAACGCGTACTGCAGAATCCGTGCAGAGCAATAAAAACGAGGAAAAGAGCGGTTGGAGTGTTGTGGTCGTTGATAGAAGTAAAAGCCTGAAGCACGACCGAAATGTGAAAGGTTTATACATACATACACAGGCATAACAGTATTGGAGTTTCAAATGGCAACGAGTGTGGAATGAAAAAGAGAGAGAGACAGAAAATTAGTATCTTCGCACTCTGCTGTGGCACGTTGAAAAAAAAAGGAGGGGAAAAAATGCCGAGAGGTAAATGCGTTTTCAACCCCCAAGAGCCTCTGCCTCTTTTCTACCTAAAACGATTGGATTGCCGGCATTTGCAGCTCGTGCTGGGGCCACACGGCTTGCAATGAAGTTTTAAACTATAATATATTGTTGGTCAGGTCACACGTTTCGCGTCTAGTTTGCGTGTGTTATTTCCACCGAGTGTGTAAGTTATATACGACAGAGTGGGGATTTTAGGGGTAAAATGGAAGGACAGAGACAATTCGTGGTACAGAGTCCACTGGAAGAAGGTGGAGAGAAGGGTGGCCACAAATACAGGCATACAGCTGGCTCCATTCGAGACGATTATATACAGATATACAGAGAAATGAGGAAAGTGGTGTGAAGGGGAAGAGACAGCGTTGGTTTTCACTAACTACGGAAAAGGGAGCACCAGTCCGGCACCCGAACAATGTCTGTCCGAAACAGCCGCGATTTCTCTTATCGCGCATTCAAAGGCTAAATAATGGTGCAACTTCTACTTGCGTTGTCGCCGGTTGGACAACTCCATCGGCCAGTATCCACAAATTCTCTCTCTCTCAGCTCCATGAAGGCTCTCCACATTATCACAGAGTCCAATTCGAATTTCCCAGTGACGACAAATAAAACCGATGGAATTTACACATGTAACTGAATGAGAGGGACGTGAATAAAAAGGCCCTTTTTCCCGAAGAGAAAGTGCAGGAGACAATATACTTTGAAGAAGTGTAAAATCCATAACGTCAAAGCCCAGTGTACGCGTATGTAGATGTATGTTGATACGCCAGTTTCGAATTGCGATGGACAGCGGTGCTACATGAACGGTTTATGGTAACAAGCTCTCGTTCCGGTGTACGTAATTTTCATGCACCCTACTATGTGTAATCCCTGACGTCACGAGGAAGAAGAGAGGAAGGCAATAGTGCCACACGTTGAAAATAGTCGTGCGCCAGTCGTAAGTTTTCGTCCCTCCACAGAGCGAGTACATGGTAGCTTTTCCGTCACACAGAGACTAACCCTGTGCCTATCTTCCTCCTTTACTCTTCCTCTCTCTCTCTCTCTCTCTCTCACTTTCCTTTTGGCCAGAGTTGGAAAGAGGCTTTAACGCAAAAGACAGACAGGTACACGACACACAGCGTACACACGTGTAATGTCTCTTCATCCAAAACACTCGCATACATACAGAAGGCATTGGAAGGTAGAAAAGGAAATGCTTGTGTGTTTGTGTGTGCATCGTGAAAAAGAGGAATGAAACAATTTTCGAGGGAAGAGCGATCGAGTTTTAAATTGTTTTACTCCATGAGAGAGTTTTATAATGTCGTTTGAGATATCGAATAGAATGACAAATAGCTACAAAAGTTGACAATAGATAAACATGAAAATAAAAACAAATTGATTTTCTATTTTCCCCCTGGTTTATTCCCACCCCTCTTTTATCCCTCATTTTTCCTCACGAATTTATTAATAAAATGAGTACACGATAGATCGCTTTTTTTATATATACAAGTATATAAAAAGAAACTTTGTCTGGAGGAGAAAGGGTTTACCTACTGAAAGAATCAGTCAATACCTGTTGATACTGGCCTCAAATAAAAGTCAATTTATACATCGTGTGTCTTAAAAGTTACACAAGCACGACGTACAAGAGTGCGCACACCGTTACAAAGACCTCTGACTTTCTCTCCTTTTCTTTTTACACCGAGTCTCTCCCTTCTCTCGCAGTATTCAGTCGACGATAGTCGGCGACCTCTCTCCCAAAGTTGCTACTCCATATACGTGTGTATATACCTTATGCAGAAGAAAGAAAAGGGCAGATAGAAGTTTTTTCCTACATAGTACATGAGACTTGACTCTTTATACATTTCCAGGATAAAGACAGAGGCAACAGAAAGTAGAAAGGGAGAGTAGCATGAGAGAGAGGAGGATAGATTGGTATATAACCCGGTGGAAAGCATCAAAGACGAGGGAAAAGGGGTATACCCGAGACTCCTTCTTGGTACATCGAAAAGTTTGGCAAACTTTCCACGAATATCACGACAAGTTGGGTACCTCGGTTCATTCTATCCCCTTGTACATTCTCTCTGGCTCTTCATCTACGTCTTCAAGCCACTGCTCCCACCACTGAAGCCACCATCACCGCTACCAGTCTCCTTGCGTACACAGTTTTATGATGTTTTTTTCTTCTTTTGTTATTTTTATGATTATAATGTAGATATATATTCATTCAATCTACTCACAGTTTTTCTACTCCCTAGTTGCTGAGAATAGTCGTGCATTTCAATAGACTGCCGCACAGATGTATCGATTATTTTTAATGAGGATACCGCAGTGATGCAGCACAGAATAGTCGAACATTCGCTGTATTTAAAACCGAGCGATCTCACTTTCAACTGTCATATACTTGTGCATCAGTACAGTTTTTTATTCGACGCTTTTTTAATGCATATATGGATGTAAAAAAAAACCTTTGACCTCCTCATGTTGACATACATTTACTGTCTCTCCTTTTTTTTCCACTAGTTTTTACCATCTTTTTTTCCTTATTTTTGAATACTCTATCCAGGTTTTTCTATCTTTTTGATGTCTCTGGCGAAATGGCCCTGGCAAATTTAATGACGAAGAGATAATTCATTTAATTGAAGTTTTTGAAGTTACGCAGAGATGCAAATGATTTTCCCTTGAGTAAAAAGATACTTCGATCCTTGTCTCTCATTTTATTTTCCCTCCCTTCTTCTTCTTCTTATTCTGCTCTTATTTTTTCTTTCATTTCCCCCACCACCACTCAACCAGAACGTTTTATTCTCTTTTTCCACTTTCACGAGCGGCTTATCCCGATGCCGGAAGAGAAGAACAGTTGCAAGCATTCTCGTGCGCTTCGGCACCTTGAGGGTAGAGAGAGCATAAAAATTACTATGGAATAGTGAAGGTACATAGAGAGATTGTGAATTTTTTGGGGAGATAGAAAATATAGAGAAGTGAAGAAAATGGATATTTCTGAGGGTAAATGTGAATTTCGATTTTCTGTCAGTTGGATAGAACACGAGAGAATAGAGAAAAGGAGAATGACATTTTTTTGAAAATCAAAATTTACGATTAAAATGACACATAAAATTCCTTGAATAATATCCCTGCCCTCTGGGAGTTTATCTAAATCTACGTTTTACGAAGGAAAAGATGAAAATAAAGATTGAGAAATGGTGTAAAAATAAAATGAGAAAATGTCATTTTTTTCTTTGCTTCATGAATTCTCTGTTATACTTTGAAGACAGAGAATAACGGAGAATCATTTGATAATTAAAGAATGGGAAGTAGAAAAGCCCATTTACGATCGGCCGAGTGATAAATTTAAATATTAAAAAGAGTTCGATAATGAATTCTTTCTATTAATATAAGAGAATTCAGGGGGTGAAAGATTGTGGAAGAGCCCTCGGAGGTTATCCAAAACTGTAATAAACGTGCGAAACGTAAGAGGATAGCTCGAACGAGCTCTGCTCTTGGTGAAAAGAGGGGAAGGAAGAGGAGCAGGTGGCGCGTTGACAGAGTGTTAGGTCGGGCAATGTGGTTGGCGTTTTAGCCATAAACCTCTCCTCGCGTAATCTCAATAGCTTTATAGATTTCTAATAAAATAACGTATTAAATCAGACGGTCCAGAAGGCTCTTTGCCTTTCACTACTCAATTTTCGGGTGGAAAATCGAGTGGGACATTATGCCACTTTGATAAATGTACCCGATTCCATCTATTTCTCTATCCCTTTTTCTTTTTTTTTTCATTCACCAACCGAAACTGTCTCCTTCGATTCCCTCCAGAGACGATGGCAAAAAAAAAAAGAGAAATAGAAAAGAGGAGAAAAAAAAAAAAACTTATCTCTTATCTCATTCCTATGTGTATGGAGTTTGGGGAATTGAGATGAAAATTTCGTCTTATACGTGATCCTCAACGAAATTTACCAAACTAAAACTATTTCAATCGCGCATTGGAATAGGTAGTACCAGTAGGGAATCGAAGATATAATTCACGGAATAGTGGAAGAAGAGAGGGCACATTCGCGTGAGTTGGGCCACGCGCGCGTGAGAGTATCTACGTGAACTGAAAGTCAAAAGGTGGAGAAAAGTAACGCCCAAAGTCTCTCGGATTTCTCTCTTTCTCCTTCTTTCACGAAGTCCCCAATGAATCATTTATTGGATACCAGTGAGAGTGCCTCTCTAATTTCCAAGAGTTTCATTTTTTTTGTTATATACATAACTCTCTTTCGTTAAAATTTAAGCTTATTTTCACGCTTTTTAATCGCCCAAATGCTCTCGACTTGCGGCGAGTCACTGCCAGAGAGGTCAATGAGAAGATTAAACATTCTTGCTCGTTAATTTACGATACTGAAGTTTCAAAATACGAGTAGAGTCAAGTGATGGGCCAAAAACATCCCCAAAACGTTTGACTGTCGGATAGTTGGGTATCAGTGGACAATGGGAAACTTGAGAGCAACTATTCTCTTCTCGATGTACACATAGACAAGTGTAAATACCACTGGTATGTGCAATATCAGCGTTTAGGATTGTGCAAGTGTTGTGTCTTCATGCGAGACAACTCGAACACTGTATTACGTATGAGATCGATGCCCTTATGAACACGAAACAATAGTCGACAATTGGATGATTGGTGTCTAACTGATTTTACCATTGAATTCATTGAATTAATTTTTTCCCAACCAAAACCATTTACTCTTCATCCAAAACTTGGGCAACTTTAATTGGCACATAACAACACAGTAGTTTCATAAAATCTCCACATACAGAGAGTTATGTATAATTTTCACCCATAACAATTCATCTTCATTAAGCAACAACCCTCTGATTTTCTTAACTTTGTAAACTCCGAACTCTTATCCATAAACATATTATTATATGAACTTTGTGTATATTTCTTAAGTAGGATTTTCAGGGGGGGAAAGAGAAATGTTTGCATCATCTTCATTGACCTCCATTATTATCATCATGCTATACATCAACGTGCCATTATGTATAACTGACGCGAGTTACACGAATAAATGTTTGAGTGCAGAAATGAGAGGATGCCATGGTATACATTGGTGTGAGTGGATTGGAGAGAGACAGAGATGGGTCGTAACTCTCAAACAAAATGACCGACGATAGCTGGTTTTTGAGTACCACATCCCCCAGTTTGTTCGGTCATTCGACAGCGCACGGACATGGATATGGGTGAGCTTTAAAAACGCGGCATACGGGCCCCCACGTTTTAACGCAAACGTTATGTACGGGAGAGGGACGAATACATATTTGAGAGAGAGGGAACAAGTTTATATAGCACGGCTGAGTGCGGCCGAGCGAGCGTGCATAGTGGTCGACACACTTTTTTTAAATTAGTAAAACGATGCGGTCATTGGGGGAAAAAATGCTATGACGAAACATAGAGGAAAAAATGATAGAACAAATGGAAATAAAAGAATATGGAGTGGAACAAAAAAATACGATTGACGCTATGTATGGATCGTTAAAAAAGAAGAGAGGGCGTGTTACCTATTGGTATTGTGTTATATGCCGGTGAATTAATTGGCTGCATTTAGACGGACAATCGAATTTTCCTGGAGTGTGTGCTGAGGCTTCTGCGTTGAAAATATTCGGGCAAACGAGTTGGAGGTGGACAAAAAAATCAACGTAACTACCTATACAACTGGTTCCAATGGCTGCATGCGTGAATTGTTATTGCATGTACAGAGTAACGAGGATTAGGCCGTTTAAAATGGCTCATCAAACATCTTTCTCTTAATTGAAGAAAGAGTAACACTTTTATCCTCAATTCTGTCAGGAAATTCGCATTAAAAATTAAATGAAAAATAAGGTATTCGACGTGAATTTGTCGTAAAAAAGAAACTAGGATTTTTTTTTTTTTGTTCGAGACTATAAAATCCCTCTCATTCTGCAAATTTTCACATAAACCAAAAAACTTTTCCGTATATTCCTTCATGATCAATTACTTCAAATGTTGGAGTAAAAAAAAAAGAACCTCTTCAGTTTATGTTTGAAATTTCCCAATGCAATTCTTTTCCTCTCTCCTATTTTCCAAAACCCCTCCTCTCTCTCTCTCTCAAAAGTTATTATTGACTCTCCGTTTTTTATTATTACACACAGACACATCTATACTCTAGAAGACACTGAATGAGTGTGAGTTGGATTGAATATGCGGATTGCAAAATATTAAGAAACTCACGAGTAGCGGTTAGAGGAGCAATCAGCATTTACAACCTGACCCAAAAGTTTTCCTCCACCACATTCAGAATCCCGAGTTTCGTTACCTATGTATAACACTCAAACCGACTGTTCTTATTCCCTATAAGAGGTAAAACTCTTACTGGTTCGCTCTTGCACGGGGTCGCCCCCATTGCGACTTCAGCTACACACGAATAACCGAGTGACTGAGAGAGCAAAAGAGACAGAGTGAATGAGAAAAAGCGCTTCCCCACAGTGAACACCAACGGTGCTTTATTATCATATGTTTTTACTCACTGCGCCATTCCCATCGAGGACACCACCATCTTAGTTTTATTCTCCCCATTCCATCTCCCCCTATCCTCAACAAACCACCGTCACTTCTTCCTTTCTTCCTTTTCATTCTGCCCCTTTTTTTTCCCCTCCATCATATTCCTTTTCTTACATTCTAACTGAATATATATTCACCCACAAGTTTCTATACCTCCCTCCTTCACAGAACGTCACACTGAGAAGCAGAAAGTGCGCGTGCGCTCTCTCTCTCTCTCTTTTTTCTTGCTCTTTTACTCTTTCCACTGGTAAACTAGTCCCCGGGATCGTAAGGAAATCGTAAGGAAATTACTCACGCCGTTGGCTTTTCTCCATCACACAGCGAGAGCATCGATCGATATTCAGAACAATTTTACCAAGGACCCAATGGTGTTGAAACGTTTTCCAGTAGAAATAAACTCAAACTCTTAATAACTTAAAAAATAAAAAAGATTATATATAAGTTCATCGTAGTAATAATAATACGAGAGAATTGGTAATAAGAGAAATATTGAAAAAAAAAAAAAAAAAGTAGTTTATTACAAGAGTAAAGAATGGAGGGAAAATTTTTGTTCAAGTCTTTTGCTTCTTTCATTCTTGTTTTATGAAATTAATAATAAAATTGTGAAAAATGAAAAAGTTTATCATTGCATTAAGAACAAAAGAGATTTAATCGACTTATACTGTCGTATCAAATTCATCGTAACTTTCATTCCCTCTCTCTTTCACAATTGTTAACAGTTTCCATGACCTCTGTTCTTTGTCTTATTTCTGCATTTTTTTTATTGTGAGAAATCAAATGAGAGAAAGAACTTAAAAATTATTGGAATTTCAAATGATTCTGATAAATATTCCATCAAACTCATCTGCGAAAAACACTCTAATCCCCCTCTCTCTCTCTCTCTCTCTCTCTCTCTCACTAAAGTGAAATATCCTGTATTCATAAATATATGAAGAAGTGAGAGGAAAAAAGTAAAAGAGTCTTTCTGAATTTCCATTTTATCATAATTAACGAAGCAACGGTGAAAGCCATTGACACCATTAATCCCACGTAGATCATACGTAGTCAACGTTTATTACCATCATGTTGACGTTAAAAGGACGGGGCAAATATAGGGGCAGAAGGGGCTTTTGGAGTCCGAAAAGTTCCTCGTGACTCTGAACCACCGTGGTAACTACTAATGGAAAAGCCAGCGACGCGACACTATCATATTCGTTGAGCGTGACCATTGTCTTTTGTTTTCCACCCCCCGGTCCCTCCCCAGTGAAAAAGCTCCTGCAGCACACAGTGACACACACACACACAGGACCCTTGGTTCCATTCTAATGTACCCATGTCCCTCCGTAACACTGGCTTGCAAGTTGTCCAGCAATAAATATGTTATTAAAATTACCATAACAGGACCAACAGTAAAACGGTACATTTTGCAGTTAATTTTACTATTATCTTGGTAATAATCTCGTTTACGCCTGGTGTAGTTAACCCTTTTGGATGGGAAGCTAGAAGAGCAAGGGTGTATATATATAGATGTGTATATATATAAGTAGTCTGGGGGTATTCTCTACGGTTTGCCTAGTTTCAAGGGACTAGACGGAGAGAACAAGAGATGAAATATGTATATACACTTCTGCCTCTCTACCACCTACCAGTGTCATAGACCATGGTGCATTAATGTAAGCGGCTTACACGGTGAAAATACAACGAGAGGTATTATACAATGTCGTAGAACAGGAGCCAATAGGCGATAACATTTCATCCGGGCTATTCTCATTGAAAAACCAAAGTATTGCAGTTTCATTGATGCGTCTTATTTAATTCATGATGGGAGAATTCAGAATGGGGGAATAATTATTCCCTTTAATTTTGAGAACAGGGAAACAAGCGGCGAATTAGTCAGACCGAAGATACCGTAGATTCTGGCAGTTGGGAGGAATTTTGTGAATCCACTCAATCGAAGGTATGTATTCGTAAAAATTTATCGGCGAGTAAATCGGAGATTACACTGGACCAAAATGGAAATCCTAACTTTCGGTAATTGCTAAGACCAAATCAGAATTCCACAGCGTCGCTCCAATTGTTCGAGTCCAACTGAGGAGAGTTAAGGTGGTTCTTTTTTTTTCTAGTTGGAGTCAGTTATACCTTATCCCAGAACCTGAAACTAATCGGGTAATCGTAATAAAATTGAAGTAAGGCAGTTGTGGTTACTGGACCTGAGCGGATTCAACTATCAGTAATCGGACAAGCCGTAACTCATTTCCACCCGGAAATTCGAAATTACTTTTTTTTTCTCTCTCTCTCTCTCTCTCTCGCTTTTGCAATGAGTAATTTTTGTTATTCATTCAACATTGATATTTATACAATGACAGAATAAAAATACTCGGCAGTGATAAATAATGCGAGTAACATTGAAAAAGTGATTTTGTGGATTTTCCATTGTTCTCAGTGATAACAAAACATTAACGATAAATTATTTAACGAGAAAATACAATGATTGAAGCTAACTAAATGCATCCATCTATATGATAAACTCATTTTATTTCTATCTAAAAAATCCTCTGTTTTTCATCATAACAGATTCGCTGACACTGAAATCCATTTACCAAAAGTAATGAACAATGGAGAATGAGAGAAAATTTAAAGAATTACAAAAATTAAAGATTTGTTTGCAATCACCTGTTTCTCCATTTTCATCAATATTATCCGAGTTATCTCCGTTGATTTGTTCATTCGTTGAAATAAAAGAAGGATTTTAAAATCACCGAGTAACGAGTTATCATTTCACAACAAAATACGTATATATTGCCAGCGGTATGTCAAAGCATCCAATAAAGAAATTCCGAGTTATAACTGCAAGCCGTCTTGCCTCGTTATCGCATTGGATTGGTACGTATATATATATATGTATATATATATGTATATACAGGCAAAGCCAGGATTGATGAATCGCCAATTCCCTCTCTTGCGCCTCTTCCACCCGACTTCTTTCTCAGTCCCTTTTACTTTCTCAATTCATCTCCTCCTCCTCTCTCTCTCTCTCACACTCGTTTACCTCCCACGATCGTAGACTATTCTCGAAGACCCCCGATGTCGCCAAATCCAAAGCGATTTCATCCTATCCTTATAGGTTACCCACCGCCCAAGATTCGCCTCATCGGCTTCTTCCGCTTATCTGTTCTCATCGTTGAATTTTTCAGGCAACCAGCAACCGCACAGAGATTTTATACCGCTGACACACCTTTTTTTTACCTCTCAACCGTTTTATCCTCTCCAAAGCTATCATCTCACTTTGCCGGTATAATTAATGAATCTATTCCACATCTGCCCCTTTTCTCTCTCTATCTGTTTCCCCCAGCCTCCGTCCAACGGGCTTGATGAAGAATGGCCCGTTCACCGGCAATGAAAACGGGGCAGAGCAAAAGAAAAAAAAATAGAAAAATTGGAAAATGAAAGAACACAAAAAGGAGCACAGAGAGAAGAAACTCCTTCTTTTTTCTTCATCGACAATTGGACTGTGTGCAGAAAAATGTTAGTCCAGGCATGACGATACACGATTTTGCCAATTCGTGGGCTCTCTCCATTTACTCGTTTTTCCTTTATTTACCTCCTTTCTTTTTCATCTACTTTCCTCAAATTCCTTTTTTGTTTCCTTTTGATTTGGCACACTGCTTCATCGATCGTCAAAAACTCAACCTGTAATATGTTTGTGTCCAAGAGACTTTTAGACTTCTACACAGTATCCCCTTGAGCATAAGTTATCCGAAACATCTCAGAAAGGGTGGACGTCTCAGCCAGAAGTAGTAAAAGATATACCCACACCCGGGGGGAGGTAGGAGGGGGATAAAAAAAACGCGCTGTACGGGTGATGTGGGTTGAATGTCAGACTCTCGTCTACTAGCTTTTATCTTGAAAGAATTATTCTTACTCAAGACACGAGGCATTGCAACGTAGCTACAGCGAGGGAATGGCTTTTCCCCTTTTTTTTTCTTCTCCCTTCACTCGTCCCAAATACACGTATATACCTGTATATACGTATAAACCTGAAAGCGATATTCATGAATTCTCCGTAGAAGCGGAATATCCACTTGTACGAATAAAGGAGAGAATAGTCGGTGTCCCGGAAATAAGTCGATTCCCTCTTTTCTCCTGCTCCTTCGAGCGGTATTTGGTGTTCTTCTGGCGGATTGGCCCCGCAAGCAGTACCTCCACGGGGGTTTTGCTCCTGGCTAGGAATCTACCTTCGGCTGGAGGCTAGAGAAATAAAATAAGAGGAAAAAATAGAATGAGTGAGACAACACATGCGAAAACCAGGCAAACACACGTACACTGTACTCTGAAGGAGCTATCCAGTGGAAAAATAAAGGATAACGTGCTGGAGTAGGACACACACAGAGAGTGAATGCTCCATGGAACCAGAGAATTGTGTGTTGTGTGTTATGTCGTATTACCCATTGGTGGGATGCTTTCTGCTCTGTGTGTTGGAATAAGAGAACAAGGTTTGTATAACCGTCTACGTAGTTTGCCTTGTATTAAATTCCGAGATTTATCGCGTCAATAACCGCCCATTAATTTATGACTTGGCGAGCACCACCAGCGCTTTGAACTGTTGTCCGTTGTGTTTCGTTGCCCCTGCTTCTCTTTCCCTTCTGTGGAATGACACATGCATATTTGAGTAATTCTGTGTATTGCAGAATTTTGAATGCTGTGAAAAGGCTAGAGTTACACAAGTATCAGGGGAATTAACTCATTGTTATCACTGTAAAATCACGAATTACCTTTCAGTACATGACTGTCCAAGATTCACTGTTTGCACAAGGCTTTCAGTCAATCCTTCGACATGGTTGATTCTCAGCCAGAGACAAGGGCATGAGGAAACGTGTAAACTGGTTATGGTTCACTCGAACGATGATTCCCAAATCCAGTTTCAATGTGAATGTGCAAATGACCCCACCTTCCGTGTAGATGGTGTGACCAAACTGGACAACAACTAGAGACTATGGGTCATATGCCACTGGCGTATTCTCTCTCACGTCTAACTTGTATTGACCATTACTCGACATTAGCCGGCCGTCTCTTGAGTAGCCGTACTGATGCATCTAGGTAAAGCACCTCAACACGTCAACGCGTTATGCTCGACTCCAACGTGCTCACAATGCACATGTATATATGCACGTATATTATATGGGCACATGTAAGCATCACTATTCGACGGCGAGATGTTGTGTGTGCGTGGGAAAATTGGTGCTCTCTCTCTCTCTCTCATGCATATAGATGGAAGGAGGTTGGGCCTTTGGAACGACGCTGTTGAGCAATTTGATTGATTGTACTAATTATAGTTTCATAATAACTTGGCTTAATACTTGAGAAACACATCAACACACATGTTGAGGTATTTATAAAGTCCAAGTGTCAGTGAGAGGGAAGGGAGTTTCAGTTGAGTGGCTAATGAAGTTTGGCACTTTTGTCAACTTCAGTTTATGTCAGCCGATCGTTATAATATAATTAGCCACATCACTTGCAATACTGTGTGGACTCGAGCAAGCAGAATTCCATAGTTGGAGAATTGTGAAAGAAATTGTTAGCTCAGTGAAAAAGAGAGAATGGAGAGAAAGAAGAAGAAGAAGTGAAACAAAAACGGGGTACAGCTAGACAAAGTGTACCTTGCCATCGTAGAGTTTTTGCTGTTGAATATCCTCAGTTAGAGGAGGAGGAGGAGGAGGAGGAGGGAGTTTGGAGTAGTGGTAGCAGGCTCTCTCTCTCGCTCTACTCTACGTACCACCATCATGGCAAAAAGATTCTTGTCAAGGAAGAGAAAAGGAGAAGCCCGGAGCCCTGTGTGCAATGAGAAGTCGAGAAATGGGGAAATACTCGGAGTGGGCACAGAGTAGAGAATTGTAACTGTAACCTAGATGGTCGCCAGCTTCTTGCCCCCCTTTAGCCTGGGCTATCGATTACTTTGCTCGAGCCAGCAAGTCAACCAGCAATTCTCCACTCTTTTTTGGATTTATTCTATCCTCGTGCTCTTGGTTTATTCGTGTTGGTTTGTAGTGGTTTTCATCGATCTGTCGTGGATCCTCACTCGAATTTATACATAGAAATTAGAAACTTAATTGAAACATTCTGGCTTCCTGTTACTTTTTCTTTTCAATTCTCTCTCTCTCTCTTCACCGTCTCGTTGTACACTATTTCTTTTCCCTGACATATCAGCAGTGTCTCGTTTGTTATACATTGCTGATATCTATACCTGTATATAGAGCCAAAGCCCAAGAGCTTGTCAGCTGTTTGCGGAAGGCCAGTGCACTCTTAAAGTAGAAAGGACGACAAAAACCACACACACATATACAAATACGTACATATATAAATGTATTTATATACATACACATCGCTTGAAAAATTTAATCCTGTTTATGTTACAGAGACTGCAGAGTTGTGAGAGATCCACAGACCTTAAAGTCCAAGGGATATGGTTTCGTCTCGTTCGTGAAGAAAGCGGTAAGTTCAATATATAATAAAACGAGGGAAAAAAAATGAAGGAAAAGAGGATGAAAAAAAAAAATTGGCAAAAGTAAATTACGAAAAATCCGTTTTGGCTGATTCCTTCGTCAGGGCGAGAGAGTACATATACGACCTATCCCACGTTACGGGGCTATATGAGCGTATAGAACCCATGTATGTGTATATACGTATATATAAAATATGAAGAAGCCAATATTGACGGAGGTATAAACGTGTGAAAGATGACAGGAGGGATAAGACGGTAGGGGGATGAACTGGCTCGACTGGATGAATGAAAGAGAGAGAGAGAGGGAAGTACCGGTGTATGTGTGAGCCGAGAGGATCCATCCCATATCAATTTTCAACGTCCGCGAGTAGCGCCTTGTGAAGCAATAACCGTAAGATAATGTGACGCTCTTGCTTCGCGGAGAAGAGAAAGAAATAAGGAAAATATGAAACTCACTGCCTCTGGGGGTAATGTTCGACGTCCGACGCTCACACGGAGATGAGACTCGGGAATCCCTTGGGGAAATAGAGAGAGATACCCGATGATCGAGCCAACGATCCATTCCATTGGGCTACCATTTTCCCACTCCCTCTCTCTCTCTGCTTGTATCCGTTTTCTCTTTCTATGCCGAACAGGCGAGCCGTCGGGGTTTTTCTCCTTTTCCTCTGGTTATGTGGGCTTATCTCGCATGTGCTTCACTTCTCCATTTCTCTTGCCTCCCTCGCCTCGGTTTTTTTTCGAGGATATAGCCCCGACGAAGCAGTAACTGTACTATACAGATGGAATAGGGTTGGCAGTTGTGTGTCGTCCGAACCGCACTCACAGGCTGATGGTATGGGAGCCGAAAATCCACGACGTAAATCACTGCGAAGACAGATAGTAACGGGGCCAGGTGAGGAAGGAGCCTTTTCCCACGCTCGGACGTACATGGGCAACGTTAAATACTCCACCTCAAGGAGGTGGAGAAGTAGAGAGTGGGTGGGACATGTAGTGTGTGAGCGGGATGGAGAACGGGTGAAGGTATTCTCCTTGTACTCCAGGACTGGCCAAAGGCAGCTGTTTTAATGCCGTATCGATCTGCCGGCGGTTGGCTGGTAGTAGTGATAGTGGCGGCCCACCACTGGGCCGTCCGGTTGTGTAAAGGGCGAGAGAGAGAGAGCGAAACGCCTAGGCGCGCATCCCCCGTGTGCCGAGATTAGGTCGGCGAGAGAGCATAAATTTTCCGGATGCATCCTCGTGGGGTTGTTTATAGTGGCGCGTATATTTGACGCTATCGCGTTTCGATGCGTCAACGTCTCTGAAGGAAAGGCCCCTGGCGCGTGTTTGTAAGAGCAAAGTATATAGAATTTCATATGTGTGGGTAGGTTGGTTTAAGGCATTAGAGGTAGGTCATATTCTTGTGTATTAAACATAAATTAGTGTTGACGATTATGTGTTATTAATGAGGGGCACTTGCGAGGACACACAGAGTCCCTTGGTGAAATACCTGAGCACATTCCAAGTGAATGAGTACAGCTAAATCACGTTGGAGGGAAAATTTAGTAATTTTCTTTGTTCCTCTTGAAATTTGTTTCGTACTTCCGAAACTTCTTTTATTTTCATTGTTCTGCTTGAAAACGAACTTGTTGAAACGCCACGTAAGCTGACAGACTTCGTTAAATCCACATGTTCTCTTTTGTTCTTCAATTATTAATAGATAATACGGTAAAACTTTTACTCAAAGTATGCCGAACAGACACTCCAAGTGCATTATTACATAGGCCATGCACCTAGATGTACATACACACATGTACGACTTGCGGTACAATGTTAAATATCGATTTCAAACTTTCTCCACTTTTTCTTTTCTTTCCCCCTTTGCGAATTCGGTGACTAGACCAAAACGCCACGTGCTACAACGAAAAGGAGAGCGATAAGTGAGAGAGTAGGAATAATCGGGGGAAAAACCGAGGAAGGAGAAAACAGGGAGATTGAAGAAATGAAAAAGAGAAAAAAAACGTGCTTTCTGCATCTTCTCACAACCAGGGTAACCACTAGCGAGTACGAATGTGCCCTATCATACTGTGAATGAAAATTCGAGTTGGAAATACTTTATCCCGTGGGAATAACGGTACGCCAGTAGTACTAGGTAATGCAGTGCAGGTAGAACTTCCATTGGTTCCATCGTCAACTTCACTTCGATCATCTCAACCTACCTACCCTTTTTCACATTTCATCCACCTTTTTATTCTCCCTTTTTCTTTTCACTCTATAGAATATTTTATGAGCCCTCACTATTTTTCTCACACCTCTTATCACTTATTTTGTATAAAACTGGTGGTGATTGAGTCAGCATGACCACAATCTTCAATTTATTATATTTCTCCATATTTATATATATATTTTTTTCAAATATTTTCAATCACTTTTTTTTATATTCTGCATTACTTCTTGTTTTCATTATGTTGGACAACTCCCTTATCCTCTCTGATTTCAATTTTCTCTTTGCTAATTCACTACACAATACAAAGAGTAATCCCACCCTATTATTATCCCCAGGCTATATTATCTGCATCATAATCCCTTTGAACTCACTTGAATAAACTTATTAAAGAAAAAAAGAAGGAGAAAATTTAAAAAAAAAACTTAAATTATATTTTTCATTAAGCTGTAACGTTTGAAGATCACCTCTTCATTCTTTCATTAAAAATTTTTTAACCTCTTTTCTCTCTATCTTTCTCTGTAAAATATTTTGTAATTATTTAATAGAAAATAATAAAAAGAATGTAGTGTTGAGAGGCTTGCTTTCTTTATTATTTTACAATCATTGAAAACTACCCATACAAGGGCAGTATAGTAATTCTCTTTTACTACAGTTTCGATGAAATTAAATGTCAGATTCAGTTGGAATTGAATTATTGTCGTTTTTTTTTTTTCCAAAACAAAATACAATTTCAAAAAATAATATGAAACAATAAATTTAAATTAAACTCTTCCACGTTTATGAACTTTCAATAATAATTATTTTCAAAATAATACTGATGACACTAAAAAAAATCATTATCTCTTTATTAATCGATTTTTTCAGGAGGCCGAGAGTGCAATTGGCGCAATGAATGGCCAGTGGTTGGGTAGTAGAGCCATAAGGACGAATTGGGCAACACGTAAACCGCCTCCTCCAAAATCCGAAGGTAAGTTTAATTAAAATTAATTTCCACAAATAAATTTCTTTATAAATTTTCTTTAAATTAGATTTAATTAAATAGGGCATGAGAATGACGAATAATCTTCTTAAAACTAGTGTCCCAAAGCTCTGATGTATTAGCAAGTAATGAAGAATCCATGAGATAAAAAATAGAAAATAAAAAATAATGAAGAAATCCTTTAAATATATAAAATACAAAGCTCTTTAGATTTCTCCTAAGTCACCGTGGAAAATTGAATTTGAGTTTCAAGCCAAATGCATAATGAGTTTTTGAAGGTGGCACCTTGAACAAAGTCCCGCCGTGAGAGAGCAGAGAGCAGGTATTATTATTATATTATCATAAGCGGCTCTACGGGGCAAAACTACCCTTCTCTTTTGCTGTCTCTGTTACTCACTCATTTCTTCTCTCTCTCTCTCTCTCTCTGATTCTGCTCATTTCTCATTCTTTCTCACTCCTCGTCCCTCTCTCGGTCCGGCCGACCAACTAATTTCATTTCGCGGGCTCTTTAATTAGTATTCGTTGCAAGAACTAAAGCGCCAGGAACTTTTTCCATGAGCTGAAAGAAGAGAGAGCGATAGGCTAGAGCAAGAGGGGAAAGAGGGTTAGGGGGTCACAGAGTTTGCAGCGACACTGCCAGGCCTCTGTGTTGGCACTGACGTAACTGGTCTAGTACCTTATATCGACATTTGCATAGGCTCCCAACTGACTTCTTTTCTTTTTCATTAACTTTTACTCTTCACTGTGGCTGTATGGATGAAACGGTGTAGGAACCCTTGAAATTGTTAAATAATTATCGTTCATTCAGTTAGTAACTTTATAATGAGACTACGTGGATCGGTAATTATTTCATTCAATTCCTTTTTCTCTTTAAAATTAAAGTTTCAACATCATAATATACACTGAGTGCTTGCACTACACGTATCAAGTGGAAAAAAACACATGTCTGACTACATGTCTAGTCTAACTACTTGAGCATGCACTCAACTATGAGTTCCAAAAATATCTCTCAATTCCCATACAAAACAAAGGCACTTTTAGTTTATGCACACACAGAGTTTACTCAATGTGTATTAGTCTGTGTATATGTGCACTGATTTTTTTGCCCTTGCCTCTGGCCAATTTGAAATTCAAAATAGTTAACCTCCGCGCGTCCGTGGAACACCGTTGGGGCGCTCAGTGGCTGCCGGCTGAAAACTCTACATCCGCGTGTGTGCGACTCCCCTTTCCATCTCCTCCTCCTCCTCTTTCTCTCCCAGCGGCAAGCACCAACCGTGCTACCATTTGGGTCCCGAGTTGCCCGGGTAATATTTAAGTCTACTCGGGGCTCGCCCCCAGTTAAATTTTTCACGACGGGGCGATTCGTTACTCCACGAGAATGCTCGGTCGACTGTGATTTCCTCTTTTTTCTTCCTCCCTCGTTTACTTTGCCTTCCTCCTTTCTTTTTTTTTCTAATTTCTCCGCTTCTGGATTTCCCAGCTTTTTTTTTACACACATGCCAAGTTCAAAGCGGTTATTTACATGATAAAAAAGCGAAATTTGTAACAATTTGCTGGAAAGTTTGCATCCGCTGTTTAACTCGAAATTTCGGAACAATCAGTTTTCATTGTTGGAAATTCATTTGATAGAAGCTCTTTTCATCCGTTATTTTTTTTCCCTCTCTCATTGCATTATATGGAATAGTGCCGTGAGGTGCGTATTATGAATGGCATGTGTTGGATTGAAATTGTCGAACATGTAAAATACTATAGGCAAATTCGATTGTACTGAACTTAAATGTACTGTGTACTCAAACACAACTGGGTCAATATTTCATGACCCTGACAATTAGTTAACTTCGTAGTGAACAGAGAGAGAGAGAGAGAGGGGAAAAATGCCCAAGCTCACGAGACAGCAGGAGGAATGAGGATGAGACAGAGGAAGAGAAAGAGAGGATTGTGTGGTTATACCAAACGCTGGGTTAATGTCGAAAGTTTCGTATCGCTCGTTCCCAAAGTCGTGGATCGTCGTTCTCTGGCTCCTACGATAGTCGTTCTCACATACCCCCTCGGGGCAAAACTGACTGGCAGTTAATTCATGGGAAAATTCACATTGCCCCTTGTTACACACTATCTAGTCTAACTGTATTTGCGTGTACCTCGGAGCTAAAAAATATCATAATAATAGTTATATTAACTGCCATTGGCACTATGCATATTGATATTTACATGAAAATGAATGCACATTCACTCGTTATTATGCATTCAATATTTCCCTCACGACTGAATGGAAAAAAAAAAAGGATAAAGGGAAAATAAATAACATGGATGGGAAAAGGGAGGAAAAATATTGAGTGTTGAATTACGAGTACACGTATTTTGGACAGGTGGTTTTAACCGGTATAAATGGATCACCCATCAGCCAGTATCAACGTCAAAATGTCTCTCATGTATGGTCCAATTATGACGACTTGACCCGACCACGGAAAAGCACCCTATCCCATACATATATATGCAATGTACATGCATTCAGTGGTATATGCTATTGGTCACTCACTCACACTCTCAACCCCAACGCTTTTCCACCTATAATGCGCGTATAAAACTCCAGGATTGGTCCACAATATCGTCATGGAGACGAGTGGTAATTACTTTTATAGCCCAGAGGTGGGAGTACTTTTTCCTATATATCTTGAGGGATTTTCCAGTGTAATGAGCTTCGAAAAGTTATTTTTTGTTTGAAGCTAAATTAAAAGAATGAGAGAGAATGATCAGACAATAATAGAGAGAAAAAAAAATAATTTATACAAGAGAATGAAAAAATTGTTGTTTCCCCATTCTTGCCTTTGAACTAGAGCGCACTAAATGCCCTGGGCCATTGGAGTGACATGCACATGCACACACACATACGCGAGCGACATAGACAAGCGTAAAAAATATTACAAGCGAACGGTGGGGCCATATCGGCCTCTCCAAAGTGTGGAACGTGGACGCACACCCAATGAAACGTCAACACGCGAAACTGCCAACGAACCGCCGAGCGATCGCTGTCGACTGCCACCCCTCTGCACATAACTAACCGTATACGTATACCCCCCCTCATTGTATTGCGTCCACCTCGGCCCCTCACTAGGAAAACTCACTCACTCCATCCTTCTGCTTTTGGTTTTCAACATTCCCTCTGTTTCTAGCTGCAAGGCCTCTGTCTTTCTTTCTCTCTTTTGGGTTCCGCTTGTTGCGCCCCCGGTTCACGGGCCGAGTTTTTGATTGGCTGCCCGCATCACAACAGCCCGCGGCTACACACCACGTTTTCAAGCGTGCATAACAAATTGGCTGGAACTGCAACGCCACTAACGGGGAAAATTGATATTCCCTTAGGTACCAACTGCGAAACGTTTAAAGCATTATCGAACTCTTTTGTGGTTGCAGCCGCTCGGTGGCTAGGTGAAACAGGGGCAGAGGGTGGTAACGGAAAAAAAATAGGAGGAACATGGAGCCGGGAGGGCGAGTGCCGGTGATCTAAACTCATTCTTTCTCTTTTACTCGTGCAACAACCACGATCGTAGCCACCACCGTTCGCCAGAGCGTTACTAACTCTCCTTTCTAGTTTACTCTCTCTCTCTGTTTCCCCTGTGTTTCTGCTTTTTATCTGCAACCGCTGTCGCTTCTCTTTTTTTTAAAACCTCTTTCTCTTATATACAATGTTTTTATCCGTCGCCGCGGGAGCCTTTATTTCCAGTCGCGTGTCTCATTTTTTTTGCCCTCTCTTTAA
Organism: Aleiodes testaceus; assembly: GCA_963565655.1. Lineage (NCBI taxonomy): Eukaryota > Metazoa > Arthropoda > Insecta > Hymenoptera > Braconidae > Aleiodes > Aleiodes testaceus. Next base: position 4,481,748 of record OY751412.1, read on the forward strand.
CTTTTCCCTCTCACTCGTTCAGCTACTCTTATATATATATATATATATATATATTGTTTTTTTTTTCTCGTTTTTTATTAAATTTTCGATGCAGTAATGAAAAGCTGAGTTGTTTATTCAATCGTTTTTCTTCCACTAGAATGAGATAACGGTTTATATGGTATTTTTTTCCTTCTGCTTTATATCTATCTTTTACTCTGCCTTTAAAAAAAAAATGGAGAGTATTGAATATTCGAGGTGAAAGAGGGAAAAGGCATGTTTAATGGATATAGTCTAAATGATAGGTGGGTTTTGAATAAAATGAACGATAGGGGAGATAGGAACAAAAAAATAAGGGAGAAAAACGAGAAACATATAAAATAATCGGTGAAAATCGCACAGATACGATTCTAAGCCGCGATAATTGTTCGCGTGACGACGCTAGGTATCCATTGGAACAAAACAATTTTCGTGGTGAGGCTTGCGGATGGATCATGCTAGAGATACCATGTACAGGTATACAAGAGTACATGTGGTATGGAACTTGCAGCCCCTTACCTCTCTCTTCTACAAGCCTGTGCGCTCACAGTGTGCAACGATGGTGCATTTGCATGAAATGGGCTGGTTGTTTTTTCTCCCACCCCCTTTATTTTTTCACTCTCTCTCTCTCTCTGGGTGTTTTTTTTCCTCTTTTTTCCACGACTCGACACGAAGCGTTCTTTTGCTCTGCTCGACTTATCACAGACCATTATACGTATAGAGGGTAACATGGGCACGCCAGCCACAGCCAACAGAGGCCAAACCTCTTTCATTTGCCCTCTCCACCTGGCCTCTTCATCATCATCCTCTTCTTATTTTCATAAACAGAGAAAGGAAATGAGTGAGAAATGGAGAGAGGGGTGAAAGAAAGGAGCATATTTTTCGGAGCCCATTGGCACTCGGGGCTTTGCATGAAATTATTATAATTCTGCGGTAAATTAATCAAGACGAGAAACCGGCGAGATGGTGGCAATTGGGCTGCACAGTTGGTGGGTTGAGAATGAAGTGAGGAAAGAAAAGAGGGAAAAGAGAGAAATAAGAATTGTGAAAATGGAGTGAAGGAGAATTTTAGAGTGGCACGGCCTGCGTGTGAGAGAGAATGCACAAATGGATGACGGGAGAGGGGAAAAAAAATGAAGAGTGAGGGTGGGGAAGAAAAAAAAGGGAGTCTCGACCAGACGCTGGCTCCGAAGAAAAGGGAAACGAGAAAGCCATTGCGCACTGAAGAGAGGACACAGAAGAAAAGGGCGAGTAGGTTCGTTGGAATGGGAAAAGTTGCTTGAGAAAGAGAGAAAGAGAGTGCGGCATTTGTAGCAGTCACTTGTGAGTAGTTGCTAAGTGAGCCACCACAGCACAGGAGAAGAGAACGCCTCCAGTTTGCCTTCTAGGCCAACCATTTTCACAGTCATCCTCATTCTTTCCACTATTTCAGTTGTCTTTGCACTCACAAAATTTTGTAAATGACCAGAGAGAAAAAATGTAGAAGAGTAAATGAGAAAAAAGTGGATAGAGAAAAGGAATTCCGGAAAAATAATAATACTTACAAAAGTTTGTACTGTTTTTGTGTCACACTGTGCTAGCATGGTTTATGGAATTAGAGATCCTGGCCTCTCAATAATCGCGTGTCTGTCGTTACATAAGTGATAAAGAGAATAGCGAAGGAGAGAGAGAAGGAGAGAGTGATTGTATGGTGGACGCAAATGGAAGGTATTGGGCCAGTTTTATTGAGGCCGCCAATCTATTAGGGGTGAGCAAGAAAGGAGAAGGGGAGAAGCTCGAATTTATGCCGAGACTACAAATCTTGGCTTGGCTCTCTACTCACGAGTTAAAGGGTGGAGGCAAACCCAAGAGAAGAGGCAAAACCCACACACACACACACACCCTCTGCCGCTCTTTCTCCTTTACAAGTAAAACCCTAGAGTGAAGCACGTACGTTTGGTCTAGACTCGATTCTGGAAACTCGTAGTGCTTCTGCAGCTTTTACAGCTATCGATTACGTACAACCCGACGCAAACACTGCCATTAGGTATACGAGGCCCTAGTTCCATTTCCATTGACCGAATCCTCCTAATTTCTCAGATGCAACATTGAAAAAAAAGGGGCAGAATGGCAGAAGAGGAGTGGAATAAAGGCCTCTAACATGCTCCTCATTTAAACTTGGATAGTACCTATATTCTCGTGGAGTACTGTCAGTTACCAAGTTTCATCGTATTATCAAAATTCATCAGGAGTAAAATTCCCTCCTGATCGTCTCGCCAAAAGGGCTCAACAGGTGCTGTAGCTCTATCCTCTGTATACATGTACATATATATATATATATGCCGAAAACTTTAACAATTTTTAAGCTTGATTTACTCTGCTCTCGCCTCTTCCACTTGCTCCCACCTTTACCTTTTTATTTAAATAATTCACAAGTAAAATTGCGCGAAGCCGAGAAGGCGACAGACAGGGGACGGAAGAAGATGGTGGCCATTAAAACAGCCGCCACAAACAATTTTGCATCGTAAAGGCTATTTCATGAATATTGTGTGTTACGACATAATCGTACGTTTTCTTGTGGGGAAAAAGGCATGCTTGTAAACATAAAGTTTGCGGATGGAGGTTTGACGAGACAGGATGGAGGGCCGCTCGTAAAGATGCTACTTGTCTTGGTACTTTAGCTACACATGCATTTTTCTCCTTCCTCTCTCATTTTTCTCCTTTTTTTTTTCCCTCATTTTTTTTTCTTCTTTTTAAACACCAACAATTTCACCGCCCACGATAGCGGGTCAGATAAAATAAAAAATTTAAATTTTTCACGCTATCCCTTATCGCTACGTTCACCGATAAAACTTTGTGTTCACTGTGTAAAATAGAAGAGTTTTATATATACACATGTATATATGCAAGCGAGAGAACTGGGCTGTGAATTGTGAAAAAATATCAGGAGCCGAGTATTACTGGTTAATGATCGAGCCTCGGGTAATGGCAAGATGGATCATCTGCGGTAAAAAGCAGTCAACTGAGATGAAGAGAATCGAGAGTAAGAAAACAGGAGGTAAAAGAAAAATAATAAAAGAATGAGAAGAAACTGTAACACAAGGACGTCACCCAACCAACAGAGCTTTTCTCGTTAAATTGATTTATTCGTCAAGGATACATGGTCACGCCATCTCTCTGCGACGTACTTAGCCATGCTATATTCCATAATACTTTTAATCCTCTATTCTCCCTCTTCGTCATCCTGTTACACTGAAACTTAGCCAGCTCTACCACTTTGCCCCATTGTAATAGTACCGGCAGTGGTGACTCCAGCAACTTAACCGGAATAGTTATTTTCCATTTTACAGTTAGTGGAAGAGTATAACTATGCGAAATCACCGATACGGTATTTAGGTTCACTCAAACCTATTACGATGGTTATATTTCACTCCTCTTACGCGTAATTACCGTTGATACTTTTATAGATTTTCAACGTAATAAAATTTGCCGGAGGGAGGAGCTATTTTAACATAAGATTTATGTATTACCCATTGTAACACGAGTGCGGATAATGCATTTTGAGAAATGAAAAATTTAATGCTCCCATAGGGGATAAAAAGGCAAATGCCAAATAAAATAATTCAAAATAATCAATTGAATGGAAATACACTTTTTCCCCTCTTCGATTCTGATTTCAGCAAATGCAAAACCATTGACTTTCGATGAGGTATACAATCAGAGCAGCCCGACAAACTGCACGGTCTACTGCGGCGGTCTGACAAACGGACTCACAGATGAACTGATGCAGAAGACCTTCTCACCCTTTGGCTCTATCCAGGAGATTCGAGTCTTCAAGGACAAGGGTTATGCCTTCGTGAGGTAATGCACATACACTTGGGCAAAAGGAAGAAGAGAAGTGAAAGAGATTTTTGTTGTAAAAAAAAGTTGCAACTAACGAACACCCGTATTTTTTACGCTCACAAGAGAGTGAACTTTTTATTATTTTTTTTTCCTCTTTCCTTTCATTCTTTCTCTGCCGTTCTTTTTTTTGCCCCTCCTCGTTTTTTTGTTCGAACGATTCTCTTCAATCAAAAAAGCCAGGAAACACACAAGCTCTTATCTGCAATCACTCAGGCACTAACACTCTTGAATTTTTTCCCCACTCTTATCCGCAGATTTTCTACAAAAGAATCAGCAACACACGCCATCGTTGCAGTACACAACACAGACATCAATGGTCAAACGGTCAAGTGTAGTTGGGGAAAGGAGAGTGGAGATCCAAATAATGCGCAGCAAACGGGACAAGTGAGTTAATATTTTCATGATTTTTTTCCATCCGCCCCTCGGATAATCGTTATCATTTGGGCCTGAGAATTACGCGTGAAATGGAAAATAATTCTCATGGAAGCACCTCGGCTGACAATTGGGCGCAGTTACTCGCTGAGGGATTCCTGAGGAGGAAGTTTCACCAGAGAATTTCCGTTCAAGCGATTCTCTCATTCACTTCTCCTACTCTCATCCTCAATTTGAAATCCCCGTTTCAACTCTGTATAGTTGCACATTCTATGCATCTCACTCTGGCTTGCATTGTGATTTCCAGTCGGGTCCCTTAGCAATTAGCGCCGTTAAGACGAGTGGATATGTCCGATCTGGGAATAGTGAGAGCCATCCTCGTCACCAACTATTTCCGCCTATCCGTCTAAAGCACAGTGACTCTCACTTTACCCTCTGTGACGCTCTACTAATTGACCTGTATTCCCTGGAGGACTTGTGGGTTCATTCGCTAGTGTATACTATCAACAACCGCAACGGAATTGATTCCAGACTGAATTGATTAATATTTATTTTAATTCTTCTGTCACTTGTGTTTCGGTTATTGACATGATGTTTGATTAATTTCATTGCATTCTACTCTCCATGTATTTACTGTATTTTTTTAACTCTTTTACGTTGATTAATTGAATTGCTGAACTAAATTGTTTTTAAAGCTTTTTCGGAGATAAATGTTTCGAGTTTTTGTCAATGACACAATTTTTAAAATCAATAGACTTCATTGGAGCAAGCTCCTGTTTGTTCCTCTTTTCCATCAAGATGAATGGCTTCCTTTGAAATTTTCTCTTGAAAATTCCATGCAACTGTGAATACTTAGAGACCTCAGTATCTCAGATGGGCTTTACGCAACTAATTGAAATAATTCATTATTACCTCAATTACTAGTTGTATTGATTCACTAATGAGTTTTTTCCATTGAAACATGACTCGAGGCTCCATATTGAGGGGAATTGATGACTCTTGAAAATCAATTAGTCAATGATGAATTTAAATTAATTCGCAGTTTTACTAAATGTTAATTAAATATATTTTTCCTTCAATACAGGCGCTGTCTTCGGCCACGTATCCTTATTACGCTGCAGCAGCGGCAGCGGCCGCGGCCGCAGCAGCCGGTGTTGGTGGCGTTGGTAGTGTAGGTGGTGTTGGTGGAGCTGGACAACTTGGCTACTGGTATCCACCGCAATCTTATCCAACGACTGCCGCAACGCAAATGCAAGCAGGTGGTTTCCTTCAAGGAATGCAGGGATACACGTACGGTCAATTTGCTGGATATCAGCAGGCGCAGTACATGGGGTGAGCCTTGGTTTTTTGGTATTGAAATGGTGTTAGATGTGGAGGTGATTCTACAATGACTCTTTCGATCTGAACAGTGCTACTGACACAATTGATGTCCACGTGTAACCTGTTTACTAAATATAGATGTATCGATTGTCTGGGTGAAGTAACGACTTTATAGAATCACCTCAACATTGATGAACTGCTTGAAGTTACATCACGATTAAGAAATTTTAATTGAAACAATACAAATTCTCTGTGAAGAACTTGAGGCTTTTGTTAACTTTCATCTTGCATTCATCTTACGCCATCGTTTTAATTCAACCCGAGACTGGTTACCACGGAAAAAAATTATTTCATTTAAAAATTTTACGCTCAATTGATCATAAAAAAATAATAGAGCCAGTCTCGGGCTCATAAAGCACTCCATGTTTGAATTCATAATAATTTAATGTTTAACGATAAAATTGTGAATTCATCAATCAACAGAATGGGAATGGGTGTTCATGCGGCGGGTACAGCTGCTGGATGGGGCCAGGGTTTACCCGGTGGACCTCAGTTACCGCCTCACCATGCAACGACAGTGACAGCACCCCCTGGTGTACAGACAGCACCACCGCCTCCACCACCACCAGCACAAATGATGGCCTATCCTATGCAACAATTCCAGGTAATATCATAAACATCGCTTGCACTCATACTGGCATCTATCTATGCTTCATCTTCCTTCCTTCATCCACATCTCAATTTCATTGTGTATTGGATAACTTCAGCTTGAATGCATAGATTGCACTTGTCCCATAAACATTATGGCCTTTTACATTTTCATACCACTGGTTTTATGCATTACACATTGTTATTCATACTTGTTACATTCAGGAAGAATTGTTGCTAATGCTTGGATTATTATTATTTTTTTTACAATCAACATTAATTTCTTTATTACTCCATTTTATTAGTGAGATTATCGTCATTTTTTTTTTTGTTGAGTGATAATATGTCAGAGTCTTTGGAATTATTGGATTATTTTTCAATTCTGTCATATGATATTCACGGAATTCTTCCCCATTCACATTAAACAAATTCAATCTCCAGAAGTTTCATGCAAGTGTCAATTTCATCCCTCACTAAACTGAGAAAAACGTTTATTCTACTGAACAAAAAAGAGAAAAACTTGTTACTTGGATTCACAAAGTTTCTCATAACAATGTGTTTAGGTGAAATTTCATGTACAAAATGATTGACAAATTGAATAAACTTTTTCCCCAGTGTTTAACTCTTTTCTGTATCAACTGCTTTTCTTTTTTATCTCTTTTATAACTAGCTTTTTTTTCAACCATTGAAATTAATTCAAAAGTCCCTCAAACACATGTGTCAATCACACGTAAAAATCATTAGTGTCAAGAACAATTGCAATATTTTTAGCACGAATACTTAAAAATTCTAATTAACAAGATTTTAACAAAGAGTTTGAAATTAAATTCCATGATAAAGTTAACAATGAGAAATATTGATTGAAAGTAATGTTGGGGAAGGTGGGGTGAAGAGGCCACATGCTCACTTTGAAATTGTATATTACCAGAAATCAAGAGAAATATTGGAGATAGAATTTTTTTAATGATTCCATCGGAAAACTGAGGGAATTTTAGGCGGAAAACATGTGCCGAAATTAATTTTTTCGAGTTTTTTGAAAATTCAATTTTTTTCACCCAGATTTGAAGGGGTTTACCTTGGGAAAATTTGAAAAAATCACTTTTTTGGCGATATCTCGGGTTCTATTGGTCGTAGCTCAAAAATTCCGTTCCGAGGTGAAAGGTGAGCTCATTTGCGATGAATTCATATAGTTTTAAAATTAAAAATACGATTTTTTCAAGTACTTTTGGGCTGTTTTTTGAAAATCATTTTTTGCATTATAAGTCACTCAAAAAACTGATTTTCTCAAATTTTCCCAAGGGAAACAAATTTTTTGAAAATTCAAATAAATCCATTTTGACACTTGATTCCTATGTAAAATCGTCTCAGCTTTTCAATGGAATCATCAGAAAATCGCTATCTCCAACCGTTCAATCAGAATCTCCATTTTACCCCGATTTCCCCCAATTACAATAGAAAAAAAATGGACAATAACGAATAAAACTAAAAAAAAAAAAAAACAATTTCTCTCAGTTTATCCTGAATTACAAGTGAATGCAAATAACATTACCGAAAATGTTTCTCTGCATCAGAGTTACAAATGCACGGTAGTAATCAACTGAAGTACTCAGGAATAGTTACATTGTTATGCATCGTATTGCCTGTGTGTTATGAAAAGCAGTTGAAATTGTCAACGAGTAGCTTCGCTTCTAGATTTTGATAGAAAGCGAGTGAACGAGGGAGAGAGAGAGAGAGAGAAAAAGGGAGGTGGACGAATTGGGATTTCTATATTGGCGTATTTCGGTTCACAGACACGCTGATTGCTGCCACTGCCAGTGCACGAGAACTGCTTGTCGTTACTATCGAATGTGTCGAAGCAGTAGTGCATATCCCTCTTCCACCTCCCCCTCTGTACTTCGTCCCTCTTCGTCTCTCTTCTCACAGCATAACGGCAATGGGTATTCGCCGACGTTGGCTCATTCTCGAAGCACGTCTCGACCACTAAGAAGGTCGGAAAATGCAATCGATCTAAAGACGAATTGAATTTACTGTACGGCTCTGTGACTCGAGATTGATCGAACGTTTCTTTGGTGGAAACACGATTGCAGAAATGCTTAAAATTGTAGAAACATTGTGTACATATTCGTTTGATAGTTTTTAACTTTTTTATTATATTTTCAATGTTTCATTTGAGCATTTCCAATTGAATTTAAGGAAATTTTGGGGATTAATCTTCAATTATTCTTTCAATTCAATTCTCCTCAAACATTCTCATAATTCCCCCTGAATTGCTTGACTGTTTGCGCATTAATTTTAGACATTAAAAGTTGAAAAAAAAAAAAATGAAACTGGTACTTGATAAAAGCAAAATTGTGTGGTAATGAAATGATAATCGTAAAAATCGTCATGAGATGATAGATTAATTTTCCTTAATTACTTGGTAAAGAAAAAAAAACAAAAAAGAACCGGAAAAAAAATGAACTTAACCATAATTTATGTGTTCAAATCGTAAAGTGTGTTCTTGGTTGCGGTCCAGCTAGCGGATGAGGACTGGCTGACGCCTAGCCTCCTAGTGTGATGGTAAGCAAGCACCCCTCTACAACAGGAACAAACGTTAACGCCACTACCATCGCCATCAACGATACCCTAACTAGTATCACGCGGATTGGCACTACAAAAAACATACCACCGCGAGCCACAAGAGAACGTGACAGAGGAGGAGGAGGAGGAGGTGAGGATGGAGGAGGAGGAGTAGCGGGTGGAAGAGCCTGTGGAGGATCCTACCATTACCGTTCAACGCGACATCCAAGATAAAGTGAATAATTTTAATAAAACCAAATGAATAATCAATAATAATAAACGAATATATATATATATATATTAGAGGCAGCAACCCAACTTCTCCTATTCCCCCGAATTCTCGAGTTTCTCAATGATTATTAGGAAAAACAATTAAAATGGCCAGTGTACTGTTGGGTTTTCGGCCTCGTGCGTGCGTCTGTGTATGTATGTGTGTGTGTGTGAAAGAGAGAAAGAGAGAGAAAACGATATGCAGAACAAGATACTCTTGCGTAAACGTATATCGCTTTAAATACGCTCCTCACTCAGCTCATCTTCAATCCTGTATCTATTTCTCTGACAGATAGAATTATACTGAGTTCTGAATTCAATTTTGAGGTTTAAATTATTCGGTCAAACGTATTTCATATGTAATCACGAGTACGTCAAGCTATTGAGAAAGAATTTGATATAAAATAATGGAAAAAATTGTAAAAGAGTTCCTTGCAGTGGGTTTTTAAAGTGAATAATTACATGAAATTCATTGTCATTGATACGAAAGTTCAATGTAAATTTTAAAACTCAATTTAAAGTGATTTATTAATAATTTTTAAATTCATGAAAATCAAGAAGACAGAGGAAATTTTTAACAAATGCGAATTATAAATGTGCGGCTGAAAAAAAACCGTTATTTTTGTATAGATAAATTTGCGCATGTCTAATTAATGAAGAATTTTTAAGGATTTTTTTTTGTTTCCTTTGGGAGAAGACACATGGACGATGATAAATTAAATTCAATGTTTCATTGAAATTCCTCCGGATTGTTAATTATAAATTAATAATGAGACAATGAAGTATTTGAAAGCCGGAGGATTAACTTGTGATCATGTGTAGCGCACAAATTGCCGCAACTGATTTAACAGAGGGGATTAGGTCTCTATTATTAGAAATGAGAGAGAATGAGGAAAATTATTAAATAAAAATTCGGGTGCAACTCACAAATTCACGTTGAGATTAATTTAAAGATGAATAATGAGAAATGGTAAAAAATTTAATGAAAAATATTCATTTAAAAATGCGAAAAACAGTCCAACAGTAGATAGGTAGGTATTATAATACACATATTAATATAATGTCGAGATACATATTATATCTGATGCATACGAAGTCTATTTGCTGAATCAAAAGGAAATTTAATTAATTAATGAAAGAAATTAATAGAAGTTGACAATTAATTATGATGGGATTTAAGAAAATGAGGAATATTTAATTACGTTTCATTCATCTCTGATGTCTGTTGTCGTAGAATCAAAAGCAGTTTTTTTCTCATAATTTTAATATGAATTCATTCGTGTAATTTAACAGTTGCCCGGTCGTTATTTTCTCGAACCTAATTTCATTATTTACACAAATTCAAAAATTAATTACCCTCATTTAAAAAATAACTGATAAAATCAATTGGTGAATAAAATGGAAATTTTTCTAAAAAAACAAAATACGAGAATGGACAAAATGAATTAATTAAGTATTACCATAAAAAAAAATGAATTTAAAAACGTCGAAACATACATCGAATTAATGTACAAGTATTTTCATGAAAAAAAGCCCAGAATATTCACAAAAAATTCATTTAATTAAAAACGGAAAATCTCATCTTTCTGTTTTTATTATCATTTTAATTTTATAAAGAACTGTCTCAATAGCTTTGATCAGTTTCCCTCATCTATTTGTACCAAATGTACTTTGTCTGTACTTTGCGTGATTAACGATTTGAGGTAAACTAAAATGGATCCGTCAATACGGGGGTGAGTAAAGAGAGAAAGACAGAGCGAGTGAGAACGACAGTGTATGCGAGAGAGAAAGAGAGAGAGAATGGTCGTTGTCGATTTATCGTAATCGAAATACACTCAGCGATGATTGCTTCCGAGTCACCGGTGTGTTCTCCATACCCCCCTCCTCCCACCCTAAAACATTGTCGATTGCGTGTGACGCGTGAGTAGGAAATGAGCGAACTATCCATTCGACAGCCATGCCCGGCTCATCGACATTGGATGAAATACAGTTAGTGAATTGTGCCCGGGACAAACGAGTACCCCCCCTCATTCCCTTTTACACCTATCTCGGGTTTCCCCTCATTGGCAAACTGGTTATATTGTAACATTCAATTGAACTCAATTTGATTTGTAATTCTTCAGAGAATCTGTGAGATTAAATGAAATTAGTCGAGGAGAGAAAGAGAAAAAATAAATTAAATTAAAACACATTAAAGAGAATGAGAATCAACGAAAATTTATGAGCCTCCTGACGCTAAAATAAAAAAGAGAATATAATGAAACTTCTGAAGAGGCAAAAAATTTAACGCAAATTTCATCACATTTTACAGTGAATTTTCATCAAGCGTACTGAAACCAAATAGCCTTAATAAGGTCATGACACACGTGCGACATTAATAGAGGAGAAATAAAAAACAATTAAAAGTAAAATTTTTGAAAATGAGAAATTAAAGATTATCTACAAAATATATATTATACATAGATAATATGAGATGAATGAGAGTTATAAATGGATGGAAAAAAAAGCCATTTTAAAAATGAGATTAAAGTAATAATAAATAGAATTGACGTGTGGCTCAACTGATGTACACGAGTGCCCGTGTACAACTATTGCGAGCAGGCGTATTTTACACTAAGTAAATATACGTATAGACTAGTGTAGGGTATGACGTGGCTCTCTATGTTGAGTATGCGTCGATAACAAAAACCGTGGAAAATAAATAGTGAAAGCTACGAGAAAAATAATCCCACAAGAATGAATTTAAAAAAAAAAACAAAAACTGAATGAAAAATTGGAAAAAATTAAAAACGAACCGTTTATTACGGACGCGTAAAATGTATATAATTAGTTAGGAGAAAAAAATATATATATAGGACAAATTTTATAAAAAAGCAATGGAGAGTTGACCGAAAATTAGGAATTCTTTGTGACTAGTGAGTCAAGAGTGTCGCCGGTGAATTTTAATTGAAATAATTTCTCTGAATATGTCAATCTGCGGAGATTGCCCAATCTCGAAATAGAAGAAAGAAAACATTGAAAATTGGTAAAAATAAGTATTTTTCGTTTCCAATAGAGAACGAGATTATACGAGGAATTCGAGAATCAGGCAATCGCAATAATCGAGGAGGTAGCTCCAAATTATTGTGCTTTGTACCACCCTCTCTCTCTCTCTCTCTCTCGCAATGGAAAAAACGTTGCTCGATACAAACTCTTTTTCTTTCCTGAAAAACTCCTTTACCCCTTCCGCCCAATTGCCAAACATCCCTTGCATTTCACAAACTCCGCATTTTGCACGCTTTGGTGAAATAGGAAATCGATCCCTTTCGCTTACGAATTACAGTGAGACTCGTGGCACTCTTGACTCGCCTCTTAGACTTTCGAGGAAGGTAGTCACTCCCTCCTCCCCTCTGCCCTTTTTTTGGACTTCTACCTTCCTCGTTGGTTTTCATTTTCCTTCGAGCTAACAATTGCGAGGACTCTCGCAGTTGAGGTGCCGGGGGGGGAGAATGAGGGGTAAAAAAAATTGAAGAAAATTGAGGGAAATGTGAGAGTAAGGAAAAAATGAAAAAAATTACGGGAAAATATATACATATATACATAATATAAATAAATGAATATATGAAAATAGTTATGTATACAAGAATTAAGAGAAAAAAGGGAATATATATATAAATATATATATATATAAATAAATGAATAAAATGCAGGAGTGATTGCAAGTGTGAAATGAGGCTACAAAAAAAATAAACTCTCATTATTTGTATGAAATTATTTCATTTTACACTTGAAATCTTCATTTTCCAATGCATTATTGTATAATGTAAGTAAGTGATTTAGTCGTTTAGATGATTAAGCGATAGATGATGAATTAAGATAAATTAATATTAAATAATTGAAGAAATAAACAATTTTAGGTAGTGTGCGAGAAAAAAAAACAGCATGTTTTAATTAAAAAAAGGAAAATTGAGAGGAATAAGAAAAAGAATTTAAGCACAGTGGAGGAAGGAGCATAGTGGATAAGGCCATAAATAATAAGTAGATAATTAAATGAACTCTAGGATGAAAAAAAACATTGATGAGATAAAACGGATATTATAATTGCAACAAAAAAAAAGGCGATAGGATGAGCCATTGAGAAGTGAGTGCTCTGGTAAGGATGAATCGAAAAAAAAAAAAAAACGGTTTTTTGAATGATGAAGATGTGTATGGGCTTATGCAATATAGAATTAAACACGATGAATGAGTGTGTAGCCAAATGAAAAATGAATTATATGAAAAAATTTTAGTGGAAGAGGCAGATAAAAAGCAATGGCAACAAAAAAAAATTCACATAGACGAAATAATTTTAAGACGTTAAGAGCCAATTATACATTAAGCTAACACACACGATAATTTGACATAAAATACACAAATACATGGAGAGACACACGCGCGGTAAACAATACGCATGCCTGTAGATTATTAATAGTTAAAATGCAAATTGATAAAATGAAAAACCAACAAAATGAATAAACAAATAAAATGCAAAGAAACTAATGTGAAAATAAAGAGATTAAAAAAAAAAAAAAGATACCCCTAGAGGTAGTCTGTAGTGTAGTATAGTCAATCGGTCACTAGGTTAAAAAAAAAAACCGTAGAACAAGTAATAAGAATTTAATAAAAATGACAAAATGGAAGAAAACATAGCAGAATAAAACTATAATAAAGATAAAGGGGGGGAAAAATTGAGAATATAGTAATGTGAGTATATCCGCGCGAAAAAAAACTATTTAAAAAAATATAAAAAAAAAAAAAAAGAAACAGCACCCAGCACCTTATTCACCGTCATGTAACGACATGTATTGTGGCGCGTAAATACGCGTGAAGTAATGTGAGAGTAGAATCAAAGCCCCTCTCTCTCTCTCGTCATCACAGGGATACTTCCCTCGGTTTTATAAGCCCATTTACAACGCGATTACAGAATCCACGTGTAGCTCCAGTTTTCCCCCAATATTTTTCTCCCTCACACACACACACACGAATGCATAAATCATCTGCATAACTCTCCAAAAACTTTCAATCCCCATCTCCTCCTGTATTGACTCTGATTCTGCAAGAAGAGGAAAAGAGGACCCACCCCAAGTGATTTCTATATCCTCGCCTGTACAACGTGTCCGTTGACGTGACTCTTCCGTAGCAGTAGAGAGAGAACGAAAGAGCGTCATAGAGAGAGAAAATGAAAAAGAGGAAAAAACATTTTAACCGAAGGACTCGATCGCGTCGTTCAAGCCCCGACAAGCTTGCACTCTTGTGCTGCCAAGAGTGGGCCCTCTCCATCTATTGCCTTCACTCCTTTCTCTTCATTCATCCTCCCTTCTTCCCAAAACGTCCTCTCATCGAAAACCCTTATCGAATCACGACATTCGCGAGTTACGACAAAATCCAATTCCTCTCATTTTTTTTTCCTCCATTCGAAGAGGCTCCTCATTTTTTCCCTCTCGAGCCACCGCCGATATTTCCTCCGATCTATCATCCTCCAGGGATACTCGCTTCTCGTGGGACCCAATAAAAATATCTACATCTTATCTAACCATCTATATATATGCCTCATATATATATACATCCAACTCGTTTTATTCTTCATTCATTGCCTTCGTTCTCATCCCTCTTTTTCTTCCTTATTACGGAGTCCCACTCAATGGAATACACCAATCTTACCACTCATCTCGGATGATACTCGCAATCGATTCACAAGTACTCTCATCTCGTTTTTAAAATCTCCCGCAATTGGCATGGCTCTGTTACAAAAAAATTGAATAAATTTTTTTACTCTTTTTCCATTCACAAAGTCTCCTTGAAACAATGTCAAATTGAATTTACATAATTAAGTTGGTAATTTACGGTAAATCTCGTCTCACTTCTTTCTCTTCTGTTGGCCCTATCTCTTTCGTTGAGGCAAGTTGATCTTAACAAGATGCAGTATAACTGGATCATCGTTTAACCTCGTTAACTCTTTTAGTTTGTGAACCTTCTGAACTTTCAACTTGTCCCAAAAACTAATGCGCCCGAAAAGTCTCATGTGAGAATGACAGTCACGGTTATTCACACATACATTTTAAATTATTCATAATTATTTGGTAAAGTATAGTTTAATGTTTGTGCGAGTGAATTAAGTAGAATTGTGAAGTACGTGTGCAGAGAATGGGGGCGAGATTAAAGTACTTTATTAGGGCGAGAAGAGAGGGGGTAAATGAATACAGGCCGATATCAATAGTCACTCTACGAAGCGCGTATTTCAAAAGAATTGAAATCAATGAGGGAAAAAATAAAATAAACGCCACAGACACAATTATAAATAAGCAACACAGAGCACCGCAGAGAAATATCTAGAGTTAGTGCAACTGAAAAAATTTCCAATAAAACTGTGGAGATTATTTAAATAAAGAAATTAAATGAAAAGATGACAAAAAAAAAAAAGAAGTTTGAACATGCAGATAATGAAAATGAAAAACGATTATGATAATTTAAAAATACAAATAAACAAAAATTATATATATAAAACATGAATGTAGACGCCGTAAGATTAGATTAACACAAAAAAAAACAAAAATAATATAATCTGTTCCGTATAAATATATAAATAATGAATGGAAATTAACATTTAACAAAAAAAACATGAATAAGTGGAAATTTAAAAAAACAGGCAAAAATATTTATGTATTTATATTGGCGCATACCATATATCCATTGTACGGGTGAGATAGCAAAAAAAAAGGTGCAGACGAGTATAATTATGTATATTATATATACATAAAGACTCGTCGAAGTATCTAAGTGTATCGTTGAATGACGAAATAAATAAATGAAGAAAAAAGAATAATTAAATTAAATTAATGAAATTAAAGATAAAACCTAATTCCTATCGTACCTCGCCAATATTATTTTTTCATTTATTTCCTCTTTGGATTTCATGAAAATTGCGAGAATTCAATTAACATGGCTCAATTGAATTAAATTTAAAATTGAGACACACAAAATAAGATTTTGGTGTTATTAATTATGTAAGTGAAAAAAGAGTTCAAAATTCATTGATTCGTTTGAAAAATAATTCAATTGAAACAATCACAAGAAAAAGTGAATAAATTTGATATATTTGTAGCGTTGGTACGATGAGGTGTTTTTTTTTCAAAAATAAAAATCCTTTGTTTAACTTATGATTTCATGGAATGATGTAGTAAATTTGATGAATATAGTAGATGAGTTTAAATGAAAAAAAAAAAGTAAATGAAAATAATAATAATTAAACGATCGCTTTCGTCGCGTGTTTTAAAAACACAACGCGACGAAGAGAACTGTGGTAATTAGATATTATGATCTCGAATGAATCGAGCCAGCAATTAGTTATTAAGATAGAGAAAGAAGAAAAAAAAATGTACTTGGCTAGCCAGCCAAAGATGCCCCCAATTTTCCCCCGTAGATAATAAAGAAGAAAAAAAAACAATTAATAATAATAATAACGATAATATACAGCAAATGAGACCGGGCAACGCTAAAAGAAAAAAAATAAATAAATAATAAACAATTCCAAGTATCATCGCGTCCGAATTTTTGTAGCAATTACTTTAATTTTTTTATTGAAAAACAAATTAATGTTTCATTTACTTTGAATTACCTTTTTTAATTTAACGAATAAAATGAAAAATGAATAAAAATTAGAAAACAAGAGACTCACGCACGGGGGTTCCAGGGACCCCGGCGTGGTACGGCATATCACTGACGACATAAAACGCAAAAAAAAAAATTAAAAATTAAAAAAAATAAAAGAGTTGGGTGCCTTTACCAGTGAGATCAATTCTCTCTGTCAGATAACAAACACTTTTGTAGGCACTCGAGGCTAAATGAAATTAAAAAAAAAAAAGCAATGAAAAATAAAAGGTTTTTTTAATTGAAGAAAATTAAATAAAACTATTTAAATAAAATTGACCCACGGGGTTCCATGGTAGCCTCATTGCGTATATACTTAGGAATTAAGAGATAAAAAAAAGAATTATTATGGAAGAACGAAAAAAAAAGAATTTTAAAACAATATAAGAAGCATCGCGCGAATGATAGATCAAAATAAATCAAACAATGCATCTAATTTGATACATAATCGCCACATTGCATACGCGAAGGCACATGCCCAGCCACGCCACGCATATTACGCTCATGAAATAAGAAAAAAACTAAAAAATTAACAAAAAAAAAAAAAATGATATATATTATATATATATAAAGAAAGAAAAGGAGAAGGGAAAAGAATATAAATATAGGTAAATACGACGTACACAAGCACACCCGCAATTGCAATAGGCACGAAAAAAAAAAAAAAAATGCCAGGGATGTGAACAAATTGGGATGAAGAAAATTCAAATGAAGAAAAAATGGGAAAAAAAAACGTTAAAAAAGAACAAAAAACATGTATGATATTATATATATACATAAACATAGAATATAAAAATATTATAAATAATGATGGATATAAATAAATGAATAGATAAATTAAAACAAAAAAAAACATATATAATATACAAAATTAATGAAAAAAAAAAAAAATATAAATATGGAGGAAGTATGTAAACGAGATATACAGGATAATGAAAAAAAAAAAACACATATAGATTTAAGAATATAAGATATTATTATAATGTATGGTTGGTTTATAATGTAAAATATATTATAGAAAATGTATTATTAGTAATTCTTTACTGAACCTCCTGATAACTTTAAAGATATTTCTACAATTTTCTCCACAAAATTTCATGGTTCACGGTAAACCCCTCATAAATTCTCATAAACCCAATATTCTCCCAGAACAACGTAAAATATCAATCACCCCGAGATTCTTTTATTACCCGAGTATCAAAACGTTCATGAAAATAAAAAAAATCTCCCACCAATAAAATCACTCAAATAAAACCCCCGAAATCAATGAAAACCAATTAATTCCTCACCTACATCAAACGAGACGTTAAAAGAATAAATAAATAAAAAACACAAAAATTGACATATTCAGCCTGATGAAAAATAGATTTGAAAGAAGAAGGAAAACAAATCAAGAATACAATAAATATTTGAGCAGAGCTAATATTAGCATTGATCGACATCGAGAAACTACCAACTATAGGTGTTTAACTAGGCACCACAGAGGTACGTACATATACATGAGATGGGTTCGCATAATTAGGGATGATAGGAGTGCCGACGAGACCGGTTATTTTGTCGAGACTGACGTATACCACGACATGACAGTAGAGGGAAGTCCGTGCCCCATCATATTACAGTTGGCGCGTGTGTGCGTCATTGCGTGTTAGCTTTTGCCCTCCCGCCCTTTCCACCCTCTCTCTCTCGCTCTCATTGTCCTCACCTTTCTCTCGCTCACTTCATTTTCCCCACGAAATTTCCCTCAACATTGTGTATATGGATATGTATTGCAACAAGAGAATATCATCAAGTTATATACTGTATTAAAGCGTAAACTACAATTAGCACTAATCCCTGTGACAAGGCCATCTCGCCCTTTTGCCACGTAATATTAGTCCATCAGTCCAGCGTTAATTGTCAGCAAGTTGTACGTCATTTTTTTTATCCCCCGTTCCTTCCATTGTATTCTGCCTCGTTGCCGCCAAATTACCCAGTCATGACAGGAAAAATTACAGAAGAATAATAAAACAAAAAAAAAAAAAGGGCAACGAGAATAGTGGAAGAAAATAATGAGTTGTAATTGAGGATAATTGTTATTTATTGCTCCATCAGTTCGTGCATTTTGCTGTTGAATATTTCGTTTGTCTGCATGGAGATAATTCTTTTTTTCCAGTTATTAATTGAGGAAATTGGGGAAGAAAAGGAGTTTTGTATTTTCGAGGCTGAACGAAGACTGATTTTTTCACTTGAAGGAACTACTTGTTGGGGGAAATGCAGCAGTGGATAAAGTGGATGATGATAAAGTAGAGTTCGCCGCCATTTTGATTCTTTCAATACCGACGAATGGGAAGAACGTCTGCGTACTTGTACAATCGTTTGTGAGTGATTGTTATAGAATTTCTATTGTTGGGGAGTTGATTGTTCAATTATTATTGAATAAATTCGACTGACCATGTTAAGAAGAATCTTTTCTTCTTTATCGTCTGCATGCGCTTGGTATAGCAGTGCGCATGCATTGTTAACAGCTTCGTCAAGAGCCACAAGAGGGCCAGACCCACTTTCTGATTTTAATTATTAATACATAATTAAACCATTAACTCTTAAACAATAATAACTGTATAACAATCACCTGCAAACGAATTACAAACGTTTGGATAATCGCTTTTATTAAAAATTTAATAAAACACAACTGATTGGATACTTCTTCTTTTTACGGAGAATTTCGTTCTCCTCAAAGAGAAATTGTGAGTTTTCCATAAAAATTGAGGTAACAAAGGGTTAATTGTTTTAATGAAGAGTATTTTCCTGTAACAGAACGATTTACTTCATGAATGGTGTAATTTCCGCATGTGGACACTGCTCGGTGAATAATCTAAACATAACAACGAAGCCTTGCGGCTTTTTGGAGGTTATACGTGAAGAAGACGCAGATACCTAAGGATGAATCCGAAAACAATTTTGCTACGTAATTTCACGTTGAATTGTGGAATTTACCGGCTCTGCGCGAGAAGATGCTACTCTGCGGATCCATTCAAAGAAGAAATCATCGACATAAGCACAATCGATGTGACGCCAGAGTATTTAGAAGAAATGACGGAGAGAGAAAAAGAGGAGCTGAAGAAGAAACAATTAAAATCGCGACTGAATCCACAACATTATAATATAATTCATGGAAAAAAGCCATATGATGAGGAAATGGCGTGGTTTCATAGCACTATCAAGTACAAGCAGAGAACACTGGGGAAATATGGTATAGAAGCTATGGATGTACCAGTTGGTGCTGTCTGGCCAACGGAGGAAGAGGTGGACGACAAATTGTTGAGGGAAAAAGTGGCATATCCCGAGAGTATACAGGAACGCTGGCAACAGATTGAGATACGTCATAGACAGGAGGAAGAGGATCTTCGGATGAGGTAAAGTTGAGGGGAAGAATCGAACTGAGAAGTTATAGAAATAGGGGAAAGTGGGGTAAAAAGGCCACAAGGGGTGAGAGGGACATATGCTGACTTTGAAATTGTATATTACGAGAAATCAAGAGAAATATTGAAGATATCTTTTTTCTGACGATTCCATTGGAAAGCTGAGGAAATTTTAGGCGGAAAACATGTGTCAAAATAATTTTTCTCAAGTTTTTGAAAATTCGTGTTTTTTCAGCCAGATTTGAAGGGGTTTACCTTGGCAAAATTTGAAAAAAACAGTTTTTTTTAAATATCTCCGTTCTATTTGTCGTAGCACACTGGGGTCGTGCTTAAACTAAAGGTCTCGTCATCCCCTACATTTTCACCAAAAATTATGGATTTTCATCGAAAATTGAGAAAGTTATAGGCCAAAAACTGATTTTTTCAAATTTTGCCAAGGTAAACCCCTTCAAATCTGGGTGAAAAAAATCGAATTTTTTGAAAATTCGAAAAAATCAATTTTGACAGTTGATTCCTATGTAAAATCGTCTCAGTTTTTCGATGGAATCATCAGAAAATCGCTATCTCGAACCGTTTAATCAGAATGTCCATTTTACCCCGATTTCCCCTAATGCTTAATTTAATTTTCAGAGAGGATCGCATTACCAAAAATTTGGCAATGGTTGACAAATGGCGAAAAGAACTAATGGCGAAACTTGAGAAAAAAGAAGCAGTTACAAATGCTGCAAAAGAGCGTAAGGCACGTTTGATGGAAGAAGTGAGGAGACAATTTGGGTTTAAGATTGATCCACGTGATGAGAGATTCAAAGCGTTGTTGGAACAGAAAGAATTGGAGGAGAAGAAATTACGAAAAGAGTCGAAGAAGAAAGAGAGAGCAGCAAGGTATATGGCTAAATTGTTAGGAAACGTTTCATCCGAGGATTCGGCTGCTTCAACCGAATCGAAGAAAGCATCAGGGGTAAATATTCAGAGTGAAGGGAAGAAAGAGAGCTAGAATTATTTTGTAACAGAAAATAAATATATATAATTTTCGAGCCTGAAAATTTATTCAACTGTATTTCATTTTTTTGTTATAAGGAACTAAAGGGAAAATGAAATCAATTGCTTCTTTTTTTCATTATCTCAAAAGCTTTTTAATTGCGAAATTGTAAATATTATATTTTCTTTGCTAATACAAAAAACATGATTTTAAATCCATAGAGACTAGAAGATAAACGTGATTAATTAATTATTAAATTAATACCATTGTCGACACATTCAAGCATATTTTTTTTTTGTTTTTTTTGCGTTTTTCTTGTTTATCATTTCATTTTCCAACAATCATTCACAGTTACGTTTTATTTTTTTCAAAAATTACTTTCTATGAATTAAGGCACAATGTATAGCCAAATTTAATCAACTCTCAATGAAATTAGTCATTGTTTTCTCGTCAATCTCAATTCCAATCGCTTCCACACTCTTATCATTATTATTATTATTATAATTATTAATTTCTAAATTATTTAATTTTTTATCATCAACAATAATCACACGTATATGATTATTATTCCGGTGTCAGGCTGATTGTATCTGCGATGATGATGTTAATTCGTAAAATTGAAAGCTCAATTCTTCACCAAATAAATGATCGGATGTTATTATTTCTGGTTCAGCCATCATATTCAAGCCAAGTGTTGCTGGATTGATATCAGTCACGAGATAGCCCTCACCGATTAATCCACACTCTTCAGCAACTACCTCCTTAGCTACTGGATTCAAAAAGTCTGCAAGAACGTTCCAACAGTCACGCTCTGTTTGGATGGATAGTTTTTTTTTAATTAATGAGACGATTGATGGTTTTTTCGCTAATGAAAATTAAAGCGTGTAATTTATTTTTAATTTAGAAGGTGGGGTGAAATGAACAGAGAAACAGTGAATATTAGTCATAAAATTACATTTAGATCCATTAATATTTGTGAATCAGGGGAAAGTGGGATAAAATTTGGAAATTTCGTCAGATCTTCAATGGAATCATCAGAAAAAAATCCTCGTGGACTTTTATTCCACCTTTCCCTAATTGAGTAAAATAAAAGAAAGACTCACCAGTTTCTTTGTCATCGCAATTCTGTTCAGTCTGTTGATTGGTATCATCTCCATTACACTGCACTGCCATTGGCATTAGATATTGGACTTCGACTTCTCTTTTAATTCCACTTAGTATCTGTTCAGCACAATGCTCCAATGTAACACTACCAATTGCATTTTCTTCAGTTGACTGACTGATACTCGCTGTAGCTGCAGCCACTTCATCTATCACTACATTTTGTCTTGAAAAACGAAGGAAGAATTAATTGGTGACATCATGAGAGTGAGAAAATGAAAAAATAAAATATCTAACAATTATCCAGTTTCATTTACCTTACTGCATTGTTACTTTTTCTTCCATAATTATTATCCGGTATATTCTTCAATAATTGCTTTGTAATTGGCAAATTGTTAATCGGATTTAATTGACGTGGTCTACTATCACCACGATTAGCAATTGCCCACAAATGTCCAGCTCCATGCGGTGCCTTTGATCCTTTACGAAAATGTGGATTTATCGATAAATTATGTCGCACTGAATTCTTCCAACGATCATCATTACTCTTGTAATATGGAAAATGTTCTCTGCATAATAATTAATTAAAGAATTAATTCAATTTAAGTAATTCAGCATGAGGTTTCCTATGTGCTCAATTGTGCCAGAATAATTAGAGGTGAGTGCTCTAAGAAATACTTGCAATAGAATATTTCAGAAAATAATTGAGACATCAAAATTTTCTCAATCATTTTTTTTTCAGAGAAAAATTGGAATCAACTCGTCTCATTCCCCTTCTCAACGAATTAAAAATTAAGAAAAAAGTGGTGACAGGTACGCGCAAGTACCACCCTCTCAACCGGAAGCCATCGACATTCTCAATACCGTACTGCAATCGTTTTCTCGAGGTTGGCCATTAGGATCGTGTCATCATTGGAGAAATGAATAATTCCAAGGGAATAAAAGAGATTATTCAAGTTCAACCCTCCAAAAAAAAAAGCTAATTTAGCCTCCACCTGTCCGGGTCACGGCGCGTTAACCGGCGCGCAATTTTCATACGCGTGCCCGTGGCCCTCCTCCGCATTGAGGAAGGAGGGGTCACAAAACAGCTTTGCTATTGTAAACGATCGGTTTACACGGCCGAGCGACCATAAACATGACATTGAATCCAATGCTTTTATTTTATCCAAAAACAAATAGACGAAAAAAAACAGAAGAAACAATCTGCTAATCCAATTCAATATTCTCTAAATCAAGGGGATTTTCACAACTTTGAATCAAGTCTCACTTCATGAACGTTTAAAATCGTGTAAACGTATGAGGAAAGAGAGCATGAACGGATCGAAGGTGAATAAGCTCCGATGGAGAACCACGGAAGGAGTAACACGTACAGACGAGGGTAGGACGCGGTACCAGGTAGTACCTTGCATTCGGGGGCAGTGGTGCCATGCTGTACCACTCAACTATCTACATCCCCCCAACATTTTACCCCTCGAATTTCTACAATCCAAATATATCTACGGTCACCAAAAAACCGTACCACTTACAATTCTATATTACATGAATTGTATTAAAAAATCTAGGATTGAGCATGCACATTTTTATCTGTAACCAGAATCTCATTCTATTATTTTTCAACTTACGAGATCCATTGGTAAATTGCAGAAACTGTTAGCTCTCCACGTTCTTGTAATGCATGCTCTATCAATTCTGTGTAGGTAAATGGTGGCTTCTTCGGACCACCGTAACGTGACGTTGAAAAGTTACGGCTGTCTGATGCGTATGAGTTTGTCTGAGTTTGATGGTGTCTTGATGGATCGTTGTCATTGTAATTACTGCGGATTTCATTCAAATATATGGAGTTTGGCTCGGCACGATTGGTCCCTGAGTTTCGACTCTTAGTACCTGGAAAAGAAAAATTAAACTATTGAATTCTGGATAAATGCTTCATTTTTTAGTTCATTAAATTCTTGATAAAATGGGCATTTGTATAATATAAATCTTTGAAAAAATATTACCAGTGTAATTATTTCGTGGTAATGGAGCACTGGGCTTCTCCTCAGGTGCTTCGATCAACGAATCCAACTTAAAATCCAAGAGCCAAGAAAGATTCCCATTCTCCTGGTCTTCAGCTTGACCACAAGACATGGATGTCCCAATATTTGTCGTCTGATGTGCTGATGATGCCTGATGACTAGTGTGTCCTTGTTCCTCAACCGTTGGCTCCCAGTACGAGAGTATTGTGCCATAATTGCTCTCAATGTTCCCAACATCAGCGATATTCTGCACTGTAGAATTACTGCTCAACGACGATGATAAATCAATGAGATCTGTCCCACCCAAACTAGACACGTCCCAGGTACCATCAACAACCAACACCTCGAGTCTTGCTACCGATCCATTGTTCGAAGTTTCTTGCACTGGTGTCGTTGAAAATTGCGATTCATTAACAACTTGTGACATGTCGAGTGCATTTTGTTCCATCGAGTGACACTTTTTTGTACTCTGACAGATCTCCTCGCAGAAACTATCAATATCAAGCTCCTCAAATAATTTACGTTTTCTCACTGGATTCTCCACAACTTGACGATTAGACACGCCACTAGCACCAGACGAAGGACCAATCATTATCTTCTTTTTTGTTTTATTAATTCCGGGAAATCCTCTTCATCGAGACTCTTAATACTCAAATGAATCAACGGTTTTTTTTTTTTTTTCGTAAAAAAAGAACTTTGCAGAAACTTCACGAATTCACAAAAAAGTTTCTGGCATTTTCCTTCAAGAGGGTTAGTTTTTGAGAATTATTTAATTCCTCAAATTGATAAATAATTTTAATTAATTAAATAAGTTCGTTTCATTTAAAGAGAAGAATACGCTTTCGGAGCATCTGTGCAACTCCGTGATGTGCAGTCGTTTGTTTCGTATTTCGACTATTCCGTGCGGGTTTCACCGCGCGCACATCAGCCACCCATAACCCCAACAAGATGTCTCCCCCATCGCCCCGCCCCCAGGCGCCATCTGCCGTGAACTCCCACCACTCAGAGTCCCCGAGAATTTGTTCAATTCTACAATCTCGCCGCAAATAAAATCTATGGAACGTAGCGGATAGTGTAAATTCACGTAGTCGCTCCGCATTCTCAACTTTGCCAGCGTAGCGAGCACTCATAATCCAAGGAAGTTTAAATAATAAAAATAGATGAAAAAGTATCTTCTTTATTGTGCGTGAAACTACCAAAAAAATTGAGAGTAAACTCGTTGTGTCCGCCATTGGCCATTGTCTCTGACATGGAAGCCCAGCAAAATGGCAGAAGTCGTGCAGATGTTTTTGTTTCTATTTAAATCAAAGTATCGTAGAAAAGTAATTGCACGCAATGATAAATTAGTATACAATGTGCCGTATGCATTGCTATGGGCGTTTATAGTTTGGGTGGCATTATTGAGGGGTGCTGCAACAGCATCCTCCTCATCATCGTCTTCAGCAGCAGAGACAAGTTGCGATTTAGAGAATTGTATAAACGGTGACTGTGTTAATGGTAGCTGCTTGTGTCAGGATGGCTGGCAAGGGCCAGCCTGTCAATACTGCAGTGGTAAAGTCAAGTAAGTTCATTGTCTAGTTACTGATATTCAATTATTACCATTTCAGTGAACGTAACTACGGCCACGCACCTGTTCAGCTTGAATGTCAGATGGTTGCTTCGGTTTTTTTAATTATTTCCGGCCCCCAAAACCTCGAGCAATGTGCCATTGGAAGCGACAATTTAGCATCGATCATTCCCCTCATTTTCTTTAAATAATCCGATGACTCTTTATCACCGCAAATAAACACAATGAAACATTCACTCATTAATCATCATGATTTTCTCTTGTTCTCGGTTCCATTGAATCATTAGAAGTGAATTTTCAAGAAATTCTCTTGCTCATCTATTTCATTAATGATATACTCGAATCTTCGTGGCATTCTAAACACACAAGTATCGAGTCTCAATATATGATACAAGTTTTTTCAGGGTTCGAATAACGGGAGTTTGTACAGCTCACCGAGATGGCATCGAATAACGTTAGCTCTTTACGGCCACTTAATCCTGATGTTTTGCACGTTTTTAGTTTTTTTTTTTTTATTCATTCTCTTTGATTCCCTTGTTCGATGAGAAGACATACACGAGTGAGGACAGATTATGATAAACATATAATTGGCATTATTAAGTCTAATTATGTGCACTTTGAGTTCTCTGGCCTCACTCAAGAATAAACTTTCTATTTACGTCATTCACATTAATTCATTTTCATATAAATATTGATGAGGAGCTGCCGACGTTCACTCGAGTGCACTCATGTCTCAATGCACTTGGTTTATTTTTCAGTAATATAAGAATAGATTTCAAAGAAATTATGATAATTCAATTATTCTCATTGATTTTGCAATTGAGAAATTTTGCGGTTTATCGAGAAATCAATTGATTAATACTTTCAACACAGTCTTATCTTCATCTCGAAATCTTTCGTAAAATAATTAATCAATCTTTGCCTTCAATGTCAGACGATTATCAGTCGCTGATTATCAAATGCCGAATAATAATGAATTGTTTGTTACAGATTGACAGCACCGTCCGGCAGTATCCATGATGGTACTGGAAACTATACGACTGATGTTAAATGCTCTTGGCTAATTGAGAGCACTAAAAATTCCTCAATACGCATGCATATTGAGGAATTCGCAACTGAATGTGGCTGGGATCACCTGTACATTTACGATGGTGATAGTGTGGAGTCACCATTGCTGGGTGTATTCACTGGTCTTATGCACAAAGATGGTTATCATATAAGACGTGTACCAGAAGTTATTGCACACTCTGGCAGTGTCTTCCTACATTTTTATTCAGACGTTGCTTATAATATGAGTGGATTTAATATAACATACAAAATCAATGCATGTCCATCCAGGTAAATTGTGTAATTTATTATGATTTAAGCTGGAATATCGCTGAAAGGAATGGATTTACGAAGAATTATCAAGAGATCTTCTTTATAGAGGGCAATGAGAGTTACAAAAAAGGTCTCTTGATTATTTCTCCTAAACCCACTCGTTTCAGAGATGATTGCGATTGAATCTATCAAAAAAAGAAAATAGCCTTCCTAATAATTTCCGTTTGATTACATTCAAGATACTCGCACATCGATTGCTCTGGTCACGGTGTCTGTATAGATGGTACATGCACATGTGACGCTACATGGACTGGCGAAGCATGTGATTCATCAGTATGTCCAAATAATTGTTCAAAACATCACGAACAGGGTGAGTGTAATCGTGAAAAGCATCAGTGTGATTGTGCACCTGGTTACAAAGGCTCTGATTGTAGCCAAAGAATTGAACGTGGTTACTGGGAGACAATTCAGTACAATGATTTTTCACCAGTTGGCTCAGCAAGTCACTGTTCAATCGTATGGCGTGACTCATTGTACATTGTTGGTGGTGAGAGTTTTCATCGTTCAAAAATGATTTATGTTTATGATTTCAATGGAAACGTTTGGGAAACACCGCACATAGAGGGTATACGTCCATTACCACGTTATGGACACTCTTGTGTATTATTTGGTGATAAAATTTACATGTATGGTGGTGTTATTGATAATTCAACTGTTACTAACGAGCTCTGGGCATTCGACATATCAGCCAAAGTATGGGAGAACGTAACTGTACGTACCAATTGTATCAACAAAACAATGTGCGGTCCATTGAGAGTTGCTGGTCACACAGCTAATCTCGTTCATAGTCACGACAAAAATGAAAAGATGATTGTTATATTTGGACATTCACCGCAGTATGGTTATTTGAATACAGTCCAGGAATATTATTTTGGTACACGTGAATGGAGAATAGTTGATACTATTGGATTTCCAGTTAAAGGCGGATACGGCCACAGTTCAGCACACGATCAACTGACAAATCATATTTACGTATACGGTGGTTACGTATCCGACTCCCAAAACACCCAAGTACTGACCAATCGTATTTACTCGTATCATCCCAATACTCGTGTATGGCGTTTATTGACATCAGCACCATCGGCACGTTTCTTTCACACGGGTGTCTTCGTATCAGATGGTATTATGCTGATATTTGGTGGTAATATGCACAATGATACGATCCACTCACACGGTGCACGTTGCTATTCAGCTGACACAATTGCCTACGACGTAACATGTGATTCATGGCATCAATTTCCAATGCCACGTGAGATGTCGGATTTACCGAGATACGGTCATAGCGCCACGATGTTTGGTAAATCAATGTACATTTACGGCGGTTTTGATGGACAAATGCTGTCTGATATTATCATCTATACACCTGGTAGTTGCGAGCATTTGACATCGCAGAGCCAGTGTTTGATATCGAGGAGCGGACTCAAATGCATCTGGGACAAGAGACAGGATCGTTGTGTCCAGATAACGAAGAATTTGAGGCAAAAATTGTGGCAGAATGATAATCTACATGACTCGACTTATATGAAGTGTGTGGATGATACACAGCCACGTGGGATGACATCGCACAAGGAGTTATGCAAATTATTAACAGACTGTTCAGCATGCGTACAAACATCTTATGATTGTGTTTGGTGTGGTAAGAATTGTGCGCATGAAATATGCGGACGTTCCCAGAGCTCACCGCCATTGACTGGTTTAACAAGTTTAGATAGCTGTGAATTAAACACTGGCATTGAGTGTTATCAATTGCACACTTGTCACTCATGCTCGAGTGATAAAAATTGCGTATGGTCGTGGCCAAATGGGCCGTGTAAGCCAGTAACAAAGACACGTGATATTAATTTAATCAATGCAACATCGATACAGGCACAACGTTTGATCATGGAGTCATGCAGAAGTCCATGTGTTGATTATAAATATTGTAGTAATTGTACGGAGGCCGATTGTATATGGTGTCAGAATGAGAGTAAGTGCGTTGATAAAAATGCTTATCCAGTTAGTTTTCCGTATGGACAGTGTCGTGAATGGACAACGAATCAAGCGAGGTGCAGAGCAACTGAAACGGGCAAGGAGTGGTGCAGTTTTTATTCGTCCTGCATCAGCTGCCGATCGGATCCTGGATGTGGCTGGTGCGATGATGGCTCAAAGACTGGCAAGGGAATGTGCATGCCAGGTGGATCGAGAGGTCCCAATGGCAGAATGTATGACATTTGCCCAATTGACAGGTGGTTCTTTACAACTTGTCCAGCTTGCCAGTGCAATGGGCACAGTACTTGTTAT
Source organism: Aleiodes testaceus (assembly GCA_963565655.1). Classification (NCBI taxonomy): domain Eukaryota; kingdom Metazoa; phylum Arthropoda; class Insecta; order Hymenoptera; family Braconidae; genus Aleiodes; species Aleiodes testaceus. Next base: position 4,511,202 of record OY751412.1, read on the forward strand.
GGTAATAGCAGTGACTGTATCAAACCATGTGGCGATTTAACACGTGGCGCACACTGTGATAAGTGTATACCAGGTTATTATGGGAGTCCATTGAACGGTGCTACTTGTCAGCCATGCTCGTGCAATAATCAGGGCACTGAGTGTACTAGTGAGACTGGAAAATGTTATTGCACAACCAAGGGCATCATTGGGGATAATTGTGAACGTTGTGATGTTTCTAGTCTTTATCATGGAGATCCAACCAAGGGATCGTGTTTTTGTAAGATCATTTAATTTGTACTTGTTCTTAAGATTGCGATTTTATGTGGTTTATTTTGAAATTAGCTTCGAAACAATGAGGCTCAGGGGAATTTAGCAAGAGACATTTTTCTTTAGGTCATGGAATTCTTTACGAAAAGAGGTCTCTTGAGGAATTTCTCTGAGATGACTTGTGCAAAAGCTATTTGCAGGAGAATGTACCTTTTGTTACGCTTTATTATTGAGGTATTTTTTAATTTATCAACTACTACAATTAAAGAGAAATTTAATATTCATATTTTATTACAGATGATTTGGCAATAGACTACCAATTCACATTCAACCTGAGTAAAAAGGAGGATCGTCATTACAGAGCAATAAATTTCAAAAATTCACCATTAAAGCCAGATGTCGATGCTGAATTTTCAATAGCATGCTCTGTATTAGCTAAAATGAATATAACTATAAAGAAAGCTAATAGCCCGGAGAAACCATTACTACTTGGTGCCAATTGTACGACATATAAGCATCGTTTTAGCAAGGCTGATTATAATTTCGGTAGTGAGGATAATACAACATTAACAACATTCTACGTTTATGTTTATGATTTTCAACCACCGCTATGGATACAAATATCATTTTCGCAATATTCAAAATTAAATCTACAGCAATTTTTCATGACATTCTCCACGTAAGTATGAACACATTAACAAATGGGTAAAGAAATGTTTGAGTTTAGTTTTTTTCCCCTTTATATTTTTTCTCTTTCTCCACTTTCATCTGAGGAAGGTTCACATTTATTTTTATCGAGTATTTGCATGATCGTACCATCTGTACCCATTTTTTATTGATCTAAACCTCAGGCAGTACTAACTTGTAAACTAGAGATTACATGACACCGCACAGGTGCTTCCTTGCTCTGTTACTGGTTGCTGCAATCTTGTGGAAGATAAAACAAAAATACGATATGTATCGGAGACGCCAAAGACTATTCGTTGAGATGGAACAAATGGCAAGCCGTGCCTTCAGCCAAGTACTAGTGGAAATTGAGAGACGTGATATATCACATGAAGTTGATAAGAATGATGCAGAGAGTAATAACACGAGGAAAAAGAAGAAGGTGAGTAACTATGATTTTTTCGATTCATGGAATATTTATCATTTCATCAAATGATTTATAGGATGCTCCAAGTCCAATTGCATTGGAACCGTGCAGTGGGAATAGAGCAGCTGTTTTATCATTGCTAGTCAGACTACCAACGGGTGGTGAGCCTTATACACCAGCAGGACAGAGTGCTGGTTTAGCAGTTGCATCTGCATTAGTCACCCTTGGTAGTCCAAGAAGGCCATCACAAGAATTGACAACAAAAGAGCCAAGAAAATCACGTAAATCAGCAAGTCAGCATCCAGATTCAACCTGCATTTAGCGATAAATTCAAGGTAAATCCTTCATTTCCACCATTTGTGCTTTCATACGTACTGTGAAACGTTACTTTATCGATATTAATTTTTTTTTTTTTTTTTTTTTTTTAACCAAGAGAGCAACTGAGGTGACCTAATCCTTTGATTAATTCAAGTTTATTTTATTAACTTTAGCTATTTTCTTTTTTTTCTTATGTTTCTTTTTTTTTTTTTTAATTAAATGAAAAAGAGGAGAAAAAATATCACTGTGTGGCAATGAGCTTCCAAAAATTAATCGCTATTCGATTTACATTCTTTTATATGAAAAAACTGCCTTTAATAATTTTTCATTGTAAATTATCATAAACTCCTAGCCACTTGTCGAATTTATCTTAAGACAATGATTTATGAAGTAATTCTATTATTCGATTTTTTAAAAACCGTTATAACAGCAGATTTTTTTACTCTGCTGGAGGTAACTCCGTATTTTTCCCTTTTTCCAACTCAATTGAGCCACGAAGAGGCTAACCGAAATAAATTCATTTTTTTTTAGAATCGAATAGGGAAATGTTGAGTTGAAAGGACACAATTGGAATGCCCATTTAGCCCCACCTTTCCCTGTCTGAGAGTATTTCAAAAACTAATGGATTGATTTTTCTAATTTAATTTTTAACGTGGACTGGGTATAGCCGATTATCTAGACTGCTTTTAATTATGGCCCGCCTCAAAATCGGCTACTTACAAATCATAGATACCCTCCTGCCCCTCCCCTCCTTCGTTTCTCCACGTGACCGAGGTTTTGTAAATAAATTATGTATAACATTATTGTATGTGCTGTATTAAGTGCAGCTATTTGTTAAAAGTCGATCGTGATAATCAAAAGAAGAAGAAACTAAAGTTTGAAGAAAATTGATTGGAAGAAGTGAAAAAGTTGATGAGGATTTGTACAGTAATGAAGAGAAGAAGAAGAACGAATCAGAGTAATTAAATAATTTCTTTTTCATTCTTGTATGCTTGATTGCATGCTGGTATGAGCGAATAATGAGCGTTTATTCCTTTGTGTTTTAATTATTAGTTTTTTTTTTAATTAATATTTTTCAAATAATAGAATACGATTGAATTCTAAACCAAGGGACTTAAAGGGAAGAAAGAGGATTAAAAAAATAGAAAAACATTGAGGGCCTTGCAGTTAATAATAAGCTTCTAGTATTTCTATTATTTTCGTTCTTCGAACAAGAAAAAATAAATTAATGGTATTAAGGCAATCGAACGCTTTATTTTCTCCCAGCGTTCTATTGCACGAAAGTAAATGTTCATACGTGAAAAATGAGAAAAAAGGAAAAAAAAAGTAAACAAATTTCGCAATTTCATTATCCATATTTAAATATGAATCAAATTAATTTTTCATTTTATTCACACGTATTGTCGATAAAATTAACCACAAATCTGAATAATAAATAATCACTCGATGTAGGATAAGTAAAGTGCATTTTTTTTCCAATGTTGAATACTTGTACTTTTTATAACGCGCTGTATGCAGAATAAAACGAGTGTTAAGTAGTTTATTCATTGAAATTCAATTCACATTTTTCATACATTATAAAAAAAAAAAAAGGGAAAAAAAGTGTGTAATAAGGCTAATCAATAATTCGCGAAGAATCATTATAATTTTATTCGTATTCTCCATTAATTAAAGAGTATTGTTCAGTCTCCAAGTAACGTAAGCAAATTCGAATGAAAAAAAATAGAGAATGTGAAGAAAATGATTGAATTAATAGTGAAAGCTGGAATTAGCGTAAGAATAGAAACAGTAAATTATTTTAATTAGTCTTCTCCGGCGAATGTATAAAGGATTATTTAAATAATATGAAGAAGCATCGAATTTCGTCCAGTGATTGGACACATAGCTGACAATATTTGGGGCTCTCTTTGCACGATTTTTTATTTTCCTTTGGCTTTTCTTTTTCATCAAGTGAATTAAAGAGATTTCCAAATTTTGCTAAAGTCCCATGTCAAGTGAATAAACGTCAAATGAATACAATAAACACGATGACAATGTTTTCCATGTCGATTTAATTTTAGTATGAGCATGAAGAAAAAATTCTGGTTAAAATGAAACAGAAAATTTGTGGTGAAGAGATAAAACAATTTGATTGGAAAATTGTATATTACGAGAAATCAAGAGGAATATTGAAGATATCTCCTTTCTGACGATTCCATTGGAAGGCTGAGGAAATTTCCGATGAAAATCATGCGCCAAAATATTTTTTTTTTATTTTCAAAAAAGTCGATTTTTTTACCCAGATTTGAAGGGTTTACCTTGGAAAAATTTGGAAAAATCCGTTTTTTGGCAATATCTCGGGTTTTATTGATCGTAGCTCAAAAATTCCGATTCGAGGCGGGAGTGAGCTCATTCGCGATGATTCCTATGTAAAATCGTCTCAGCTTTTCAATGGAATCATCAGAAAATCACTATCTTGAACCGTTCAATCAGAATGTCCATTTTACCGATTAAGTAAGATCCATTGATTTAATTGAATATAACTTCTTTGACAATGAAAGAGAGAAAAGGAAAAATACCAACAATTCTTGCCCAATGATCGATTTAAGATTTAAAAAAAGGAAATAACGTCTGGCCAACTACTTTTTTTAGTTGTAAAGAGTATATCAATTCAATTTAATGAAAAAAACACGGAATTACTCATTTTATGAATGAGGATGTACCACGTGTTTTTTTTTTAAAACCCCAAGGTTTAATGAACTCGTTAACATGAACGCATCAAGACACATTTGCCGCATTCAAATCATTTATTCATAGACACATACACGAAACACATATTGAGATTACTTTTGTTTTCTGAGTGACAATGAAAATCATGAATTTTCACATTTCGTTGAATTTTATTGAAAAGGGTGAGAAGACTATCGATTTGACTCAACAGGTTTCGAAATTGAATTTAATGCATTTCCACATTTTACAAAATATCTCTGAATTATTTTGCATAATATAAATTTATTCTTCCACTATTTTCCTCGAAATTCTGGAAATTTAGGAAATTAATTGTCAATCAAGAAAATAAAGAATCTCCATGCATTCTAGATTCTAAGATGTCGAATTAAAGGAGAAAAAAAAAAGTTTAAAACAAATTGAACATATATTTTCATTCAATTGTGTATTCAGCTCGATCTAGTCTATAACGATGAACAAAAAAAAATGATGAGTGATTGATGCATGTGAATTAATTTGATAAACAATTATGAAATTTGTAGAATTATATTTGAGAGAGAAATTAATAACGATTGAGGACGAATTGGCAGAATGAGAAGGAATCGAGTGAAAAGACGAGTTATCTAGCCAGTCGAACAAAAAATAAAGAAGAGGCAGGATTTTTTAGAAAATATAATCAGAGTGGCTGGATATTTGGTCCTTCGTGATGAATTTTGTGAAAGAACGAATGTTCAAATGCAGCTCAAACATATTTAAGACTGGCGAATTGTTCCATTAAACGTTAAATTGACAGGAAAATAATAATTGAACTGATGAAACAAACAAAAAAAATGAAGAGAAAAAATAACTCAGCCATATTTTTGTCCCAGATTGTGTATAGACACTGAGTGTGTGTAAATTTTTCGACGAGAGTATGATTTTGTGCGACTGATAAATATGTATTATAAATGCAGATATTGTTTAAATAAAAATTGATATATTGAAAGATTAATTGGTTAATAATTCCTGTTGAATTTATTCAGGTACTGAATTGTTTGTAAAAAAATTATGATTTTCTCATGAATTTTCCTCGGGAAAAAATAATTCATAATTACTTACAATAATCGCCACAAGATGTCGACACTCTGATGTTTTCGAGTTGATCCAAGTGGGCGTCCCCAATGGCCTTAGTTTACCAATCATCTGGCAGAATGCACAGGCGTCAGTTGGCCATTATTATGGTTCACCGTTTTTCGAACTGTTTCGAACGACATATGCGCCCCTATTCCCCCTCCTCGACATCATCCTATTTCATGTATTAAAGTGTATATTTCTCACTTTACGTATATAACCCACGCGCAGTTCTGTTAATGACCCCGCGCGCACAAGAGATGGCCAATACAAAATCCAATAATTATCAAGCTACCGGTTGTCAATTAACTCGTGTATGTCACACGTTAAACCAACTTATAATCACGTGTAATTTTTCTACATTGTTATTAACAGTGACAAGTTCATGAAAGTGAGGTTATGTAATATTGTTTGTGTTTTAAAAGTGAAAGAATAACAATTGAACTCATTCATAAATTTTAAAGTGATAGAATTACTTTTAAACGTTTAAACTCGGATTTAAAAACAATGTGCATAATAATTATTAATTTTTGGTGGTTGAGTACTCAAAGTGACTACAGAACGCACAGAATGCGATGAAATGACAGTGACTTGAGTGTTTTAATTTATTTTTATTATTTCCGTTAATTTTTGAAAAATTATTAGTTCTTTGTTTCCTCGTTTGTTTTTTTCCCTTCATTTTGGAAAGTTTTGTTTTCTGTACGTACTGATGCATCGTGAGTTCGAGGAGCTTCTCTTGGCAATAGCAACGTACCCATCTCACTTACACTTCCCTTCCCCCTTGCCACTTCCCCTACCATCCTTCGCCCCTCTCTCTACATACAACTAATCTGTCTCACTTCAACTGACGTACTGTCCCGTTTATCGAACTCACGTTCTCCCTCTCTCTCTGTTTCTTTCTGTGACGCGAGCGCGGCAGCACTCGGCTCTCGCGTACAACTACCTGTTGTGACGTTCAGGCATACAATCGACGCTGCAAGCCGTACAAAACATTGTTTTGTGATTTCGTCAACCCGAGAGAGAAAAAAATAAGTGGCAAAAGAAGTACAACATTCTTTTCCACCTCCTCGGGAGACAAAAATTCGAAGAATAACCATGCACCATGTTGTTCTCGAGAAATCATTATGTAAATGATTTTAAAATATTAATTTGTGAAAATGCGAGAGATTGAAACAAACATTTGAAACGATAAAAACGGCGAAAGGCCGTGAGGCCGGTCTCTCTCTCTCTCTTCCGATGCCTTCGCTCCCCTCTTCTCTCCCCTACTCTTCTCTCTCTCACTTGTACTCGACTCGCGCGGCGGCTGTGGGCCACTCTTATCGAGAGACGAGAACTTAGTCTAGCGCTGCGCTCGTGCCCCGTACCATCGGGATTAACTGCCGCGAGCATTAAATCACTGACTCACAATAACAACAATTCATTGTGTTATTGGTGTGTCAATTGTTTTATTTAAAAAGGATAAACGAAATTCAAGGGATTAAATGGACATTAGTGAGAGGAGGTATGAGTCAGTGCGAGAGTCATTTTGTAGAATAACGTGAAATGCTCAATAATGAATAAATGAAAATAAGTTTTTTTAAAGAAAAAGTAACAAGTGAAGGCTACGTTTGCGCAAGCGTACTGTCAATGTAACGTTTACATTTGGCGGGCAGCACGTACAATCATTCGGAGAAGAATTTCAATAATATTGAGATAATAATAATGTGAATGTTACAAGCGTACATGACAAATGTCAGGAGACAGGAAGTTGATTGTGTCAGTGTTTGTGAGAATGCCAGAGAGAACGGAAACTGACGAAGAAGAAGAAGAATCGTCAATTTTATTTAATTAATAATTACAAAGTTTTTTTTTTTTTTGTTAAAACCAAACGATAAATCAATATTGTCAATTGAAAAATAATTGTAATAGTGGTGCTTTCACTGAACTGGCTTACTCTGCAGTGGATTTAGTGGGCTGTATGGAGGCCGGGGGGCTCCTGCCCCATCAGCCCTCGCAAGGCCCCCCCGGCACTGGCACAGCAAGTGCCCAAAATAATATTAACGCACTTTGCATTGGACAACAGCATAATCATCGTGTTAATACTAATCAGTCGCCTGTGCACACAGGCTTAGAACAATTAAATACCGGTGGACAATTGGGATTGACTAGTCAGCAACAGTTGCAACATCTACAACAACAAATGGGTCAGGCACCGAATATGGGGGAGATTGTCACCCCTAAGAAACAGGCAGTTGTTGAACGCCTCAGAAGGAGGATTGAGGGTTATCGTGGACATCATGTTGGTTGTATGCCTAGATTTGATCAGAGTTTCAATGGTTTGTGTGAGCAAGAATCACAGGGTACTTTACTACTTAAACAACGTTTCTTCGACACTAAAGCTAGAAAACAAGCCAAGAAAGCTGATAAAAAGCAGAATGAACCTGTTGGACTCTCTAGCGTTCATTTAAATGTGAGTTTATTTTATTAATTTTAATTACTATTGATATTGTTATTTTTTGCTCTTTCTTGGGCGTTTATTCGTCTTTGTTTCTTGTTACTGCTCGTTGTTTGTGCGTTACAAATGCACCGACTTATCGGGGCTATATCTCGAGAAACTTGCTTTATTATGGATAATATTTTTTTCTCCATTGCTATCCACTGCTGCTTTATTTTAAATATTATTCTTATTCTCATATATACTGAAAACTGGCGTACGTGAGAGCATTCGTAAGCCACTTAACTAGAACTCTTGAAGGCACGGAGGAGTGTGTATTTCTTAGAAATCTCAGGACATACGCTCGATCGTGTGTTGATGAACCACAGAAGGTTCTTTCCCTCTCTATCCATTCCCCCGCTTCAGGGCCTTTTGTAAATATACTCCTAGTGGAAGAGAAAGAACAAGTTCAGTAGACCGATCACTCTCTTTCCTTCATTTTTTTTCCCTCCCTTCTTCTCCGTTTTTATATTCTCTCTCTCCCCCTTCTCCGGCTGTGTGCACCCCTGTACCCACAAAATCTTTCATTTTTCTTCCTACCGGTGTGTCATGTGAGACCTGCCCTGTTGCTGCATAACCCATCATATACCTGCGAAGTTTCTTCTTTTTCTTCTTTTCCAATCCTTGAATACTTTCAGGATACTTCATTCTCAAAAGAATGAGGAAAACGATCGTTTGAATTTTTCCCATTTTTTTTCTCCTTCTTTTCTTTATTCATTTTTCCCACCGTCTTTCCTTCATTTACATGAAAAAAAAAATACTCGGAATATAATCTCGGTCAAGAGGAGAATAATATTTACACAAAGATGAAGAAGAAGGAAGGAAATAGAGAAAATTGTTGAGCTAGGATTTTTCAGTGATTTAATTTTCCTTTGTTTAATAATTATTTTGTAAAAATGTAACGTATTTACACATAAATCCCGGGTGAATTTAATAGTTGATTCATAATCGATGGAAAGTATCGTGAGAATTGTGATTTTCACGTTAGAAACTCTCGAGGATTTTGTGCCACGGTGATCCAGATTTTACACCAGTCGCTTCTACATCACGATTGACACTTTCTTCATTTTATGATTGTGTTGAATGTGTATTGGAACGTTTGTTCTAGAATTTTCTAGGTGAAATTTTCTCTCAACAATATTTCTCAAATTTTATTAAAGTATTATGCAATAGATCAGTTGGTAATGCAGAATGTAAATAGTTTGAGGTTATTTTCGAATAAATCGTTTAGAATCATGCGTAGAACTACTTCAATTTATTCTGAATAGTTATTAAAGCATTGAATAACAATATTTAATGCATCAGCTCAATAATTGCCTTTTTTCTTCATTATTTAGTATTAATATATGAAATGAGATGAGATAGAGAGAGATGCCTGCTGTGTCGGTACTTCTAAATAAACATATCTCGCAAATTTTACGATGAATCCCGGGATTCCTTCTGGTGTTATACAACTTAAATATTGTTGGGTCTACCGATAGCTGTCAATTAATTAATTAAGTGCCATCACAACTTTTAACGACTCAAATTATTGACATTCCTCAAAGCATAAAATTAATTTTAAAAACATAAGGGATTATAGGCGAACGTAAAATCTTACATAATATCTCGAGGTTATACCCTTGCTCTTTTATTCCATCTTCAATCATTCTTTTTTTTCATAAAACTAGACAGCTATTAGATGACAAAATGATTAATCACATATTATAAATTCTATTGCGTACATATTTCCCAAGGATTATCCCCGATTTTCCCGCTCAAACTCGAGGCAACCAATGAGCATGATCATTGTGAAAAAATAATAATTAAAAAATTCATGTTATCGTCTGCTTTACCGACTGATTACTATAACACTACCTTAAGACTTCTCTCTCCTCCAGAATCCTCAAAGGAATGATGAAAGTTCAGAGTTATTTCCGGTGATTAGGACATTAACAAAAAAAAAAGCGAAAGGATTCCTTGAAATTCCGTCTCTATTCACAATTCGACATTCAAAATTATTTGACAAGACCACCATCGAATTTTCCCCGAACCGGTATGGATCGGAAGACTTTGAATTATTTATTCATCATCGGTTCTCATCTAGAGAGAGAGATGAGGGGAAAAATAAATTGGATCGAGCCAGAAAATATCAGCATTATACTGGCACTGTGTGCCAACAGTTGGCAATGCTTTTTGCTCGCCATACAGAAATATCATAAGCCCTTCGGTGGTAATTCCTGAAGTCATGCGCACACAAACAGCTTCACACATACACATAATACTTGTACATTCAATCATGTTATGATCGCAAAGGTTCGTTCGATGGTTCGCATTACAATCCATTAGTCAAACGCCCACTGGCAATTTACGACTTAAAATCGACTGCAGTTGAAGCCCTCCCTGTTCTTCTGTGTTATATGGGCCTCGTTTTCTCTCTCAGCATTCCGTGATTTTCATTGGAAAATTATAATCCTCTGTAGGCAATAACTAATGATAAATCCAATGAGAGCATTAATTCATCAAAATATCTGTACATAATAAAATTATAGACTGTTATAAATTGAAGCTGTAACCAGTTGACTTCTTGGCGTCACAATTAAATTGGTGTTATATACATACGCATTTATTGTGTAATAAAATGAAATTGAAATGGTGTCGAACTGAATAACCCCTCTGAGCATATATAATTTGATGGGCAACTCGTTTAGCGCGGGTGGCATGTCCGGAGACTCACCCATGGACTTCTGGGTGGTCAAACCAGAGTGAATTCCATACCGTCGTATAATGGCCTTCCCCACAGGCATTCCGCGAGTCAGTAAAAGATCCATACGAAAAATTCTCTCTCAATATTACCCAATATGTAGAATCAAAGACACCTCCATAATATATACACTCTGAATAAATCCAAATTGCAAGAAACAATGTTATCACCATAATTGGTAGGAATTAATTGAAACAATGTGATTCTCAAGTGTGTCCTACGTAATCTCGTTTGTGTCTTTTAAACTTCATTTATTTTCTCTTATTTCACCGTTCCATTGCTCTTTCTTTTTTTGGAGTTGGTCTAGCCAGTGAGAGTGGGCCCCACAAAGTGGCGAGGAAGGAAAGGAGGGGTGTTAAATTCCGGCCGGATGACGCATTCCATGGGGCACTTATACACAGTCGCTTTAAACGCATCTTTGTGTGTCAAGAAACATAGAACTCTTGTGCAGACAGAATGAAAACAAAAATATAGAAAAATAAATGGAGAAGCAATTGTTCTGGACGTTTTATAACCAATGAAGAAATGCACTCTGGGGATTTTTTAAATTTCCCGAAAAATCAGGAGAGAGAGAGAGAGAGGAGGAATGAAAAAAAGGGAGAATAAAGCTGCACAGAGGACATCGGTATTCCCTGGTGGAATTGTGAACGGTCGGGGAAGCCACTACCACCACACGTTGCGCATTCATTTATAAAGTCGCGTGGATCCGCAGCGTGCGCACGCGGCACTCGTCAGGCCATCATACGATTGTTGAAGAGCGAATAGTGTGCGTGGCGAGAGCATGTTATCCACTGTACACACGGCACTCACAAACTCTTCTGTATACTCGTGTGTATTATATCCACCGTAGTCTCTTCGGTGTGTGCGCTGTTGCCACCTCCTCCTGTCTCCTTTTTTTTTTTTCACTAAACTATCTGTCTCTCTCATTTCTTTTTCCATATAACTCGTACGCTGACTCTCAGCTGGGCCGCACTATAACCAAGAGGTTCTCAAACATTCATAGTCAATTTCTTTTAATTTGTAGAATATAATTTTGTAGGATGCATATGGGAAGAGTTTTTTAAATTCTGAATTGAAGAAATCATATCGTTTGATTCTCTCAAATTATCTCACAATTTCATTAATAAAGACGTGAATGTAATTAACTCGTCACTTATCTCACTCATTGATTTGTTTTGTTTTTCTCGGCTCATTTGTCCTGGCGGGTTCTTTTTTTTTCTTCATGAACCTAAAAAGCGTTGCGGAGAGAGAAAAAAAAGTTGGGAATAACTTTGATATTGTGTTTATGTGTGTGTGTGTGTGTACTCCCTCTCCGATTTGCCCCGTTTGTGTGCGCAAGGAGGTCACGGCACACGATGACAAGCGAGAGTGAAATCGGGGAAACGAACTTTACAACTCTTTTGTGACAATGTATATACGTACGTTTAAACATTTATCATTGTCACTATTGTATTATTAAATTATATCAATTATTTGTGAATAAATAAGGAGTTTAAGAGACTTTCTTTAAATGAAAAATTAGGAATTTGTTTAACCGAAACTTTTACACATGAGAAATAAATTGGTTATATTTATCGGATGAATTGCGATCAAAATATTTGGTCAAGTGGGTCTATTTCGAGTTTAGCCACGTCAGTGGAGAATAATTAGCACTTCAATGTGGCGCTAAGAAAGTCTCCACAAATTGAGCCTCTTATTCACAGATTCTAAATGTATCCAAATGAAGAAATTAACTCTTGAAATAATATTTTACAAGCTGTTGAACTATAACGAAAAAGTAAAAGAAGTTAACAATTCCATTGACTTTCTCTCATTGCAATTTAATTCTACGATTGAATAACATAATACAATTTGATAAATGTAAATGCGTAATCAATCAATTATATGTAGAAATATGCCGAGGACAATGTGTAATGAACCCATTGGATTTCATTATATGCCAGTGTATTGATGGCGATAATAATCATTGAATTTGCAATCGAATCCGCAATCGGAGTTTCAAAGTTGAGCAAATGACGCAGAGAGTGAGTCTCCTCTCTGTTGGTAGGAATTATACACAAGTGTGTGCTTTAATACTTGAGTGTGTATACGATACAGGATATAATATACATGAGTTGATTGTATTGGAGAAGCATGAGGACGATGGAGAAGAGGTGCGGGGAGTTTTAGAAGGAAGGAGAGATTGTGGAAACCTGGGTATGAGTATGGGCGATGATTGAGAACCACTGAAAACAGGAGGCAGCTGAACGGACAAAGAGCGAACGGTTATATTGCAGGACGACAGCGCAGACTCGGGTAGAGCTGCTGCGGTGCGCCACCTTCTCTTCTTTACACAGTTCAAGTTTATATATGTATATGTATACATACATTTAGTCTGTCTTCTCCTTCTCCTCCCTTCCGCTTATTCACTAACACTATTGGCCCCCGCGTGCCACTCAAACTTATACCTGCGCTGTGCACCGTCGTAGTTGTCCTAGCCCATTGGGCATTCCTTCTCCTCTTCTTCTTCTTGTAAAACTTGGGGGCGCAGTGGAAGTGCGAGAGTGGCCCGCACTGACGCACTTCTCCACACACTGCTTCCTGTCACCCTGATCATCGATACACAATCAACACACAAGCATTCTCGCTCCCTTCGGAGCCTTGAAAATTCATTCTTCTTCTTCCTCCGCATCTTTCTCTCTCTCTCTCTCTGAGAATAAACACGTCACCTTGCTCACTTATTGGCAATATTATTTCTAATTTTACAGCGCGAAGAGAAACTGCAATTCTATAGTTTTTGTTTTTAGGTGGGAGAATATATGAATTTGAATTTATCGGTTTTTTAAAAATTATTATCATTGTGTGATACATTCTGGGAATTTTCATGGGGAAAAAAATGTAATCGGTAATGCACACGGATTTAAGTGAATTGAAAGAACAAGTATGTGTTCAATTCTTATCTTTACGTAGTAAAGATTCGTGTGAAATGCACAACACGATTATCTCAGTATATTCTCTGATTTTTAATAAATTATTTATACCGTGTTAATTTAATGTGTGTGTGTGTGGATGAAATTCACATGAATTAATGTGCATGAAAATACGGAGGATTATATTCTGTTGAATAATTGCAGAAGGAAATTTGTGTCATAACATTTTCTCATTTTCTCCTTCGAAATATGGAATATAATGGGTTGAAGAAAGTTGTTATTTTTTTTTTTATTGTGAAGAATTTCAATCTTATTCGGGAATTGAGGGAAAAGGTGGATTTACAAATCAAAATGAAATTGAGGGAGTGTTTTATTATATTTAAAAAAAAAAATGAATAAAGAAAGCAATAAAAGAAAAGGAGTTGGGGTTACGTATCCAGAGTAGTTTCATTGCGCGACACCACAACTGCTTGGGGGCCCCCTTCGTACTTTCACCTCTGCCTCAACGTGTTCTCTGCAACGAATCCACTAGATTTCTGCTTCTAAAAATACTCCATAATATTCAAAGAAGAGAGGAGGGAAGGCAAAAAAAGAAGATTAAAGTTGAGAACAAAAGTAACTGAAGGTACTAGAAAGTTTCAACTTTTTATTTACGTAACAGCATCTGTTATTATTCATGAAAAATTAAAAATTCCGACAAAAAAAATGATTTTTAATAATAAAATCTGGATTTTTTCGAGAAAAAAAAATCATGAAAAATTATATGGCCAGTTTACTAAGCAGTCTGGGACAACCCTCAGGGAATCCTGACGCCCAGCCGTGGGTTTGAGGTCGTGCTAAAAATTGCGCTGACGTCAGGCCGATATCCAAGGTGTTGTTTTCTTTTATATCCATACGGAGAAATGATTTTCAAACGATGCAAATAATCCGAAGAACGTAAAACGTAGCGAAATTCTCCAAACAATAATAAGTGATTATTCCTATGAATTTGCAGAGTTTCAAGAATCTCCCTTTTTTCTCTCTTTAATCTTCATTTTTTCCTCTGAATTCTCATATACTCCTGTGAACGTAACTCGTATCATACGTTTCGAATTATATGGCACAACATTACAACATTTAATTAGCAAAAGCGGAGCGAGAAGATACAACTGGCGGACAAGGTCGCTAAGTTTTGCTTTTGCACCGGACGCGCGTCTCTACCACTGCCTATAAACGACAGCTGACAAACTGATGTACGTGAGCCAGACAGTATACGCCCGACGGCTACTAATCGCCCCGCAAACATCGCGTTTTACGCACAATGGTTCTCAATTTAATAAATCAGTGTAAATTTAATTCAACTGGAGAGGGGCAAATTGCAACGGCTATTAATCGTAATCAATTGTTCACCACTGAGGATTCTCACAAATTATTTATTTTCCACATTCTAGAATGTACGAGACGCTTTTTTTTTTTGATAGAAAATAATAATGTGCTCATAGAGCGCAAAGATTAGACGCATGAACAATTTTCTACTTCACGGAGTGTATAAAAGTTAAATTAGCCTTTACGCGAAGTGCACTCATAGTTAGTGTAAGGACTATTAACTGCATTAAAGCTTATATCGAGTGCATCCTCATCAGCCGAATTCAGATAATTCCCGCGCATTAGCATGTCATCGAGCATAGAATAGCAAACATGGTAAATTGTGAGTGAATAATTGGTCTCCACATAGTTAAGGGAAATAATATTTTAAGAGAGTAAGAATTAGGGATGAAAAGAAATAGGTGTTGAATTTCCAGGGTAAAACAGTCGATTTTTCAACAAAAAAATCATACTTCCCTCAATTCATAATTAATCACCAACAAACCGCCTATTTTTTTTTTTCTCTCAATTTCTCCAGAGTGTCTCAGTGCCCCAGAGATCTCCGTATGCTTTATTTTTCTCATACCCACGACGGAAGCACACGGTGCCCCCTGTTTGTTTCCACACACGTATGGCTGCACCACCGTATCGGGCCAAGGGTAAGAGCCTGCACGACAGAGACAACTAACCAAGGAAAAATAAAAAAGAAGGGGAAATAATGTAACGCCTCCTGCGAATGAGATGAGACAGAGAGGGACAGATTGAGGGGGTTTTTCTCTTCTCTTATGTGTTTCTTCACAGCGAGAAATACGAAACAGCTGTACGTGACTCTCGACCCCCTTCCACCCTCCTCCTCCTCTGGTCTCATATCCAAATGGTTGTACAGCGTCAAGGCGCCTGGTTATGTGACGAGGGATGGAGCGAGAGTGAGACGGAGAGAATACGATCCATACGGGCCTATCAGGAGTGGCGCGCGCTCGCATGCACGGCGCCATCGCCGAGGGTACGCACCCCTCAGCGGTTCTCAAGTTCCCAAAGCCCATTATTACAATTGGATAAATAATTATAAAAATCCATGAATTAACGTAAAATTAAGGATAATCTTTATAATTAAATGGTGAACGTTTAAGAGGGTCAAAAAAGTCCTTGCAATTATATGAATAGGATTTCATATGTATTTTACATTAAACCGTTATGCTTCGATGTACTTCTAAGAAATGCAAGGATCCTTCAACGGTGCGGTGTGGCTGTACGTCCAATAAACGAGTGGATCGTATCGGCCTCGGAGGCATTAACCTTGATGATTCCCGGAAGCTGCCACAGTGTAAGTTATACATTGTGGAAAAAAGAAACAGTGGCTTCTTTTTTTTATTTCTATGAGTTTAAATTTAAACCTCCCTCTGTCGGGATAAATATGCGTTTGTTTTTTATTCTTTTTTCCATTCAATTTTCTCGCGTATGATGATAATGCAACTGAAAGATTCTCGGTACACTATCAAACCGTTAAAGTATGCTTGTATATGAACGCACGTAATCATCCATATATGCCGCATGGTGCAGCAAGCAACCTATAACACTTACGTATGTATGACACAGCTATTCGCACAGAGGATTTCTTATTACTGAAGAATTTTCAGGCTCAGGAAAAGAAGAGAGAGATAGAGAGATTCTCAATGTAAATAGTCCATTGGGATTTATTTAATCGTTAAATCAACTCTTTGCAAATTCCACGTAATTATTATTTTTATATAATTCTCTGAATTAAATGAATTTTTTAAAAATATTACATGATTATTCATACACGGAAATAGTTACTTAATGACAAGCAGTAATACTCGTTTCAAAATTAAGGTAATAATTCCGTAATGTATACGTTAATTGTGTCTAATAAATTTAGCACTAAAAATAAATGCTATTCGGAGTTTGTTGATTTTTTTTTTTTTTTATAGAAATTTTTTTTATACTAAATATACATGCAAGAGGCTTATTAATTAGCGTTATAATATATTGACGTCGCGTCAAATGGCAAATTGAAATTGCTCCGAGTAAAAAAGAAAACCGTTGAAAAAAATGTAATGAATACAGGAGGTGAAACTGAGAAATCAGGGGGAATCACATACTGTCAGGGGAAGCATCGAAGTAGAGGGGGATCATGGCGCGCGCGTTACTGCGCGTTCGCTCGACAAGTAGGAATAATGATAATGGTAATCCGCAAGTAAGTATAAGTACGGCAACCTCGTTCCTCTCCTCACTCCACTGTTCGTGTTGCGCCCCCGCATTGCTCCGTCCTTCCTTCACTACGGCCTTTTTTTTCCCGCGTTTGCTTTCCTTTTATTTTCTTCCCTCCTTTGCTCTCTACAACTCTTTTTCTCTCTTTTACTCACTTTCCTTCCCACTCCAGCTATCCATTTTCTGGGTGTACCCCTTCTTGCAAAAGCGGGTGAGCAGTCAGCACCGATGGCTCAAACTGTGTGTATATATACTCGAGTCAACCTGTTCTCTACTCCCACCAATTGCAAAATGCTAGAGTGAGAGCAAATGATGAGAGAGTTTCGGACGAAGTGGAAGGCTTTGGGGGTGGTAGGTGTATGGCTGGAGGGAAAGAAGGGGAAGCATAACAACTCGCCGCAAGCACTCTCAGTGGCACCGTTGTACTTTGCGCATGCGTTAAGAATGCCAAAACGATGGGACGTATGAGCGCGCCAGAGAGAGCAGCACAAAGTGAGACAGACTAGTCCTGCTCGTATCGTTGCACGCTCTCGTGTAATGATAATAAGAAGAGAGCAACTACTCTATGAGGAACCAACGGCCTCCGACCCGTTCACCCTATCCTAGGTGGAGCCGTTCTGATACTGTACCCTCAGTGGCTCTCATTCCGGGGCTCTCTTTCTCTCTCTCACTTTCCTGTCGTCTGTATCCATTCATTAATGCAACATTATAATCGATTCCTCCTCATATTCATTTGTCTATCGAACTGTCATGGCTCATCATGAATTCGTATTTATCAATGTGTCATAATTATGACAGTAGGCCATAACTCACTGATAATGTATCTCACAACGATATAATTTGTGTAAAATCAGTTTAAATATGATTTGACTCGGAATCATTGGAATGAGAGGCAAAAAAGGGAAGAGAAGAAGCAGGAAAAAATTAATGTGAGGATCGCTGCGGGTGTGACCGTGAACGAGGAGGAGACAGAAAGGCAAAGGCAACGTTGGGTGGAAGTACACGCAGTATATCTCACTTCAACCCCTCCAACTGCCTCAGTATCTCTGTCTCTCTCTTTCTCCTGCTCTCTCTTATGGTTTGGCTTCTCTCGTGTCCACTGAGGTGGACACTACGGGTGAAGTAACAAAGCTGTAGCTGGATAGTGTATTGGTAAGAGATGGAGAGTGAGTCAAGAGAGAGAGAGAGGGATGAGGATAGTTATAGAGAGGAGGGGAGAGAGAAATGATGGTACGGCATGCAAGCCCGGCGGGGAAGGCGAATAATCTCACGGTGGGGGCATTCACGTATATGTATAAGTACGGGTTAGGTGAGGTTAGTCGAGTCTACGGTTAGCGGAACGCCCTGACGCCGGGCGGCCGGCGTTCTATAGGAAGGAAGGTCACTCGCAATATTGCCGAGAGATGACACCACTGTTGTTCGCAGAGAGAATCAGAAAGGGCCACAACAGAGATACGCACGCAGGTGTAATGTGTGCTATTGCCACGATATCTTGCGTTCATTACCCTTGAGATTCCCTGCAATTTCATTAAGTTAATGATGTTTAAAAAAGAAACGGACCAATTGCATTCCATAGTAATGCGGAGGAGAGAGCTTTTCGACCTTTGACATTAAATAATATAAAAGAAACGTTACTTTTTGCGGTGAAACATTGTAATTTGGCTTGTTAAAAAGGAGTAACAAGTTTTTCCACACGGTCATTACCTGCGCAAACACAAGTAGAGATCCACGAGTGTATCAATCCGTCAAATCTGATGATCATTATCCCTCTTGAAAGCCAAACAAGCCGGTGCGCGTTACTTTGTTGGATTAACACGAAAAAGCGTCAAATATATTATACACCCTCTGGTAATAACTACGTGATTTAATTTACCATACACTGGCAAAATGTATATAACGAAAGCGCCAAAAAGGGGGGGATGAGGTTAATCAATCCCAAATGTATATCGCCCTCACTGCTTTCATCTCCCCTCTATTTCTCTCTATCACCGGTTAGTTGGCAATAGTTTGGACGCGCGTGAGCGAACCGAGTTTCCCCGCATAGTGGGGGCAAAAGTACCATAGCATTTTCACTGCTACAGAGTGGGGATGAATCATCCCCCCACTGTGGAAAAATTTCTCCGCAATTCTACCCCGTATCCTCTCATCATTATATACAACTCTTGGGGATTTTCAGAAGCCCCCCGTGCCTCCACGTAACACGATATTCATTCCTCGTCCTCGTTAAGAGATCATCCGAAACTTGACGCCACTTTAATCGTGTTCCATGCATTGAAATTGTTTGAGTTACTCGGGCCTCTTTTCTTTTTTTTTTTTTATCCCTCTTCCTCCTTAATTATATCATTTCTATGTATGAAAATTATGGACTTCCATGAATAGAAAATTTTTGTTTACTGTTTCAAGGCGCGCATTAAAGTAACTCACCGAGGTGAACTAACAGGATCGCAACAAGTGACCGGGGGCCCTCTCTTTTCCCCACTAGTTTCGTCTTGTAGATACATATATACGTGTACATAGTTTTATTTTTTCCACAGGCGCCCAGTGGCCAATGGTTTAAGAACTTCTCGCAGGAAGAACTCGTCCTCCTTTCTCTTTGCTCATCTATGCTTCCGTTTTACATGTGAAAATGTTAGCAAAAAAAATCTCAAGCGTTATTTCTCTTAATTAATTCCATTATCAATCGAATCAATTATCCTGTCAGCTATCAGAGTGACATAGTCAACGAAATGAAGGTAAAAATTAATAATAAACTTTCTATTAAATTTCCATTGCGCAATTATACAAGCAATTTTACATTCACAATTTCTATAAATATCTAAAAACGATTTTTCACCAAAGAACAACAAAAAATCATACATCTCATGTGTCTCTCTAAGTGTAATTGTATTTGAGCGACACTTGCGTGTATGTATACTTGTGTTAGCCCTTGCGTAACGGTGTCATGTAATAGGCAACGACGAATCGACCTTCTCTTGGCTGGCCGCAACCGCGCCAACCACCCACCTCTCTACGGTATACTCTCCTCGTTCGTACGATATTACCCTGGCTCTTCCCCTCGGGCGTTCTAGAAAGCCACTGTTACACCAGAGGCTCAAACACACGAGATTAGATTGAGATTAAAAATTTCCTTCAAATTGGGTAGAATCAAAAAGAAGATAGATAAATCATTGAAAATTAAATTCATTACAAAAATGCCTTATTTTTCCCCTCATTTCCTTGTACCAAAGTAAATTGACTTGATCAATTGTGAATTACAATTAGAAAGCAAGCGATTTCACCTTGTTTTCTAAATTATTCACCGATTTTATTTTTCACATTGTGCCACTATTCTTTTGCCTCAATCTCTCTCCATCAATGTGTCTAGAAATGAATACAGAATGGCCTGAAAGCCTCCGATGTACACAGTCCAATGTTATTATGATCTTTTCATTCTTTCAGAAGAGCGCACTGACTTAATGCATCCAGTGCACTGAAACACTCTGGGGTTGTGCTTGGATGATGATGGTGGGGGTGGCAGGGGTCTTTTAATAAGGTCGGGGAGGATGGGAAAATTTTCGCTTTCAGTCAGGCTCATAAAATATTATAGTAGACGGATGCATTTTCATAACACTGGAACACGACACGTTGAGATGAGAGTGGATGCGGCTGGTGATGGTGGTGGTGGTGGTGCCCGTCGCATATTTTATGCAATCCGACGTGGCTTTTACGACGAAAAGCACCTTTATATACATATATATACGGTTCAAGTTCCTAGTATATTACAACGATGCTAGCTCAACGTAGAATGTAGAAATGGGCAATTTTAATTATTTAGTGAAACGTCTCAATGGCAGTCTGGTATTTCATACTGGTTGAATTAAATAACGCATTCTTTTGTGATTAAAAATTTCGTCGTTTATTAAAACTTTTGGCATTTGGTGTGTGGAGTAAAAAAATTTAAGATATTAATTTTTTGCCGATTTTTTATACAATTAAATAATGTAAAAAGAGATTTTTAACATTTTTTTTTTTTTTTCGGTTATTTTTATTTAACGCACAGTGGAATTCTGCGGCATTCCTCGGGGCTGTGTAGTGGAAACAGAAGTAGACAAAGTAACGAGTTGGAAAGGGGGCGAGAGAGAGAGGGAGAATGTATGGAGGGTCGGGTATAGAAAAAAGGACTCGCGTGGCTCGATATTCCAAACGGTTTTGTACATATACTTTTGGCTCAGTGGCATCTGTGTTTGTGCATGTATTCACGATGTTTAAATGTGAGTGTAATGTGGCTGCTTCTTTCCGTTGCGCAGTTGATGTTGGCTCTTTTTATACTGCAGTTTGACTATTCTCCGAATAACGGTGCAGCTTCTTCAATTTCTATATTTATCGATGGCAAATCCAGAGGGAGAATAGAGCACGATTGTAATTACACAATTATCCATTGTTTTTAGCTCATAGTGTCTCTGCTTGTTTTTGCATAATACCAGGGATATTTCGTAACGCAATGGAGTACACATGAAATTGTGAAATCTTGCGGAAATACGCTTCACAATATCCTTCGATACAAAGTCTCAAGCAGAAGGAGAGCCTCCTTTTATTATCTTCAATAATGTCTCTAATTCAAAATTTATCGTCAATTCATTAAATGCTTTTGTTGAGAATAAATCAGGGCAGGTAAATCCGAGGCAGCGTCACTGGTGAAAGTTTCAAACTCTTTCTTATGTGTCTCAAAAGAGAGTAAGAAAAAAAAGACGGAAAATAACAGGAAACTTATCCGGAGTAAGAGAAAGAGAATTGTTACCTTTGTGTGTTCCGGGTTGCTTGAAATTGGTCAACAGAAACAATAACCGAGGGCTTGATTCCAAGAATAAAGTAGGAAGAGAGGAAAACCATATAAAAAACAATGATCAAGTGTTACTTTCATAAGAAAACCGGAAAGGAATCCTCACTCACTGGGTGGTTAATCAAGGAGGAGAAAAAAAAAATGAGCGAGAATGTGGGTGGAAGGGATGAGGATTTATATCCAAGAGAAGTTTATTTACTCGAGTGCGGAGCTATTGGGGTCGTTGGGGTGAACATCGACGCGCGAGTCAGTGACGCCTCTTCACTCAAACTCTCTCCCTCTATCCATATTTTTACTCATTCCCTTTTACCTCTAAATTCTCTCCATATCTCTCCACCTTTGCCCCTGTCTTTCTCTATCCGAGTCACTTGCCAATACACGTTGTCTCTACTCACCGTAACAGGCAGTGTGTGCGGTTCTTACGCCACTGGGATCGATATCCCGGGAGGCCAAACAGTAAACAGCCGGTTGGTCAGAATGGGTGGGAGGGGGTACGTAGAGGGTGAGCATTGAGTGGGTGGAGGGGTAGGCAATATGACGTGCGCGCGAAGAGCACTTTGACTCTGGCCACGCGGCCACGAATAATCTGCTAATGTTTTTCTTTTGCAGGTGATTACTGAAGAATGTCCCCGTTATTTATGATTGCGATTGAATGCAACTAATTCCGGAGACAATGGCAAATTAGCGAATTAAATTAATAATTCCAGGTGTGTAGAATACCACATGATCCCCGGTCAGTGTTCCGTTCCGAGAGTAAACACTACGCCACTGACTGCACAAGGGGAATGCGGCGCGTCTCAGTGGCTCTCAATCCTCCACAACTCCCCTTCTCTCTCGATCCCCCTATTAGTCCCAATCTCTGTCCAAAGATCCGAGTATCAGCAATAATTATATTAAGATTCTTTCACTAATTTAACGGTGGGATTATCATGTGGGTAATATTCGTGAAAATGTAGGACAATGAAAGAGGCAGGGATAGTGCGTCATTAGAATCGCTTATATTAAGACAAATGATCGATTGGTTGAACAAACAGGTATTCAAGTGATATACTACCTTGATCGGCTAATGTCGGCAGAGTGGGGGGAGGGAGAGCCCTGTATTATGTACGCTAATACATAATAAGAGACGGCTATGTTTCGAAGGGTGGAAGCGAAAATATGCCGCGTCGATTTGGCGCAGACGCGCACTCCTTCGAACGGGGGTAAAGAGGGGAGAGTGTGTGTCCGAGGGAGAGAGGTGTTGGGCATATAACCAAACTCTAACCCTAATTGTAAATAGCATATCGGTGTACTGTAGACACGGTTATACATCGCTTGAGCCCACACAAATCTCTCCACTTCTCTCTCTCTCTCCCTTTATACACTGGCCCTATATTCCCAGGAGTGAATTGTGTCAAATGCACGTTCAACTGCCCTTTTCAAAGCTGTGTACAGGCATTCATTTGGTATCATACCGCCTAACCAAAATATCAGGCTAATTGACTCATTAGCGGATTCTCTATGAGCCAATGTATTTATTCACAATTCTCTAAGCCTTCTAATTAATAACGAGAAAGTGAATCACAATCAATTGAGAATTGTGGAACACGAGTAATTAGGTGGTATGTTTAGTTGACTTAAAGTTTCTCAGTATCGTCGATTTCTCTTGTTCGAAATTCAGTTGTTATTCATCCAATGGAATTTATGCATTGACCATTATGTGTAGCTCTTTATGTATATGCATATATATACATTTATTTATTATTTCTTTTTTTCGAGGTAATTTCATCATGTTTATGGAAGAGGGAGAATAGTGCAATGTCCTCGGAGCTCTTTCTTTCTCTCGACAGTTCGAGACAATAGCCATTGGCGTAGGTGGTCTGTGTTCGACTTTTCGTAGCGATGACAAATTAGTGGGCATGTTGGATTAATCAGTGAGGCCTCTCGAAGGCCTCTATTGCTATTATCTGAATTATCTAATTACAGTGGGTAATTCTCTTTTGAAATTTTCATTGAATTAAGAAGTCATTTGTGGAGATGAGTGGGACATTTTTTTTTCCCCTTTGGATTCAGTAGAAAAAGAATTCTATTTCTACTTGGAGATTTATTTTTAGAAATATCTCAGAATCTGTTAGAGATACGAATTTTTTCGTCATGACATTTTTTGTAGCCCTCATTCTGCTCTACAAAAAAGGTCTCTATGAAAATTCCCCTATCTCGCTTCAATTCTGAATTAACTCAATTTTAATTCGTCTGGGGAATCAGTAGAAACAGACTCAAAGTAGTAAAGTCAGTGTTCGGTGAGGCAGCGCTCTCGCCGCAAGTTTCATTAACCGGAGAAAATGATTTTTTTTAATTTCACTCATCGTTTCTCTCTCTCTACTAGGGAAATAAAAGTAATTATGAATTGAGAGATTCTAAAGGAATTAACAGAATTAATGTCATAATGAGTGAAAATGCCTGAGCATCAGTTGAGCAACACTGTGGTGGCTTTTGTGAATATAAAAAAAATGCGACTACAGATGCGCGGCGTTCAGTGGCGGTAGTGGCACTCGCCACTGCTGTACTCTACGGGTAACCGACGAATCCGGGGCGTACCGTGAAAACTCGATGATGACGCAACGGCCGAGTGTTGGCGGAGGTTTGAGTGCGCGCGTTCAACGTGACGCTATGCTACTTCTCTCGCGCGCATCCGTACGGATCTTCATGAATTATTTTCATTTATTTTTTCATATCGTAAAAGTATAATGTCACGATGATAATGACTGTTTGAATGATTGTTTGAAATATTAATGATTATGAGGATAAAAAATTTGAGAACTTTAACCGAGAAGAAAAAATCTTTAATGAAACAAGTTTGTATTAATCGATCACAGAGTACTTAAAAAAATGAAATAAACTTAAATGACAAGTCAACATGATCTTTGACCTCTTATTTTTAAACAGCATCATAAAATCCGCTCTATTAACTCTGACTGTAGTGCAAGAGCGACCTTAAGATTCCAAACTTAGATATTCTCTCAATGAAAATAATTCTCTGGATTCTCCCAACAAATGCATTAATGAATCTCATCACGCTCAATTATCCAGACCGATGCAGTTATCCCCCCGGTTACATGTCCAATAATTCACAAACATAATCAGGAAAAAGAATATACTAATAATACATGAGAGAGAGAGAGAGAGAGAGAGAGACTGAATAGCGTGGATTTCTGTCTTTTTCACGAGTGTGTGGGCGTTTGGGTATGAAACGAATAGTAAAATTTACGACGGAAGTGAGACGCTATGCATTGAGAGTAAAGTTCTGGCTTGTGGGAGTTTCGTGACAAAGAAAATGGCATGGTTTGCGTGGAGGTAAATGCGTGAAAGAGCGAGAGAGGCTGAAAAAAAAAGAGTTGGATGACTCTCTGTGTCGCGTTGGATAGACTTGGAGTTTGTGTATATATGCAGTAGTACACACATGAGTGCAGTCGTACACGGGTGTTTGTGTTATAATACCCTCAAACGACGAATGAGAGAGAAGGCCAGAGGGAGACAGTGAATGTCGAGCACAGTCGAGTTGTGCCGATGAGTTACGAGTGAACGCGAGTATAACCGAATTGAGGCAGGAGAATTTTAAAGAGTCCAGTGGCTGACGACTCCTCGAGGCGTCAGGTTCTTCGTAACTACGGAGTGGGGGAGAGAATGATTTCTCTCTTATTCCCATGGCTCTCACCAATGAGCACGTGCGCCGCGTGACAGCTGATAACATTCGCGCTCGCACGTACACATAAAGACGAAAAGTTAAACACACTGTCATTGTGTGTACGCAAAGACACGTAATAATTCATTTGAAAAAGAGAGAATAAATAAATGAGTAATAGAGACCAGAGATAAACTGGCAAGTTTTGTCAATAAGAGAGCAGAAAAATAATATTAATAACGATATAAATTAATGGAAAATAACAGACTGTAGACTGGAAATATGCGCTAGACATTGGTTATATATATTCTCAATGTACTGAGAGAGGCTGCAAGGTCGAAACCCGAGGAGTCGCCTTCGAATGCATAAACAAAAAAATAAGTTTAAAAATAATTAAAAATTCAAGTACATGTATATATATTGTAAAACGTAAACGAATTTTTCCAACAATGTAAATCAAGGCAATTGTACGTTAATAGTGATTTTAATTACTCGTAATAATCCGACAGAGTGAATTAATTTCAATGGAAAAAAAAACGAATGAGTTAATCCTTCAAAATAAGAGAGACACTGAATGAACATCACAGCTGAGGAGAAGAGAGATGGAATATTATTCGTGGAATCAACAAGACACTACATTATCAAGTCTTCCGTTTTAAACTCTTATCGGTCTACGAGAATAACTCATATATACTTGTATATGAGAGCATAAACATTTGGTGAATGCAACGAATTTATCATTCACAAGAAATTCACATTGATTAATGTGTTTATTAAAATTAACACAAATTGATTAAAAAAGAAAAAGAGCAGTTGAAAAAGCAGAGTTGAGTGGCAAAAAAAAAAATCCAGAGAATTATTGATTTATCACTCATTACGGATAATGAAAGAAGAAACTGCAAAAACCTTGGTGGCAGAATCTCGGAAATTAAAGGCGAACAAAAGAGAGATTAAAGAATTTCTAGAGTAAACCAGAGTACCGAGATTTCACGGTAAAAATCGAGCCAAGAGGTTTTCCCCCAATGTGAAGTGCTTTCTGATAATCAGTGTGTGTTACAATCATCCACAACTATATATATACATAAAATATATATATAGATAAAGGTGTGTGGCATCGGGCACATCGGTGTACTCTCTCTCTCGTGAGGTGGCTGGGCACGCGCACTCCACCTGCTAGCGTGTAGTGGCACGCGCCATCCTCCTATCCCTCTCGCGTGGCCCTCAGCTCCCTCCTCGAGTCTCGCGGCGTCTCCCTACCCCCAGTGGGACTACTCTGGGTTTGCTCTCTCCTCCACCTCCACTACCACCACCACCACCTCCTCCTCCTTCTCTACCTCGAGCCACTGCCACCCCCACACACCTCTGCCTCCCTCCTTATTCTTGTTCTTCCCTCACGCGTGCCACGACCGTGAGTCGGGACGCGCAGGAGTCAATCGCTCGTGGGCTTCGACTGGACGAGCTTGCTTCCTCACACACTGTTTGTCCTCCATATCTGTCGTATTGTACCTTTTTCTTGTTGTTCCACCATCGTATATATCACACACATATATAAACTGCAAATACCGTAATAAACAACAGAGATAAGAGAGGAATAATTAAAAAATACTGATTTTTGTTGCCAATCAATGGTTATTTATTCCTTTCAATTTATTTATTCTTCGCAATAAAATCAACGAGGAATTAAGAAATCGAGGCCTTTCAGATGGAGATTTTGAGACAATGAAGAATTGAGGAGCTCTCTCCATTTATTGAAATAATTCAGGAATTAACAAAAAAAAACGAGGAGAAAAATTTAATACAGTGGAGGGAGTAGGCAGAGTGGGTGGGGAGAGGAGGGTAAAAAGCCACACGTATATAATTCGTCTCGGCAGTTAGATACCAAGTATGATCGAGAAACAAGCCAAGTGAGATTTTCGCGCATACAACTGCGACGAAAATAGTCGTGTTAGTTACCGGGAGAGAAGAGACACGTGCAAAAGGGAGCAAGGACTTTTAGTTGTTAAAAGCGTGTGCTATTACTTCTCCCCTTGTGTACTGATAAATTCAGAAAAAAAGAGAGAGAGAGAGAGAGGAATAATACGTAATTTTCCTCATGTCCATGAGATTTGCCAAGTGGACGATATGAATATTGAGATTTTGTTGAAGAATTCCTCTTGAATTGAGGAAAAAAAGTAAACATCGATAATGCATTGAAATAAACAAGTTTTGTGATATTGTGGCTACTCTGTGTGCAAGAATATAAGCTCTTCGAGGGACGAACGACGCTTGGAACCACCTGTTGACGATTTACGAGAGGAAAATTGACGGTTAACTCCGTCGCGTGTTACTTGAACGTATTTTCAAAGCTCTCATTTTTTTTTTCCTATTAATAAAAACGGAGACATTAAAAAACAAAAAGAAAATTGAAATAACGAAAAACTGGAGAGATCAAAACACACAGAAAAGTGAGGAGAGAAAAAATAATAATTGTGAAAATTGGCTGTGTGTTTGTAATTTAGTGAGTGCATGAGAGTAATAATCGTGGATAAAAGTAGTAAAAAAAATGAATTAATACAACCGTGTATGTGTGTTTGTGTGTGGTGAGCTTGAATGGGACACTCGTAGAGTCAAGTTGGCATATGAAAATATTGACGTGGTGTGCTGCGGGAATTGTGTGATACTGCGCGCTCGAGTGGAATGTCAAACGCACCGGTTGACAACACACAGTTCACCAATGCTCGAGTGGGCTACCGGCCGACTGGCGATCCTCCGTGTCCACACGAGGCGCCATCCAGCGCTTTAACCGTAGTGCTATCAATCCCGTTCATCAGGCCAAGTGTCCTCGCGGATTAAGCCGGGTGAGGGGGACGATAAATTTGAGGGGACAAAAAACAAAGCACGAGAAGAGAAGTGAAAAAAAGAAGAAAAAAAGGACAGAGAGAGGGAAATAATAAACATCGAAAGGGGTCAAAGGTCGGGCGAGAGTGTGGTGCGTGAGGGACTCGGGTAGTACGGGTTTGCTCCCCCGCGCTCTCGTAGTGTCCCATTGTGTCGCGTGTATTTAATTTAAACTCCTGAAAAGAGTATATTTCAACGGCTAAATGACCAATCCGAACTGTGCAGAATTAACGATTTAAATAGAAAATTTTTTTAAAAAAAGAAGCATACGTAAATAAACATAATAAAGATAAAACTTGAGCAGCGAATAACGCAATTGTTTCCTTCTTTTTTTCTTCATTCAAATACTGCCGTTTAAATAATTCACTACTTATTGGTGTATACGAGTGCACTGTGACTGTGATTAAGAAGAAATTGATAAGAAATTGCATGAAAAAGTGTCGAGGGTGAGGAAAAGAGAGTAATAATAATTCAACAAGTTAAAGAACTCGTGAGGGATAACAAGTATCTAAATTCGACGATGGGCCCAACAAGTATATCCACGAAATTAATCTCTTGAAGTGGTATATTTCTGGTACAACTTATCCAATTGGAATGATGGTACGTTTATAATTGGCAACTGAGTTTTGTCTATATAATGTGTAATATCTAGAAGTAGCTCTTTGCAATGAAAATAAGCGAAAAGTGGGGATGGAGAATTCATGATTGGCAGTGTGTGAAGAGAGGGAGACAGAGAGAATGTACCGGGTGGTCGTGTTTCCGATGCGCGCCTTCACTTCACTCAGGTTTTATCTATAGTTTTAGTAAAATGCGTTGCCAAGCCAGTGGCGCAGCCAGCGAAAACACAAATACACATGCACGTGGATAATACATATAAAGAGATAAATTTGTATGCGCATTCACTGCATTGGTTTTGGATTGAGTGCGATGCACAAACGAGTCCCGTGCGGTCCGCACGACAATGGATCAGAGCCCTCTCCACCCTCTTTTCCCCCCGTTGACGTTCGTCTAACGGCATTCTAACCGGCCACACCGATAACAGGGCCACAGTGTACTGGTTGGAGGCCACACTCTGCCAGCCACATCGTTTCTACCTCTCTCCCAAGACCTGCCGGATTCCGTTGCACTAATCACTAACTCCGCTCTTCTCCTCTTCTTACTTCACTCAAATAAAAAGGCGAGAAGACTCAATCTGATTTGTTTTTCAATTATCCACAAATGAAGAAATTCATGTCATGTCTCCTGTAACTTTGACTTCATCACTTTTCTCTCAACCATCTGCTTTAAACGACCGATCCAACCCCACCTCAAGCCATAGATATATTTAGACGCGTGACGAGTTACATTCGCACGGCGGTGGAGGTGGTGGACGCATCCAATAATGACTATTCACGAGTCACAATATAATGTCCAGTCACGGTAATACGGCCTTCATGAAAAATTTCCAGGTAACAAAATGAATGAAGAGAATATCTCTTACATTATATTTCCATGGAAATATCTCACAGGGTCAGAAATCAAGATGTGTTTATTTTGTCGCCGAGTTGAGAGAAGAAAAAAGGAGTAAAGTAAGAAAAAGAAAACATATTACGGGTGCGCGCTTTGCTCCCCTGGCCTTCTTTCAGCTTTTCTTTTTCTTTCTCTACTTGCTTTCTTACCTTCTCTCCTTCTTTCCTCTTTTTTTTTTCCCCTTCACTTCTTCTTCACTACTTTGTCACCGGGAGGAAGGGAAAGAAGGATTCGCACAAGAACTCAGCGCGACTCAAGCCATCTCTCTCTCTCCCTACTTTCCTCGTGAGGATTTCCATCGTCGAGGTGGCGAGCCAGGGAGGGCGTGTAAAACCTCTCGCCACGGATCGATAGAAAGGCCGGAGGGTTGAACGTGGTATATCTATTTGTGTATGTATGTGCTCTGCTATGTACCTCCTGCGCGTGCTTGTGTTAGTTTACAAGTATATATAATACTGAGACAAGCCAAACGAATCTCGAAGAGCCATCGGGTAGCTCAGCGGTTGTGTGCCGTTACTCATCGTCCTACGTTTATTTGGCTCTCCCTCTCTCTCTCCTCATTTTTTAAGCCTCTCAGTCTCATTCCCTCCCTTATCCTGCGGAGTTGTCTTTGTTACAACTGTGGAACAGTGTCTCCCTGTTATCGTACTGATACGTACATTTGTTTCACCTTTCTTTTTTATTTTAACGAGGCAGAAATATTTTATTATATGCCCTCGTAAACACTGAGCGTGCTGCTTACGGTAATGCAGTATCGATCAAGTATTTAAAGAAGCCGTAGACATCAGACATGGATGGGATACTCTAAATGCTCTAAATACTCAAAAAGTAAAGAAATTAATGA
Source organism: Aleiodes testaceus (assembly GCA_963565655.1). Classification (NCBI taxonomy): domain Eukaryota; kingdom Metazoa; phylum Arthropoda; class Insecta; order Hymenoptera; family Braconidae; genus Aleiodes; species Aleiodes testaceus. The sequence goes on from OY751412.1 coordinate 4,542,086, forward strand.
CATTTCAGAAGATTATTTTATTAGCCAACTGAATAAATCATTGTAACAAATGTGGATACATGAATTTGACATTGATACGACCAATTGTGATATCATAGAGCATACAGATAATAATTCATGAGAAAAACATAAGGAATCAATGATTAAGTATGATACCATTATCGATCGTAAAATGATATGAACCATCGGTCTAGATTATGCGACGGGATGCCTCTTTCTCTCTCTCTCTCTCTCTCTCACTCTTTTCCTCTCTGTGGAATCGATTCGCAAGTCGGGCGCCGCGAAATGTTAGAAAGGCGCGCGCGTCAAGTTTGTTCCGGCGGCGTCGAGCCAGACGAAGAGGGAGGAAGGACCAGAAGCGCCTAGTGGGCTTTCATAAGGTAAAAGGGCGACTGGGTGGGGGGGAGAGTCGGGTCGCAGGGGATGAGAAGGGGTGTATGGATAGTAGGAGCCTATATAGCCCCTCAGTACCGAATACCGCGCCAAGGCAGTGGGGAGGTTTTCAATGCAAAAGTCAAAGGCAACGCGCCGAGAAGTTGATTCTCGCGCTATCCAATGTAAGCTTGCACGAGCCTCCCTGCTCATTGAAAGAAATGAGCTTTTTCATAGCTGTCGTGAATTCTCGCCTCGCCGTTCATTCGCCCCGCTCAGCTTTCTTTTGGCGCTGGAAAAAAAAGTGTCGAGATATCCCCAACTCAACTAGTTGGGTAATACAAGGCTAATGGATATATGCTAGCAGGAGAAAGCAAGCCCGAGGACGACAGAGGACGCTTGGTACACATACACCCACACTGGCTCTCTTGCTCACTCACTCACTCTCCAGTTGAAAGCCTCTCTACTACCGTGTTGCCCCCCCTTGAGCCTGGCAATCGATACTTTGCCAGCACTCCGCGGTGTCACGGAAGTCGAGGCCTGTGCCGTCCCTTTCCCGACCCCACTTCACTTGCTTTTCACCCTTCCACCCCTTTCCAACACCCACATACACACACCCACAAAATGCTCTTAACCCTTCGTCACCGAGTTGTGCATAAACTGTACCCCTTCTAGCCCCTTGTGTACATACATTGCCCATTGCCCTCGGAAAGCTTCTCAAAACAATTACCACTATTTTCAAAATCATTTAATCCAACTTTCTTGAATTTTCATAGATTTTAATCCACTTGTTATTTACTCAAATTATACTACTGCGTTATCGTTGTCTTGTTGTAATATCTGATCGACCGATAACGCTAAATGTCAGGGTCTCTCGTTTTTTTTCTTCTTTTTATTCTTTAAAAAGGCTTTAAATTTTTATTCCAATAACTAGGCAAAGTCAAATCAATACTGACACCTGCATGGCCTTTTAATTCTCCTCGATTATTTACATTATTTAGTGATAAGGAAATTTGGAATTTCGAGGATATAAACGCTTTTAACTGAATAAATAAAATGAAAAGAAGAAGAAGAAGAAAAAGAAAAAACGCGAGTTTTATACGAGAAGAGAGCCCCTCTCATGTAGTCAGACTTGTTTGTTCAATAGTCAATTCGACGTCCGATGGGAGTCGTGCCAAGGTGCTGAAATATTTTGCATGAAGGCTGGCCCTGGTTATGTGCCCCTCTCCATCTCCACCTCCCACTTCACTCATCCAATATCACCAACCACTCCGGTTGCTCCGCTTTATATCCACTGAACAAGGTATATGCTATCACTGAGATATATAATTCTTTCCAGAATAATCGAGAGCTCATGGTGTTCGAAACGCCCCAATATCCATTTGCCTCGTGATCTCCTTCAATATGGAAATTTTCCGAGCGTCTTGAAATCTCACTCTGCCATCGACGAATATATATGCTACTTCATGTATATTATTATCATTTAAAATTAGCATTGAACTATTGTTGAAGACGTGGCTCTTTTGTGTGTAATCCTCGAGTTTTATTGTAAACAGCCACCTTGCTGATGTGACAAGTTGTCTCACTGCACAAGAACCACGACTTTCCGGGTACGGAAGTTCAAGGGTGCAGACAAATAGTATTAGTCACATGATCGAAAACGTTTAAATCGTTTTATTTATTTAATTTCCTTCTTTTTTTTTTTCTTCATCATAAATTTGAATAGTTATAGCTTGTTTAACATTTCGAAATCAACAGCAATAATTGGTTGTGTTTCAACGTAATGATACTTCTTAATGAATGTGAAGGATTATTGTACAACAAAAAAAAAAATGGCAGTTGGAGATACACTAAATAAAAAATAAAAAAAAATATAGGTAATTCCACGTGCTAGTGACACACACGTTTTGAAGAACTCAGAGGAGTAATAAAGAGGTAACCTTGAGCATCTCAGTGAGGAACTGTGTGATTGGTAGTTGATAAAATGAGGGAAAAATTGAAATTGAGAGATATCCACGTTGAACTGGTTATTAATATGCGACTTGTCGAGTTACGACCATTGCATAACGCATTCTGGCTTTTTTGTATTCCAGTTTTTTCTCTTATTCCTTACAACATACGCATGATATGACGATGACTGAGTTTTTCCACTGATTTTTATTGATATTGCTTGTATTCTTTCGAATTACTCCAAAGTGTAATAAAACAAGAAATCGAAAGATCTTTATGTTCAATTGCATCGAGTTATTTACTTGAATTGCCCTTGAGAAAATTTTTTAACCACTGTCTCTCTCCCCAATTAATTTAATTTATTCAACCGATTTATCCGAATGGCAGAATCTCCAAAGTGCATTATTTTCCATAAATTTTTATCCATTTCCATTTTCTACAAGCTGAACATCCTCAAAAACCAGGGATTACATTGTTTCGTATCGTGTGATTGCCTCACGTACCATTTGAATTTGTTATTTTAATTATTTAAAAATTAGCATTTTAAAGAGACCGATGCACAGTGCCAATGAACTCTACAATTGTACTTGAAATAGCAGACATTAATAAATACATGGAATAATTCATAATCCATGCTAACAATAGTCATGTCACTTGATTAGAATTGAATTTATTTTTGGATTGAGATGGCAATTGTAGTTTAGAATCGATTCTCCCTGAAGAGACATAGTAATAGAACTCGACGGATCAGGCGCATCTCATTAACCCCCAGGAGACGTCTCACTGGTTTTATAATATAACGTGAACGTATATATGCGGTCTTGGTAACGCTGAAAACTCGCAATTCTATATAGATATAATACTGTGAAAAGTAGACATGCGCAAGAACTCGGAGCGCAAAACCATGTACGTGACACGATCCAGATCGACGTAATGTAAATATATTTTTGTCCCGTTCTAATATTGCGTAAATCTCATCCTTCATATTCCGAACAATCGAAATATGTCATGTAATTATTTCAATGCAGTCATTTGAATTTAATACTTTGAAATAAACGTCTGAATTCTTCAGTAAGGATTTTTTTCAAATTTCCCCATCTTCTCCTGATTCAGAGATATTCTGCAAAAACAATTGTGTTCTAATTCGTGCTGAAAAGCCTTGAGACCCAACGCTCTCATTTGGAGAGAACGAAGTGATTTTCAATACCGAGCTGTATTTGCACTTCTCAATGAAAGTTACATGAACCGCAATACAGATCGATAAATTGAGTAACTCCCTTGTGGATTAAACTTTATTTTTAAATCCAACATCAGTTGAAAACATGAAAAACTCTGATCAAACAACTCAATATCGAGTTGGTAAAGATAAATACGTAATAGTAATGCAATCCATGAAAATTAAACGAGTTTATACAATAAATAACGTTATTTTTTCCATTTGTTTCAGCAGCAAAAATTCTTGAAGAGAACAGCAGAGGACTTGGAGCCCTCTGGTGGTGGTAGTGGTGATGGTGGTTTTGGCGAGCCACCGGTTAAGGTTCAATGTACTCAGGGACAGCATCAACATCAGCAGACATCATCGGGTGGTGGTGCTGGTGGTGGTCAGCATCATGGTCATAATCAGCATCAGACTGGTAATGGTACATCACAGGGTGTACCACAGGCGGGTGGAAATGGTGGTGGCACAGGTGGTGGATCAAATTCAAATAACGAGGGACTAACCAAGTTCCAAGTTGAGATTGTCCAGCAATTGGAATTCACAACATCGGCAGCTAATTCTCAGGCACAACAAATATCAACTAACGTTACGGTTAAAGCACTGACAAATGCGTCAGTGAAGAGTGATCTTGTTAATTCATCGTCATCACCAAAATCAGGAATGGACAATACAAGTGGTTCATCAAGAAATCAGAACAATGTTCCTGGTAATGGTAACAGTGGAGGTGGCGGTGGTAATGGCGGTGGTGTCGGTGTAGGTGGTGGTGGTATCGGTTGTGTTGATATTGGTAATTTAGTTGAGTGTAAACAGGAGCCAGACAATGATTTTGTTGATCTTGAACAGTGTGCAGCGGCGGTTGAGAAAGACGCTGCAACTAATGGAGTTGGTTTTCCTGGTTTCTCGGACTTTATTGGTGATGATACGGGCGATGAGATATTTCCCTCCGATGCATTCAAAGATCTTATTTCTGAAATATCTGATATCAATCCAGATTTCATGAAGGACTTTGACTTTGATGATAAAGGTAGTGATTTATTGGGTAGTAATCCTAATGCAGCTAACATTGTCAACAATGCACTGTCGAATAATAATGGACAAATTAAGATTGAGGATGATAAAGACAATCATCAGCACGGTAATAATCCGACGAGTAATGGTACAAATAATGGAGTCATAAGATCGAATTCGAGTCCAAGCTTAGGCTCATCATCGCAGTATTCACCAGCCCGTTTACCATACACTGGACTTGACTTTAAATCCGAGATGAGTCCAGCTGCTCAAACATTGAAGCAAATGGCTGAACAGCATCAGCACAAGAGCCAACTAGGCCTTGGAAATTTCAATCCGGCTGGTAATACAGCACGTGGACCATCATCGAGATCTCCTTACGCTGAATTTACACAATTTGGTGGCAATGCTGAGGCTTACTTGGGTAGTCCCGGTAGCAATGGACCAACTAATCAGAATCAAAATCAACAAAACACAACAAATTATCACAAGAATAATAGCAATAATAATTTTACAAATCAATCGGCAAATGATATGTTTGCACAGAATCAATTCACGGGATTAGATATGAAGAGGCCACAGCAGAATAGTGGTAAACCAAATATGCTTGGACCAACTGGTGGTTATAAACAGCAGTATTCACCATATGGTAGTCCAGGATCAATGCCAAATCATGGTAGTCCGGGTTATCCATTACCACCGAGAGGTGGACAGAGTGGTGGACCTAATCAAGGTGCATCGGCTCAGGGACCATTCACGAGCTCAACCCCACCTAGACCACCATCTGGGCCTGGTACTTCTACACTGCAGATTAATCAGGCACAGCAACTCCACATCTCCAATCCTGGCCATCAGATTCAGGTAAGCCTTTCTTCTTTTAAATGGATCCATTGACTCGGAATATTTCCGTAAATTAGTGGAGATGTAAATTTCAATCATCGCGAATGTTTAACGCAGAATTAATATCATAAAGGTCAAGGGAATCGTTAATCATAAATAAAACATTGGTTTAAACGCAAAATTTTCCATTCAATCTGGTTCTCTCGAGTGATCAAAGGAATCCACGAGAGCTCATTATCGCAAAATATGTGTGAATGAATTCAAGCGTTACTACGTGTTGAAGTATTCCACATTTTACACAGAATTTTCCATTCATCCGGGAAAATTGAGTATTTCAGTAACAGAGAAGTAAAAAAAAACAGTCTTATAATCATCTGCAGTTTATTTTCGTAAAAGTACATCAAACAGATTAAAACCAATATCAATTAACTTAATTCGGTTAGCATTGATTAAAGAATTGATAGAGAATTAAAAATAAATACGAAAAAGCAAGCATTCGAGGTTGGAGAAAATTGGTATGAAATTGGTTTGTAGATTCCTCAACCAAGCAAAAGAGTGATATCTGTTGCGTCGCGACGACGCGGCTATTTTTGTCGTCGAATAGACGCAAGAGAGAATAGCATCGCGGGGGCGAATGCCAGTGGCGCACTACCGGTGCGCAACAAGTTGTTTCCCCACTTTTCTCCTCGTCTCTTTCTCTCCTTTTAAATTTTCCCACCCCTCGTAGTTTGCGAATATTCCCTTCTCCATGGAGCCCTCTCTCCCCACCCACAATTTTACCCCCTTTCGTACGGTTGTTCACTCTTTCTCGTTCACAGTGTATATGTAGAAAACTGGTATATACTGACTGTCGTCACGGCGCGTCGCCACGATGCGCAGCCACTGTCGCCTCCACCCCCTTTCCTCCCTCTCTCTGTCTCACCTACTGAAACGCAAACGTCTGCTTGATTTAACCGCGTTTATGTGTGTGCGTATGAAACCCCCGTATCACTACAATTCAAAATAATCTTTTCGCGATTATTCAAGTAAAGAATTCGTTGATTCTATTATTACTACGTTCTTGCTATTAATATCAGCTTTAATAATAGAAATGAAAGGTGCATCAATTTAAAAGTATTGAATTATTTTTTTTCATTAATTAAAATTCAAGAAAAAAATGTAGGATAATTTCTCCTGATTTTATATTTGCTTCATTATTCAAATTTCGCCATTTTACGAGTGATATTCAATAGAGGGCAAGTAGTATATATATATACTCTGTCCGTCTCCGATGCAAATGTCCTGATTACACGACAAACTAACGGACAGACTCTTTGTATTTACGATTTTATGCAAATAACCCTTTCCTCCACCTCCTCCACCTCTTGTCTTCGTACACGCGCAACACCCCACTCAACACCGGAAGTTGTTGTCATTCGGTGAGCCACACCGGGCTGCGTGGACTCTGATTCGGTTCAAGGGTTACAATTTTTATTACTCACGGTTTTAAATAATATTCATTCGTTTTCACAGATATATCTATTTTTAAAATTTAAATATATTTATATTCACTAAAGTTTTGTTCCTTTTATTCTCACAGTTCTTTGAAAATTACATTCAAAAGGGTCATTTGACATTTACGAAAGATAAAATTATTTTGAGTCAAGAGTATTATACTGTTGTGTGTGTTTTCTGGGAAAAAAAATAAAATTCAATCGATTATATATAACGTCAATGATGAAATGAAAAAGATTGATTTTACGTCGTGAACAAGGGTACGCGCTAGTTTATCCAATGTTGTACCTTATCCCCGAGTCGGTTGGTAACCCCGACAGTTTCACCTATGTAAATTAGTCGAGTTTAATTGACAAAATATTTAAATTATCTCGTTCACGATTACCATCAAAAAGAAATGAAAAATAGAATAGGAAAAATAAGAAGAAAGAGGAATGGAAGAAAAAAAAAAGAAGAGATTGAGATTATTTTTCCATCCTGACGATTCCAATGATAATTTTATTCTTTTCCACTGCCCTTTTTTCCTCTCTCAATTATTACAATAACAAGGAAAATTTCTGTTTTTCCTTCAAAGTAAGGCATAAAAAGAATTCAAGACTTTTATTAATTGTGAAATTAAATTCACTAAATCATTACTGAATAATACTTTCAATTATTCACTCACATACTCCGCATTATTTCAAACAAATGTTTATGATCCAATTTCCGATGACGACACGCAAGTGGAATGATAATCATACGTGTAAAGCTTACATTATACCATTGTAGAATGGCAAACAATTTATGATTTACAATAAAGCAAAGTAGCATCACTGAAATCCAATTTTATCCATTAAATTTACACGATTATAACGTAATTCTGTGCAATGAAAGGATTAAACTGACTGGATCATACTCTTTTGTTATTTATAACAATAGAGAACAATGCGTTAAGAATCCAGAATAAATTGCTGTATCATGAGCATCATGATTTATCCAGTTTAAATTAAACGTTATCCACTCAATTCCCTCAATTTCCAATATTAAAAAAAAATCAATTTTAATTGAGAGCCATTTGTGTTTAAAACGTTCATGAAAAAAAAAAAAAAAAATTGAGTACACTCGAAATTCCATTCTTCTACCTTCGTTAAAACTTCGCCAACATGAAATTGAAGTATTCTCTCTGAATATTCAATTTCTCCGTAAATTAATACTCGTTAAACAACTGCATTGTAATAGAAGTCAATGTTAAACGTAAAAATTAGATAAATTCAATATACATATCCACAAAATTGTCATACAACACTTTGCAGACAATTTGGTATTAATATTTACACTGCTTTACACTCATTTGTAAATGTATTTTCATGCTCAATAGTTATACTGTATATACAGCTGATGAAGGCCTTAACTCAGTGCGTTGTGTGGTTGTATTGTGCACGTGCGTCTGAGGCATAATGTATAAGGCACATTCCACAATGCCTGTGCATACCGCGCTGAAATCAATACCCATGTCCCTCTCCTTTGTAACCTACATCGTCACGACGTCCGCCTGCGTACAGTCCAACCCGAAAATTCCTCTCCATATTTTTTTCCAGTCACATCATCCAGGGAAATATCAATGCCCGTTTTTAATTTTTCAAAATTCCGTCTACTTCAATATAAAATGACGTTTGCAAACGAAATTTCTCAGAGTCTTTCTCCTTCTTCTTTTCATTCGCTCATTTCGCTCAACTCTGCGATGGCAATCCTGCGAGGTTAATTTTAGCTCGACCGTGACATCGGTGAGCGACGCTTCGCACTCACGGTTACACATGTTTTTTTTTTTTTTTTTTTAATTTATATATTCACGCGCAATTATCTCGTTCAGGTGTCGTACTTGGGGTTTAATCGTGTCTCATTAAATCAAGTCATCTTGGAGTTTGAATTTATTTATATTTTCCATGAAGTGTTAATGATTTTCATTAAATTCAATTTTTCATTGAAATAGTCCTAAGCGTTAATGCAAAATAATTCTCCACTCCTCAAATTTACTGGCTCAGTCGTCACTGATTCAGAATTATAGTTAATAAGTTTTATACTGAATTCTACGAACCATCGAGCTCTCCGTACGTATTAGCATGCCTTCTGGAACTCATAATACACAACTATATACTTTATTCAGGCCAGATAAACACACTGGCCTGTGTATTCGAAAATACTCAAGCAAACGGATGATATGTGCATCAGAAAAAGCATCTGGTCTGTATCATCACGTAGACGTCGAATCTCTATTTTTTTTCTCTTCAGTTGACTTTTTTTTTCTCCTCCTCTGCTCGTTTTTTGCTCAAAAATTAATCGTGCGAAAGAAATCTCGCACTTTCATATTGCTGTCTGGTTATTCCCTCTCCTCTCTGCTGATGTGCGCCTTCTTGAACCATCGAAGAGGCAAAACGAAGAGCAGCAACAAGGATTCTTGGAACCTGACGAACATACCACATTTTTCAACATCAAAATCTCTACTTGCTCAATTTTTTTTCACTTCAATGCCCCACGTGTTCTAAAATTCACACGGACTGTGTTTTTGGGTTTAAAAATCATCCTCTTATCCGAAGAAAAAAAGAACAACTTCATAATACTTGAAGCATGACGAAGAAATCGGTGATTCTATTTCTCTTTCACCATAGCCGCTAACCAACGGAGTATCACTGAAAACCCCACCCTAATTTTCGATAAGATAGTCTCATTACTTTGTATTTTATATATATTTCTTTTCAGGTCACCGGAAGTCACGTTAAAAATAAGAATGACTCTACCTCCAAAGACTATATATTTTTTTTCCTCACTCCTCCTTCTATTTTCTCTTATTTTTCGTCATAATTCTGTCACCATTTGTTGCTTCATTATCATGAACACCAGTAATCTTAATTCTACTAGGCATGTTTGAATCTTCAAGGATTCTCCATAAACTTCGGTTTAAAGGCGTGACTTGCCTCGAGATGCTCTCGATGATATGGCTATTTTTTTTTCTCTCCTCATTCTTCTCCCCCACTTACAATTTATATCCGTTAAACTATGACGTAAGCCCACTCGTATGTTAATACTGCGTCATGTTGGTTGGTGGCGCATCGAAAAATCTATTCCCTGGAATACACCTATCATCATGAAGCAAACGTTTCGTATTACGTACACTTGCGCTATTCATTGTCCCTTTTTTTCCAGTCTCACAAAAGAGAGGGCAAAAGTGTGTGTAACATAAAAAAAAAACTACAATCATTCGGTAGATTAGATCGTGTTACATTGGGTCATCTCGGTCGATAGTCAACTCCCACTGGTCTTTCTCTAGAAGCTCCCTTTCCCACCCCTCATAAAAAAAAAACCCAACTTACCAAACTATTCGCTCCAACATCTAACTGAGAAACTGGAGGGGGTAAAGGCAAAACTTCATACGCATTTGAAGCACGAAAATCCTCCCCTGGAAACTTTGTTTATATCCAAATTCACCTACGATATTCCGTTTCTGAATTTTCAAAATTCAATTGCATTAAACTTCCAACTAATACACATGGCGCTTCTGTGTTTGGGGCATATACACAGAGAAAATTCGTAATGCAGAAAGAGAGAGAGAGAGAGAGGGTAAACGAGTAACCCCTGCTTTGGGAGATCGATTTCTCTCTTTCTCGATGCACAAACCGTATTTCGTTGATACCTCGTCGTTTACCCGGAATAAAAGAGGTGGGGGATACTTTTACTAATTGGAATACGGTATTCTCCATTACGCCGTATGGTATCGATTAATCTTCTAAATGCATCGTGAATTCTCATTCCTTTCTTGGTAGAAGGAAGCTGTTCTCTCTCTCTCTCTTTTCATTCTGCTGAAAAATTCAAATGTCAAACGAGTGCGGAAGGGAGGAAGAAGAATTTCGCGGCTGAATCCAAACGAGAAATAAGAGTACATCACATACACAGGAGAGAATAAGGGAATAGAGAGAGAGAGAGAGAGAGAAGAGCGTCTTTCGTAACTGGGGCAAGTTTGCACATCGGTCTTTCGTGTGCTAGAAGGCCCGAAGCTAGAGAGAGACTCGGGTCGATGGTCCGGCATTCATAATCGCCGCTACTTCACTCTACTTTTGTGTCTCTCTCTTTTGCTCTTTCTCTAGTATGTTATATCTGTATGTAGGTGCGGCTTTTATGGGCGTAGTTTTCATCTCTCTTTCGCCATCTACTTCTTCTCATCGTCTTTGCGTCGTTTTTTTTTCTCCATTCGACAAAAATTATATCCCGTGAATCTAGACGTTTGTCATCAACCGAGGAAAAAGGAGGAAATGTAATGTCAACTTTGCCGGGGAAATGAAGCAGAATAGAGTGGAAACCTTAAGGGGTATTCAAACAAAAGCCAGAATGCCATCAACTGTGGCATGGTAATTAATACATAGGAGCCGAATGCCTCGAAGAATCGAGAGAGAGATGGAGTGTGCGAGGTGTTCACGAGACCAGGGCAGATTTGATTAATGAGAAGTTTACCAGGCGTTGTCCGCGGCCATTGTTATGGCTAATTACCATTTCAAGTACATTGAAAGGTAAAGAAAATAAGGACAATTACAAATTATTGAATTATCTGAACTCAATGAATTCGTTAAAAAATAATTCACAATGATTTCGTTAAATTTCGATCGTTTTAAATGATCTCAGCAACACCTTGTACACTGGATGGTGCTTTTAGGATGCAATTTGCAGCGTACCCTATTCACCGCGTCGCCTATCACGGCTAGGAGAATGGTGCAGGAGGCGGGGAATTGGGGGATAGTGTACGTTCGCGTATCAGACACGTATGGAAGCAGACAGAATATACAGAGCACTAAATGCCGCTATCGGAAATCGATATCGAGGGAGAGAGAGAGAGAGAGAGAGTCCACACAGCCACTCTTTTGCCCGCTTTTCCTCTCCTCTTTCCCACTTCTCTCCTAAACTCAACCCCATCTCTCCCTTTTCCTTCTCTCATTTTTCCTCTTTTTCCTGCCTTTTTTCCACCATCCCATCCACTCGCCTCTTTTTCATTCGCATTCGCCTGTATATATATCCAGCGTTGGGTGAACATACATGGTCACAAGTTTCTCCATTAATACCTTCACATATGAAGATTTTTTTCCACGATTCTCCTATTACTACGTTTTATTATCATTATTTTAACGTAAAAATAACGATGATCGATGAAGAAGATTTGAGAGACAAATTCACTCGAGTATTGAAGAATTTCAATTCTTTTTTTTTTTGGAGTAAGAAGAATCGTTATCTCCTCGTCGAAGAATGTCGAACTCTCAGTGGTTGTAGATAGACTCGTACCACACGTACATGTACATCAGTGTATGTACGTTTTATGCCAACGAAAGCGGGCGGTGGCTATGCAATCTCCATCTGTCTCTCTCACTCTGCCGTGTCCTTCCTTTCTCACTAGTGGCTGTCATATCGTAGTGAGTTTCACGGGCTCTTGATGTTGAGTATAAAATGTACAGTCTACTGTAAATGAGTATAAGGCCATTCACGCTCGCAACATTGTTGTTTTTTATTTCTCCCGTTTTTTTTTTTTTTTTTTTAATTAATCACTGATCCAAACTCTGTGCTCAATATTTACTCAAATTTATGTTTAATGAATTTTTATCTCCCCGAAGAAGCAGTTAAAAAATGGAGATTCAGGAGGAATTAAAGAACGAGTAGATTTGGTACGTTTAGTAGAAAGAGACTCTGCTGTACGGACACTTGCTCCCTCTCGATATACATGAAGGAAAACGAGAGACAGAGAGAGAGAGAGAAGGAGGGGGCGGGAGTGGAGAGGTCAGCGGCCGCTGAGTCTCGCGCCGAGACTCTCTTGCTTGGCCTGGCCTCTTCTCCTTCGAGTCTTTGGGGGGCAGGGAACTTGTATCTGCTTTACCTCAGTGTAATACACACATACACGTAATACACGCTTGAATTTGCAACAGTCAAACTCATCTAATTATTGACTGTTTTATTTATAGAAAATGTGATCACTCTGGAATTTTAATGAGTCGATTGTATTCATTCGTTTTGGTGCAATATCTTGGAAAATAAGGGAAATGGAAAATTTTTCATTGATACCTTTTTTGTGGGTCTCATTGTGCCCTAGAAAAAAGGTTCTTATGAAAAAAATTCTATCTCTTCGAGTTTTTGAATTATTGAATTTTTCCTTATTTTTAGTGACTATTTTCCGTTGATTTTTTGTTTATTTCATTATTTATTCATGACACAAAGTGTATAAACTGCCACTGTGTTGTTAAAACCGTTTGTTATTAACGATTGCAGCATCGCGAATATTAGCCACAATATAATAACAGCAAAGTTGACGTGAAAACGGATAAACGTGCCCCGCTATTCGCCTGGAGATTACCTCTCTACGTATTTATGTTAATAATGGTGAAATTCTACGGGAGTTGTACTCTACTGTTACAATAGTCTGGCGTGTACTTCTTCTGTACACTGTACAATAATACTACGATGGTATTCCAAACTATGAAATGCCAAGAATTTTAGTTAACACTGCTTCATGTAATCATTTGATATTTCGTGTTATTATTGCGAATTGTTTCATTGGAAATCGTGTTATTAAATGTTTATCAGGAAGTGTTTTATTCAATGGTGAAATAATTTTCAATTTTTTTTTCATTTCAGGTATCAGCTGGGCAGCACATGCAGCTAACTGGTGAATTGAAATCAGGTGTATCAGTAGCAGCACAACAGGGAATGTACTTCAATCAACAGCAGAATCAAAATCAAACTGGACCAAACGGCCAAAATGATACTTACTGCTCGGTATCACAGTCGCAGACAATTAATTTTACGCAACAGAGCTTGAGACAGAGAGCAGCAGCTGCTGCTGCTAGTGGTGTACCTCAAGGTGGCACTGGTCCACAGAATACAAGGGGACATCCGCAGCAAGTACCGCAGGGACAAGTTGATCAGCATCAGCATGCTAAATTGCTGCAGCAACAGCAGCAGCAAATGCTCAGAGCGCAGCATGTAAGTTGATGGTTCATTCATATTATGAGAAAAAATGTCAGCATTTAAAGAGTTTATTGTAAAAAATAGAGTGACGTGAATCACAAAGAAATTATTGACATAAAACAGTTTAGCTGTGAATATTGACAAGTGTAAATAAGAAAGTTAAACTACTTTTTCATTGCCATATACCAATATTTACAAGAGTTTAGAAAGAAAAATTAAAGGAAAATACGCGTAATACGCAACAGGTTACCGTGGCACTTCTCTATCTTCGCAACTTTTGTTCCATTCAACTGAAAAGAAACGCGATACTATAACCATCGGAGAGAAGAGTCACTTCACGCCAGGGGCACGAAGGGGAAGTGGTCGCAGATACAATGAATGGAAACATTCTTTTTTTTTTTCTCATTTTTTTCATATTCTTTTTCATATCTACATATATATATATATCCAGTGAAAAGTGAAATAAGAGTGAAAGAGTGAGTGAGAGAGAGAGAGCAATGGGAAAAAAAGGAGAGCGCAAGACCGGGTGCGTAAACTTCCTGCAGGAAGTAGCGATATCAACCGGTTCAATGCCACCACCACTCCCTGTTCGTTCAATGGCCCACTGTATAACTTCTCCGTAATTTCCAATGATATCATAAATTTATCGTTTTTCGTTTCCGTCTAATGTGTTATACTTTTTTTTTTTTTTATATAATTCTCATTTTTTTTTTCTGTCATTCTATAAGGTGATGCAACATCAGCAGCACATGACGGGTGGAATGGCGGGTGTTAGACCACCACCCCCAGAGTACAAAGCAGCACAAGCGCAAATGATGCACGCTGGTATTGGAATGGGTCAACAGACGAGATTTCAAAATGCGGGTCCAATTCGTAGGGTAGCACAACAGCCAATGCCGCCTTCTGGTGAGTTTTATTATTAATTATTGACTGATCCATAGAATTAATTATGTAAAAAACAATATTCTTGAGATATAAAAGGAAATTCTTCAGCTCAACTTCTGAATTTTCATCGCATATTTTATCCTATTATAATTAAAGCTGTTGGAAATCGTGATAGTAGGGATGAAATGCCCTCGAGTTAACTAGAAATATAGAATTTACGTTGAAACTGCAAAGTTCATGCATGAATCAAGAACTATTGGTAGGAGGAGCAAGATTTCCGTTGCATAATACGAGAAAAAAGTGCATAACTTACAGCAGAGTTATCGAGAAATGTTAATTTTAAGGCAGTCATGCTGCATTCATCTCTCTCTTTCTCGTGTAGCTTGGCATAACGATAGAAGTCAACAAAAATTCAAGAATGTAGCTTAGAATATAAATTATGGCTTTCGAAAAGTGTAACACACTGGCATATGTTAAACTTTCCCTCAAATTTTTCCGAATATCTCAAAATCTGTGAGAGATACGAAATTTTTTATGGAAATCTTCATTGTAGATCTCATTCTGCTCTATAAAAAGGGTCTCTACAAAAATCCTCGTATCTCCCCTCATTTTTAAGATATTCCCTGTAAATAAAATTCTTCACGCCGCTGTATTATCAGTTTATTCATGGTGTAATTAGAGATAAATTTAATTGGAATTAATTACATAGTTCAATATTGAAATGATTAATAGGTCCGATGATGAGGCCGCAAATGGCACAGCAACAGCAGGCATTACATGCTGCTGGTGGTAATATGTATATGGCGAGCAGTGGAGGTGGTACGGGCGGTGGAGGCACTGGAGCTGGTGGTATGGCAGCTATAGGTGGAATGCATCAGATGCATCAGAGATTGAGTTATCCAAGGACTAACAATCAACGGCCGCCTAATGTTAGTGTAGGACCACCCGATGGTCTTGGTAACAGTATAGCCGGTCGTGGTGCACAACAGGAATGGCGTCATCTACTGATGCAACAGCAGGGCTTTCAGGCGCAGATGCGACCACAGTTTAATCAACAGAGCCATCAAGGTAGAAATTGCATTTAATAATTTATATAATTCATCAAGATGTAAATGTTTTTTCTCTTTGCTTGCTTGTTTTCCTTCTTCTGGTATTTTCCCAGTGGAGGGAAACAATTACAATAGTCCTGATAGTGTCTTTGGTTATATTCTGGAAACTATTGGATTTGAGAGAATTTAACAAGAGACCTTTTTTGTAGCACGTTAAACTGTCTACAGAAAAGGTCTCATGATAATTTTGTATAAACCTACTCGTTTCGGAGTTATTTGCGGAGGAAGTTGCCAGAAGTTTTATGACTTCTCTTCGTTCGTCACTTCACTACTGAAATGAGATAAGTTGATTTAACTTCGTCAGTTTTTATGGGATATCCCGGAATCTGGCGAATTTTTGTGATTACCCTTTTGGTTGAGGGCGATGAGAACGAGAGGAATGATCTCAATGAAAAAAAATTCAGCTCTCTTGATTTTTGGGATATTCTAGTGAAACGAAAAAGTTAAATTGAGTTATTTCACAGCATCTTTTTAATGGATAAGATTTCAAGAAATTTCAAAATTCTGGCCTTTTTACCTTCACCCAATATAGGGGAAATCAGGGTAAAATGGACATTCTGATTGAACCGTTCGAGATAGCGATTTTCTGATGATTCCATTGAAAAGCTGAGACGATTTTACATAGGAATCAAGTGTCAAAATGGACTTTTTAGAATTTTCAAAAAAATTGAATTTTTCAAAAATTATTTTTCGTAAATTCCCTCAGCTTTCCAATGGAATCGTCAGAAAAAAAGATATCTTCAATATTTCTCTTGATTTCTCGTAATATACGATTTCAAAGTGAGCATGTGTCTATCTTAGTCCTTGTGGCCTTTTTACCCCACCTTCCAGTACTCTTCTATAATAATAAAACTCTTAAATTTGCATAGGTGGCTTCGGAATGGGTAACACAGGTGGTATGCAAATGAATGCAGCCCAAATGCAACACCAACAGCTAATCCGATCGCAGAGCGGTGGAATGGCCGGTGGTACTATGGGTAACAATTCTCAGATGCAGCAATTACTCACTCAACAGCATCAACAGCAAACGCTAGCAATGCAACAGAGTAACAATCAGATGTCTATGCAAATGCAAATGTCCCAGTCGTCCTCTGTTAGTTCCGTATCGACTGGCGGAACTGGTATGTATCCTTCACCAATCCGCTTCACCTTCTCAGAAATAAAGAAAAATGAGAAATCCACTTCTCAATTGCTTCACTATATGAATAACACAACATTCTCTCTTTGTCTTATGTAGGTTCGCCGATGCATCCGCATCAGCAGTACGGTGGTGGCAGTCCTGGCGTTAGAAATTTACCTCAACAACAGCAACAACAACAACAACACAGTCAGCCAGTATCAACGGCATCAGATGCATCAGTGGCAGCTGCTGATTTTAGTCTTGAATTTTTGGAGAATCTACCATCCGGTGATACATCAAATTTTAGTGCCCAAGAATTACTGAATTCCCTTGATTCAACGGCTGGTTTCAATCTCGATATACTTTAAAATTCGCTGATTAAAGAAAAAGGAAGAATTTAATTATTTCAATTGAATTATTCATTCACTTTTTATGAATATCTCATTGAGAAATGGGCGAATTAGGTTGTATCGATTATTGAGACCACCGGGTGTCTCCAAGGCAGGCTGTTATATACTAGGCAATCACATTTAGTCAATTTTACTCCTTTCCCTTCTTCTTCTTATTCTTGTTCTTTTCTATCTTACTTTTTTTTTACTGTAACACAGAGGGACGGAAAAAGGGAAACAAGAGAGAGGGCACAAGCGATCGATGCAACAGAGGAATTCAAAAATTAGTACACACTAATTCTTTTGATATGTAAAAAATAGAAATCAATTCCTAATTATCGAGTGAACGAAGAATCACGTTTGAAGTTAAATTAATGAATTAGATAATAATTCAGTGGCGAAGTGGTAGAGTAGGATGAGTTCGAAAATTACGACTGCATTTTTTTTTGGGGATCTCGGGTATTTCCGGGATTTTTCAAAGACATCTGCAGGAAAATTCAAGACTCATTTCTACGATTATTCTTTGTTAAATATTTCGGAAGTTAATGGACATAGCGAAAATTTAATTTGAATCATTTTCAGCTCTGATTTTACTCTGAAAGAACATATTTATGAATATTTCGCTATATTCGCTAATTTATGAGATAATTCAAAGAGACTGATAAACAGAATGGACTTCTCGTTTTATCTCTTCACTACTGAATTTCAATACGCTTAATTTCCCCCGACTCTCTTGGCATCTTTGAGGAGAGTACCTGTTCTCGACGATTAGCTACTTCGACGGGTACTCAAAATAATACGCAATTCTTCCCGTTTTATGTTTATTTTTGTTTAAATAAAATAAAAAGAAAGGAAAATTCATTATTTTCCAAATTATTTACTCGTGTTTGAACAACGCGCCACCGTTTGACAGTAGCTAGGAAACGTATAAATTAATAATAAAATCGTGTTACTTATAAATATTAAGTTATAAAATTAATAAATAAAACAAATACATCTAACGAAAGATTTTTT
This sequence comes from Aleiodes testaceus, assembly GCA_963565655.1. Taxonomy (NCBI): domain Eukaryota; kingdom Metazoa; phylum Arthropoda; class Insecta; order Hymenoptera; family Braconidae; genus Aleiodes; species Aleiodes testaceus. The sequence goes on from OY751412.1 coordinate 4,560,461, forward strand.
TTCTGAATTATTCTCAATTGTTGACGAAAAGATAGCGAGAATTCTAAACAAAAATCATATTTTTTTTCGTCACTGTAGAAATAATAATTGAGGATAGTTCATGTACTATTATATGAAAAAAACAAAACAACTAAAAGATAATTAATTATCATAGAAAATATTTAATTGACACGTGCGCCCGTGAACGTGATCACTAAAAATTATTTAACGTTTAAGATTAAAGTCAATTATAGAGAAAACATTTGAGAGGATTAAAATTAATGTTTTTTTTTTCTTTTTTAATTAATTTGATAAAAGCGAAGAAAAAAAATTAAATGAATTTCTGCTGCGAGGTGCTTGCCGAGAATGAATTTTAAAAAATCCACAAAGAATCCTGATTAATTGAATGAAAATTTTAATAATCATGATGGAAAAACGATTACATACACACAGACACGTGAACAAAGTTAATGAAATTTGTCGCGTATGGATTAAATTAGTACATTTAAACGAATGATATATTGAAACATGTAAATACGTATAAAAATTAAGTAGCCAGTTATTTGAATGAAAAGAAAAAACCTAATTTACATTTAGGTTGAGATAAAAGAGTAATATCATTACGTGATGTTTGAAGACAAGAGAAAAATAAATGGTAACGAAGGAAAATAAAAATTAAACAATTAAATTGTCCACAGACTGCGATAAAACGCATTTGACTACTCTTCCATAATTTATTTAAAAGCCCTCGAATGCGTTGTCTCGCAATCATAATTACAAATTAATGTGGCTGAATAAATTAAAACAATTAAAAAGAGAACAAAAAAACGAAAAAATTGTAATTTTGGGGAAAAATAAGGCAGCTACCCACTCTCGGCACAACGAACATTTATATTCTTCCTGACTCGCAGCTACTCAAAAACTGCGTAATAAAAATCAACACAAACAAATTCATCTAATTATTATTCTTTTCGAGATGTTTATTTTTTCTTTTCCATTCTATTTTCCATGAAAATGATTAATGATTGATGATAATAATTCTCTCTATAATTTCCTGCTCTCGAAGGTGACTCTCGTCTCCATGATACGTTGGTGAAATTACAAACAGTTAATTTATCCTTCAAACTAATTTAAGTAAAGAAAAAAAACATTCAGAAGTTAAGAGAAACAATTATAAAATTTCACTCACCAGTTCGATGTAGCCGTTGAGTGACGGATCTGCAATGCGGCTGAATCTTCCCAAAAAAAAGAAAACGTTAAAGAATTACAGAATTAGAATGAAAATTATGCGATAAAATACATTCCACGGATTCCACTCTGTATCTCTTTCTGAGATGAATTCAAAAAAAGAAACATGTTTATCATTAATTCAAACACAATAGCAATTATCGAGAATTTAGATACATAGTTAATGAAGGATTTGTTGAAAAAAAATGAATGATAGTTGATATAATTAATTAATTTTGGTAGAGGGAATGTGAAACAAGGGGAAATGTCATCAATTCGTCAGGATATCTGAAAAACCATTCATTTACAACTTCATTAAAAAAATTCGTGATTCTCTTGAAATTCAAGCAGTACACGAAAAAAATTGTAGACCTCCATTTTAGAGTGAAGTTAAAGCTACGAAAAAGCTTCCAACAAGAATTCTCTTATCTCCATTAGTTTTCGAGATATTCTCAAATAAAATAGGCATCTCCCGTTTGACTATTTCCATACTGAATTTAAATCAGGATAAATCAATGAATTTAATTTAAAAAAAGAGTTGCAATAGTATCAAACGTGAGCCACTAGTAAAAATGACAATTTTCCGATATTTCGTTGATAATTGTCGTTTTCTTGTAAATTATTGGGGCCACGAAACATAATCTCTACGACGATAAGGACAACTTAAAAAAGTAATTTGAAGAACGAAAAAAAAAACAATTCAAAAACAAAGAAAAGAATAATCAAGTTAACACAATTTTCGGGGAATTAACGAGACAGGTGCTCTGATTCTCACGTCAATCTAGCATAAATGTAAATCAAAAGAACATAATAATAATAATGAGAAACTTTAGATAATCGAAGGTAAATAGTTATTCAGAATTGTTTGAAAGCTTAGATAAATTACGTGAATGTTTTGATTTTTCATTTAAAATTAGCATCTCACTTGATTAATGAACACAGGTGATGATAAAAATTAACAAAAAAGTGGAGACATTATTTAGTTGAGCATGAGGGACCAACGTTTAAAAAAAAGGCAGGTGCTTTCGTCGAATGTTACAGTGGATCGTATTAACATTTTCTATTCTATTGTAATTGAACAATTTTTTTTTTAATTCTAAATTTCTTTTTCACTGTTAAAAGTTAATGGTATTCATTGGATGTAGATTAATATCCAATTATTTATAATATTTATAATTTTATATACGAAGAAAAAAAAAAAAAAAAAGGAAAAAAAATGAAGAAACTGAGCCTGGGCATTCGTGTATAGCGTAAAAAATGTTGAACATTTTACCTGTTATGATGAATAAAAAAAAATTACGTTGAAGCTTCTTAATAAAAATGAAAGAGTACGAATTAAATTATTATTTTTCTCTTCTTGCATAATGAAAGAATTTTCACACAAAATTCAAGGAAAAATTCTCTTCACTCTCTCTCTCTCTCTTCTCCTCATTTTTTTTCTCATTTCATGGTCTATCCCAATGCAAAATGTCGAGTCGCATGGTAAAAGCCGTCTCCCAAGTAGTGTGAGGGCAGAATGGGAGGAGGATCAATATCACGGTCAGGGAGTGAAGCTAGCCCGAAAATAGGAGTAGCAGAGCGTTCGCACAGAGTGAGGATTACGTTGAGAGAAAATCCTTTCGAATGAATTTTCTCACTTTTGATACGTTGGAATATAATGAAATATTATTTATTTAGAGAATTAAAATTATTCATGATTAAAATTAACGATCCACTGTGCATTGATTTACATGAATTTTTAAAAAATTCCGGCTCATAAATTCAAAGGTTTTGTGAAGAATGGAAAAAAATGATAATTTTCCTTCTTCACTGAGATTAATCCGATTTTGCTGATGAAGTTGATGGATTACCGGAATCTCGTGGGCTTCCGTTGGAAAAATCGGAAAATGCTGCAATGCAATCGATTTTGGTCTAGTGATTCCAGAGACATTTAATGACCAATTTTCAGAGGCAAAATGAGATCAGGATTTTATTTCAAAACTCGTTTTATAATATTTCCCAATGAAATTCTGAAAATCCATCAATTTTCCATCGAAAAGTGAAGACAAAACTTGGAATAATTTTTTTTTTAGTCAAATTTTGCGAATCTGTACAATTTTTACAATCATGAGAATTAATTCAGTAATTATTCAAAATAATTATCATGTAATTGTAATAATTTAATGAAAACAATGCAAAAAATCATGAAAAATTCTCAGTGCTCAACTTTATTACATGATCGATACATCTTGCCCGTTGTATCAGTATTTCTGTGTGAAAAGAAAACAATGAGAGAGGGCATTTTCATTATTATTTTCCTCTCGATTATTTTTGTAAATACAAATTGGTTGTTACAAGTGATGAGGGGTAATTGAGAGATAACACGTGTGCGTAATTTTTTTATTCATGATTCGCATAATAAATGAGAAATTTAAAAGAAGGAATTTTTTTTCGAATGCGCATCTGCCGTTTATTGATTAAATCCAAAGTTTCCCGAAAATTCGTTAATTATTAATTTCTCCTGTCTCCAAATAATTGTGATATATAGTTGTAAAATAATAATAATAATAATATTCACTTTGTGCTCCTTCTCTTCCTTTTTCAACGGCAAAAATGCGAAAAGTTCGCCTGCTAATGGAAATTTATCCATGGATCCACATTGTGATTCACAGGAATAACAAAAATGTATTATGAAAAATTTACGCACACGTGTAACATCCAACGTATCATGGTATAAAGTTTATATATTGCACGAGTTTTTTTTTTCTTCTGCAATGAGAGGAACGGGAGAGAAAGTGGCGTAAATTACATGAATGAATAGAGAAATAAGGATGAAAATAAAAAAAAACATGAGGATAGTCTGTAAATATCAGCATTATATTATTTATGTTGCTAATGAGGAAAAATAATAATTATTATTAAAGAAGAAAAGTATAGTAATAATTAATTGAATGAAAGAAAAATTAAAATAATTGAAAATAATACACAATGTGTATGTAAAAAAAAAAAAACATAAATGAAAGAAAAGAAAAAATAGTTAAGAATAATTTCTTTTTTCTCTTGATTTTTATTGATATAAGTCGATAATTATTACCATGAACATTACTTATTTTTTATTGTTATTATTTGGCTGATGATCTCATCTGGAAAAACAGAAATTATTGATAACAATTATGTTATTCTCGCTGGAATGAAATTAAAGTCAGGGCACTTCGATTACGTAGTATAAAATGCCTACAAATAATTATTTAATTGAGATGAAAAAAAAAAAGAAGAAACATTACTCAATATTATCATTGAAAAGGAAAATGAAAATTTCAATTGTGCCTATTATAATGCATTATATTTCCGCATTACGAGTGTATAATTTATATCCGAAGTACAGCGCATTCCAAAAAGAGAAGGAGAAAAAGAAAAAGTGTAAACGAATTTTTGCAACACAAAGAAGAAAAAAAAAGGATAATTAAACATTTTTATTAATTTTTCTATCACTCATTTCGGTATTCATTAAATTTTCCTAAAAATCAAGTTTAACATTTTATTTTCATTCATTATTGGGGATGAAAAACAGTCGCAAATATTTAAGTTGTATTATTAAGTAAATGAAGGTGAATTACATGAATTATTCGATAAATTAATTTATAATTTGATGAAATTAAAATATTAAAACGAGTTGAAAAAGCAAAAAAAAAAATGATAAATAAATTGAGAACCAAAACTACTGAGTTTCAAAGAATTTGGTCACAATTTGAATGAAATAAAGTAATTATAAAATAATGATCAATGGGAAATTATTCACAAACATGTTTTATTGTATGAGAGTCGAGACATTTTTTCATGTCTTTGTATATTTTTATGCAATGTTGTAGAAATAATATTGTTTCAAATATATTATACAGATAATGATTATAACAATAAACGAATTTATATGCGAATATAAGTATTTTCTATATCCATTCATAGGATAAACCTATTTAGTATCTGACCAGAGCTATTTTCTATTATTTGTAAAATTAAATTCTAATTTCCCGCGCTGCGCCACCAGACGGACCTTTCTCCTCGTCTTCATCCCCTCTCCATCCCCATTTTTTACCATAAAAATGGCGGCGGCCTGTAGACTTCGGCATGCGATTAACTGCGGAAAATTATTTTCCAAAACAATTAATTACAATCACAAGCTTCGCATCCTTGAAAGTCGATTCCGGTCCTCACCAGGTACGTGATAATTTATAATTCAACGAGTGTCAGATAGTCTATTCCATAATTCCATTAAAACTTCCATAACAAAAAAATGGAGGTTAAGACCTAAAGATAGGGGAGATTGGGGTAAAATGGACATTCTGATTGAACGGTTTCGGAATTCGATTTTTTTCACCCAGATTCGAAGGGATTCACCTTGGAAAAATTTGAATAAATCACATTTTTGGCGATATCTCGGGTTGTATTGGTCGTACCTCAAAAATTCCCCTATTGATGCTTTTTCAGGATTGTTGAGAGGTGCGAGGTTGTTGTCTTCTCAAGCTGCACCTGAAAGTGCTACTGACCCTGACTACCATAACATTATTAAAAATACCGAGAAACCCACAGGTAATTAAATTAAATCTCTTCTCAAATTTAATGAGCTCAATAAATCAGTATTATCATTGGGGTAATGTATTCTCAGGTGATGCTGCTCAGCATGAATTCCAATCGGAAACAAGGATGCTGTTAGAGATTGTTGCAAAATCGTTATACTCTGATAAAGAGGTAAGACAAAAAAATAATTAATTATTCCTTTATCAATCTAATGAAGATCCATTTAATTAATATTACTCCATCAATATCCAGGTCTTTATTCGTGAGTTGATTTCAAATGCAAGCGATGCTCTTGAGAAACTGAGATATGTAAGGCTGAGCAGGAATTTATCATCGGAAGAGGGTGGTGATCGTGAATTGGAGATTCATATTGTCACAGACAAGCAGAATCGTACGTTGACAATTCAAGATACAGGAATCGGAATGACTCAAGAGGAATTGGTCTCAAATTTGGGAACAATTGCGAGATCTGGCTCGAAAGTAAGACGTTTCTCATTATATTTGTTACGACTGAAAGTTTTTCGTTTATGAATCTACGTTTGAATTCAATTACAGGCGTTTCTAGAACAATTGAAGGAAAAACAGGCAGCAGGTGATTCAGCAAATATCATTGGACAATTCGGTGTTGGGTTTTACAGTGCTTTTATGGTAGCTGATAAGGTGGAAGTTTTCACGAAATCTTATGAAAAAGATGCTGAAGGATTGCATTGGTCTTCTTCTGGGTATTTATCATTTAATAGAGTCGATTAATTATTTAGAAATTATTCTCTTATTTTATCCTTCAAACTATAGAGCAGGAACTTACGAAATCTCTCGGGCAGAAGGTGTTCAGCCTGGAACGAAAATAGTGATGCACTTGAAGGCTGAATCGAGAGAATTCAGCGATGAGGAAACAGTGAATCGTAAGCATCCATTGATAACTGCATTGAAATTCGTAATTATTAAACAACTAAAACTAATCATTTTTATTAGAAATAATTAAGAAGTACAGTAATTTCGTCGGCAGTCCAATCTTCGTTAATGGAAAACGTGTCAATGTCATTCAGGTGAGATCCAAGTTCAACACTAATAAAAGAAACTAATGCCGAAACATCGATTTTCGTGAGTAATCGAATGATTTTGTTTTTCAGCCATTATGGATGATCGATCCGAAAGAAGTAACTGCTGAACAACACGCTGAATTCTATCGTTTCATTTCAAATTCATATGATGCACCGAGATTCATCTTACATTATACAGCTGATGTGCCCCTCAGTATACGAGCACTCCTCTACTTCCCAGATGACAAACCAGGTCTCTTCGAGATGAGTAGAGACACATCTGTCGGAATATCTCTCTATAGTAGAAAGATATTGATAAAAAGTAAAGCCGACAATTTGTTACCAAAATGGTTGCGTTTCGTCAAGGGTGTCGTTGATTCCGAAGATATTCCATTGAATTTAAGTCGTGAACTGCTGCAGAATAGTGCACTCATAAGGTAATTCATGAGTTTCCTTATTTTTTCCATTGCGATTGATTAGAGAAATTTAATTCTAGCAAACTGAGGAGTGTTTTGACAACACGAATACTCAAATACTTGCACGAGAGATCAACGAAACAGCCTGAAGAATACCATGGATTCTATAAAGATTATGGTCTATTTTTGAAGGAGGGCATTGTCACAAATCACGATCAATCAGAGAAGGTACTCTATTTTCAAAGAAGTCAGATTTAATTACTGATTTTCCTTTTTCATCAATCATCATACTGTATTTTAGGAGGCAATTGGCAAATTACTTAGATTCGAGTCGTCTGCGAGACCAGCCGGTGAGCTTGTAAGCTTGCCGCAGTACTGCGAGAGACTGTCACAAGATCAGAAACATATATATTATCTTGCAGCACCAAGGTATCTCATATTCCTTTGTTGAAATAATTATTTTTAATTCTGGTTTAATGAATGAAGGAATCATTTTTTGACAGTCGGGCACTGGCAGAGCAATCGCCATACTACGAATCCTTCAAAAAACGTAATTACGAGGTACTCTTCTGCTACGAGCCATACGACGAATTGGTCCTAATGCAATTGGGTCGTTACACGTCTCGTTTTCTTACATCTGTAGAGAAAGAAATGCGCGATGATAAAGATTCTACGAGTGAAAGCACTATCGGTAATTTTTTTAAATTCAAACTTGTAATTAAATTGGATGAAAGACATTTAACTCTGACTAAATTGATTGCTGATTTTTAGATGCAATCAACAAGCAAGAAGTGGACAAAGTTCTCGGTTACATGAAGAGTGTACTCGCGAAAAAAGCACACGAAGTTAAAACCACAAATCGCTTGGAATCACATCCATGTGTTATCACGGTGCAGGATATGGCAAGTGCCAGGCACTTCATTCGAACGCAGAGTCATCAGTTGAATGAAGAGACGAGATACAATTTATTGCAGCCACGTTTGGAAATAAATACGAATCACCCCATTATGAAAAAATTAACGACTCTTATTGATTCAGATCCGAAATTGGCAGAACTTCTCACTCATCAGGTAATACAAATGATCAGATATTTTGATTAGGCCAAGGTTTACCTAAAAATTGTATTTTTATTAATAAATTTTATTTATCTTTTATCTTTTAGCTTTTCACTGGTGCAATGGTCGGAGCTGGTCTCGTCGAAGATCCCCGGGTTCTCCTCACAACGATGAATGAATTATTGACGAAGGCATTGGAGAAACATTAATTATAAGGATTAATTTTTTTTCTAACTATTAAATATAATAATATGAAAATTTCAATTTGTTTCATCATGTCGCTTTTAAAAATGTGTTATGAATATGAAACTCAATGGAAGAACTATAGGAGAATTTTTATCAAAAAATTAATATAGGATTGGTATTTTTATGTTTGCCCGTGATAACCCGTCACATAAGTCTCTCAAATACAAGGTATTGAACAAATAACGTGCTAAGTAAATAATTATTACGAGGCCACTAAAAACGTATAAAAATGATGGGAAAAAATTCATCGTTTTCTCTAAAGAGGAAGGTACATATACATAATCATGAAGTTCATTACTTTGATTTTTTTACTCACTGTCATAATCAGTGTATTTCACGAATCCTCAGCAGGATATCCAGGCAAGTCCCGTTTCTAAATTTCAAATGTGAATGATACTAGTAATTTTCGAGAGAATTATAATTTTTCTATATCTACTTATAGTTTCGGTATGCTAAACCCGATCTTGAACCAACCCTCATGTATGAAGAATTTTGGGCTTTCGATACTGTCCAGGATGAATGCCGTTTGTTCATAGGGACGAGTGCCACTAGGAATCAATTCAAGTCAAAAAAAGAGTGCGAAATCTATTGTCTATGTAAGTTTATTCTATGAGAATTCAATTACTTCATTGTTGATCTATAACGAATTATTTTATTGTATTAATTTTCAGCACAAGTTGTGGTGGAGGAAGGTCCTGAATCAGTACTATTCGCCGATGTTTAAGTAAAGAATGAAGGAATAGTCACCATTCAAATGACGTTTTTCGATAATTAATATAAACTCTTTGAACATGATTTTTGGCAAGATTTCTCACTGTAGAAACGATTTGCAAGTCCCTTGCATTGTGTGTAATTATATTTCACACACTTCTGTTGAGCTGGATCGTAGCCCCATACTTTAGACCCTACACACGGACCCACATCTCTCTCAATTGTACAAATTTTTTCTAGAGAATAAAAATCATCATTATTCACTAAATTCAGAATATAAGTCACTGATTCACAATAAAATTGTATGCAGCCTTACCCATGCATCGAGATTCGCAAACTTCTTTCAAAATAAAACGATTTTGATTGCCTCCACATCCGCTGTATTTGAAAGGAACGCATGCTTTTTTCTGAGAATCGTAAGCCCAGAAAGGCACACTTCCACGACAAAAACCTGGATCAATTTTGGAGGCACAGGTGTTGTCTTCTAAGAATATCAATGAGAATTACCATGTTGATCGAGATGAGTTTTTGCTATTGAGATTTTAAGGAATTAATATACTTACGAGGTTTTGCTGAAGATTCTCCTAATAAAAAGCTGACCACAATTGAAAATACCAGAATTGATAACTTCTCCATTTTCTATTCTGAACTATGTTCTACAGGTTTCACCAAAAAACGACTGATCTATAATGAGATGGGTCGAATCATTTTATACTATGGAAATATTTGTTCTGTGTGATTCATTGTTTCGATTAAAAGTACAATTTTTGCCCTTGTCATAATTTGGAAATATATTGTCTACGTCATGCGGAGCAAGTTGAAGCTTATTCATCCATATGAAGTCGAGAATGACGTTTTTACATTTGAATAAACACATGTGTATGATGAAAAAATAAGAATGATTATGTAATGAGATTCATTTGAGGAATACTATGGAAACACTTGAATTACAAATTTCCCTCCTCTTACAGATTCCTACCAATTCTCAGACCAAACATCATTTCTCAGCAGTAGATAATAACGAAATTTTTATTAATCGGAGATAAACTTTAATTTATTGACGTCAATACACTTTGCAAACCTAGATTACATTCGGGCGCTGTGATTTTTTTTAAAAACTTTTCCATCATTTCCCTTGATCGAGATTCTCTCTCCCTCCTCTGGTTCTCTACAAACGATACTGAAGTTTCCTTGAGCAATTCATTTGCTGATGATTATCCTCACAGAGTAAAAATAAAAATGAATGAGTCATAAATTCACAGGATTTCTTTCCTTAAAAAAAATTAAAATAGATACAATCTATTTCTATAAAAAGGCATTGTCTTCTGCGCCATCACATTTCAGACTGCAACGATAAATTTTCAAGCCAACGCTAAAACATTCTTGATTTCACGGGCAATTAACTCGACGTGTCAGTGTTTTCATGAGGGTGCGAGAAACAACTAATGCTCAAACAAGCTCCGTCCAGAATTATCATTATTATCCCACATAATGTTTCCAATTATATATATATATATACACAGTTACTGTATATATTTTGTATTTCCACGTTGCTGATCATCTGACGTACATTTTGCGAGGTAAAAGTGTCATCAACTGTCGTTTCACTTTATTTCACTCCTGAATTCAGGCAGGAGAAAGAAACCTTTTGGTAGAAGCACTGCGTTGGGTGTTTTAATAAATAAAAATAAAGGAAAAAAAAAAAACAATACAGATATACAACAAAGGGCGCACAATCTTTCTGGTCAAACCACAGTGGACAGGTGTAATTTTTTTTCTGTCCAAGGTGAACCACTACCCACCTGTTTCATCACTACTTTTCTCTTATGTTCAGTCTCTAAAAGAGTGCTTTGTAATGGCTACTTTTTCTCCATTCAATTTTCGTGAGAGTAGCTCTCAAATTGCAAACGGGACTATTAATAAATTTTTATTATCATGCATCTCAATTGTTCATGTATTTTTATAATTTATTCTCTAACCACATGGTCAGACGAATTTTTTAATAAATTGGATAATTTGCTTTTGAGTGAAACAGCTTTATTCTGATAAAATTAATAAAATAACGAATAACTTTCAGTGCAAGCAGACATAAAAGTGGATAAGCAAATCAAATATTAAAAGAAAGTGACAGAAAATTTCCATAGATGTATTTACATTGAGTGAATATAAATACTGTCAGATGCAAGCTGACTTTAGTCGTGATTTTGAGCCTGAAATCAAAGCTTATTATCAATTAAAAAAATGAAGACACTGATTTCATTCCTTTTTCTCTCAATAATAAACAATTTGATAAATGAATCATCAGCAGGACCTCTAGGTAAGTATCTCATTCCCCTCGCAATCTACAGAATAAAAAAATCGTTTGATTCAGCAAGTGATCCCTTCGTTCACAGACTCCAGCATAGAAACGAACATTTGTGCCCTCGACATTGATGAAGGTTCTTGCGGAGGAGATATTCCCTTCTGGGGCTTCGATAAAGAGAAGAAAGAATGCGTTATGTTCAATTTCGGTGGATGTCGTGGCAATCGTAATCGTTTTTTGACAAAAAAAGCTTGCGAAGCAACGTGTTCAGGTGAATTTATCTTACAAACTCTTCAGTGAATCACTGCCTCTCTTTTTACTTAGAAATGAGACATTTTTATTATTTTCATTTGCAGAAAAAAAAATGTGTACCATTGAATGGGTCAATGGTCCATGTCCAGCGATATTCCAGGTTTGGGGATACGATCCAGAAAAGAGGCAATGCGTTCAGTACAAGTACGGTGGATGTGGTGGACTCGAGCACCGGTTCACGACTAGAGAAGCTTGTGAAAAGTTCTGCTGAAGAGAGCATAAATTTTTTGTTTAAAAAAAACTGTTTCTCAATAAAATTCATTGTACTGTAATCAACTGCGGTTATTCAAGGCTTAATTACACGTAATTTTTCAGTCTTATCATTTATCAATTATGATTTTTTGATTAATAAGATGTCGTTCAACTTGAGTAGACACACGTGTTTTGTTCCCCCTTTTTGTTGGATAATGTTTGAATAATTCGTTTTCATAACGACTCCTTTTATCAAATATTTTAGTCATAGCATTTAGTTACATCACATTGTTTTAAAACCAGGTGGAAACATGGAATATTTGATCTGCACAAGCGATCAATTATGCAGCTTCCATTTTCTCATGAAGACCCATATTCCATTCCAGAAATTGTAATCAGATTATCTTCCATATGATGCGATCAATGCTTTCACCAATTAACAGATATATTCAGAATGAAAAAGCATCGATCAAATGATTTTTAAATATTTCATTGATCACTAATTCCGCCATTACCTGGTATGATACGTTTATTTGATCAGTGGATAATTCCGTCGTTCAAATTCAACTCAATAATAAAATTGTGACTCATTGTGTATCAACGACCAGGGACAAATTGCATTAGTTACTCGATGAAATATTGGTGAAGCCATTTCTTCACATGAAGTTGAGAAACTTCATATCTACTGACGTGAACTATTATTCCCTTGGAGATCAATATTTGCATCATGTGGCTATAAGTACCTAACGAAGGTGATCAGACACCAGTACAATTTTAGTGAAGCACTTGACAAGTCTTGAAACCAAGTATCCAGAAGTAGTGAGTCTCGAAGAAACAATGAAATTCATAATTTTGTTATCGTTGATGGTTGCAGTTTGCAACTGTCAATTCTCCTCCATCAAGGGAAGACCCAGAAGAGAGCCTGAAGGTATGGAGCTTATCCATAAAATTCATCACAAAAGCAGGAATTTTTTGCTAATAATCATTTAATTATCCATAGAATCGAATCTGTGTGTCTCGAATATTGAAGAAGGTGATGGAAATGGAAATATTCCATCTTGGGGTTACAGTACAAAGGCACGAGCATGTGTTCCCTTCACCTATCATGGGCTGAAGAACAAGAGGTTCAACTACAACCGGAATCGTTTCGACTCTAAAGCAGAATGCGAGAAAACTTGTTCAGGTAAATTTCTTTCATCATTTCATGAGCTCTTCCATGACTTCAGAATTCTCCATATGAAATTAATAATTTATTTAATTTTTAGAAGAGGAGATGTGTGATATCAAATACCGAGGTGGCCCATGTCCACCAGCTTTCAAGGCTTGGGGTTACGATCCAATTAAACGAGAATGTATTCAATACTCCTTCGGCAAATGCGGCGGTGGTCAAGTTTTCCGCACCAAAAAAGGTTGCCAGAGCTTCTGCCCAAAGAGATCATCGCAATAGAAAAAACGAAACTTGTATCAATAATTTACCAACGCAAATAAAATAATAGCATCAGCTATTGTCTCTCTTCAAATTCTATTCGAACCCCTCTATCAATTCCCAATGGTATCAATATATTTTACCAACGAATTCAATCACCCTGATAATACTTTTTTTCCAAAACAAGAAGGCAGTAGAAATTGAACGTGATGATAGTGCTCGTAACGATTGGAAATCCAGTAAAATAGTACAAAGAGAAAGGGAAAAAGAGAGAATCCAAGTTAACTCAATTTCAAAGCCAAAGTGACTATGGACTGAGTTCAGAATTCGACATTTGGCATTGTGGAGAGGTATCGGATGAAGTTGAATTGCACCGTTACGTGAATCCTTACTAAGTCTCAGTGGTATCAGTTCCGCTCGTTTGGGTGGCATCACTCTAACGGTCCAGTGGGTATCGATAAGGTGCACTCTGGTGATGGTTCATGCTGCATTCATATATTCACACACGTACAGATACATATTGAACATTAAATGTGGTAAAATGAAAGGCTGGTGGAGATGGATAAATTCGTGTCTTCGTGTAGAGTGAAGTAAGTGCTTTCACCAGTATCAAAGCCCATACACAACATGTATATTCATTTAATTAAGTTTGCATTGTGGAGAATTGTACGATACGGAAGATTGTTATCGGTATTTTACGCTGAGATATGATGAAGACACAGACACATACACCAACAAAACTTTGCACTCATCGTGTGTAAGCGCACGTTATATATTTTCTGTCTCCATTCTTTCTACCATCGTACTTTGCCGCACATTTATATATACGTGTATATGCATTTGCCAGTATCGCCTTCGATCGGAGGTAAATGAACCGGCGGACGCTGCAGAATCTACCACTAACGAGACACAGATAGGCGCCATGTGTTGTACGTATATGCGCCACACACAAGTGCACAATGTCTTTGATAAAGATTATGTTTGTTTATTATTAAGCATTGAGTACCATGACTTTTTTTTTGCATCCTCATTACTTCGAATAAATCAATAGTCAGATCGCTCCCGAGGAATGCAGAAAAATGAGGAATTACCTGATGGTAATGTGGGATTTTATTTTGTTCTCCACGTGATACCTTGATTATCCCGATAATGAAGCCAGTGGATATAATTCAACCGCAGTATGCAGATAATACGGGAGGAGCCATTGGACCCACAGAATTAACCAAAAATCCACCAACCAATTTACTCACTCTCTTCTTCTCTTATAAATGTGGGGAAGAATCGGTAATCCATTATTTCCAAGCGATAAACGTGTTTTGGTTTAATCTATTATAATATGCACATCAATTTTCTGTCAAAACCATATATGTACTTCATAATACACGTGAAGAAGTAGTGGGCACTCATATTATGTCGTAATATATATATACACATTGAGAGACTGCTAACGCGTAGAATTGGTTGCACAGTGGTATTTCGATTTTACGCCCATTCGAAATATTTATGCGTTGGCCATTTATTGGCCGAAAATATGACGGTGAGAACTACGTGCCATCGGAAGAGGAGGAAGAGTACTTCTCTCTTGGCCACTCGCCGATACAAAACGCCCGCGAATGTGGGTGTGAGGGTGCAGTGGTTGAAGGGCAGGAGAGAAAAACCGATTTGTCGTGCGTCATGCGAATAAAAGGGATTTTAACCAATTCCCCGATTTTTTTTAACGATTTTTACTCGCATTCGGCATTCGATTTTCATCCACAATCTATATCGTCCATTACCACATCTCTCAATTAATAATAAACAAGCTTTGGATGGAATTACGGGGTTATTGGGAATGAACTCGTGAATCGTTTGAGTTACAAAATTCATTATAAATGGATTAATCGACAAATTATTTACGCTGTAAATTATTGAGTATTCAATTGGAGTTGATTGACACTTTTGGATGATCGATATTGTCCATCAAATTGAGAAAGTCTCGTAGACTTTGGACGGTTAAAATTTAAAATTAATTAAATTCAAACATTTTACAGCTGTGCAAAGGGTAATAGAATCTGTCTCACTTTGGAGATAGATTCTGCATCTGCTCAATGACTAGTAAATCGTGTAAGTGGTAACAAACTTATTCACAGTCTTGTCACGTAAGGCGATCAACATCATTTCCAACCCCAGTTGGCGATGCGACACGTGCACTTTATCGTTTGACCCTTCTTTACTAATGTATGAAAATCGTATATACGAGTTTATGACTTCTCATACAATTGCATTACAAATTTTATTTTAAAGGAGTAATAGCGATGGAATAAAGTCAACTTGATGTAAACTGGAGCTATTAAAATGTCTACATGCATTATTTTTACACTTTAATTTTATGAAAGCTGCATTTTTCTGATTAGATACTCTTTCAGTATTTTTTCACCAAATCGATTACGAGATATTAATAATGAGAAAAAAAATCATAATTTATCACACAATTATCGAAGAATATCAATTAAAAATGCAGATGTGGCCTCTATTTCATACATTTGTTATAGTAGCACCAAATGAAAATTCAGAGTAAAAATTCTGACCCAAATTCCCCTGAATATCTCTTAAACTAAACGAGATGGTGTAATTTCCGTGACCTTTTTTACAGATAAAAAAATTCGTTCCATTACTTTCAGTGATACCATGAAAAAATTAATGTTCAATAAAATCGTCTAGTGATTGACATGCACCAATAAACATGTGTAATAAAAAATTGAATAATTTCTCCCGCCAATTTAATGATTAAAGAATTATTTAACAAATTCCATATCATGTATCACTTACAGCTAACGACATTTATTGAGGATGTAGAACAATGCAGTTACTTTTGCAATTACTGTCTTACCAAAACATTCCGAAATCTTTTTGGCATCAATTTTATAAACCAACACCTACTCCTGTAACAAGGCGACATAAATGCACAGTGTAGCTTATTTTTTAAGTCTCCATACAAACACATTGCAAGTTAAAATAGTTATTGATAATAGATTAATGGTAACTCTATCCTCTACAAACTTTTAGTACTTAATGCTCAACGAAGGCGTAATTGTATCCCAGTGTAGACTGGAAATAACAGGTCCTTGGGCCTGTATACACCAAGCTCTGCTCGTAAATGCTTGTTTCACGAATAACTTTGTAGTTGAACAGCAATTGGACCTTTCGGCAAAACTTTGCCGATCGTAAAATCTGCGGTCTCATTTTCTTTTCTTCATTTTTTTATTGTAAGCCGGTGCTGCAATCTCCTTATTTTTTTTTGCAAGGTTTCGCCTGTTATTATGATTGAGAATATTTTTGCTGGAAAATAGCGAGATGAGCTTTAATGATGAAAAGTTTGATACTTTATGGGATCAGGGGAATATAATAAGACCGTAACGATGCACGACATACTGAGGTATTCTAAAGCATTTGCCTCGTTAGAAGATGAATACTGTTACATTCTCGCATTGATAATCTCGATTATACACCTGTTTTACTTGGATTAATGAATACATCATTTGTCTAGTTCATAGGGATAACGGTGAATTATTATTTTAATCAGGATCTAATTATTTTCAATGAGTTTTGGGTTTTTCATTTGATTTGATAATCGTGATAGCCTTGATGGGTGTTGATGGGAAGTAAGAAACGTTATGAGAGCTTTATGTAATGAGAAATTGTTGGTTTAATTTTGTAATTAGAGGATATTAGAGAAGACAATGTGTGATATCATGATAATCGAATTTTTCTCAGGTAATTTTTCATTATCTCGAGGTGATAGAGAAAATTGATGATGATTGATGTAGCAGAGAGAAACGAGAATAACACAATTGTTTCCTCATTAATTCAAATTTTTTATTGTTTCAAGGTTTCCCTCTTTTTACCTCTGTTTTATCGATTCCATGGAGAGAATGAATTCTGAAATTTCAGGAGTTGGAGAATTCTCGTGAATGTCAATATGTGAGTCGAATATTAAATTCTACAAAGGCTTCCTAGTCAGTGTGCACGTAGAATGCTGGGTACTTGTTCATCAAATGGACGTACTCCATTTTAGTATGTAGAATTGTCGGTGTAGGAATTTATATTTTATCGTTGGAGAACAGGAAATTTAGTGTGGGTTGAAAAAATCCTGTTTTAGAGAAAATATATTGATTTATTTTTTTATTTGCTTAATTTTATTTTATGACAAGTCTCGCTTGAAGTCATAAAATCGAGGGATTTATTGCTGCATATTACCTGAGCTCCAATACTTTGATTTGAAGATAATCGTTAAAAAAACAAGAAATTCCGTTAAATTTTCAATAATGGAAGTTGTTTACCAAAAAAGAAGATTATCGATGTCTCCAAGTAGATTACTCCATTGACAATATGAACAGACTAGTCCCTGGATCAGCTCCAGGGAGTTTCGAGCATGATTGGATGGATTTTATCCCCAAATTATGCACATGTACATCCAATATCGTCGATTGATATCTTATTTTTTTATCTATTCCTTTTTTCATCAAATTTCCACGATATTAACTATCAATATCTATTTTTCCGATAGATAAGTCTCTTCTCCAGTCATTCGTATCAAGCTAACAATGAAAAATCCATAATACATGGAATTATAATCAAATATAATCGTTTTTAAAGTGCATTCATTTATGAATCATAAAACGTAATTCTCCATCAATCTACTTCACCCCCTTCTATGAATACATCTGAGTTGCACACACGAATTTATTTAACGTCCAGAAACATAATAATTCCCTGTTTACTCTTTTGTACTTAACAGCGTGTATTACGAGGGCATTTGGAAATTTAGTATTAGGCCATAGTGAAAAGAGAAGTGGGACAGAGTTTGTAGTGGTTTTGCCACGCGTATATGGGCAACAACACTGTACGTAGAATTATTGCACTTTCAACCCCACTGCAGGAGCAACTGGATCTCTCCACTGTTTTTACCACCTCTCTCTCTCTCTCTTTCCAAGTGGAACAAAGCCGTTGGGTACTCAGGAGTAACAACGAAAAGCCCATGGGCACCACAGAGGGCCTAGAATGCAGTGGTTGTAAAACACATAGCACCAAGACTAATTCTCCATCTCTTCACTTTTGTTATTCCTATAAACTAAACGTTTGTGCTAAAAGAAAAAAAATTGCAGTAAATTCCTGGACTGACCCGTCGTTAAAAAAATTTCACGACGTAATTAGTGGTTACTGTTTATTATTTGTTGGACTATTGATTTTTTTTTTGAGTTTATGGGAAATTATTATTTGCCTAATGCTTTTTCTTTTATCTTGAAAATTTGCATCACTTTTTTTCTGCATTTTCTATTATCAATGGGGCTTGATATGTATCGTTTGGTATTGAGTAAATTTCAAATTGTTCGGTGCTCCGATAAATGCGAGAAAACTTTGGAGTCTGTATTGTGTATTGTTATAGAGTTGCAGTTGAATTTCAAATATCAGGAGTTGCCACTGACTCTTTGAAAGATGATAAAGACTATTCAACAAAGTTTCTTCACACTGTAAAACTCGT
The DNA here is from genome assembly GCA_963565655.1 of Aleiodes testaceus. Classification (NCBI taxonomy): domain Eukaryota; kingdom Metazoa; phylum Arthropoda; class Insecta; order Hymenoptera; family Braconidae; genus Aleiodes; species Aleiodes testaceus. The sequence continues at coordinate 4,579,442 of OY751412.1, forward strand.
GACAACTTCTCGTTCCTCAAGATATTTGTGTATTCAACTAATAACTGTGTCATTTCAATGAATTTGTGAGATTATTTGGTACATGGAGATATATAGTTTATCGAGGTCACTGCTGCTAGAAAATGGAGGAAAACGAATGAGCAAAAGAATGAAAAAAAGCGGGGAAATAATGCAGTGTTGAATAAAAATGTTGAGAGAATGTCCACGGGGGTGTCACATTAAAAGAGAAAAAAGTTACTAGAGAAAAAGAGAGAGAGGGAAAAAAAGAAGAATTGTGCAGTGTGCTTTCAAGTACAGAAATGCATTACATGTTATTCACATGAAGTAGCCAGTGGTGTATTTTCTCGTAAAAGTTTTGAACCCTGAAAATGACTCTTTTTTTTCCCCCATCTCCTTCACCTCTTCCACTGCCATGTGAAGCTCTCTCTGGTGAATGAGTGCTTTCAAGCCCTATTGCAGCTCCATTGGATTCTTTCCTTCTTTTTTTTCATCAAATTCCTTTATTCCCCCCTTTTTAGGCACGATTTGAATCCAAGGATTTCATAGATATTTCGACTCATATTATCATGAAAATTAATTATTTCTCGCAAATAAAAACGTCAGAGCACTCAAAATTTTAATTCAGTAATTACAGTCTCAAATTTATACGGTAGTTACATAGTAAAGGGACGAGTACTTTAACTCCGACACATGCGCAAGAAATAACCCAATGTCTCTTATTATCCTCACACACACAAAAGTACTAATACTCCACTTATCCTTGATGCAGTTGTAAATAATACCACGAAAAGAGAATTGCCGCGAGAAAGCAAACGAGCCTTTCTTAATTGCATCTACGTTTAGAACTAGTCTATTATAAAATCCCAGTGTAAAATCAAATCTTCATCCGTTTGAGTTAAATTTTTCATTACTAGAGTTTTTTTTTGTGTGTGTACAGCAGTTAACTGCGGCAGTAATTACAATTACGGTAATAACGTATTTCACATCTTTGATAAGGGATCTTACGATTCAATGAGAAAATGAGAGAGAGAGAGGGGATATTTGATCCTACTGTCAGGGTCAAGTATTTCCTATGCAACCAATGATTTTCCCCGATAATTTTCTTCCTTTTATTCTCTCCAATACTCTGCATTCCTCGATGAATTTTTTTTCTTCCTCATTTTTCATTTCCTCGTGGGGCTAAATAAATAAAATTCACAAAAGAGCCACTGAATTCAGCTTCCGGCAATGTTCTAGAATATTGTATTACGTTTAATGTCTATGTACCTTGGTTTAAATTCACTAGTATACCGAAAAGGGTCTCACTTTAATCGAGTTTCGTATTACAACACTTGGAATCCATTTAACCTGAGCTATCTGCAAACTACTGTGTATGTGTGTGTGTTTCTGTCGTTTTATTCAGACCCAAAATCGCAGTTGTAAATCTCGGAGTAGTTTGGAACTCTCTCATTGAAGAAAACTCTTGAATTCAAGAAATAAATGAAAATAAAAAGAAGATGCACCAATAACTGGTTTCTGCGATTATCAGTCGACTATGTACTTTTTAATAACTTCAGGGATTCATGGAGTTGTGTAGAAAATTTTATACGGATGCAGAATATACATGAAAATACTCGATTTTTACGGATATTTTTCACTAAAGTCAGATAAAGTCACTTGAATTGGAATCGAGGAAAAATTATTGATTAATTGACTGACGTTCAATTGAATAAAACCATCAGTCTTTCATTGACATGAATCCATCATTAATTGCAAGAAACTCGATTGTTTAATTGAATTAATTCAGCGTCATTTGATCCGTCGTTTACGATTTTCGATGCAATCATAAACCTCAATATCACTCATCCTACGTACTTTAACGTAAAGTGAAATTCACAGTGCGGTTGAGAAGAAGAAGTCTTGATTAATTTATCCGAGACAAGAGAGAAAAAGATGAGTACAGTGTTGTGGTGGAAGCCGTGTGCTCTTTGACAGGTTTCTTTTCACCTCAGGCAAATCGATCCTTCCCAACGTACAATTCACTGCATAACGTTGTACCGATTTTTTTGAAACTCCTCTTTTCCTCTCAAATGTACGTGTAAGTGTGTGTGGATATAATTTTCCATCTCCATCTCATTCGTCTACTTTATTCATATATAGACGGCCGTTGTTACTAACCAATTGCGGCTATAATTTACCAAATAATATATATATATATATAGCGATGATTGTTTATTGTATTTTTGTCCTTCAAGATTAAAGTGAATTTCCCTTTTTCATTTTATTAATTTGTATTTTACTTGTACCGGTTCTTTTGATTCCCATTGCACAATTCATTGTGATTTCTACATTTTAAAAGTACATGACAAATTGAGAAAAAAGACTTTGCGAAATTTCTCATTACATTCACCCAATTTTCATTAAATCCGTAATGACTCGGGAATTTTTAATTTCACATCAATTAAATAAATTGTGCTTCATGAATCTCTCGTTCTCTCAAATTGAAAAATGAAATGGTAAATTTTTGTGTTAGAAAAGCAAAAAAAAAAAAGAAATAATAAAAACATGACAACATACAAGTGATGGGTCATGGTAGGCAGTAGTCACGATGACCTCCTTCACTGAAGTTTATATTCACATGGAAAATGAATGTCGTAATAACGAAGATCTAGCGTAGTCAGACACGGCACGTAAAGTACATGGGACACGTTTTTCGTATCCTATGTGTAAAACGCAACACTAACGTCTACGTAGAGAGCTTTTGATGGTGCTTTGGTGAGTATATGTGTATATGTTTCGATGCAATTAGGCTTAGTCGTAAATCTCCTCATGTGGCGTATCATTTTGTCCACGGATAGAGATTAGGAATGACGAGGGAAGAGAGGTCAGTTGCAATCAGAATTTGCATAACGGTCAAGTGAGAGAACTCTTTTTCTCACGGCGCATAAAATTCAGTGTACTTCACTTTTTAAAGGGAGGAAAAAAAAAGGGGAAAATTCTTTCCTCCATCCGCACTATGAAAAGATGAAGTTTTGTTGGATTTTCTTTAAATTATTTTCTTTTTCTCTCAATGATTATCTCATTTTATTCGCCGTATCTGAGTAAACTCAGTCAACTTTTCCAAGGGTTGCGAAGTCTTGATAATTCAAAAACCATTAACTCTATTCAAATAGTGAGAAGTGAGAGAGAGGAAGAAGAAAATTACTTTCTCTCAACATCTCTCTCTCTCTCTCACTTCAAACTCTCTAATGAATATGAAACGAAGGGATTCGCTTGAGCCATTAAGTCGACTCTGTGCACATCCCAGTGAGAATCAAACTCAAAGACATTTCTTTTTTCATTCTCGAGTGACGTGAAAACAATTGTGAATTATTCTTGAAGCTTGTTTCGTAAATTTACGTTAAATAATTATCATTGATCTTTGAAATTAATGAGAAATTCAGTGTCTCCAGTGTTAAAATGACGAATTTTTCCAGAAAAAAATGAGGCAGAAGAACATTTTTATACATATTAGACTCTAAACTTTGGAACAAGTATGACGAGATAAAAAATATCTCATAGAAAAAGAAGATGAAAGAAAATAGTACACGAAAAAAGCTCGTGAGGAGTAAAGGATTATATAGAGTTTCTGGGCTGTAGCTCGGGCGCTATGCAGTTCTCATTATCTCGGACCTTTTTAATCTTCCTCGCCTCCTTCTCTCCTGGAAGGAAAGAGCACGAGACTTATAAACAGCGTGAGCCGCAGTAGAAGTGGAAAAACTCGGTGTACACAAACCAAAGAAATTAAATGAAAGTATAAATGATTTACTCCGGATGATTCCTCCTTTTTCTTCACCATGGAAAATCACATTTTTATTTTAATTATTATTTATTTATTGGAGGATAAAAAATTCCTTTTATTTCATGCTGACATAAAAGTTGAAACGTAATTAATACGCTTGAGCCTATCTGCAGTGAGTGGAACAAGTGTCTGTAGGGGATCAAAGAAAGTCCAGTGGAAGAGAAAGAGGAGAAGATGAGGAAGAAGGTGATGGTGGTGTATATATAGTGGTTGCCTCGGAGCACATACACGTCGTGGATAAAATAGTCTTATCGACTTGGCCCCAATGTATCTAATGACGAAGAAATCAATTATTTTACTATAACGGTATATTTTTCAAGAGAAAAGAGAGGAAGCGAATAAATGAGGATACCGATGATGAAGATCATGGGGTAAAAAAGAATGGTTATTTCCTTTTTTTTTAAAAGGAGATAATAAAGAAATAAGGATAAATAGAAGAATGAGGTTTTTGTAACTAGTCTTGATGGTGAAACGAGTTTAATGGGAGTGTATGGGGATATTCTATTCACACCGCAGTTGAATGAATCACTTTGGCATCATAGGAACGTGGGCAAGCTATTAGCGGAACACAACCTGTCCTTTCGTTTCTCTTTTGGATTATGGCTCTCAAAAACAAATGCATTATGAACAGTTGGGTTAACTGCTGTTGGTGAAAATGGACCCGGGCTTTTCGAGAATTAATATTGTAACTTTGGTTGGAGTTGTGAATTATTTATTGGTAGATGTATTATTTGGCTTCAGGAGTTTAATGAGAAATTCGGATTTAGGAGCTAATAAGGTTTTCTCAAAAAAATTCAATCGAACCCTCTCAAAACCGATTTATCCAATTTTTCAATCGCCAAAGATAGTCGAAGATTGTCTCTCAAATGCACTGACTGAGAGGCACTCTCGTAAGATGCATTTTGATGGAAAATAGTCTCTTATTCGAGCAGTCACTCGACATCTCATCGATAATTCGATACAGTTTCACGGATACTATCGCATTACTTCTTTCCGTCTCTCTCTTCCTCCATCACTTGACGACATTTCAGCATCTAGAACAAACTTTTCCATGAACCTTCCACGTTGAGAAGAAAGGGGAGGTTAATAGTGAAACCTACGTACAAACTCTTCCGCCTTGTGAAATAGTTGACAGGAGTCTCTTGGGGATGAGAGTGAGTAATTCCCAATGGGGAATGGTTTCGGCAGAACGACTTTCGTCCTCGTTCCACAATGTTTCGTATGTATATAGAGTGACGTTACGGAAATGTTATATATTGGAGTAACCGGAGGGGAGTAACTCCAAAATCTGTGAAGTTTTGGTAACTCACCACTTGTCACAAACTGCACCATCCAAACTAATTGATCGAGTAGTAAATATTAGTTTGGAGTTATCAAAATTACGGAAAATTGAAACTTCAATTTGTGTGAAAAAAATAATGAACAAACTTCTGCAATAATTGATCATCAGTTTTAGTTGAATCCATAGAAGCATTTCTCTCCCCTCATTCAAGGACATTACCATGTATCTGTACATGTGTTTATACAGTGGAAAGTTTTGTCAAACTGTGGAGATCCATTAAGTTTTCATTGAGACATTGCCCTAGCTACCCTAGTACTGTTTATGATGCAATATGCATATGCATACTCTGAGTTAATTGCCTAGCAAATATAGCCAGTGTGTATAGCCTCGTTTCAAGCCGAAGGTGAGGCTATCTGCGGTTAAACGGCCATTCTGTATACATTCGTGGCTTTTCAAAACGTGTACATTGAAGTTAAAGAGAGAATTGAGAGAGCAAATGTGTTTTCATGTGATGAAAATATTTACTTAATTACTTCCGCAATCTTTTGAAATTTCAGCGATTTATTATTGATTCAGTGATTAATTGTAATTGATAAATAATGAGACAATTGTGTAATTTGTTTCCCGTCAATTTTCTCAGATGAAAAATTCATTGTAAAATAAAGGAAACCTGTTTGATTGGTATCAAAGAATTTATTGATTGGATAATCAAATGCTATTTGTCGGCAATAATTTTTTTGCACTAGTAATCAATTTTTTCATCACATCGATCAATTTTCCCTCTTATCATGAGAAGTAAGTTTGAAAAAAAAAATGAGTAATCCATTAGCATCAGTTAATCTCTCACTGAATGAATTTTTCATGACACAAAATGAATAATTAAAAATTCTAAAATTTATGAATTCATGAAAATAAAAATTGTATTTAAATCCGTTCACATGGAGATTTAAATATCTCGTATAATATTTCGGTTAAAAAACTTTTTCTACTTGTCCTCTGTACCTCCTCGTCTACAAAACGTATTTCCACTGTGAAAACTGTATATATCCGGTCCCAAAACTATTAATCTTCATCCCCTTGGCCAGGAAAGTTGAGAGAACTCGTATTCCACGTCACACCGTAGAGTTTTCGAGATGAAGAGGGAGTAATGGGGGGTGGTAGAGAGGATACATTGGTGTGTGTATAACTGCATTCTGTTATGGATTCAAAGCACGTTAATGGATCACCAGCGCAAATGACTGGTTAACTGTATCTGTGAATTCGTCTCACTGGCAATTCAGTCCAGTGATACTGCACTTTTTTAATTTGAATTTAAAAAATAATACAAAAATCAGTGGTTTATAAAAAGCCAAAGTCATTTTTATCCAACAAATCATTTATCCTGTTTTATCATATCGATATTAATGGGCCTTGCGTCACTGTGTTATTGATTTCATTGGGAATTGCCGAAGAGAGCAAAGGAAGACATAAATTTCGAAGATAAATCTGTATATGAATGCAGTGAAATTTGCTCAGGGCAATGGAATTTACAGGGAAAATTTTGCCGCAAGTATAGAGAGAAAACAAAAGTTTATTTCACTTGATTTTCAACGTGAATGTCTTGTCAAAGTGGAAAATTTTAATGATATAGTCTAGTCTTGGAGTTGTATATTGGACCACCTCAGTTATCTTCAGCGTAATTAATAGTTGTCATCTACACTCGCTGTGTGACCTTCATAAATTAAGTCTGGCGTACACCAAAACGTGTCTCTTCATTGTCCTCTATTTTTGGAGACTCCAAAGTGCATTATATCGTTTTTTTTTTTCATTAATTTCTTTTTTATAAAGAAATGCAGGAAAATTTGGTAAATTTCAGTGTAATGTCTTCATTTCAGTGTAATCAAAAAATAATGATACTTAAATTTGAATCAACTGTTTCCTGGGCTACATAAACCCAAATAATTAGTCTCAATTTTTTTTCCCCCCGAAAAAGGTGAAAACGATGAAAATTATGAAATAAAAATAAATAAAAAAATACATAAATACAACATTAACGTCTCTACACATATTAAATACCTAATTATTCTCTCATTACAAAAGCTACCATATGTAAACTCCCTTTTACCCACAGTATTATCTCCCAACGTATTTCGAGAGTAGCCATAATCGGTATAATCGTGGACCCCCACGTATCAGTACTCGTATATCTGGTGCACGCCCAAGTGAGCTTAATTCACCTGAGGGTGAATTTCTCGCGAAAACCTGATTTTATCGGTTACACTTTTTTTTCTCGAAACATTTAAATCATCCTCCACTGTTTTCTTTTTCCATTTTAATTCGTTACGTGAATAATTTTCATCATTTTTTTCCTCTCTCTCTCTCCAAATAAAAGATTTCTTCTTCCATTTCCTCTCGTTTTTTTTTTCGAGAAAAAAGGAGTAATGAAAGAGCAGCAGGCATGGACTGAGGTGTATAAGCTTTTATGTTTTCTGTGGAGACAAACAATGTAAAAGAGAAGAGGAGTATCCTCGTTCCTCTGAAGATGCTGGATTACTCTGCCCCTTTTTTTAAAATACATATATAGACACTGGTCACGATGAAAACACTGGGGACAGAGAGAGAAAAACTGTAAAATAAGGAGAAAAAAAAGAAGAGGACTTACCTCTGGGGCAGACCGAGGTTTGAGCTCTCTGCATTTACCAGTAGCATTTTCGTGAGCTATTTCGTTCATCCGGCAGTGCTCATTTTTTTTATCTCGTCTTCCTTGAAAAAAAAAAAAAAAATGTTGAAAAAATGAAAAAAAGGAGGAAGTCTCTCTCGTATACACTGGGGGCGTCGGAACTTTGTAGCTGTGTGCCAATTTACGAAACGACAGTCCCAGTGAGACCGCGTAACGAGCGTACGAGGAGTTTCATCCACAACCCCATTGTGGGTGTCATTCCACCCCTTTCCACCTTTTTCTTCATCTTATTGTTTTATATATTTTTATTTATATTATTCGGTTCTTTAAACTTCATTCCTTTCACAAGAATAAACGGATAATAAAATGAACCGGTTTTAATGGCGAATCCTCGTGAATTTATCGACGTAAATCGTGATCGTGGCCTTTATTATAGTCGTAAAAATATCAAAAAACCTCGTGTGGCCTCTGCTCGGTGGAACAATTATATTATTTTCGGGGATTTAAAATAACCAACTATTCATGATAATAGTGACAGAAAAATTATAACTCCATTGAGGTTTATATTATTATTATTATTCGTAATAAATGATTATTTTTTTTTGCTCTCGTCTGATTGTGTGGAAAAATAGGGAGAAATGAGGTATTCGATAGTGGGATAAAGTCAAACGGAGTCGTGAATGAAAAAATAAATTACAGCCACTCTCTGTTGATGTTTTTTCATGAAAAAAAAACGAGACAAATGAGAATTATTATTTTTTTATTATTCTCCTCGAATCGAATGCAATTAATTTACTGGCGTGCATAACACAAGACCATGAATATATGGGGAAAAAAGTGAATGGAGAGGGAGGGCAACAGAGAGATGAGGCTTGTGTATTTTGGTTGGCACTCTGTGTGAAGAGGGAGAAGAGAGGGGCCCGGCCATATTTTATCATAAATAACGCACATGCGGCTCGTTTTGGACCGAACCTTGATTAAAAGTACCGTCCAACCGATGAAAATTATTAGCGTTGTCCCGAGAGTCTAATAACTCCTCCGTTGCGTACATATTCCCTCTCTTTTGTCACGCATTCTCTCGAAATTATTCAAAAAATTGAATGTGTTTTTAAAATATTTCGACAAATAATAATATTTTTTTTTTTTTAAGTACACTCTGCCAAAGATGAATCAATGAATATTCGAGTTCTTTTATTTTTCACAGAGTGTATCGATAAGCCATTATAATGGGTGAAAGTAACGGTAATGAATATATATAGTGCATGGGAAAGTAATTTATCTTTATTCCTCTTTTTTTACTTAAAAATAAAATTCTCATTTTTTATTCTCACCTCCCCGATATTTTGGTGGATCAATTCCATGCCTCAGATACCCTGGTTTAATTATCCACTTGTTTTTCTCGAGAAAGTTGTATTTTTTTCAACGAATAAAGGCTAAAAATACAGCTATTGAATAACCGAAAAAGAGAGATGGATTTAATACAGCAGAAACGAGCAAAAGCAGGCAAAAGCAAGCAAAAGTGCAGCATGAACTTTGAAGATTATGCACACGAATATCACGGGAAGCTGATACTTGAGATTTATTACGCTCAGTGTCACATATGCCTTGAGAATTTTAGCACCGCTACTGGTTCAAGCATATGGTTAAATATGAAACGACACGTTTTTCGCACGCCGGTGTACCATCAAAAAGAATTTAATTAAGAACTCGTTCGTACGATTCCTTAATTCGATTACACTTTGCACAGAGTAAAAAAGGAAACAAATCCGGTTTGTATTTTTTTTTTCACGTGTCCTTTGCTACTTCATAAGTGAAAAATATCAACACACAATATTTTTAATTCCAGAAAATTTTATTATTCAATTTCACAATATTTTTCATTTTAATTAATTCCCGAATTACTCAAGAGTGAACATCCAATTATAACCGAAATTAAAAAAGAAGAATTAGAAATAACGTATAAATAAATAAATCCACATTTCATCATCCAATTAGTCCACTGAATATTCGTTACACGTAATCATTTTTCTCAGCCCAATAATTCCACTAGAAAACCCCAATGCATTCAATTAAAAACCAATTAGGCAATTAAAAACATCAATTAATTCCACGTGTTAAACCAATGGATAATAATGAATTTCGTAATTAAAAAAAAAAAAGCAGCAAGGGAACAAGTAATAAATAATCATACTCGTCAAGTTTTAACGCCTGACGTGGGAGATTTCAGTATGATCAAATTACAATTATACGATTTACCCACACACACATTCACCAACACACAGGCGCTCAATATCCACGAGTAAATCCTCGGATAACTTGATTCACTGATCACGTATGTGGGCTCAATTGGTTCGCGACTTCGGCTAATGACGAGAAACCCTGGATGAGCACACGTACATACGTGCAATGTTCAAATACTCATTCACATAAATACAGTTCATCTATTTCTGTATATACAGGTGCATCATGGATTTCAATCGGCGGTAGTAAATGCAGGTGAGTGACTAGTATGCACGTAAACCCGGTGAAAAGCCGCGATGAGAAAAGGGGCCAGGAATGGAATCATGAGAGGCCATAGACGTATATACAATGGAGAGAAGGGGGTCATCGGCAATCGTGCTAATTGCCACTGAAACTCCGGGGAAATCGAGATTTCCGTAGGTGCTCACAGGCCCATTCCCCAAACTGTTTGGCAATTGGGGATGACACGGGGGAGATTAAGCCTGACGCTAATGTCCTTATGGATCACTGATTTTTCACAATTCATGAAATTCGGATAAATTGTTCCATGCTAAAGCCACTAATCCCTTCTTTCTCATTCCCCCATTCACTCATTTTCACTTCCCTTGTTTTTGTTCATCTGCCCCTTCTTTTTTTTTTTATTCAGAAAATCCGATCATCCAAATTCCCCACATCGCTTTAATTCACTTAACAATAAAACAGAGGTACACAATCAAACGACAATGTCATCGTAATTTTCACAGTTTTCCATTTGTTTTTCATCAATGAAGCTTTATACTTTCGTAAAAAGTGTCAAGATACAGTGCTACCTTGCAGAAATTACCGTTTTACAATCTTCATTCTCTCTTTTCTCTCATTTTCTTCATCCTCTTTCCTCGCCCTATGCTGCACGTAAAACACCTTTATGATCTCTTTCCTTGGATTATGCAGAGAGCGTTCTCTCAACGTAGGCACAGGGCCCAACGCTAAGAAGTAGATGGCGGTGGGAGGAAAAAAAGAAGAGAGCGCACTTATTGCATTGGCCATAAGCCATGAAACACCCCCAAGTTTGGTTACACGTACTCTTCAGAAACTTTTAGCCTTTCAGCGTTCATCCACTCTTATCTACTACACCTCACGTCCCTTACTGAGAAAGGAGAAAAAAAAAGTATTAAAAAAGAATCGTTCCAGAAGAACAGGAGGTAACCGGAAAATTTCGTAAACAAGACCTAATTGGTGGACCGATTGAAGTCTCCATTTATAAGAAGCTTTTTCCCCCAGAAGTTTTCAAATTTTTTAAGAGCTAATGGAAAACATTCTCCATTGAATTTTATCGTTTTTCTTTTAACCGAGCTGAGGTAAATGTATCGACGTTGATATTCTCGTGTAACGTTTGGAGTTTAAAAAAAAAGAGGGAAGAAGAGAAAACATCTTTTCGTTCACGATTCATTCCTTCGGTAACATGTGCCACGAATGACTTTATCCGAGCGAGTAATCTCATGAACGCATACTGGGACCCTATATTTCTCTATGTGTATGTGTGTTTCTACTTATTTTTGTCATTTTTTTGCATTTCTCTTTTTAATTCTGGAGATCGATCACAGGCGACGCCATTGGTGGTTAAAACGAAATGATCGGACACGTGGTAAAGGCAAGAGCCTGAGTATATCTTGAGAATAACGATGCATAGAAGCGATATATCTCATCTCTCAGGTTTATCATTTATCTCCTTTTTTTCTTATCTTCCTCAGTCTCGTACTCAAGATTACCGGATATCTGGCTTGTAATATCGTGGAGGAGAGAGAGGGTAAAATAAGGGGGATAAAATGATTCGGGAAAATAGAATTGAATGGGAGAGGAAGTGAGACAGAGCTGAAGGAGAAAAATGAAATTATGGAGGGAAAATATTCTACTGATAACGGAACATTCCAATGGCGAATAATATTGGCAATAATGCCGTGACTTCAACGACATTGATATTTTTCTTTTTCATATAACGTAAATGAGATTCAAGAATCTTGAGATGCTGCCGATATTATGATGGTATTATTTTTTTATAAATATTTCAGAAGTTTCGTAACTGAATGGTTTTCTTTATTTCTCAAATAATCGATTTTCTTTCTCTTTGATGTTGTGACTGAGAGGGAACAAGTGGAAGAAGCAATTTGTATCTTCAATTATTCTGGAAGGATCAGAAAGAGAGAGAGAGAGAAATTGCGCGTACCCATGAGCATTTGTTTTTTTTTTTCCCTTTATGTATTTATGACCGCCGTGACCCCGCGAAAAACCGGTTGAGGGTTAACGACATGAGTTTGTCGCTCCGTGAAGAGAAGAGAGAAGGGCTTCCACGTGCTAAAGTAGCCGCCCAGATGATTTAAAGGCAACAATTGCAAAGTAGGTAAAGTCCATTGCCGTGTCCAAATATATCATAAATCACATTCGTTAGAATACCTTTTCTTTCATACATTAATGTCTTTTACTAAGCGACATAATTACACACTCCACCCTTTATACTAGTACTACTATTTGTATGGTATTATGAGGACACGATGTAATACAACATATATTAACACCGTCCGGCTTCAACAATCATCGGGTGTCTTATTTACAGCTATCATCATTCATTTAATACGAAAATATCTGTGTTTAATAAATTAATACTCTATTTTATGTAAATTTAATTATTTTCTTGATTTAATCTGGAAAATTTAATTCTGAATGTTTTATCAAATATTTGATGAAGCTTATTTCCGGAAATTCTAATATTATATTCTGACGGCAAATTTCTAGAGATTTTCAGATATTCTCTATTAATATGAATTATTCGAGGGAATTTAATAATTTATGAATTCTTGGAATATTTTGGGAATGAAATCGTTCAGTTTTAGGGACAATTAAGAGTCGGAGGTATCTGTTTTTGAAATAATATTAATTAAAATGGAATGCGTTTATTAAATTTTCGAAATACAATTGGCATTTGCATAACGAATTTCGTACCAGATTAAATCGAGGAAAAAAGGATTTTCCAATATTTTAATGAATAAAATTAGAACATTGAATTATTAATCTTTCGAATGAAATTCATTCTCAGAATCAATGAAAAAAAATTCATCCACAATTTACAAAGTTTCCACTGTAATATAAAAATGTTGAATGAAAAAAAAAGTAGACAAAACAAATAGTGAAGGTTTGGAATACTTTTTCAAGCTCTAAAAAGTATCGTGAGCTCTCTTCGTAAACGCTGCCATCGGCGAGAATCCTATAAAAGCTCTCACTATGTTTATCTCTTTATGGAACATGTATAGGTGAAATTGGTACACAGAGAAACTGGGTGTTATGAGCAGTATACTGGCTGATCGAAACGACATTGAAAGAAAATAGTTGTAGATTTTTTTTTTTTATTATTACCAATGTCCATTGCCTCACGTTTAGTCTCTCTGAATTTTTCAATTCTCCACAAAGCTGTACAAAAATATTTAAAAACCTTCCACAAATGAAATCCATAAATACATAAAATCGTACAATCACAATAAAATTCAATGGAAAATGAATTTTAGAGACACTAAAATTGATGAAACGAATAAAATCGTTTTGAAAATTCCGTGATTCTCTTCGGCGTAGAAAGTTCACGAAAAAAAAAGAAAAATCACTCCCCAAGTTACTACGCGTACATCCACCATTACAGTACCGTAGAACGAACTCCTGCGGTTATCCATGAAGAATTTGTGCTGTTCAACTCAGTGACGTACACATAAATCCGGATGTGCTTTTATAACTACAATAAAAACTACGATAATCTCATTTTTATCTTTCGAGTGAACCGGTGATTCTTCAGTGAAGAGAAAGCGAGAGACAGAAAAAAAAAAAAAAGAAAAACTGAATAATTCGTAATAATTTTTTTCATGATGCATGAATAATGCACCTCGAGATTTCTTACCCGAATTTTTATTTTCATTAAAATTCTGCACTTTTTTAAATTCATCCTCATGCATACGCTACTGAGTACTTGTTGAACTGCCAGAAGCTCGTATTCTTTTGTGGCTCACGCGGTTTCTTTGGATACAACTGGGGCGCTAGTAGTAATAACACAGAGTACCTACGTGATGCGTTGAAGCAATTTCACAACTGAATACGTATGATGCTAGAGTTCGTTTACGACCCCCATGGAAGAATTTTCAAAAAGTCTTTGAAGACAAATAAAAAAAAATAAACTGAACAATTTATCTGCCAGATTATTTTAATTGAATCATTAGAAGCCATTGAGCACAAACTGTTGCGAAATATTTCATTAGAAAATAATTTATTCACTTATCTATCCATAAAAGGTGTTAAAAAAGTCCCATTCACAGCTCAAACATATCATGTGGCTGTGTTATCTATGAGACAATCTTTTGAAATTTCACCCATCCTCATTAATCAGAGTTTGTTGGCACTTGTGCTTGCAGAAGATGAGAAACTTCAATGGCTCTCTCCCCTTCCATTCAATTCGAAGGCGGTTAGAGAGAGATAGTCCCTTGAAATGATACAACTGTACACTAAAAACATTGAAAAGAGAGATTGCAATCTTTAAACTTGGAGGTTTGGAATTCACCGTAACATTATCACTCCTCCGTCTTGAAATAGTCGGTTGAATTTTATAGATTCCATTTTACGACGTTGAATTTTCTCTATCTCATTCCTCGGAAGTAAATTCATCGTGATACATGATTGTAAAAGTAATTGGGGGGAAAAAAATGTAAACACTTTAACCATTGATAATTGATTTTCCAGAGGATTTAATTGGACTATGTAGCATCGAAATTGTCGATCTCTTTTTCAGTTAATCGTAGCTACCGTTTTCCATTCAATTTATATAACTGCTTCATATATTTTATTACCAAATGCAATCTTAATTATTGCCATTCACATAGTCAGATAAAACGTGTAATACCCAACAACATTTAACTCAATCTAATGAATTATCCACAATCTTCATCAACTATATAATTTATCCATTAATTATTGTAACAACACGTTGCTTCTTTATCCACAGAAAACTCTTTAATTAAACTCAATCAGGAGAATAAAGAGAAGGATTCACAAAACTCTCATGACTCTACGACAATTTGCTGATGCTGCATCCTCACAGTCTTCGTTAAACCCGAAATCTTTGTCTATTCAGGTGAAGTTTCAAAAGTGAATGACATCATTTTCTGTTCATCTTCAATAGCTGAATTTTACGTGTGTGCTTCTGATTTGTTGCTATCAGTGTATCGAAAAATTTAATGTTTTGTTCAACACAATCTTGAATTTGCCCGTTTTTATTCTCGTACATACTGCTAATTTCCTTATCACGGTACTTACTCGTTGAAATGTCCGCACGATGATTTAAAGGTAAAACCGTCCGGCCTCGTTCATGTCAGGTAGTCATTAATTAAAGCCTGCAATCGCCCCCGTTGACTATATTCAACAGCCAGAGAGGGTGGAGCAGGAGAAAATATTCTCTTTCTCTCCCTCACACAAAGTGCAATAATTTAGACGGCTTGGGTATTAAGGTTGGGATAAAAGGAGAAGATTGAGGTGAACGAGGTACAGTAGAGAGAGAGAAGGGCTGAGGGTTGGCAAGGAGCGGTTAGAGATCGAGTTTGGTTATACGTGAATCGATTTAAGATACTATGCTGACGTAGCACTCGATTATAAATTATTACATGGTAACCCATCGGTTTATGTCGACGATGCACTTTGCCCTTAAATCGCATGTTAATCAATTATAGAGTCTTAAAGTTTCATTCAATTAGTGCATTGTCACTGGTTTTTTGATTAATTAGTTTTATGATGTTTTTTTTTTGGAAGTGGAATTATTTAAAATCCGCTCATGACTGGAATTAGAGGAGAATCCACTTTTCAGGCTTATGCCCATGTGGTGGGACTTTACCAACAATTGCTGTCAACGCTGATAGCCACGTGAGTGCAACTTTAGATTGGAGTATCATTTCGTAGTTGAACTACTATCACCTGGGTACCAACGTCCAACTACTATTCCACAGAAGGACAGTCTCATCAACACCTTTTGCTACCTTTGAGACTCTAGATGGAACAACTTTTCCCTCTTGTTTCACCTGTAACGACACTTTTTCTTTGAGTCTTGGAGAAGAAAAATGAAAGAGAAAAAGAATACATCGAAGAAAATACATGGAAGTAAAAAGTTTGGGATTTTTTTTCAGAGGAGAATTCGTGTATGCAATTCGTGCATATTTGATGCTTGAAATTTTGCATGAAATGGAAGGAAAAAAAGGTAATGCAGAGAGGCATTAATTATTCAACGAATCAGATAATTCTTCAGTAATTACAAATTGATTATTTAGCGAGAGGAATGAGAGTGAATGATCATCGAATAAGTGTGAATATGAAATGTAGAAGTATATAGGATCAATGAATGTGAAATTGAAAAGCCTTGGTATATGTTATAATTATGTGCAATTGATTATTATTACTAGTCAACGAGAGATGAAATAATATTTTTGTTTCTTTCTCTTTTTTTTTGGGTTGTAATTGCATTTGGATGATACCAATGCGAATGAAATAATCATGAAATAATGGATTCACATGATTCACTGTGAGTGTACTGCCATTTTGTACAAACGTAAATAGTCATTACGAAATTATCAATAATCAGGATAAAAATATCGTTGTTAACCAGGAAGAATAGAATTTAATTTGTAAAATTTGCACTGGTCATATTGAGTACCAACAGACCAATAAATTGGCTCGTTATGGACAACACATTCTGGTTGTTCAATTTAATTCATATTTAATAAAGCCAGTGAAAGACCATTAGTGAATGTTCCAGGGATCTATTTCATCAGCTATATGGCTATTGTATCACGATTTTTCTTTGTACTTTTAAACAGAATAAAATTCTTTTTGTTCTATCAAATGATTATGATTTTTGATATTTTTGATAATTCCATTGGAAATCTGATAGAATTTCCAGGGAAAAACGTGCATCAAATTACTTTTTTTAGGATTTCGCTTGAAATCCCATTGATTATATGAAATATCTCTGGTTTCAATGAAGAGAATCTATTTTACCACATTTATTTCAATAAAATCAGTTTGAAAACATTTCAAATGAAAAAGGGAATGCATCAGTTTCATTGAAACTCGGATGAAAACATTTTCCCAGTACACAACCATGAAAACTCCATATAATTCTGGTATAATTACACGGTGCAGTGACAAAGAGATGACTGGCCATATAAGAAGTTTACTGAAGTTACTAGCAAACTGTCATTAGTCTAATTATATGTCACTACATTGGTATCATGGGATGGGCTACTAATTTCAGCTGTATCATTCACCAGAAATCCAAGAAAATTCTCTGCTCTCTTGACCACTATTTTATTCAGGTAAATCCCACCTTCATTCCAGAGTATTGCATTAACTGTACAATTATCATTTATTCTCTTTTCAATTCCTCTATTTTTATTTATCATTGAAAATAACCTGATTTACTGAAGTATTTCTTCATTTTAAAAATAATTGGAAAATTCAATACTCATGTTTATTTGTAATTATCAAAATTAATATTAACTGAATACGAAGGGAAAATAATTTATTCAGAATTTCGTAATATTAACATCATAATTACATATAAAATAACGATGTATATCACATTTATTTCATCATACTGGTAATTGAAGAATAATTCATAATTATTGAAATTTCCCAAATTTTCAAATGAATTTTATTATTTCTATTAATCAAAATAAAACTCATTATTTACAAAAAAATATTGATAAAATCTGAAGAATAGTGTGAAGAGAAAAACAGATAAATTCCTATCATTCTGATACTTGTAACTTGAAAACAATGAACCGAGTATACGAGTAAAGTTAATCGGCACGTCAACACATCTAGCCAGTGACGAATTGTCTTGAATTTTGCCCAGAAATCATTTACCATTTCTCCCCCAAGAGATGAAGAAAAAAAAAGGCCCCACAATAATCTCCAACATCATCAGCAGAAATTGATGATCTTCTGGTTGGAATAAATTCACTGGAATTTCAATAGTCAAAATAGTATCTAAACTGTAGAATATGTGAGAGCAAAATGGGGAGGATGGTTAATGCTAAAAGGATGTGCTCTAACTCTTGTCTTCCTCCCTCATTTTAAAAATCTCTCATTTTAATAATAGCGGTATGCCAACGGCATCAGAACACTGTGCGCGGTTAGGTGAGTGCCCAAGAATCGCATGGGCTCATAAATCATAACGACATAATAACGTTGAACGTGTTCACAAGAGCCACACGGCGCCTCAAGCTTGTACACAGTTAAAAGTAGAAGAGAGGCATCATGGAAGAGGGAGAAGCGTAATTATTACCATGATGGGTATAAACACTTTTTCTCACGGGCAATATGTTACAGACTCTATGCCAATGGAGAATAACAGTTTTCCATTATTTCTAGCGAATTGAACGAGATCTCGAGCGGTATGCTTATTAAGATTAATTTTAGGTTTTTTTTTTCTTATGAATGATTTGAGGTGAATTTTTACACAATATTAATGATGCTGATGTTTCGAAATGATTTCTATGGTATTAGAATTGTAATAGAGAAATGCAAATTAATTTATCATTGAAAATATTGAAGAGATAATTGAATTTCAATAAATAATATGAAAATATCAATTTTCATACAGTTATGTATTTTTTTATTTTTTTTCAATGTAACAGTACTTATAAATTTCGTACTCTTTAATAATACAACGTGGATACTGCGATTAGTATCATACATGGTGAATTCACCAATACACGAGCATATATAAAATCACCAATATGCACAAGATGCACAAGCGGAAGATCGTGATGACTGAAGGTTTGTGTTCCACTTTGGTATTAACCAACTAGTATAACCTCACGACGGTACACAATACGGTATAAGACTGTTGTACGACTGATTTGGTTTAACAACCATAGATCGAATTTTTCAAGAAATCCATCTCCCTCATTTTGTTTCTTATCTGACCAGTGCGATCCTATTCAATTTTCTCATTCCTCAATACAATGAGGTATACGGGGTAAATAATAGATATGCTCTCCCACGACTCGTCCGTATCGTGTCATTATACTGTAGCTTTCACCCATTGGAAATTTTCTATTGAAAATCATCGTATAATGCATAAAGTACTATCATCCCTGGGCCTCTTCACCTCTTAAAAATTTATGATTATTCATTTATTTTATATAATTATATCGAATGTGGTATTTTCAGAGGTAAAATAGTATTGAATTTTTAATTGCACAAGAGTTCATTTGATTAATGGAAATAGAAATTCTAATTGAAGTTTTCAATTAATCTGCATTTTTTAAATCCAATATGTTTCCATTAATTATTACCTTTTAAATTCAAGCAGACATAATTTAAATCGACGCAAAAAAATCACAAATACTTGAATTCTTCTCAAAC
Source organism: Aleiodes testaceus (assembly GCA_963565655.1). Classification (NCBI taxonomy): domain Eukaryota; kingdom Metazoa; phylum Arthropoda; class Insecta; order Hymenoptera; family Braconidae; genus Aleiodes; species Aleiodes testaceus. Next base: position 4,598,870 of record OY751412.1, read on the forward strand.
AATCCATTTTATTCTATATATATATATATATATATTTACCACTCTACCCACGTGTGCATGTCATCAAACTGAATCCGCAATTTCTGTTTCATTATTCGATTCATCGAAGCGCGAAGAATATCCATAAAACCAAGAAATAAAAAATAAATTCACGAAAGAAACAAATAAACTAACACGCAATTTGAGGTACTGTCGCAAGCAGACGAGCGGAAAATAGCTAATGTATTCAGAGACACGTACCTAGATAATCCAACGACACTTTCCCGTTACAATTCCCCGACATCTAATATCACTTACAATTTTCCATGTTTCCTTCTTTTTATTCGCATTGAAAAAAATTAACCTGACTTTATTATTTTCCCTATTTTTCAACACCTGCGTACAAGGCATCAATCAGATTGATCATTTTTAATGATCCCCATGGCAAGTCGATCGATACCTGTGCCTATTTCTACGATCGATGCCAATCTCCCAACAGTGGCATGTAATTCAGGGGCGTGGCAACGTCCAAGTCCTGTCGGGTGCTAACGATCATAATTAATTCTCCCCCATGATGGTTCCAACTCTCCAACTTGCGAAGAGAGTACCAATACATTGGGAAACTATAGGCAGATAATGTTGGTTAACTCTGGATACCGACGACACGTAACGTCTTCGTGAAAGGGGCTCGACCAGGAGAATCAACTGATCCAACACTGTACACCCATTAGATGCTCCACTGGTTATGCGCCCATGTGAGATGCATCGACTAGCGCCTGACCAGAATCAGCAGAAGGGGATATACTTGGTGGCTGGATATATCGGGATTTATGCAGAATACATTCGGACTACCACCCCTCACTTGTGTGTTCTGATGTACACAACATTCGTCTCCAACTGCATCAACACGAGCATGTGTAATAATTTATTTCGACAAAATTCAATGAATAAATATGGTGAATAATTTTTTAAATAGCCTTCAAATTGTTTTGTTCAGTAAATAATAGAGGAGAATGTTATAAATTTTATCATGAGACATCATCCTATTCATTTATCAAGAAAATTCAATTTGACAGGTGTAATAATTCATGAATATTCGAGACACGTGGAAAAAAAAACTTTGGGAAATAATAGAGAATGAAATAGTGAAGGGGAGGCGGTGAGGGGGAGGATAAAAATAACAATGAAAAAACACGTGAGCCTGGCTCGCGCGACTATAACGTTTCTATCGGGTAAACTTCCTCCTCAGGGAGATAAGGGCCAGGCCCAGCAGGTATATGTATCTATTTACAAGCGTGTAACGCGAGCCCCTATGTAGTTTCCCTTTGCCTCATGAGAGTGAGGGAGAGAGAGAGAGATGAAAGGAGAAAATAAAAAATGAATGGACGAAGAGAATGATGCTGAGGGAGAAGCAAGGGAATGATCACTCGTACACTCACTATGGCCATGCTGATACAAGATAAATTGTTGACTATCGAATACTTGTCTGAATATACACAATTTAACGCGTACACTTGCTACGATACAATGCACAAATCTAACAGTCTCTGTACACGTTTGCTTTGCTAGTTATCATATTCCGTTGCATGAAAATATAGAGGAAATAATATTCAATGGAATTTTATGGGGTAACAAAGGCGGAGAGTAAAAAATTAAAAATAATGAATTTTTTAATAAATTTTGGTTTTTTCAATATCTATTCAATCATCTTGAAAAAGATAAAATTCAATTAAATTAAAAAGCGAATGAAATCTTTGCACTCTTATCTTCCTAGCGATTGGCTCAAATCGTGGATCCATCGCACTTGTTAATGCACCCCGCGTACACACAGTGTGTGTATGCTGTTACTGTACGCGCTTGGCGGTCCCGTGCACAAATTACAGACTTCGTTAGAAATCCTCTCTCTCTCTCTCTCTACCCCACCCTTCGGTTATCAAATTGGCCGATCTACACTGCTGAAGCCCCCTCGTAAAAAACAATTGGGATTTGTAACTGAGTATGTATATGTGGAGAATTCTGCGCGTTTATCCGTTTCTCCGTGGCCGAAGGTTAAGTTACATTACTGTAAACTGGAGAACTAGATGAATGAAAAAAAAAGGTGCTTTCCTCCGGATAATTCATATTTTTATTCACAAATCCCCCGGGGGAAAGGAAATTGAGAACAATGCGTTTATTGATTCGGAAGTGGGTGGGGCAGAATGGTTCTGCTGGAATTCTGATGAAATAAAAAGGCCAGAGATTCTTGAGTATTCGGAGAAGTCTCTCATTTGTTGAAACTTAATGATAAAATCTGGAGAATGTAATTTCTCGTCATCTTGGCATAATTCACAATGAATATCTCTGGATCTTTGCAAAAGCCACCCACATCCGCAAAGCCCTTTCTTTACATTGTTTTACGTACATGTACCTGTGTACACATACACTTTATCATATATCCCTGAGCTTCTCCAATCTCACTCGAGTCTCATGGGGTCGTCTCGCGTCCAGACGTAACAACGTGACTTATCCTTAGGCGTGTATACGCCCTTCCTGACATACACTTGAGTGAGAGAAGAAAAAAGGGACACAAAGTGATCCTTGATGTTCTTTCTCTTTTTTCGTATTTTTGTTTCATTCGTCACGTGAGAAGAGTGACGCTTGACACGAGACGTGCAGGTTTAATGGAAAAACTTTAAATCCTTCAATTCTCTTCTTTTTTTATTTTTTTATTTATTTCATATTTCATTTTATTACCACTTTTTAGTCTCATTCCTTTCCTACCAAACACCCTGCATATAATACGCATTATTATCAAAACGTGGAAGGCTCGACGCTGGCAGTTTGCCCAGGCTCTGTGCTTTTGGGTTAAAATAAATAAATACTACTGGCCAACGCCACCACTGCAGAGACAATCCTATTCCATCTCGTTTCTCTCTCATTCTCTCATTCGCAGAGGCCTCTATTCTACTGTGCGTATCTCGCATGCTTTAATCCAGACGAAAATTTTACAGAATGTGAGCCAACACAACGGGGAGCAAAAAAAAAATCGGGGGAAAATAAATAAAATTACTAGAAACAACGAGTACCACTTTTCTACCGTGAGATTTGCGTTTTTGTATGAAATAAAAATGTGATGAATACTTTGGAATTAAAAGTGTATTAAACAAAAAAATGCCAGATTTTATGAAACTTTATTAAGTATTAATTTTGTATTCACTGAATTATTTAATGGAAAAATATTATATTTAATCAAATAAAAAATTCAAGGAATTTTAACTTTGAAAGAATAATTGTTTCAATTACAATTTTGACAAAATGCATATTTCATTCATCAATTTTGGCTCAAAGGGTGAATTTCCCTTTTTTCCTCTTTCTCTTTAATTTCGTCGTAATTTGAAATTTATTGGAACTTTGCCGGAATAAATAGAAGTGAAGATAAAAATAATTGACGGATATTAAAGTACTCAAGGTCACATTGTAATCATTTTAAATGTTTATTTTTAACTGCTCCACCCTATTCAGTAGAAGTCACGGAGTAGTTGAAATAAAAGTATAAAAGAATGCCTCTTTTACCAAAGAAATTGTGAATGCCTAGTAAAATGTCCTTGGGATCGTAATAAAAAATAAATAAATAAAAAAGAGAAAAAATAACAATGATACAGAACTGTGTGTTAGAGAGAAGAGAGAATGGAGAGGATCTGTAAAATGAGCCAGTAAAGGCAATAAAATGGAGGAAGAAATAAATGTTGCCTTGCAAAAAACTAATTATATTAAATGACGTGAAATTACAGATGTGGAGAAAAAAAATTTGGACGAAAAGAGGAAAAAAAAAACGAAAATTAAGAAGAGAAGCGGAAAATTTAGGGCTTATGTAATGCCATTACCACATGAATATTAATACAAATTGTTGAAACGCGTTTTGCCTCTTAAATGCCTCATTTTTGAAATAAAATCAATATTAATGCTAAAAGTATTAATGCAGAAATTGCGCAATGTGATTAAAAAAAACGTGCATTCTGCTATTTTTCATCGAAATTACCCAATTCTCATGGATTTCACTTGATATTAACACTTCACCTTATTTAAATAATAAAATTAAATATGAGAAATAAGTTCACGAATAGAGTCGTATAGCTGTATCATAAATTTAATATCTTGTAATACAGTCAACTCTAGTGGAGAAGTCGTGGAGCCGTTAGTAAGATTATATGGCCACCTTTTCATAGTTGTACATGAGTTAATGTCTTCAGCATCATAGGTTAAACGTTCAAGAGCGATACAACGTGTCGAAGATTGTTCTATCACGTCATTTTAAAATTTATAAATAATAAATTTATGAAATTATTTTAACGTCTCAATGATTAACTGATTGGGAATTTAATTTTTTTTTTTTACGTTTCATTTGGTCTGGATATAAATTGAACTGGTTGGAGATATTTTCGTTGTAAATAACTCGTGAATGGTAAGATAAAAATTTTCACCAATGTCTTCATAAATAATTTAGACGTGACGAGTTGATAATGGCTTTGGTTTAACGACATTTCAATTCTTTATGTGATCCCTTTGGAATTTACCAGAGTACATGGTTGATGCAGTTGGAGAGGAAGATGATGCTCTTATGTGTGCATCCAGGTTTACGCACTTTAAACTTATGGTATGTGGGCTTCACGTATGACGATGAAATACGTAAACCGTAAAACTGTCGAGGCCTCTTTGCTCGTTAATATTAATCGTTCTTAATTCACCAAAAACATTAAACCTCATCCAGATGGTCGTTCATTCTTTTACGGGCTCAATGAACATAATACACTGATGAGAATTTCTTTCGGAGAGTTTATGGAGTTGGTGGAATTCCTAAATTGCATTTGAGTTTTATAGGAGAGAATGAGAAAGGTTTGAGGGCAGTAGTTTTTTTTTTTTTTCAATATCTTCTGATATTTTATATTATGAGAAATGCCCGAAAATTCCCAATTTTTTTCCCCAGAAAAAGAAACATTACTTTCTTATTTTCTCAGAAGACATTTGAGAATTTTAATGCACCTCCAAATACCCAAGGTAAAACACAATTGTTAGGTTGGCAAAGAAGATAATTCAACTTCAAACATTTTCACTTTTATTATCTCCCCTTGTTTCTTCTTTTATCTTCCCTTTTGTTTCTGTATTTTTTTATTTTTTCAGTAGTTGAACTGTAGTAAGTACACATGACCCAAATCAGAGCAACAGAGAAGAGAGAAGAAAAAAAAAAGGTAAAGGAGCCAAATAAACTTGCGGTAGAAGTGCATCAGAGCTATTGGATTTGAGGTGAAGGGTAGGGGAGTTTGAGTTTCTTACTGGACGAGATAGTATGGGGCTGAGGGGTACAGTCAGGGCTCGATCTACGGGGCCACAAATAAGAGATAAAGCTAGCCTGGCACCTACCTATCTACGATCTGGACCACCCCATCTAGACCAGAGGTTTCCGATGGATAAGAGAGCTCCTGTATGTGTGGGCTCCTGGCTTGAAATCTCACCTCATACCAAAACCATTCAACATTGGTTAGATTGAATTATCACCTTCGATCGTAGCACACGTAATTCGGACTTTTTTCCTCTCTTTTTTTCATTCATCACTCGTATACCACTTCCCTTTGTCTCTCGTAACACTGGTTTTCTTTCTCCTTTCGTGCTGCTTCCTTAATTGAAGAGCGGAACGAAGCTGCAAGTGCAGACATTCCTGAAACAGAAATTTAATTTTCATTAAATTTCTAAATTGATTGGAATATTTGGAATGTTTTATAAATATTTTTAATTAAAAAATATTTGATTGAAATTGATGAAGTTTTGTGAATGGCTAATTCTCCAGTAAAATTTACATGAAAATTAGACCAATGTACTTAAACACTAATCGGTTTATAATTGCGCTCAAATGTAGTGGCGATTAGCTGAAAATCATTTACACGTATATTATCCTGTAGCGCAGTACTGCAAACTCCATTAGGTACATACGTAAATGTCGATAGAATACAAGTATAAACCCCTGTGCATATCAGACAACTGGTTAGCCCCTCTCATCCCCCTCTCTCAGTACAGTATATACCCGTGTCTGGGCCTGTAATTATCGTACTGCCGTTACCACCTGCGTGCACAAGTGAGAGTAGAGCACCTGCTTTGAGTAATACCTTCAAATGCTCAATTTTCTTACAAAAAACACGGAAATTTATGTTTTAAGTGGACACTTGAAATTACTTTTTGTTTCTCTCTCTCTCTGTCTTAAAATTACGAAATGAAATTTAATATGAAATTAAGAACGAGAGAATATTCAATGAATGGATAACACGAAAATTCAGGAAGCACAGGAGAATTGGGAAATTTCATATACACGCGGTTATTCTCGTGTGCACTAACATTGATTTAACTGTCGTTAGTATATAACGTTACCTACGACAACCCATAACAATTAAAACTTTGTGCATTGCCTTAGTCAGAATTTTCCTCCAAGTGTATACACACCCCTTTAACGATAAACTTCAGATCATGATGAATGGAATAAAATTGGTGCTTCAATAAAATGAAAAACACTCGTCAAAATTGCTCTCCCGTTTTTTCGAAAGAAAAAAACATTGGGAATTTGCAACGATTTTCATTCCAAAAAACATGAAAGTCCGACTTTCATAAAAAAATCCTGATAAACGTTTGCAATCATCAAAACCACGAAAATTCATAAAAATAGAATGGCATTTCATTCTAGCAGAGATAACCAATGTAATCCCCTTGAAATTTCCTCGTTTTTTCTCCCATCTCTCGTTTCATATAAAGAAAATGACGAAATCACGATGAAAATAACATGAAAAAATAAAGGAGGAGAACTCCCCATGTACCAGAGCAAGTCGTATCGATTTGTCGTACAAATTTTCGCGTACGTGCGACGCTTGGTAAGTCACAACAATGGGTACGTCGACGAGAACGGACTCGGGCAGGTGAAATAGACGGGGAATAACGGTGGAGAAAGGCAATGGAGAAGAGGAGAGCGAGAATGGGCAAGACGACAGGGAGATACTGTTGGAGAGAGAGGATTTTCAGTCCAGTACGGTACAACTATATGTGTATATGAAGATGGAGAGATGGTGGTGGGTTGGGTGTGATGTATAGGAAAATCGAATAAATCAAGTTCCATAACAATGGCGTGAAAACATTCGCCGTTGGTTGTATCGGCATTCTATGAAATGCAAATTCCGCAAATAGATTTCTATATCGCATTCGTTAATATTACATTGGGTATACGGTTCTCATAGGAGAAAGGAGAATGAAATTGTGAGAGAAACTGATTTTTTTCTGCCTCTTTTTTCTTTAATGCAATCTGTGCAATTAAATAAACGGAAAAAGAATATCTAATTATATTTATTGGTTATTTTAATCGATCGTGTATTGTTGGAGAGAGGAGTGCTGGTTAATTTACGAGTTTTTCAAAAACAGCCATTTCATCGTTTTATATAGCGTACAGTTATGTTTCAATATCACGGTACACGATTCGCCCTCAAGCACTACTCCAAAGGCACAAGAGAAAAAGAGTGCGATAGAGGTGAAGAAGGCGGAGACAGAAAAGTGAAACGTTTCACGCGATGTTGCCTCGTCACCTTGTTCAACGATTGGCAAATGTATGAGTGTGATAGATTGTAATTGAAATGAAAAAGAGTTTGGGAAAAATGAGGGAATGAAGGAAAGAGGAGAATAAATAAACACAAAATGTAAAAATGAAACTTCCATTAGTACGTGCAGTGCATTTCAATAGTGAAAATAACAGAGCCGTTATTTTTTTCGTTTTTTTTTACACGAACGGATTTATTCTGCTCTCTCTCTTTGTTTAAAACTCATTAGACTTTTTTTTTCGTATTTATCAACGATTTCACCGAATTACTTTGGTGATTAATTGATTTTTATTCAATTTGTAAATGCTCTTGAATTCACGAATTTAAACAGCATGTGTGCTCTATCTCACTCACTCCTCTATCCAAATCAATCAATATTCGTCCTGGTTAATATTCTGAATCTGAATTGCAATAAACTGGTATGTCCGCTTGTGTGTGTATGAGAGAGAGAGAGAGAGAGTTTCAAAGATATTGAATCGTAGCGAGAAACTGTTAACTCAAAACTAATCAATGTGAAAATACCCTGCCATCAATTCATCACGATAATATCTCACGAACGTATGTCTCACTTCATTCATTTAGCATGAGTCGTCAATTTTAAATAAGAAAAATCCCAATGATTACACTCATACATGATAAATTCACACATACATCAATAAATGTTAGTGTCAATGCTCATTAATATTCAAGTCTTGTGTTTTAATTTTTAAATTCTCATTTATTACGGAATAAATTGACTGAGATATTTTGAATTTAAACGAACGAGTTTAGTCGTGTGATAGTTATTGAGCACAAAGTGTTTGTAACTTAACGGCCAATTTAACACTGAGTCCAATGAATTGTAACGAATTTAATTCACGAATAATAGATTTTCATCAAAATTAATAGAAGAATTAATAATAATTCAATTAATAAATTAACTAATTTTTCCACATTGGTTAATCATTTGTAGTCAATTATTTGCTTCATTACATACTGAGGTAATAATAATTACCACTGTATTTCCGGTTGAATTTTACATGATTATTGGAGCATTGAAACGTCAAGCCAGATGATCCAGAGAATTTCAGTTAGATGGAAACTGGCAGATATAGAACTGATCATCATACTCTCTCTCTCTCTAAATGCGTGTGATGCATTGGCGTGATGGCACACTGCGTGCCATACCATGAACACGATTGGGAAGTATATTGAACTCTGTGGTATGGTATTTGGAGCTGGTATGAGGTATTGAGTCACATCCTATAGGTTTTGGGAAAGTTCAGTGAGGAAATTCCCAGTGGGTGATAATGGCAAAAAGCGTTAAATACATTTGATCTCGCACAGTGTTCGTCTACTGGAAATTATGATTCAAAACCAGTACTGGCAGTGAGCCCACAGTCACGTATCACCATGATTCACCGTGGTTTTAAATTTTCGGGCAGAAATTTTGAATCAATTCCAAAAGATCCCCGAATTATTTCCACACACTAATGCTAATTGGAATATAATAGCTCCAGTGATTTCTGGAATATTCGATGGATAATTAGTGGTGAATATTCAGATATCATAGTCTGGTATAAATAGGAGAATGTAATTTATGTTAATTTTTCGTTTGGTTATTACAACAGCTGGTTGAGGTGCAGGGGTCGAATATGAGGAAAATCTTGATGTAAAGCTTGCTTTTCTTTTACACCTGTAAGTCTGGATATCAGGGCTTTATGATTTATGGTTTATTCAAAGACTATCAGATCAATTAACTGCGTCAACATTGCAACATATATTGACTCTGATTCTATCAGTCAGGAATCTCCAGCATTGCTCGAATATTTGACGAATTATCTCTGGAATCACACAGAAGATCTGTCAGATTCAGAAGTAGCAAGTGGGTGGCTTGAGGGCGATGCTATAATGTACGAAATTAGGGGAGAAATTTAATTCAAATGGTGAAATATGTTTTTGTTGCAATTATAGGAGCGATATGGATCAAATAAGTGAACTAGTATTTGGAAACACTGTTGTCTCACATAACGTTGCCTGTGTTTACGTACATTGTGGTTTCAGCTTTAGGATACTGCTGCAGTAGACGCAACTGCAATGCATAGTCGCTTGGTACAAGACAGAGCGAAGTGAAATATTGTTTTGTCTATTTATTTGATAAGGACAAAGGGAATTATTATATTCGTGTCGTATGAGAATTTCCATCATGGAGATCTGATACCTGAATACTCCAATTGCACATGGATACTTCATTACGAATCCTTGAAATTCAATAAAATCTATTGCAACGTGATCCATATGCATTTCTGCATGGATTCACTAGAAAATCACGTGGCAATTTTCACCTACAATTTAACATTGATCAAACCCATCCAGTGTTCAACGTTTAACCATACAACTACTTGAATATATAAATGGCAATAGCAATTTTCGGAACTCCAACACTGGATAGTACTCGTTACATCCATTGAATCAATAAATAAACAAGTTACATGGCGAAATGGGAAATATAAGGGGATTCATCATGCAACATGTTTGAGTTTTCAAAATTCATCAGGAGTATGCAACTAGTTAACTGTGCTCAGTGAGATAGTTATTGTTTGATTCTTTCAGTTCACTATGAAAATACTGGAATTGTTGAAAAACTTTATTCCTGTATTTTTCACAAAATCTGGGATAGAATTAATTACTTTTCGCTAGGAGTTTATTTTTTTATGGAAATCCATGGAATAAATTTCACGTACATTTGAAAGCAATGAATATTACAAAAAATCAATGTGTTTTTCTCAATATTTATAGAGTTTTTTTTATCAACTTCCATGTATGAGAGAGAGAGAAGAAGTGAAAAACTGAATTTCCAGATATTTTAATAAAGTTTTTACGTCAACTTTATTTTTATCCTCGAGTCGAGGGAATAATTTGAATTTTTCTGTTTTTCTCCTGTATCAGAATAAACTTTTTGAAGTAAATATTCGAATTTTCAAGCCAGCTTGACGTGCCAATTTTCAAACTTAAATTTAAAAATTATCATTCACATTTCCTCAACTGAGCTATTCAAATTTACGAATTTAATAGTACATCACAATGACAATGATAAAAATAGAAAAAAATTATAATTGTAGAGAAATTCCAGCTTTCACTTCCAATAACTCCGATAATTGAATAGAATAATAATAATGAAAATATTGAATTCTCTCTTAATAAAGTTTCTCTCAATTCCAGTGAAACTCTTCACCAACTTCACCGACACTCTTCATCTTCCTCAACAAAAAAAAAACAAATTGATGAAAGACTTGAATTTTAATTGAAAGAATATTGTCATTTTAATCAAAGCGAGAGTATCAAGCGTAACAGTATTGTTACCCATTGAAAATCCATGCTGATGGGGATTTGCCACAATTCGTCCCTGTGGTTCACAATCGCACATAGCCGACTACGAAACTCATGCCTGAATCCCCAACCCTGTATACCAAAATGCCCACAAAGAACCAAAGCTCTGGTACCAATCCTCCTCCACCTCCTCTCGTCTCTTTCCCCTCCTGAAATACGTACGTGATGAGTAACGGTGTTGGAAGAGAGAGAGAGAGAGTTTCCAAATGACCGCATGTACACTGAATACATATAAACCTTGGTAACACTGGCAACCGGGGATGAAAGCTCACCCATCGTTTTATCCAAAATGGACAATACATATTCAACTGAGTTGAAAATTGCATTTATTTAAATGGCCATATTGCTACGTAGTTTCGATCATTCGAATTGTGGTTTCCACTGATCATCCTCTCCAATAGACTCACAGAAATGATGTCTCTATTTATTCATAGAATCGTTGATTTTTTTTTCGTTCATTTCCCATAACGAATAATGAGTCAATTGAATTTTTTTTCCCATCAACAATTGCATTCCAAATTCTGAAAACTTAATTATTGTGGAATTAATTTTCTCGCAGCATCCTCACAACGAGAATTTCTCTTTCCAATAAAAATTCATTAATTCACCTCAACGTATATATAATCAATTCCATAAATTCCTGATTTTTTCCTATCCTCTGCAAACCTCTGGAAAAATTAAAAAGAAAACATGTAAATTACTTATATACACTTGAAAATGCTGTTATTTACGAATACACAGATATAAATTCAAACTACACTTATTTGTTAGTCATGTTATTTACATTGCGGTCGTTTCAGATTGCTGATTTTATCTTCACAAAGATAGAATTAGTGGTGAAAAGAAAATAAACTATTCTTGAGTAAAAATAAGAGAAGAGAAAGAGTAAAGGAAAAAAGGAAAAAATGTTTATGAAGAAACGAGTGAAAAGATTGAGATGAAACGTCTCTCAATAGGTGGAGAGTTGATAAGCACACTCAGTATTTCCGGAGGATGTCATCCGTGACTGGATTTCTAGTCCATTGAAATGTTACATTTCACCCTCCCCAAAAAACACTTTTCTGGGAAAATATTGAAGATAGATTTTTTTTGATGATTCCATTGGAAAGCTGAGGAAATTTTAGGCGGAAAACATGTATTGAAATTAATTTTTTCGAGTTTTTTGAAAATTCGATTTTTTCACCCAGATTTGAAGGGGTTTACCTTGGGAAATATTGGAAAATCACGTTTTTGCTGAATCTCTCGGTCGGAGCCCAAAAATGACATATGGGGCAAAAACCATTTTTTTTGTAAATGTCGTAGGAGTTTTTGTCAAATAACTTTGTATTTTGACCTCCTACGACAAAAAGTTACTGGACCAAAGTTGTAGGAAATTAAATTTCCTATAACTTTTGTTCCTACAAAATTTTCCTAAACCCCGTAGTTCAGGCGCTAGGGCAAAAAAACACTTTCACCCCCTTTTCGGAGATGGCGGCTAACGCACAAGGGTTGCGACCCCGAAAACTTGGCTTTAAGCTAACCAAGACCCCCCCTACACAACGCGAAAAAAAAAATAGAAGCCTACCCATGTACACCTCGTGAAGGAGCAAGTGAGAAAGAGAGAGGCCGATTGAAATGGAGAGAATCACACCGTTATACGACCCGGGACGCGCCAGGACGCATCGTTCTCTAACATTTGATTCGATTATCCCCATCGCTCGATAATAATTACGATATCTCTCTCTGCACTGAGTAGTACAGAATACAGGCATTTGGTGTTTACGTGAAATCATTGCTGGTAACGTTTGGAAACTGATACTTGCGCGTTTCCCAAGCGCGGTTAACGTCTAATTAGCCATTACACCGCCCAACTCACCCCCAAATCATCGACGATCAAAATTTCCCAACCAATCCACTTCCACGGTTCAATTTGTAATGAATTTGGGCTTGTACCTTATGAATTATCTGTAATAATAATTCAATGGCATGTGAGCAAATAGATAAAGTGCTTCGGAATTAATTGTTCTAATTTTTCAAAAATCCCATTTTCCTCTTTCAATTAATGAAAAAAACGTTCATTGGTACTAATTAAATATTTTATAGAGTGATGGGTAGTATTTGATTAAATTATTTTAAATTCATTCATGAATAAAGTCATGGTTCTTGTTTGAGTCCAATTTAATAAATTGGGAAAAGCTTTTTCATTATATTAATGTCATGAATTTATGAGAAATAATTTTTCATGGAAAGTATGTAATTCTGTATTTATACAGTTATTCATAATGCAAATAAATCAATGTATAACATTGGTAAAATAAACGTCTCATTATGGGTAGAGTAAAACTTTTTCCATGTACTTTTTCATGAGGGGAAAAAAAGGAATTCATCAGAACTACAAACTCCTCGTGTATTCGTTATTTTCGATTGAGAGAAGAAATAAAACATGGATGAAACAGAGGAAAGTATTGCAGTGAGCAATGTTCATACCAACTGGGCCCAATGGATGTGTCAGTACAATGGTAAAGCAAGCTTAATCATCGATGTTCTGACCGTAATTTGGCAAACACGAATGTTTGTATAGAAATCACGAGTGAATGGTGCAATTCAAATGGTCTTCTTGATGAGCATAAATCGTCATGCACATAAATCCGTGTAATTCATTGTCATTTATAATAACAGGAGCGTGTTCACGTCTTAGATTGAAATCAGTCTATCAGGAAAAAAATGAATGAATAATTTTCTGAAAATTCAAAATGAATTAATTCAACATGATTTCAATCAGAAGTAACCTTCAGCTTCACTCTCTAATATTACATAAGTCCTCGGAATGATATACTCTAATAGAAGAGCACAAAAATTGCAGATTTTTATTGAACACCCGGCAAGAGGCTTGTTCAAGCAGTTAACTCCTTCAACCTTCTCTCTACCTTCTTCTCCCGTTTTTATTTCCATCCCATTGTTAAATGTAAATATCATCGTGGCCTAGATTCATTGAAAAACACGTTTCTTTTCCGCACGATCAAATCGATGAATGAGTAGTATATATTTATCTCCGATAGCTCATATATTCCCCCAAAGCATTTGAACAATTGAGTTCACAAATTGAAAATCATCATTCTTCCTTTCTCTTACGGTGCATTTTTTTCTTTAAATTACACTGTCAACGTGAAGTTTTTAAATAATTAATATTGCCTGGGTGGTAAGATAATGCGAAAGTTTATGAAATAATATGGATAAAAATTAAATGTGGATAAGAATTAAGGAAACTTAAAGAGAGAGAGAGAGAATAAAAAAGTGATAAAAATATTTAAAATTCTCAACGGCAAGTATCAAAGGATTAAAGTCGCCAATGCATGACAGTGACAATCCTTTGTTAATGTCGGTAATTCCTTGTATTCCACGGGGCATCATTTATTAAGGTGGCTTGCCACTTGGTACCTCATTCTGCACGAATATATATATATATATTATCCGTGGGTAATTTGTTTGAAAATTTTCGTCTCGGAGATCACAGAATGTGTAACAACTTGATTAATATGAAATTGCCAGAGTGAAAGTAGATAAGATAAATGGCAGATTAAAAAATTGGCCAATAGGGCGCTGGTTTATCTTTGCTCTTTCAAAATATTTGGTCTAAAATTAATGTAAAATAGTTGAGAGTTGGAGATTTTGAGTATTCAAGTCATTAGCAAGTGTGAGAATTTTTCCTCAATTCTTCCTCCAAGATTCATAGAATGTAGTCACTTGCGTTGACAATACAAGATCGTATTCTCAAACGAGCTTTCTGCACTTGCGAAACACGCATGGAATTCAATGGTAGATAACCCGTACGATCTAACAATACATTCCACATGCTTTGTCCCAAAAGGAACAATTAATCGAACACGATGAGAATCACACACACATCAAATACAAGCGTCCATTTGATCTTTCGCGTTAGGTATTCACGTGCAAAATTTCATGTTCGATACGGTGAAGATAGAGAGTCCTGGACATTTACCGGAGATTAATTTATACGAATGCAATTGAGCGTGATTGCTCAATTGCATTGTCTCTGGATATTCCCATTTTTTTTATCTCCTCTTCTCTGAAAATAAATAGAGTAAAAAGTAGGATTTAATCGTGAGATTTTTCGCAATACTACAAAATAACTTTTTCCAATAATCCCATAGATATTATTGATGGCAGGAAAATATCGGAGTAACGAAATAAATTTGCACTTTTAAAAATCCTAAATGAGAGAGTGTGGGTACTCGTAAAAGAGTAAAAAAAATGGGAGTGAAGAGAGAAGTGAAATGGAATAATTCGAATTTATTCTAGAGTTCATTTTTGTGAAATAACTTGGATTGAAAACTAGATAAAAGATTTTTTGATAAATTCCTGTAAACCCAATGGTTTCTGAGATATTCTCAAGAATAATCTGTATTTGTTTTTCACTTATCACTCAAATCCCAAATTTTTATCGCATTCAAATACTTTCATAAATTATCACCAACAAAATATCCAAATTTTCAACTCACCCATTGGATTAACTCCTTAACCGATGAAATTGAAAATGCAAAAGAAATTCCTGAAACTCGTTATTGAATTTCCAAGAGGTTATCAACTGTGATTGGCCTGCCAAACTGGAAAATACCTGTTACAGAGTCTACTCAATCTCCTAATAGTGAAACTGGAAGCTTTGATTTTATTTAACGTGAGTAAATTTACATTCACTCACACGTCGACTAAAAAGCATTAATCACTTCATCACCGATGGAAAATTGCCATGCATTTAGTAACACAGTTCCTAACCTGAAAGAGAAAAAAAAAAATGAGAACAAACTCAATAATCAAATTAAATTCTCCCATATTTTCCACAAAAAAAAATAAAAAAATTCTACCTTTCCCCTGAATAACCTCCAAATCATTCGCTCTAATTGATCAGCAAACCTCCGGCAATGGCTTCCAAACTCATCAATAAGTACCACCAACATTGCTGCCTTTATTCAACCATGTAAACTTTATTTGACAGAAGTAAATTTACACTCGTAAACTCACGAATCCGTAAACTCCGATTCACATAATAATTTATTGACCAAATAAAAGTTTAATGAATTACTTCAAAATGGCGGAAGAATGAGAAAAAAAAGTCATTATTCACGAAAAATCTACATTTAAATAACACGAGAGAAATAAAATGAAAAGAAAAAAAAAAACGAACGAAAACTCTGAGATTCAATGGATCATGCACGAGAGAACACAAGTCGGAAGGTATTCGTCATGATCCTTGAAAAGTTTCTGCGGAAGGGCGCTCGAGCGTGATCGAACATTTCGACTTTTGTGGTAGGTGAAGAGTGCGCTGGTGATCGACATTGCTTCTTGAATCCTCCTAAAAGTCACACTAGTCCCCCTCCCGCCGGCCGGCGGTACTGCAAGGTTCTCAGCGTGCCAACACACTTGTATGTTCCTTCCGCACTCAAACCTTTCAACTGAAAACACAAGAAACAAAAGAAGACAAAAGAAAGTGAAGAAAAAGAATATTCTATTTTTGAAGTGTTGGAAATAAGTGAATTTAATTAATTGTCCAGTGTTCTTTCCATTAGCCTAAAAAATATTTTCGTTTTTATTCACATAATCGTTGAAAGCATAAAAGTGACGCAGTGATGACTGGAGATTTGCAAGCTAAGCCATACTCAGTAGGAGAAGTCTTATCTCAGTGAAGTGGAAGAACAGCGTGCGGACAGGATCCACAAGAGTGAGAAGGGGAGAGGAAGAGTGACTTTGTGCAAAAAAAGGGCTCGGCACTGTGTCGTGTGTAGTGAGATGGTCGTGTGTGCATGTCTCTGGTGAGATAGGTATGCCGATGAACGAGAGGAAGCGAGAAGAAGGAATAGGTAAAGTAGTGGGGCAGGAGAGGGGGACCTGTGTGCTCGGGCTGCAGGAGAGGGGAGCCGAGCGTAGGCTCGCCTGTCTCGCCAGCCGCATGACGCGCTAGTTTCGGCTTGCCGCTCGGTCGTAACGGTCGAAGCATTCTCACAGCGGTCTGTTTACTTCCACGTGGAAAATACAATAATACGTTATCGGGGAAACAGTGTATGTTTTTTTGCTTTATTTTCATAATTCTCATTTAAGATTCTTTTTTTTTTTATTCAAAGTGTAAAATGTAACACAAAGCATAGCTGATAAAATGTGTTGAGTACATGTGTGAGTGTCTTTAAATAGCGATTGAAACTTGAATTTGGTGTAAAGAACGAAAGCGCATTCTTCAAAAGTTTCCTGAGGCAGTGCAAGGGTTCTCATTTAGTGCGGATTATTTTCTCAGTTTTTTACTTCTTTTCTTTAGTTAAATAATTTATTTTGTTTTTCTTTGTAATTGGTGAACAGTGAATTTTTTCTTTCATTACTGAAAGTATATTTGTCAAGTTTTTCCTTGGTTCTCATATTTAAAAGTGAATATTTTATTATTATTGGATTATACACACATTTTTGAGGATCATCGGATGGAGAACACTTCATGAGGTTAGTCAAGACTTCTTTATTTACCAACACTATCATTATATATACCCAGAGTTTTTCCATTGTGTGCAGACGAAATTTTTCCACAAGTGAATCCTCTCCTTTGTGCTTGTGTCTATAACATGTGGAATTTGTAATTGTGAATTGAAGATTATACATACAACGAGATGAAAGAAACGAGAGAATCATAAAATGATCATAAAATTCAATTGTTTATTGTCTTTGTGATTGCCATTTTATTCCTCTCTTTTCGGGATTATTATTTTTATTTAATTCCACCGATTCTCGTGATTTTGAATTGCTCACGTACACACACGTGGGAGGTCGAAACAAAGTAACGAAGAAAAAAAAAAAGAACTCCGATTCAAAGAGGGGATCTGCTTCCCCTAATCCAAACTAGTGCAGCGAATGATTCTGTTCAATGCTATTTATGAATGAAACGAGCGTTAACATCTGAGTGATACCAAAATGAGACGTCAATGGCCAGATTGAGCGAGACAGTGGCTAGCATGGAGGAGAGTTGTTAGGGGGAAATTACTATGAATGCGACGAGACCGTAACGGATAGTGCGTTATCAATTTCAAACGGTTCACTCGGATTAACGTGAGTTATATTACAAACTGGTGTTTAGAGTTACTGGGTGATACAGATTATCTGTATTGGCCTATCCCTACGTATTTGTTCACAATGCTACGGGATTACTCGCACAATGCACTGGAGGACATTTGAAAGAGGGGCAGAGGGAGCATTAGAGAGGAGTGAGGAGAGGGATAATTAAATGGCACTTCACTCCTCACTGACTAACCGCTGTGGGATAATAATCGTCCCGCTTTGGGATGTAATGACGTTGAGAATAACCTTTGTGTCTATGAGAAACCGGTTTTCCGAATTTCATTCGACTTGGTTCTATTTTTCCCTCGTACTCTTGGTTTAGATGGAAAAACGGGGATTTCAAGGTGAATTGGAACATCCTATTGGAAATAAAGGCAATGATGATTTGAGTGGTTCAATGTTTTAATGCACATGATTTTTCACTTGACAAATTTATTTAACGGAGATAAAGGGAAGGGTGAAAACGGTCTATTTTTAACGCACATGCGGAATTTTCGCTCTGAATTTTTTTTCCTTCCACCTCATGTGTTCATTTTATTTTATTCACTGGTGAATTTACAATGGAAAAATCTTTCGCTCTTTGTTGAGAATGTTTCGGGGGAATATAAAAGCCGAGATATACAACGTACATACACAATTGGCCCTGTGGATTAATTCAATGAAATAATATTTCGGTAGAAAAGAGGAGGTCTGTATATAGTTCTAATTTCCCATGGATATCGGGCCTGCCAGGATTTCCCTGGAGGGAAAAAAAAGAGGGAGAGAGAGAGAGAGAGGAGAAGAAAAAGTTTAAAAAAAATAGATCATATATATTCACTCTATTCTCACACAATGTCCAGGGGGAAATATCGAATAAATATGCAAGCTCGATAGGGTCAGAAAACGATGACCGGCGCGCGAATAAAATTCACATTTTTCATTTCACACACACACACACACACAGACACAGACACAGATTTACTCGCCAAAATTCTAGACATCCGTAGAGTATTTTAAAGTAATTAGTTTTAATTTTTTAGAAGCCAGAGGGTCTGAATAAAAAATAAATAGAAGATTAACAAAATGGTATTCTCGTTTTCCCGCTTGCGACAGAATCGTGAGAGACGTGTCAGTTCACAAGAGTTAACGGATTCTCGTTAATTACGAAGAAAAAAAAAAAAATACGGTACGATTACAAGGGCGACAGGTGGTCAAGTGAGGCTTTTACTGTTAAAGAAATAAAAATAGAAAAAGTTGTTTAACAAATTGCCCGCCGACAAAGTGATGTCAAGTAGCGATGAAAGAGGAGAAAAATAGGGATCATGTAATTAATGGAAACTTTGATGATGGAAAATGAGTCGGAAAATGTTGATGCTAAATTCCATTGAATTTATTCAGTGCTTTCTGCAAATACTTTTGTTTATGTGGCTCTTCACAAATGATCAGGAGGTATGTTTGTGTGTGTACCCTCTTGAGCGTTCGAGTGACAATAAAAAACATTGTTTTGATGGTGGGAAAGGGGTAAAAACGTACAACCCTCATGATTCTCGTTCCCTCTGGACGTTCCACAAGTGCTCCAAGCATCCTTCAATCGAGTGGAAAAGTCATTCTTTCAGCGTTTGAATATTTTAAAAATCCATCCAACTTTTAATAGTTGTCATCGAATAGAATTTCATGAAGAAAGCGCCGGTGAAATGGAGAAGACTAGGAAAGTTCAATTCGAGACAGGGAATAAAAAAGTTTCAGAATAATTCTGGGAACGTGCGAAGTGGGAATTAATAGGAGAGAAAATGAATAATTAAATGAAGACAATGATTAATAAATGTCGGAAGAAATTCCATTGCAGCTACTGTATTGAACATAATATCAGTCAGTATGCATTGCCTGCTCGTTTCGTTGTGCCTCATAGTCAACGTCGTCTCATACTGAAGTAAACACTTTAAATCGCTTGAGCCTGGTTTACAACGCGCGTGGTGCGTATTACAGCCACTAACCCAAGAAAACACCTACCGTCTTGGCGTGAACTCGAGACAAGTAGAGCATGAAAAAACCAGAGTAGATATACCAACTGGATAACGTTGCTAGACGGAGCGAGAGAGAGGAATACGTGGGTAATCTCAAAAGAAATGAGAAATCCATGAAGTTGTGATTTTTTTTATTCATTTTTCATTATTATTATTTCGTTATTACTTTGACCTGCGGCTATTGCGTCACGTTTTTTTTTTTTTTTCGAAGGCACTGGGGGAATAATTACGGCGCTTTCGTTTTGCTGAAAAAAAAATGCTGAGACGAGAAAAAAAGCCACTGCGTTATGGGTAATACGAGGTTATAAAAGAAAAAAAAGTTGAAAAATTCTTGAAGGAATTAAATGAGGGGAATGTTAAATATTGCATTACTCGTATTTACGAAGCTGTTCACCGTTATGCAAGAATTTGAGAGTATTCGAATATTTGTTGATGCATGAAGTTACGATTGCTCTATTTCAAATCACCTCAAGTGTCATCCACTTAATTTTTTTTTTTTTTCAAACTGAATGGACTCGGTT
The DNA here is from genome assembly GCA_963565655.1 of Aleiodes testaceus. NCBI lineage: Eukaryota > Metazoa > Arthropoda > Insecta > Hymenoptera > Braconidae > Aleiodes > Aleiodes testaceus. The sequence goes on from OY751412.1 coordinate 4,619,435, forward strand.
TTTTTTTTCATTACTCTCCTTGAAGATTTTCTTCCGCCTGTATGTGAAATATATGCTTCTCTCTTCTGCTCGTGCACGTTTGAAGTTTAACCGCGTATTTTCACCGACGATTTCCACTGCACGTGAAGGTATATAAAAAATAAATTGTGTAAATATTGAGGGCATATGAAGAATTCATTCGCATTCCTCTATTTTTCCCCTCAAGTTTTATTTGTTATAAGGCAAAGGGGACTTTTTTTTTTTTATCCTCCATTCCTTCCTTTTTATTTTCTCAAACTTTATTGTTTGCCTCTTTCTCCCTCTCGCCTTGCTCAAGTGCAGAACGAGTGAAAAATTCTGGGTAGGCATGCCAAGGCCTGGCAGGCATTGCGAGAAAGAGAGAGATGCAGACCATTGAGGGAGATAAAGCGAGAGAGCAACGAATGTTTGAGTGAGATTCGTATGTTTTTCATAACTACCTGGGCGCCCCTGTTGGGTATATTCTCCTTGGGGCAACACTCGGCTCGTTCACTCTGTCTCCATTGTTCTATAGGCCTCATGGTCCGTTACTCATACTGGGCGGTGTTGAATTTCGCTCACTGAAGAGCGAAAGAGAGAGAGAGAGGAGTTATTAACCTGAGCGAAAGAACAAAATGTACAGCTGGACGTTCGTCATAAACTAATTCGAACGAAAGAAAAAAAGAAGAATTCTCTCGACAGAAAAAAAATTGAGTTCTCGGACAATATTATTTTCTATTAAAATTCTCATCCACCGGAAGGAAAAAAAAAAGAAGCGGAATTAAAGAACAGTTAATTTGTCGAATTAAATTCATTAATAATCATGAAAATATGATTACAGAATAACAATTATTTCACAATTTTATCTAATTAAAAATTAATAAATTTTTAATAATCATTGAAAAAAATAAACCCAGAGACAATTAACATTTATAATACCAGAAATTATTTGATACTAAACAAGCTCTGGTATGCAAGGGTCGGCCGGTGGATTTAATAGACATACCACGGTATGAGCTGCCTGCGGTCTCGGTCAGTAACAGGTCTCAACGTGCAGGATTCTGTCCTACAGATACAGGCATACAATTCACCCATTCACCTGGAGAGAGAACCCCCCTTTCTTCCCCCCCCATATCCACCTACTTCCTAAAACTATGAGAACAAAGCAGCACAAAGTCCTCCAAAATTCCTCGCAAAGCATGGAAAATTTTCATCCGCTTTATTTCAGAAAACCGAGGAATTTCAATTTTTACCCTCTGCTTTTACTTCTCTCGCAAATATATTTTCATTCCAGTAATTTAACTGTGAAATATCTATTCTCCCGTTTTACATCATCATATGCAAATGCATGTGTCTCAACAAGTGTTTTTGTTGGGGTACGTATGCTCAACCTGGAGGACGGTTAACTTCCATTGTTTTGACAGTTAATTTTCCAAGTCTACGAGTTCCCTCTCTCTCTCTCTCTCTCTCTCGTTCTACTCTTGGTTTGTGCAGCGTTTAATGTATGCATCTCATATTCAGCCTGTGAATACAGTGTCGAGGGATTGGAATGAGTAGCAAAGTGACACGTTATCAAATTAATATGGTTAAGATATTATCCCCTTTCATGGCTTCAAAATAGTATTCAAGACATTGTAATTCCCTAGTGAAGAGACAAAAAAGGAAATTCGATTTTTCATTATGAGAATGTTCTTTTTATTCTTCCTTACTCTATAATAAAAGGAATTTTATGGAAACTTTTCCATCTAAATGAATTAAAGAAAGTAACAATTACAACAGAGTCAAGTAGGATGCATAAAAACTTTAAGAATTACTCGAGTTTAGTTACAACCGGAAGATGTTTTAAGACGCTTGTTACATTTAACTTCACCAAGAATTGACCCTCATTCTCACGCCTTACTGCGTCTCTTCATAATCTATCGTGTCCGTTTGGCTGTTCGCCCGACGCACTTATTTTATTTTCATCCAAGTACCAAAAAAAAAATAAGAGGAACGAGGAAATAAAGAAGAAAATTGTATACAACAACGATAAAAATGTGAAAAAAAATAGGAGAATGTGTACGTTGAGTGCATCGGTAATAATCGGGAGATTCGAAGTGAACTGTTTCCTCTCTTCTGACGCTCCAACCACTTATTTCTTTCTGGCTCGAGTCCAGCTGACGATGCCCATGCGTCTCTCATCTTTTTTCCCCCATCTTCCCATTCTGAGAAAGGAAAAAATCATTCGAAGACCACCACTATCTCCAATGATAACCCACATGAATAAGATGACACGTGACTGTGATATCGTAGCAGGAAATTGTTCATTTGAATTAGAGACAATGATAGTAAATTATCTGGGTGGTAAAATACGATATTTTATTGGTTTAAATTTTGAAGAAGAGCAAGGCTCCCTCAACACACAAAGTCACTGCGGTTTTCAGCGTTAATGTTGTATCTAACTTTGGATATGTAGTTGGGATTAATACACGTTGGTGCCACAGCTGCTGGCACGTTAATAAGCTTCTATAATACGGTGTATGGCGGTCCTTAAGTACACACAATACCATGTGCATACACACCTTATTTTTTTTTCTTTCTTTTATTCTCAACAACAATTTGTAATTTTTGCATACATGTGCAGCTATTGTATGAGTGTTTAGTTAGGTTTACACAAACGTTTAGAAATATAATTTCTCCTCTGTCAATATTTCCTTTGATGTTATTTGCTGAAGGTCAATGGGCAAATGAGAGAACGGATTTCAGTTTGTTAATGTGTTTTTGATTTAATCTCGGTAATTTGATACACTTTGGAGATAATCAATTTTAGAGGGGAATTAATTCAGTAGCTAATATTATTTGAAGTACACAGTTTTGAGAGGCATCTGTAAAATTGGTGAATTAGTCCGATGGAAATATGACACTTGTTCCTTTTTTTTTTTGCCCTCTGGGAATCGGAGATTTTACGAAAATATTTTTTTCGAGGGGCAAAAAAAAAATGTAACGTGTCAATCAATTTCTTTACATTTGAAATTCTACACTTTGTCCGTTCTATTGTCAACAACGGCCATCAATTCATGTGAAATTCACTTTATCGGAATTCCTGGTATGCGCCTGAGCTCTCTCTTTCTACTCACTAAAGCGTCAATTCGCCGTCAGATTTATTGCGCATCATAAAGGAAAGAAAAATATGGAGAAAAAGGAAGAATTTGGTGGGGCAAAAAAATGTATGAGAAAACAAATAATGTTATTTATTTTTTTTTCACTATTGAGAAGACACTGTAAAACGTTTACATGCAAGAAATGAAAGTTGACTGAAGCTTATACAATATTATCGCAAGAATATCTCAATCCTCGTATTTGTTCTTTTTTTTCTCTTCTCTTTCCTACCTAGATCCAGTTACGTATATGGTGGTCACTGCTTGGTACGAAGGTTATGTATTTTTAGAACCCACGTAATTCATACAATTTCTTTGATAAAAAAGAAATACACGAGAATTCCGAATGTTGAGGTAGATATGAAAAGCTTAATTCATCGGGTCTCTCATATTTACTCTGAGGTAAAACGTAATCCATCTAAATCCACTGCAATACACCAATAAAAAGTATAGGTAAGGACTTGAGAATGTCGTGATCCTAATCTTTCTTCACTTCATTCGATTGCCCACTTGAATTCTCCTCTTCTTTACAATCCTTCGAGTCATATCATGGGCATTTCATTGCCTGAATCATTATTGATTTTGCCTCAACTATGTATTCGTAAAATGTAAGTGAAACGTATATTCATTAAATTTTCTCATTGCCCTCATTTTTTTTCACTCTTTATTCAATGCAAAGGAGGTGCAAAAAAATTGCCAGATGAAACCAAAGAGGAATTGAAAATGTGGAGAGTGATAATTAGCAATGCAGCTTCATTATTATTCACCTACAATATACGTAGAGTCTCTTTGAGATATTTTTTTTAACCATAATTTTCACGTGAGAGAAAATAGTGCAAATACTAGAATTGAGTTATTAAATAATATTCCATTTTCACGAGAATTTCGAGGAGATTCTCTTTGTTCTTTGTCGCTGGGGAAAAGTTGGATATTGGATGAAAGAAAAACAAGTGAAATAAAAAAAAAAAGCCAATGAAAAATCCGTTGGTTCCAAGATTCTGTGAGAAATGCAGCATGTTTTTTTTTTCAACACGCTATACAGAAATGTGGATTTATACGCAAAGTGTGACAGTACTGTCGGAGAATCTGTTGAAGCGAGTAGGGTTGACCGTTGGCTAGTGTACAGTGGCAATCTAGCGTCATTACCGGCATTACAGAGCTCGTTAGTCTCATTTATATTCAAGGGGGGGAAGACCTCGAGTACATACGTCCCGTCTTCATGCAGATGTATATACACATTATATATCTACATACATAAAGAGTAATACACAAGTCGTCAAGTGTGGATGGGATTCTTCCAGTCTTTTCATCCACCTCGAGTTTCTTCTCCATTTTACAGCTTTATTTCTATACCTCATATATATATATTATTTTTTATCTCCCTTATTTCTGTCCCACTTCCTCATTTTTTTCCTCCGCTAAACTCCATTTTTCCGCCCACTTTCTTCCTTAAAGAATTTTCATTCTGCTCCCGATTTTCCGATGAATAAATACTCACAGATATTGCACTACCTGCGCGTCTCTCTACGTTTTTCTCTCTTATTTCTCGTTGTTCTCTCAAGATTTTCTACTTTCGATGGAACGATGCTGACTTTAATGGTCCTCATCGTCGTTGGAAGAATATCGAGCTGACGTTTAAACTTCAAAGGTTTATTTTATTTCTTTTATTCTCTCTTCATCTTGTGCTTCAACTTTCTCTCGTTTCTTTCGTTCCTGTGACGGCGAGCTATTTGTTCGCCTTCGGCCATCGTCAGAAGTAACGTTTCGTATAGAAACGCTATTCGTTACGTCTACCTCGAGTAGGAGAACCTAGTGTATACATTATTCCCTTATTTTATTATTATTATATGGAAAAGTGATTTTTCCGTGGCTTTGAAATTCTTCAGGGTTGACTTCAACCATAACAATGTTGTGAACGATGTCCTTTGATATATTTACTATTATAAAATATTTATTCGCATTTCCTTTCTCTCTTTTTACGAAATCGAACTCTCCAAAGTTCCCGGAACTATCCGGGGAATATTACAGAAATAAATATTCCCATTTAACTGATCTCGTATTCTATCCAGGATGAATCTACAACGAAATTCCAAAGTCTCCCTCACTGTACTCTGAATGGAGAGCAAAAAAAAGAAGGGGGAAAGGGGAGCATGCCTTGTATGCACCCTCATAATTTCCTTCTACGGCCTGCTCCAAGCATTTTCCATTGTGTCATCCTCTTCACCCCTCGTAAAGGTCATGCACAGACGGATTTTTCCTATTCCCGACCACGGTTCAACCATCCCCAAATTATTGTCCCCCTCTGGACCAACTACGTCTTTTCAAGGGTGTTGGGTTTATTGCCTGGGATCCCATTTTCCTCCCCTCTTTTTACCACCTCAACACGAGCCAATACGAGGAGGGTGGTGTAGATATAAAGGGAGAAGGAGGCTCCCAGTTGTTGGATGATGATTCACCCCCTCCCACAGGGGCTGTAAACATCCTCTGCATGATCGTATTTCATGGCATGAATCAAATAGCATCAATATGGCCCATCTAACAGATTCATTAATCTTTTTTTTATAATTCATTTATTCCTTCAAATTTCATGATTTCATTCTTCAATTAGAGGCAGGCTAATTCAGAGTTTATGAATGAATTCGAAATGATTCATTTGAAGAATGTTTGTACGGTTAATCATTTTGGGAATTTTTCAAATAATAATTTTTTGAATTTAAAAAATATGAGGATGTAAAAGCATTATTTAAAAGAATACCTACATTGCCATATGCTCAACATAAAATCTCAAATGCGCATGATATATTTAGATATTATCATTCTCACATGGCGTATGGCTATCTGTGTGTTGGCCAGAGCACAGATATTGTATTACCGTCTGGTAACGTCTTGTTACTCAACGCTTTTTTTTGTGGCGCCTCGGATATTGCCATGTATATACACGTCCTTATCTTATCGCTTCCTATATTGGATTCATTTCTCTCTTTTTATTATTATTATTATCATCAAAGGAGTGACACACTGTAAGCCAGCTTAAGCCAAAGTTATACCAATCATTTTTCCCTCTTCCATTTAAAAAAAAAAAAAAACGCCGAAGAACTATTGAAACTTTTGTAGAGTTTTTCTGAAACATACTTCCATTTAATCCAGTGGTTTCATCGGATTACACTTCAATTATCTTTGAGTCCCAGTTCTCATGATCCACCACTCAGCTGTCAGGTTAGCTTTCTTGAGAGGTGAATTTCCGAGGGCAAACTTTTCTAAAACATTTTTGGAAATGCTCAACTTAATTATAACTAGTGTTTCAGGGAAAATAGAAAAAAAAAGAAAAGTTAATCGCTTTCAGTTTAATCACAAAATCTCTTTTTCTTCTGTTTTTTAATTGCAGTCGGTATTTCAATCTGGTTTTTTTTTTTTTTGTACATGAAATGGATATGAGCCAACAGTGTACTGACGTATCTATCAGAAAACAGAGATCCTCGTGTTTGATAAAAGTTTAAAAGCCCAGGGCTGCCATTCGAGTGGAGTAGAGCAGATTGATCTGTGAAATGTAAGAGGCATAACGTAAAACTATTTTTTGTTAGTGCTGTTACATTTTTATTATCGTATGATATGATGTAATCAGGAGATTCTGAGGATGTTATGGATGTTTTATTCATCTGGATAAAAGATATGGAGATTAAATTTTTGTATTTTGGATTTTTTTAACGGTTATTTGTGGATTAAATCGGGCATTTTGAGTAGCTGCAGGCAGAGTTAATTGGAAAGCCATATTGCCGAGTTAATTTTGCCAAAAGCGCTACTCTTTAAGTGTAACTACTGTTGGGGATTTTTACGTTTAATAAAAAAGTCGCTTGTCATTGCTGGGAAAATTGTCAAAAGCTTTAAATGCCTTTGAAGCCGGACGAAAATGTTGAAATAACGTTTGAACTCTGCTAATGATTGAATCAAAGTTTTTTTAGTTTTTCTTTTTTTTTTATTCAGAGAGTCGCGATGAAATTGACTACAATAGATGAAAAAAAAGTTGGAGTGTTGAAAGTTCACTGGGGAAAAAAGTAGGATTGTGATTATAGGATTACATCTGTCCCAATTCCGTCATGAAAGGGCTCAATAAATTTGCCTTTTTTCATTCAAATTTCTTCATTCCGGATAGAAATAAGTGGAGAGAGAAAAATGAGTGGAAAAAACATGCGGTTTCGTATTTTCTGAATACTCGAGTATGCTTAAGAAGTCAAATCTAGGGATTTGGGAAAATGGATGCGGATTGTAGGTTGGGGGATTTTATGCGAAATCGTACGGGATGTAAGCACGTTTACGAAAAAAAAGGAGAGGGGAGTGAAAGAGAGAAGGAAAAATCGAGGAATCGATGTGTGCACTCGGCATGCATAAAATATATCGAACGTAGAAAACGCAGTCTACACGCATACTGCATACGAGCATATAATCTGAGAGTCACGGGTCGCTTTTATTCATGAGGTACAGAGAGACGTGGTCCTTGCGAAACCTCTTATACATTAGTATATCCTCATATAACTTTTGCTTCATAATGGTTCTATATATTATTTATGGGATACTAAGAAGTCGTAGGAGACTTATCAGTTGAGGCAGAATTTATTGAGTAATTGGGGAATTATTTGTCATTAATTGAGTAGTGAGAAATATGATTTTTATTCCTCAATTTTATTAAATATTGAAGATATCTTATTTCTGATGATTCCATTGGAAAGCTGAGGAAACTTTACGATGAAAATCATGTGTCAAAATATTTTTTTTTCAATTTTTGAAAAATTCAATTTTTTCACCCAGATTTGAAGGGGTTTGGAAAAATGTGAAAAAATCAGTTTTTTGGCAATATCTCTGGTTCTATTGGTCGTAGCTCAAAAATTCCGATTCGAGGTGAAAGGTGAGCTCATCTGCCATGAATTTATGTGGTTTTGAAATTAAAAATACGATTTTCTTAGTACTTGAAAAAAATCGTATTTTCAATTTTAAAACCACATATATTCATCGCAAATCCCTTCAAATCTGGGTGATAAAAATCGAATTTTTTGAAAATCCAAAAAAATCCATTTTGACACTTGATTTCTCTGTAAAATCGTCTCAGCTTTTCAATGGAATCATCAGAAAATCGCTATCTCGAATCGTTCAATCAGAATGATCATTTTACCCCGATCATTCATTCTCGAAAAAAATAGAACAATATGAATAATTCTCCAATTCGAGAGACTTCTATTCGCTCGAGGAAATCCTTTGGCCTTTATTCAGCCTACGAATGTTTTTTTTTTCTCCTCGAATTGTCAGGACGAAGAAAACTTTTATTTCCCCCGACGTTCAAAAGAAATTTCCCACTTCAGAGACATTACATTTTTTTTCCTTCTTTTCCGGGTCGGAGATGAAGAGAACGTGTCCCAAAGAAGAAGTAGATATTATCTCCGGTGACTGGGTTGATTCTCATTCGATGTCTCAGTCTTGAACGTAGAAAATTTTCGTCGCCAGTATTCGAGATTCGGTGGCTCGATTAAGTCACCGTTGGCTTTTCACAAGAGAGATGTTAGGGAAGTGAAACTGTGAATTTTCTCCCTTATTCCGGGAACATAAATGTGGAAATAGTGGAGAAATGGTATTTCTGAGAACAGCACTTTTTTAATAGAAAAATAATCATGATAAGCATGTTGATGCCGATGAGGAAATAAAAGAGTGTCACGAATTGGGCAATCGATAGATTCTTATCTAAACAAATGAACAATTGTTCCCTAAATACGTTGAAATTATTCTCCAACTTGTCATTCATCCTACAAAATAAATTATTTATTCAATAGAATCATAAAGGGACTCTAATCTCAAAACGTTTCCTTACAACGTCCATTTTACGCCATTTCCTCAAAATTACACTACCTGTTAACAACATTTGGGGAAAATTGATGAGCATCTATCGTATCCCCATACGCTCGCTTATTGCGTATTAAAGTGAGTGAGTTACGTTATAGTGCACGTTTAGGGCTGAAGTTTACCTCGTACTTGAGGGGCCTCGTTTCTCCCCTTAACATCGTAAATGTATACACATTGAGCGGGAGGAAAGGCGCAATATATCCAATGGGAGGGGCAACATTGGAATGCCTCACTGCACGATTTTGCCTGTAACTGGCGACGATAGAAGTGGGGGATTTTTCACCGCATCCAAGAATTTTCCAACGTCCGAAAAACCGCATTGCCCGATTTCCTCTCGTTCTTATGCCTCGTTGCACTATCTCCTTTGTTTACTTACGACCACCATTCGTTCTTTCCCTGTGTCCCTCGGACAATGCTAAATCTGAGACGCAGTAGAATAATAATAATAAAATGGGAGTTTGTGAATTGTGGGGCTTCTTTGAGAGGGACGAGAGAAATAAGAGGAAAGGTCAAAGCTTTGGGTTTCGTGATGCCGATACTTGATTCTCATCATTAGCTCTTGTTCTTGGTTTTTCAAGTGGAATGATTCAGAGATGAATGAGATTCAATAAGATGAAACAATATTCATGGTTACTCTGTGAGAATAATGGAAGACTTTGGTACTTTATTTAAATTTCAAGGAAATGTTTTTTGATAAATTATGAGGGATAATTGGAGCTCATGGAATTCACAATGAACGACATGTGTCGAAATTTATTCAAGGATTTTCATTGAAATTTTAACTTTTTTAGCTTTACAATGGAATTATTGGAAAAATTCGCTTTCAGAGAGCTTCATTGTAATGTCCATATTCTTCCATTTTCAACGTAATCACGATATCATAGCGGATTGATTTTCAACGGAATAAATTCTCTGGTCTTCATTAATTGTGATGAAAGGAATTAATAATGGAATCATATCAGTGTGATAAAGCTCATTAATAAATTTACTCATCATTATTGAATGAAGCACAGGGTGAAGTTCATGTATTACAACGCTAATTACTTGTTGAAATATTTTGGCTATGATATGAAAACATTTTATCCAATTAGTATGTTTAAAGGGAAAATTTCACTCATTAATTTCATCCTGGAATAATTCCTATCTTTTTATTTTCAACTTTTATTGTTGAAATAATTCAAAGGCAAACTTTGTGCATTTGTGTTTTTGGTTTCTTTAACCCCCCCCGTTAATTGTGAGTTACGTGGTAGAGCGGACAAAATACTGGTGAAGCATGCACAAGGTGTCTCGACTATACGTCTCTTCTATGGGTTTACTTAACGTGTCTGCGCCACCTTTACTTTGTCTTCGAGTTTTCTTCGTGCCAAACGCTCCTTGTAACGTTTGCTGGCGCATACATTCACAGCTATATACACACACACACACGTGTAAACATGGCAGTATGAAACCAGCGTGCCAATATAATGGCTCTCGATGGCTGACGGCATCTTTCTCTTTTCACTGAGTTCCTTTCTGACCTTCCCCTTCAGTTGGGTCACGTATGTATACTCTCTACACACAAGCTCACCTTGAAAATCCTTTCGGTTGAGAATTTTCAGCAGTAGCGTAACCATAACACTTTCAATATTCTGCTGATGCTTCTGTCATTTCTGAACGACTTATCAAAAAAAGAAAAAATCATTAAATTACAAATAAGGTTCATAATTTACTGTGAATCTGCACAAATTCAAGAGCCATTAAAATCATGCATGAATAGTCCATTAAATCAATCTCAGAATGAGGTAATAAATTTTTTCATTTACATCACCGTACAATAATAAAATAAATCCGACATTCATTGTCATTGAAGCCAATCTAGAATTTTCAAAACTCAGAATAAATAATCCCACACAATTCTCTACAAACCAGGAGATAGAGAAACTGATTGATATATATATATTTTTAATACCAACCCATTTTCCAAGAAAACATCGAGATTGCAATAAACTTTACAAGCAACCTCAACCGTAGACACATTCCGCCCTTGAGCGGTAATTCAATCTCGTCACGGATCAACTGTTCCACATATATACACTTCCATACATCGTATTTTCCCCCTCTGTTTCCATTACGTAGCACACACACACACACATTCGGCCTTTTTTTTTTTCCCCAATCGTTACTACACGTTTCTTCTTCCTTGCCGACGGGAAGCAGAGCTCTCCTCAACGGCATCTCTCCACTCTCCTCTTCTTCTTCTTCTTCTACTTTATCGCCTCGTCTCGACGAGGGTCTCAGAACAATGCCCGTGCCTTCGAGAGAGCTACCTTTCCACCACTTTTCCCTCCCTCCTCTCTCTGTATCCAACAAGCACTCGTATTCACTGAGATATGCTCGTTGCACCTCTCCGTGACTGCACCTCAAGTACACACGGATACATATATATATGCACATTGCATATTGCTCCAAGTTCTTCAATTCGCCTCTTGGCTTGAAAATACCAGCCACTTGGAAAATGATTCTTTACGATGGGCTCTATAAGCCTTCACTACATATATACGTAACGAGGAAATTATCGTTATTTTCAACGGCTATTCAAGTACAGGTATTTCTGTGTAATTCACATTTTTTTTGTACTCTTATTTTGAAATTACAAATATTCTCTTCATCACTTCTTGAAACCTAACAAATGCTCTTCAGTTTGTTTCAAATATTGTTGATTCAGCAAATTTTTTGAATAAATTTATTAAATTTTGTTCTCTTGGAATTGTTTGTTCTCAAGTAAAATCTTTGTAATTTCAAATAGAATCCTGACCTTCTCTCGGGTTCGTACGTGGACAGCTTTCTCGACGACGCACTGTTGCGAAACACACGGAGAAACCACAACAAACTTGCACAAATGTGCTGTTTCTCTTGTTTCCTCTGTTTATCCCTACTTCAACTGTACCTACACTTACCACATCCCTGGTTACACTCTGGGCATGTCAGACGGACACGGGCGTAAATCCACGCGCTCCTCGAGACGGCCAGAGTTATTTACAGAGTGGATAACCCACGCCGTAAAGCGCTCCTGGTGCGCCGAGTGGCCAGTGTAAAAGCCGAGGTAACGAGGGCTACATATTCGTGTTTTTGCCATTCGAATGGGGGATATAAAGGGGCAAATTAAAAATAATGCAATTATCCCACGCTTTTAATGTTTCCTCTTGTCTCTCGTCTCTTTTCTTTGAAAATTGAAGAAACTAGAAATTTAATGGATTCTCATTTCCATGTGGCCTGGAAAAAAACGTAAATTTCTGGGGAGATTAAATATTTGATGGAAATCTGCATCAGCTCCTCGAGACACAGCCAAATTTCCCAAAGGATTTCTTATCGAACATTTCGCAAGAAATGTTTAAATATTCATTCACCCGAAATACGTCTACGCTTCTCGTTTTTTTGGGAATTAAATTCAGATGAAATCCAAGGAAAAAGGGGTAAAATGGAGACATTCTTGTTTTATGACTAAGCTGCAATGAATTAAATTCACCTCTTCCACTTTCTTCTTATCTTGACAGATAAATAGAGTTTTGAAGCAACACATTGATAAGTGTCACGCAGATAATGAGTTCCTCGGAAATGATAATAAAAAAGGATAAAAAAAAAATAGTGAAATGTGTATTTCTGTGGCAGCTCTGAGCTCCATGGGTCGTTCTAGCCTATATCCTAACTTCCGGTTGGATAAACTTTACGTTGGATTATCGAGGAATCGTCAGATAGGTGGATAGTGTAAATATATAAATAGGAAAATGGAACGATGAGAGCCACCGTTGGGCATTACGACAAGTTTAACGGAAGAAATGTCAAATGCAGCTTAACATTGTACCGTGAGAGTACGATGACAGTTACGGAAGTAGTGAAAAAAGAAAAAAAAAAAAAAGGTTAAAGCAACTGCTCAGTCATTTTTTTTTTTCATCCTCATTTAATTTATTTTATTTGATTAAGTAACAAAGTTCTTTTTATTGAATCAAAAGTTTCTTTAATTATGTGAAATTCTCGGGGGATTATTCTCCGTCACAGATTTCTTTATTCTTCTATTTTCATCGCAAAAGTTTCATTGCAATGCAAGAGAGAGAGAATGTAGGCTACGATAATATTTGTATATGAGAGAAAAGAAAAAGCCACTGGGAATTGAAGAGAGATGAAAAGTTTTCGAGTGGAACGATCGATGGATGAGTTGTCACTGGGGTTAATTGACACTGACAACGTTGAATATCGTAGTGCCAGTGCACTGTGGGAAATTAGAATTGACACGTCTGCGTCATTGTTAAAAAAAAAGAGAGGAGGACCACTTGCGCGCAAGTCGGGGAAGATCAGGCTAATTCCACGATGAAGAGGAAGTAATGTCGAATTTAGAGTTAAAAAAAAGTCAGTGCCAGGGATTCAATGAATTAACGAGAGAAGTAATTGAATTCACTGTCTATCAGAGAGAATAATAATAATTTTAAAAAATGATAGCTAATCAAATTTTTCTGTCTGAGTTAAACTGACGTCAGCTCTAAAATGTTCCTCCATTTTCTCTATTTCCATTTGATATTTGCATCACTGCCTCGACGATTGGCTGAACGGTAAATGAAAAAAAAAAAAAGCCACACTTTCACTCGTTTTTAGTCGATAGAGTGTGCGAGATAGTGTGGGATGTGTTTAGACAGGTAAACGTGAATAAAATGTGCAAAGAGGGGAGACATTTGTCCTTATCGATAACTAAATAATCCATCGTATTTTTTTAAAACCAGTAAAACACGAAGTTGACTTGATCGGAGTACATGAAAACTCGACAATGGTATTTTCAATGAAATGAAATTTATTGGGACACACAAGCACAGTACATTTCCGTAACCTCTTCTGAGGTAAATGATCGAGAGATGGTACGGACGGTTGAATTGCAGTGTACAATAGTATTTGGTAGATAGTAGCTGAGGCCTGGGAGACTTGTTGGGAGGCAATGGCAGAAGAGGGGCCATAGTGGGGTGATTCTGAAAACCACCCAGGGAACTAGTGACTGGACAGGCCGGAAACGTGGCACGAATTGAATTCCACTTTGGCCGAGCGTTGTCGGTGAAGCAGACCGTAAAGTGCAATGGGGCGTTCGGAGTCAGACTTTTCGAGTGTGTGTGAGTGTAAGCGCGTGCTGCTGCACTTTCGTTGGCTTCGCTGGTAGTATCTAGCAATGCAGTGATCGATGATTCGTCTTTTGTTGCATTAAGTGTAATCCCACTTTATCATTTGCTCACACTAAATTCTTCCTCAATTTTTCTTTATTTTCATGGGGTGAAGCGGAAGAAATTGAATTCACTGTATAATTTACGTATCAGGAGACGATTTTTTTTTCCTTCGAATTAAATATTTTTTTCACGTATTCAATCAAGATGTTCTCTTTGTTAACGAGAAAATCCCATTAATTCCATTTTTTTTTCTTCTACTCTTTGCTCTATTTAAATCGATAAGTAAACGCTCTTTTTTTTTATCCTCATTGAAATACCAATTGGTGAACGATTTCAGATGGAATACTAGAGACAGAGAATGGGGACTCAAATGTTTTACTTTATTTCCTACTCGTCCTGCTATTGGTGAAATTGATTTTCCATTCAGACTCCATGGCTCTTCATTTTGCCTCTCTTTTATTCCATTTAAATCCATAACAAGTGCAATAGATTTCTCCGAACTCATTGGAAAAACAAAGATTGAAAAATGACATAATAAAATGGCAGTACTTGGGTACATGTGTATGTGGCATCGAATCAAATGCCGAAAGCATAGCGTTCGTCCTCGTCGCCCGTGAACAATAGTCGACTGGTTTACGGTACCCCACAAATTTACATGACAACGGTCTAAGGCGTTTGATCCTATTGCTATAGCACAGCATGAGGTGATATGGCCTTCCTCCTCTTTCCCCTCCCACAGCACTAATTAATCGCTCTAACAAGTAATGCTGTAGTACCAACGTTTCCGTACCAATAGACTATTTCCCTGAGGCCTTTTACGGGGTTTAACTTTTTGAGGTTAATGTAGTTAAAGGGAATTAAGGAAATTTCCTCATATTTTCAGTATAAATGATACCTGAATTTAATTAATTTTCTTTTGTTCCTTCCTTTGTGGTGAACTCGAATTTTTCATGTATTCATCGTGTATTTCAAGAGCTTGAGATATAAAAATTCCGGGGAAAAAGGCAATTTTCAATGATGAGAGAGAGACGAAAATACATATATTTCTATTGTTATTCTGTTTGCGTTTTAAGAGCCTTGGAAGAACGTCCCTGGTACCGAGATGTCGCGCAGTGACTAAGACTTCTTGGGAATTGTTGAAAGAACGCGAGCCGTCTACTACTCTGGAATTCCGCTTGTCGCGGGGGATAAAAAAAGGCGAAAACTTATATATATATAACACATTCGTCTTGCACTCGGTTTATCGCAAAGATATATACATAGACTCTTTATTTTTTGAGATAAACGAGAAATAGTGTTTCGTAAATGTGACGCACGCGAAGAATAACGGAATTCCCTGTGACTGAGTGTAAATTAAAAAGTCACAGGTAAAATTTAAACTCGTGAATTCGTAATATTTCTTCTTTTTTTTTTTTTTTTTTTAATTCCTCATTCTCCCTTCGAGTGACGAACTTTTGCGATGAGAATTGCAGTAGAGTTGTGAGTGCACATCTTGGGCTCTTGGAAATTAAATTAAATTTTCTGTCGTCTTGTGGAGGAGAGAGGAGAAAAAGAAAACGAAGAATTTGAAAAAGAAGAAGAAATAGAGGGAGAGAGAGGGGGTAAAAAAATTATATTAAGTTGGACATTTTGTCGTAAATGAAGATCAGAAAGTGAAAGGATGTTCGTGACTCTGCAATGCTGGGTTCTTAATTACCCGGTCTTGTCGCCAAATTAATTACGGCACCGTAAAATTATTTAAATTCTCGACAAGTTTAATGCATCTTCTGCCTTTTTTTTTCTTATCCCCTGGTTTTTCATGATAAAGTTCAAAGTGGATTGAGGATAATTGGAGAATTGGAAATGCCAAGCGATTGATAATGATTTTTCATTAATTATTTGTGAACAAAAAAGAATGAGCGTTTTTTTTTTTTTTTCTTATTAAACACTCTGATGAGATATTAAGAAACGTGGATGCAATTAGAGACTGAGTGCATGACATTCTAAGCCAGCCACCTCCCACCACCCTCTTTTTAGAAAGCGTGCTAATTGGTGTCTCCGTCGTTACCTGATATTCTAGCTCAACAAAGTGGGTCCCAGGTGAACACAAGAATGAGGGTAAAAGCTCATCTCTCTCTCTCTCTCTCCTTCCTCCGTACTATTCCTCATAGTACGAGTAAGTGAATAATTTTCATAGAGCAACTCCTTCGTGTATATTCACACTTCTTCATTTCCTCAACGGAATTCCTCTTTTTGCCTCTACATAATATATAATTCCCCTGAAACATGATAAATTGACAAAAGTTATAGCTATTTGTCATTTGTTTTTTCATCCCCTGAAACCACTCGAGTGATGGACTTTTTTCGTTTCACCCTAATGTGTTTATTTGTCGCTTGTCGGATTGCTCTGTACGTAATCCTTCATTTCTCACCAGGAACAATCACAAAATTCATCATAAATTCTCAACAATAGTTGTGCTAAGAATAATCCCAACTGAAGAAAAAGAGCATTAAAAATGTATTTACCCCTCATTGACTTCTTTTCAAGGAAGAAAAATAAATCGTTAAAAATTACGGAATAGAGTAAAAAAACGTATTCTTATCGTGTTCAGATGCTCAATGTGCCAACTGTAACGATAATGGCAGTCTGCATAATTCCTGAATGTCTCAGAGTCACGACAAAGTATGAGGAACATTTTGAAATTTAAATTCGCCACGTTTTTATAACACGAATATCGATAGACTCCACCCAACATTCCATAAAAAAAAAATTTCAATGCATTACCGCCAATTATTTGATGTTAGTTCTGTTAATTAGGTTAATTTTCATCACTCCCTCGTCAAATGGAATCTACAAATGTGCAGTGTTCAGAACAGTTATAAGTTAGTTTCGTAATTATTACGAATGCGTCAGTTAGTTGAGAGTTGAACAGCACCTCTGCTGCATATAACCGAAGAGTTTCACACAAAGGACTATTGTAAACTGAAATACCGGATTACCAGCGTATCAAATTAGCATTAGATTAACCGAGTTAGTTGGCTTGTCTCTTTACGTGTGAAGGATTTTCCTCAGGGGCTTGGATGGAATCGATGGACCGCCTCTCACTTTGGTCATTGGACATTGTGGGTTGTATAAAAATTTAATTATTGCACTTGGTAATCCTATTACCTGTTCTGAGTCCTCCAAATCCGCCCAAAGCAGACTCTTCCTCTTCACCCCATTGAATCAATCCAAATATTCACCATTAGAACTCTCACGCACTTGTTGCACTACACAAATACAAAATGTAGAATTCACGGATTATTCAAGATCCTTATCTTGCCTCTTAAAAACTAGTTATATGACACAGTATACTTGAAGCAATGTAACTGCTTGGAGAGGCCGTGTGTAGGTGTCGCACATGGGGTACTTGAGTGTGCACAAACTGTCGTGTTATCTATGGTAGTTCCGGGCGTCCAGCCGTGCCAGTTACTATATGTGCGGGATGGACCCCTGTTGAGAAACGACATTTGACCATATAGGTTGGTTGGGCTGCTTACTCGATTTACCCAACTATGAACAACTGCTCTGTTATCAGAGCTGACATTTCAGACATATCAGCGGTGGAATTCCAACGGTAATGCAATAAACAATTTCTAAAGGCCCCTCTCTCCAATCGAGATTAACTTGGTAATGCAAATGCTATATGACATGTAATGCCACTGATCTTAATCGTAAGAAACGATTCCACCAGTTGCAATGGCTTCCCTCCCCTTTTCTCGAGGTACTTGACATGTAACACATCTTACAGTCGATATATGAAGTTGCCTCGGGGCATTCCTAGTATTAATCTTCGTCAATCTTCTGACATGAAGCGGAAAGAGAATGAGAGAAATGAGGTGGGGAGTGAAGTGGAGTGTACGGTGAATTCTGGAAAACAGTGCACGCGAGGAGAACGAGCCAAGCAGTCAGAAACCCCTCGGTAACTCGTTATCGTCCTTTCGTACCTAATGGAAATTGCATTCTTACCATTCGTCTTGGACCAAAAGCGTGTTTCGATGGGTAGCACGCATATGTGCGTGATCCGCAGGCGTTTTCGCGTCAATAAATAGTACCTCGAGGTGATACAGATAGCTTGGAGAATTATGGAGTGTTTCAGGAGGGAATGAGAGTTGCTTCAATCTTTTTTTTCTGCGCTTTCATAGCTTCTTTTGATGTGCCGAGAATATAAGGTTTGCTTGTTGATGTACATGGTCGGATTTTGGGATTTGTTTAGTTCGCCGCTGGATGTCTGGGTTAATAATTTAATTAACCATATTCGCGGTGATATATTAATATCCCCATAACCACGAATTTATAACTTCGTCATTTCCGTTGGTTTTGGTGCAGTACAACGTAAATACGAGTTTATTACCTGTCGGCTGTGGACAGATCCACTGCGTCTGCACCACTGGTATGACATGGACGAGTTATTAGTTTGCACTATTGTATGATTCACACAATGCATTTGCCTCTATTCTTAACCCCACAATTAATAATCAATCTAATATAATTGATCTAATGTCTACATGATCATTAAATTGGACGTATAGTGTTGGATGTTGGAGTAGAGGTGAATTTGTGAAACTACTTTGTTGACACATTGCGAATGGAAATATTCGTTGATGCAAGAAAAATTTAATCAACATGTTGGACAATATCACAGATACCTTTATTCTAATTTATTCAACTGAATATTCTGGGTAATATTCAAATTTTATGAGGTACATTCTATGAAACATTTATGACATTTGATCAAAATTGTTTTTCTCTCTTCTGAAACTTGGAGAGAGAGAAAAAAAAAGGGGAATGTAGAAAAAGTATAGGAAGTTGGAATGATGTAAGCCAACTGTATAATTTCGAAATTCACCCACCACTTTGGATAATTTATATTCAAAATTCACGTGAAAATGTAGAATAGAGTTATCAGGGCAATTCCATCAGTGAACTTCATCAAAAATTCAGCTATCGTCAAGTATTTGTGTTTTAGAGGGAGTTAAAGAATTTCGTTACGCCAAATTACCTCCACTTAGTCAATCGATAAAACATTTATCTTTATTTTTTTATAATACACGTGTATTTATATTATGTTAATGAATAACATTTTGTTGAGGTTTATGGACATTGAGAGAGTGTTGCACTTGGGCGTGGTCGATTATTCGATCACTCGATCTTTATGGAATGGTTACTTGGTAACGGTGCAATAGATTCAAAAGAAAAAAAAAGTGAGAGAACATAGAAAAGAATTTGATGAAGCTAAGAAAAAGTGCAAGACTACAAATTGATGACGTTAAATTGATAATCGACAGTTCATATGCATCAATCAAATTTACCATCTCTGAAATTCAAACTCCATGCAATTGCATACCACCAATATTCGTATTGGCATTTCGATGTGTCATCCTTAATGAAAGCCACGCTAATGCATCATAGTTGTCATCCTTGCTGCAATATTCCTGGCACTATCCTCTTCAATGCACGTTAGTCCATGTAACAACGCACGGACTCCCTGGTGCAATGAACCACGAAACTAGAAAGTTATGGGATGGAAGAGAGCCACCCAGAGTCAACCAAAGATCCAACTTTATTATTATACTGCAATATCTTTGAATGTATTTTCCTTTTTGGAATTATTGTGACACGCATCATGTCGTTTAGTACTCCTCTGTCATGAAATTCTTGGGACATTGTTTAGAATGCGCGAGTTAAGTGTCTCCGGATGCTGGAGTTTGATAAATACCTCAGTAAATTACTCTCCTTAATAATCAATTGAGCGAACTCGAGTTTCCACGTAGAATTTCATTAATTTCGGTTATTAATAATTCAAGACTGTAAAATTAATTAAACGAAAAATTCATTTCTCAAATAAGCGGAAATATTCTTGAATAAAATCCAAAACTTTTGAGATCCCGAGAAATTTAATTCAATCTTTATTTGCGGCAAATAATAAAATAAACTGCGGCAAGAGTTTCATAAGGGGCTTTCATGGCTTTTCATTGAGCCTACTTCAGACTGTGAATCGGGGATACAGCGTACTGTGTAACGATCAACGGGAGCCAAGGTTCGCCACAGTGAAAGGGCGAGGTAAGCAAATAAGGCGCCTTCCCAAGTTGCGAACAATATCTTCCAAGATGCCACAACTCCCACCGGCACTGGCTAAAACTTATACTCTCGTCTGTGTCTTCCTGAAAATTGGCCAACTTTTTCTCCACTATTTTTTTTTTCCTCCATTTCTTTTTTTTTTTTATGTATTAAGTTATACCAGTTCTATATTAACCTCTGTACCTATTTCCTCTGGTTATTTCTTGCGAGAGATTTCCTTAAAACTTGTTTTCCCATTCGCTGTAGATGCCTGCGAGAGATAATGGAAAGAACGGTGATGTAAAATTCTCAATCAGCCGCTAATTATCCTCTCAATGGAGGATGTAGCAAAAAAATGTGCTATTTAATTGATAAAAAATAATATTGAAACTATTAATTAGAGAAACTCGACAATTTTGACTTCCTGCTTGTGTTCGACTTCCTCAGTTGGCTCAGGCACAGAAATACCACGGATTTGCCAAGTTTTCCAGGCTGATATTCTAGGAGGACGTTTTCCACCCACATCCACCTCATTCCTCCTCCTCTATTATTCTGAAGAAGAGAGGAAACGACGGGAAGTGTCCTTATTACCCAGTCGCATTTCGTTGTCCTCCAAGAACCTTCCAGAATCTCATTCTTTCCTCCTCAACACCGGGAATCTCTTTCCTCAGTTTTATTCCTCGAGTGTCCGTGAGAAATTCACCAGCTAATGCTCTCTCCTCCTCTCCATCATAATACATTGAATGAAAATTGGAGCAAAAGTGCGATTAAACTTATTTTATTCTCAAGAACGAGCATCAATTGTCTCTTAATAGCCATCGAGAAACAAGAAATCCCTTCACTCTTAATTCTCCCGTGAATTACAGATTGAAGATAAACTTCGTGATTCTAGAAGCAATAACACCTCATTGCTACTACTCTTCTGTGGCAATCGAAACCCCAAGAAATGGGAGATTTAAAAAAAAAAATGAAAAGAAACTCACGTATTTTTTACTCTCCAATTTCATTCTGAATAAAGATAATTGCGGTAAAAGTAACGGATAAACTGAATTTCGCGTGACAAAAGAGTGTTAACAACAATCTCAAATAAAGTTTAACCAGAGAGAAGAGAAAGAGAGATGAAGAATCGACACATCAAATAAACCTGCAGACGCCCCAAGTGGCAATCGTCATTGGTGTACGATTTCTCCGTCCCACGTAGTGAAAACCCACCCACGTTTTTTTTTCTCCTCTCATTTAACGACAGTAATGGGTGTAAACAGACATAACGCTTGGATCTCCGGCACCGAGAGTCGTTAAGATCAGTCCCCCGTTGTTATATCGGACAGAACGAGTTTTTGAAAACTACCGGACGTGCGGTAACACCAGAGGGATCCATGTCATTAGGCACAAACTCGGAATCCCTCACTTTTGTCTGTCTCCTCCATTCTCCTTCCATCTTCTCCATTTTTTACGCATATACCCTATCTCCTCGAATCTCCATAACTCATTGAATTCCGAATATCTCTTATCGATAGAAAGCATTGGAAAATGCATTCACGTAGCCCACGTGTATCTCTCCTCGATTCACTTTGCAAGCTCTTTTGAAAAGTAAATCGAGACGTGCATTCACTTCGTAGCCTCTCGAGAAGAACGAGTACTGCAAAAGCGCCCCAACCCCATCTCAAGCGCAAAAACCCAGAAAGTCACAGACAGCTGTTACTGAGGAGAAGGTTCTTTCATTCTCCAAGGTTCTTGTTCACTGGGTACTCCATTGTATCGTTTCTACAGAAGCGAGGGAATACGCTTCCGCGTGTGGTACGTAACCTCTTCCACGCCCTCCTCATTCCCAATGGGGCAGCTGGAAAAGTTTCAGCTATTTTTCTCACTTCCCTTGTGTGTGTGTGTGTAGATTCTCC
The DNA here is from genome assembly GCA_963565655.1 of Aleiodes testaceus. NCBI lineage: Eukaryota > Metazoa > Arthropoda > Insecta > Hymenoptera > Braconidae > Aleiodes > Aleiodes testaceus. Next base: position 4,641,612 of record OY751412.1, read on the forward strand.
AACGAATTTTTAAAAACTTCAGAATGGAGAAAAATCGGGGAAAAAAGAGGCAGACGCACTCTCGAAGCCTGGACACTTTTGTGTATCATGATAAAAAGAATTCTGGGAGAGAGAAAAATAATGAAATAATTCAGCGTACCATCCGGTCTGTTGGGAGGGCCTGTGGGCCGTTGATAACCTCACAACGCGGCATGCCTCTGGACTGTGAGCCTTATCTCTAATCTTTACCGTAGTCACATGAAGTATAAGGAGCATGGGTATTGCAGCATCATCCAGCGGCCCTCGGTGCTTGTATGGTAAAGATTAGATACGGATTGCCAGCCAAACACTCAACCAACTGAGCTTATGGGCTCTGGCAACTCGAGCAATAATACTTCAGCTGTTCTCTCCTCGAGTTATTATTATTCCTTTAGAGGGAAGAATGTATTCGATACGATTTTTGCACTTAACTCTCTCGTTTTTTGGGGAAAAGGGTGAGTTTTTTTTTAGAGGAGGATCATTAATCAATTTGCTGAAATGTTACAAGAAAAAAGTTGTGGTAATTTTCAAGTTAAACACTGTGTTACAATGTTTCAATTAGCATTAACACTACACTTACCAAAACCAGTGTTTTAACATAGCGTCACACAATTTGGTAACACTAAAGAATAATGTTATGTACATGAAGTAATCAGGAGAAAGAGGGAAAAAGATGGTGAAAAAGAGGATAAAAATAATGAGAGACTACTGAAAACATTTTATCCGACAGTCACTCGAGTGAAACTTATTAAAGTTACTGCAGCGTGTTACTGAGAAAAGAGGCGTTTATACTCCACCAATCTAGCTCAAGAGGCAGCAGTCATTGTATTTTCCATAGTAGAGAATACCTTGCGGAGCTTCTTCTTCACGAGTTAGGGATTGGGTCTCTGTTACAATTTCTCAGCGTCTCAGAAACACCTGGACGGATTAACAAGGGAATCTTACTAGAGAACCTGCGATACTTACCTCCCTTGGTACCCACCACTGTGCTTTACAATTCTCGGTATTTCTTTTCTGTCTCAGTGCAAATTATTCCAACCTTTCTATTTTCCTCTTTTTTTCCCTCAATTTTCTTGCACGTACCACTTTGAGAAGATCGTTTAAGTACACGAGTATCGGTGAACTCTGAATTTAAAGAAAAAAAAAAAAAAAAATAGAAAATAAGGGAATGCATTAATAAAATACATCTTTCACTGACACCCATTGAATTCCTCCCAAAACTTCGTAAAGTTAGAATTGAATAGCAATAAGAGAATGTACAAAGCGTCAATGGCAAGTCGCCACACCTTTGAAGGACTCCGGGTTTGCCAAAACAGCTGAAGTTACTGCGTTCAAATGGATTCAGAACTTTAAATTAAATGCAATAATGAAAGCCATTGGTGCGCCCCGCAGTGAGCATGAAACCCTGAATTTCGATACCAACAGAATTTACATTAAAACCACATCGAGAGATCCTTGGTTTATTGGCGAATTGAAAGTATCTGAATACTCGATGAATTAAAAAAATATCACGTGATCTGCAATACTTGATGATGCATGAAATATTAATTATAGCGAGTGCACAGAGCGTTACAGTAGAACACCCTCGATAATTTGATGGCTCAGTTCGTTTATGTACAACTATGTGAGAGCCAATGGACTATCCTGATTTTGTAATCATGCAGTTTATAATTAATCGACATGGTTCAAAAGTCCCTCTCCACCCTTTCTATTACGTGGACTGGGCCAAAAGTTTTGCGGTGTAATTTACATCGGATAACTTTGTTCTCATGTAGTTGCACCGACAATCTCTAGTCCACGAGTTTTCGTTGTATTTGTGAGGATAATGGATGGATATGTACATCTTGGAAGCCTTGAAATCATTCGGTTTATGGTACAATGTAGTGGTGCGTTAGTAAATCATAGGAAGTAACAAACCGGAGAGAATTTACGGGATCGTACGAAATGTCCAATAAATCGAAGGACCAAGTAACAGAGAGGAATACTACAGTCTGCATATATCCACGTGGTTTGTGACATTAATCTGTTAGCCATATGGTCATCTTATCGTGACGAGATTATTCGAATTTATACAGTGAAAACAGATTTTTTTTTTCCAGACCAATAGGTACATGAGTTTAATCTGCATATTCATTTGGATTAAATTCTTTTTCCTCAATATTTCATCAAATTCTTATTCATTTCATGCTTTTTTTATTCCATGTATTAAATAAAAACTATTTGTTGGTTCACACGCACAACTAATTTACCACTCAATGTTTTTTAAAACTCTATTCCTCTTATTTCTGTTGCAGGTAAGTTTTTTCAACTGAGAACCAGTGTGCATAATTGCGTGCAACGAGTACACCAGTTAAGGAGGATTTTATGAGACCTCCACCTTGGGATAGAGCACGATTATCATCAGCAAAGGTTTTTTTTTTTACTCTCAGATAACCCCGAGTCGCTTATATTCCGAGAATATAAACTCCTATAATCGTACAGACAGTGGTTCATTGTGACATATTGCGCATTCATGTAATAACACATAGGGAGAAAAAAACATTTCCATTTATGTATTTGCAAGAGACTATACATAATGGCCTGATTCACGCATGGTATATATGCCCCGCGATGTTTGAATTTCGAAGACTCCCCGTTTCGTGATAAATAGCTGCTCCACCTGCACCCCCCCACCCACTCCTTCACTCTGTATGCGTGTGTATTCGTGTTATTTCAATTGAAACGATGATGCCAATGTGTTTGTGTGTAAAGACTTGATGTCTGTGGGCATTCAGGCCCTTCCCGCTTCACGCCTCGCAATCCTGATTAATAGGGGGATAATACTGTGCAAACATGGACAGTATAACCCTCCAGGGGCATTTGTCGGTAATACAGAAAAGAAATAGTTTAATCAAATTAACTATAATTGCTATCAATTTGCCCATTCAAATAGCAAATTAATTTGTAACATTAAATATGCAATTAAATAATCGTTTTAATGGGAAATTTAATTCACATTATTTGCAATTTATGAAGATTATTAAAAGCACATTCTGATTTATTGCCTTTTCATCTTTCGGTTATTAATAAGAGGGAAAAATTCCACCAAATACAAGATTAACCTGGGATAAAAATCACATAATATGATGATATAAAAAAAGATATACATGTTTGAGGATGACGAGGAGAGACTGCCATAATGTAACGCCCGGAAATTACGTTGCTACTGGGATAGAAAGACGACGGTTGGGTCTAACGGTACGATGAAGATATTTTGCAGAGGATCAGTCTAACGTCTCGACCTCGTCCGGATATTTTTATTCCATTAACGTCTCTATCTATTCCTCTCTCTCTCCCTCAGCACTTTACGTTTTAACTTACGTACCGAAAACTGACATTCATGCTGATACCAAGCAACTTGTACTCCTCTATCCTCTCTTGTATGCCATTAATCAAGCATATAAATCTACTAGTGCTGCAAACAACCTCGTACTATAAATTTTTGTTATTACGTATTACTGAGTTTCATAGAGTATCTAAAATAAATCCAATTCCTCCATTTTCATCGAGCATGAGGCTCAATTTGTCGTTTAAATTACCGTAAATTCTTCAAATTAGATTTATATTTCGTGTGTATGAGGTAATTTATTAAGACTGAAAATAGTGTGGCTTCTTGTTTGTAATTCATCAGGAATGCCACAACAATGCATCCCTGTCTCTGATTAGATGGGCTCACTGAGATAACAGTCCATGTACATGGTTTAAAACCACAAGTACTTTTTTTTTCATCCCAATTCTTTATTCAAAATCTCTAGCATAATTTCATCTGCTAAATTCATTTGTCACGGAATCTCATGCAGCCTCTGCTCATTCATCAGCTGAAATCTCAATGAATTACGATTTTCGAATGAATTATTGGTGCAGGAGTTTGACACACATTTTGCCCTTGAGGTGAACGAAATCATTGGGGCTATAGATTCTCGGCTAAAGGGAGGTAGCCTCTTGGGCGTCGAAGACTCGAGCAGAAGAATGGCGAACAAGAGGAGAGAGAGAGCAAAATGAAAAACACGAGTCTAAGGTTCACCCGTCAAACCAGTTTTATCGACTACTTCCTTCGGGATGAACGATGAAACAGGTAGAAAGACGGTAGAAACGCGCCGCTGGCAACGCTGGTCACCTTGCACACACTTGTGTGTGCATAAAACTGTGTAGAAAGACAGGGACTGAGAACAAATACATTGAAATTTTTCACTCTATGGTCGCCGCGTGTTTTTCCATTCTAGCGCGATAGATTCATCGCCCCGTCGGGAGAGAGAGGACCCATGGCTGTAAACTTTTTCGTGATCCCGCGCAGCGTATTACCCATGCTCTTTGACCTGTACAGCATGAGATAGCCCTCTGCTGCTTTGGCTCTCCTCTTTTTTTTTTACCTTCGTGTTTCATGTTTGAGGGAGAGAGAAGGAGAAACGAATGGTCCATGAAAGACACGTATGCAGTTCTTTCGGAAAAAAATCCTTCTTTCTACAATTTTTTTTTTATATAAAAGCCCTGTGATTCCAAGGACCACACTTTGTCCTCGACATTGAGGGGTAATCGTGCACACTTTGTTGAGTCTTTTATTCTTTGAACTGAGGAGTTTGGGGATAAAAAAAATCCTATGCATCAATGTGAATTTTCATTGAAATGTGCATGATTTATTTTGAAAATACTCAATTTGTTGAGATGAATAAAATGATATTGAGTAATCATGAATTATTGGCTTTCATCTGACAAGATAAATTCTGAAGTAGCAACTTGAATAACATTTTTCATGAATGATACTACGAGAGATAGACTAGTGGATTTTTCCAGTAAGAAAAGCATTATCCCATTTATTCTTCAATGTAACGTGAAGTGCATGCTTGTGCAATACTCCAACATGAGCCTCTTAAAGAGCTTTGTGATTGATGGTATTCGTCGCAGGCAAAACGCACAATCGATTGTGTAACATATTCGAGAATAATACAGTACTATCTCGCATTGCTGCCAATCAAATCACATTTGTACTGATGCATAACACTTCTTTATTTTATTCAATGAAATTTCTTTCACGTCCAATTTTATTCTATGACTGATGATAATTTGTTCCATTTTTTTTATCCACTGAATTTTGAGCCCCGAAGGAAAATACATTTCTGTACTCTTTGATTGCGATGGATAATGCCTTCTCATTTGCGTCATACTCTGACGTTAATTACACTGGCTTGTGATTTTTGATGGTTAATGCACTAACGCTGTGTCAAACACGAGTGTCAACCTTCCATCATTGCATTCTTCAGTATTATCATTAACCCCTAAAATCTCTGGAAAACTCATTAAATTGTGAATTTAATTATTTCAAAGAACAGTTGAATTTTAACGTTAAAAATAACGCATTGACACAAATAATTAAATAATTCTTCATTATTATATATAATTGCCCTAGGGAAATGATAATGGTTTTAAAAATATGAATATTAGGTAATTTATGCAGTTGAATGAGAAGTAGAATACATTATTTCTCTTTTTTATTTAAATTATATCCCCTTCATAATTCTCCACAGAGAGAAAGAGAATGAAAAGATGAAATATAACAAAACTTTGTTGATCAAAAGAATACAATTCTTAATGTCAAGTTCTATTTTTTCTCTTTCACCTTTATAAATTTTAATATGTTAAAACTCGTAAAAATTCAATTTGACAAGTTTTCCTTTAATCACGAAAAATCAAACTGACACCGAGAGCAAATAATTGAATGGACGATGAGGAGGAAAAAAAAGCAGAAGAAAGGTGGAAAAAAAAATGGAAATTCACACGCCATGAGATACGAGATATAATGAGAGCCAATGGCGTTGCGATCGTCTCGACGGGTTAATGAGCCGCGGGCGTCACTACATTATACTCCCCTTCTTCATCATCCATAACCTCCTTTATTCTCTCTTAGTCCATTGCATCGAGGTTTATATAGTCAACTGCGGTTATACTTCACCACTTGGATGGCGATTTCTTTAGTCTGACTTGCTTGCTCTCATTGAGGCGCCTTCGGAATGAGCGAGAGGCAGATAAATCTCTTTCTGAATCGATCGACTCGTCTGTCTACTCGTGTCTCTTTGCTCGGTAAAGAAGAAGGCAAATACATTGAGTAAGAGTCAAAGTGAGCGGTGAGTCATTGTCAACGATGCGAAATGACGGAGGACCGGTTTTCACTGACACTTTAAAAACACGCACGTGATTCTGCCGGAGTTTATACGATTTCAGTTCACTTGAATCTAATTAAATCATCCGAATATTCAGGATAAATGTGAGTTAATTATTTTATTTCGTTAAATTCTTTATTGGTGAGTAAATTGAACGTTATTCACCGGACTTTCTCCAATGTAGATTCGAATAATTAGAAGCTTGATAAAGACGGTATTAAAAGCGATCTATTTATCTTTTTCCAATGTGTAATTAAACGAGTCTCTTGAGAGACACAGTGTCGTACTGTTGAAAGAGTCAATGATGTTAATTTTACTCGGGTAAAACGAACTTCTGCCATTGAAAATTGTTTTTAACTCCCTCGAGCAAAAGAAGCGCCAGTTACCATTGTTATTCACAAAAACAAATGGAAAGTGGTACATGGGGATAAATAAACAATGTTAAATTTAGTAAACTGACTAATTACGAGTACGACAAATTGCTTCGAATAGTTTGATGGTCTTACGGTTGGTAGAATTGCGTGAGAATTGTTGTAATCAACGCATGCGTCTACGTATATCATACCTGATGAAACTCTGACCTGGAGGGCGGGTAAATAAATGTTTACGTTACCGGTGCGGTGCACTGATTAAATTCAATTGAGTTTGGTACTCACTCTCTCTCCCACTTTCTCTTAATTTTCTCCCTTCCAGTTGGTAATAACGCGATATGTAAATTGCAGTAGTGTCGTCTAACTATTCTCCACTTTTTTTTTTTTTTCATTTCTCTCTTCGCACCGTTCGCTTTTCACTAGTGGGATCAAAATCTCTGGCTTTACTTTTGCAAAGCGTACAACATCGTTTTACGGTCGAATAAGGTAGGCAAGGGAGAGGGGAATAGTGGGAGCGTTAAGGCAAAAGGAGCTTTAATTTGGAGAAGGCTGTCGTTTCAAATTACTGTCAGTGGAAATGCTCCAGTGAGCTCCTTTAGCTCCATTGCGAATAGCTACTGTGGTATTCAAATGAAAATTTTCTACCCTGGTGCAACATTAATTTACATAACATTTGTTTCAATGTAATTTTTGTGTACGACATTAAATTGGTTTGAAAAGAATCGTTTAATTAATTTAATTTTCGTGAAATTTTAGGTTTATTTTCAGTGACATTTCTAATGTTCATGAAGCGCTATTTTTACTTGCATTTTCCGGGGAAAATTTGAATTATTTACATTTTGAAAATATGGCACCTCTGGCAGTTGACATTTCTGTAGGGGCAACGAACTGTTAATTTATTTTTCATGGTTTAATTGAATAAATACGATAAACGTTGAGAATATTTTCGCTTTTTTTTTCCCAGCTTTTCACAATTTTTCACTTCATTTGAATGAATTCGTTCGATTGGAATTTTGCGAATTAAAATTTTCATGAATTAACGTATTGATTATTTTATAGACTGTGGAAAAAATGAAATATTCTTCCTTTATACCTGATTGCATAATTTTGAAATACAGATTGAATACATAAACACGATTATAGACGGATGGAATCAATCGATCGATCCCGTAAAGCAAAAAACTCGCCAGACTCGTTTTCATCAAAGCATGAGTCATTCTATCCAGTTTGAGTGTATCGTTGAAGAACATTTTTCAATGTAGCCTCCAATGGCATCACTGATGTTTTGGATCTCGTGCAAAATCCGCTGGAGATGTGTATCATCATTTGTTTGTAGGTGGAGTCTACAGAGTATGCAAACTATTCGAAAACTTTTCGTATAGTGCAGTGAAATATCATTTTCTGTATAACGCAAAAATCACATTGAAGGTTGTTTGTTTGAAAACATTTTCATCAAGAGAAAATTCTCCCCGGAATCTCCATGATTTACAAGTTCCTATGCACTCAATCTTTCGTTTTTTGGGGCTACAAATTTTCAAGGAATAAAGCTACTGATCATGGTCACTGTGATACCAAAAAAACCGTCGTAAAAAAAGAACACTCGAAATGAACAAGAAGAAGAATCTCCACGGGGCGTCGAGGTCCTGGCGCAATTAACCCCGAGAGCGTTGGCATTTTGCCTGGGATTTGTAGGATAACTCCGTTGAGTTTTTGAGGCAAACGTGTGCTTGTTCCTCGATCGTAAACAATATTCAGTACTCGACAGTTTGCGCTGTACTGTATGCAGAAGCATCTAGAGCTATGTCTTCAGCAGTGAAAGTACCTCAAATTCAAAAGCCAATTTCTAATCTTTAATCTCCAATTTCCTCAGATTATAAATCCCGAAAATTTCACAAAATAACCAAAAAGATTCACTGGCAATTGTAACGATAGGAGCTTGGATACATGCGCAGACATAATTATGCTCGTGTTGTTGCCCCTTCTCATTCGCCGATGCACCTGCCGTTGAGAGAAGTGCCCCAGCATCCTTCTCTCTCATCTGCCTTTAATCCCATATACATTTCTCTCCTGCTTTTGTATGGCTCTTCTCTTGCCCGTCGATCGGCTGTGATGTTACATAGACACGGTACACTCAGACTTGGAACTCTCCATCTTGCTTGTTCCCAGTTATTCTTGCCGATTAACCCACTCTGTCTGTTCTTCATCTCCCTCTTCCACCATCTTGCCCTTCGTTTCCCTCTTCTCCTTCTTTTATATATATACCGTGTGCATACTGTAGCACGTACAGTCCAAGAGAGGCAATGCACCGTCCAGAGAACATTGACCCCTCCCACTTGGTGCTTTCACAGTGGACTCTGCAGATAGGCCCTTACGCGCCTCTCCCTTTCGCTGTTTTACTTGTTTCGTTTCTTGCTCATCTCACAAACTCTTTGCAATTGTATTTTCTCCTCCAATCCCCATTATTCTCAATGCATTCCTTTGTCCTTGAAATTCTTTGTTCCCTCGGTTTTTTTTTTCCCCTTTCTTACTCTTCTTATTCATTCCCTGCGGTATTTGCTGAAAAATTCACGATTAAATCGATAAACCCAGTGGTGTGCACTCAATTAAAAACCAAAGGATCACTTATTGAAAATAGCAGCGAAATCAATTCATTCTTTTCGTTCATTATCATGAGAGGGGGAGCATGTATCAGGGCGCATGCTTCTCTCTCTCTCATTTCAGTGCCATTGTTCTTCTACGTGCATTAAGGCGAGCGTGAATAAAATTGGGTCAAATAGCAATTAACCTCGTCCACAGTGTGACTCTGTACTTAGGATAGGCAATGTACCGAAGTGCCTGTGAGGGAGACACGTCTTCACGAGTCTAGTAACTAAAGGATTGTCAGTTTTGGGCGGGTGGGAGAGTGATCATGACGTGGGGAATTTCCAGTAATGACTGTGAAAAAAAAAAAGGGAGATGGATAAGAGAGAGGAGAGAAGTGTCAGGGATAGGGACAGATGCATACACTTGCGGAAAATAATTACAAAGAAACATACGTCGTCAGTTGGTTGGCGGAATGAAAAAAATTTCCACATCGTAAAATGTAGACTTGTGATTAAAACTTTTTTTTTCCATTATATACACGCTCCTTTCTCCTGCGTTTTTTTTTCTTTTCTTTTTCATTCTGTTTCAACTATCCTTTCTGTATTTTGCATGATAGCTGTCTAACAGCCGAGGAATAGTAGAGATGCAGCGCAGTGAATAACTGAGGTAGAAAAAATTGAGTCTTTCATGGAGATATTCGCACTGGCAGTACCTCCGTAATTTTTAAAATATTCTATTTTTGGATATTAAAATAAAAATAAAAATGAAAGGCTTTGCTTTCAACCGAAAAAAAAGTTTTCATTTCAGTCATCACAATGCCGGCGAGAGGAAGTGGGGATTAAGGCCACATTTCAAAGCAAAGCGCAGTGACCAACGGACAAGCACGACCGAGCCTCCGTTTCTTTCTCTCTTGCTCTCTCTCAGCTCTCCGGCATGTTGGTACGTGAAAACAATAGGGCGCTAGGGGCCCGTGTCCGCAAATGGATAATCTTTCACAGTTTCATGTACAATACCGTCACGTACTGGCGTCGAGTGTCCCGCGTGTCTCACCAACCTTCATAAAGTCTCTTTAACTCTTTCTCTCTCATGTTTGTTGTTCTTTACTTTTAAACACGCCTTCGGAAGTTACCCGCACCAAGTTAGTAGCACGAGGGAGTTGAGGTGAACGGCAAAATGGAGGAGAATGAGTATAACGTAGTCATATAACTACCAGTACCCGTGTGTTTGGCGCCGTAAGTTCAATACACAAACTGTGTGAGGACGCAACTCATACCACTGAATATAAATATTCATTCACGACAGGTAGATGACTAGACGTAGTTGCTCTTTTCACTTTGATTCGTGACGCACGAGTGTGGATGAAAGGATGTAACACGAGTGAAGGAGAATTATTCAAAACACGTTTGCTTGTTTAAAATGGTATTTTCCATTCTAACTTAATGATTCTCCTTTTTCTCATCCTCGGGAATTCAAAAATCTTATCTTTTTTTTGGGAAGACACCGTGGTGGATCTAAAATTCTGTGATTCAATCCTCGTAGACTGGAAATTTCATCCGTAGACTCTTCGTTTTACTACTTTGAATAATAAAACGATGCTTGGAATTTCCCAATTTTATTTCTATTACATTTGTGCCGGTTTGAAACACTCCCGAAAAAGCATTATACAACTAGAAATTACGGACAATAAAAAGAAATGAAGTAAAGGTTAATGGCACTGTATTCAGTCATAAGCAGAAGACATGCAATGTTACTACATTCACATGCAACTGTGTAATTCACTTTGTCACAGTGTGTGCTCTCCCGTCTTGTTCAACTTTAAACTTCCAATCAAGATTGATTGCACGAGATGAATTGGAATTTGCCCTACCAAATAAAATCGTCACACCCTGTAAAATTTTCTGTCTGTGTGGACCGAAAAACGCTTGGACACTGTCAAACGTTATTCTGAATGCCGAATAATTCCGCTTTTTGATGAATCTTGTCGATAACAATCAAAGGATTTTTTTAACGATGCCTCCTCGACATTCTCTCTTCTTTTTGCAATTTACTTCTGAAACTTTTTTTCATTCTAATAACCGATGAATTCGCTTTCTTTATGCCCCAAATCAATCTGCATGTCTCAAATCCCCTTTTTTTTCATCAGCAAAAAAAGAAAAAAAAAAAAAAAGAGAAAAGAAGGAAGATTCGTCACGGACTGTGCTCCGTTCGAATTCGTTAGCAGTCGATTTCCAATTCGTGTGCGGTAGTGAACCCATGTTCTTTATCCCTCTTTGCATCTAGTCTACCGTAGCTAAGCACATTGAGCTTTTCCGAATTCATGCTTTGAAAAATCTGCATGATTCTCGCTCCGGTAGATTTGGAAAATCCGTTATCAAGAAAATCCGCATGAATTCGAATGAGTCCATCTGAAATGAGAAATTCAATGGCAGGAAAAAGTGATGAACGACAAACACTGAATGAAACCGACATGCTTTCCTCCTCGATATTTATGAACAGACCTCAGGATAAATCTGCACAGTGTCACAAGCCTTTGCGCAATCAACTCCATCGACATGTGCAACTTGAAAAACAATTCCCCAAGCCATAAACCTAAATGAGTCTCTCGAGACACCACAGGAACTAATGGAGACCCCATTTCGCTCTCGGCATTTATCGATAGTTAATGTTGTCAGAAAAGATGCATAATAGATATTCATCTGAATAGCCTGATGAAGTAAGTCGTAACAATGGAATACCTACATATGAAACGTATGTTTGTTGCGGTTGTGCCCTCGATATTTCATTGTTGCCTTGGCTTTCACAGTTGCTCATGTATCCGTTGAAAACCTTCAGTTTAGTGCATGCCGACGTTATGCAGCCGCAGTTGCTACTCACTCAGCCATTTGATGGTACAAAGTCGTTGGTGAAAGAGCAAGAGAGAGAGATAAACTGGTACGACTGTAACCATTCTGACGCCCGTATAGAGGCGCCCACCAAGTCGACAGTATTATACATGACAAACGTCTGCAATGCTGCCTCGTCGGCTACTCTCCTCGGGATCAATGGACGCTCAGTGACAATGCCATCGTCGTAGTCGTCTACTCAGTACTTGCACACCCCCAGTTGTGTTGTCAGGGCTTTCCTCCAAAATCGATCCTCAACCGCACAATATACGCTCAACTACTGGAATAGCTACATCCTACTGATACGTTTCACCCTCATCCTCCTCTGCATTCATGCATTACAAATGAAATTTTATTGTTCATTTCAAGCAACACCGTCTTCTTCCCGCTGAAACAACGCCCAATAATACAGAGATTCACATTATATTACCGTTAAACTCAAGCCCTCCATGAAGACCTCATAATCCTCCTTCATGCTCTATGAATGTAACAATGAATAGCGTATCATCTGCAATATTCCTGCACTCATTCATCCACCGAAATATCATTAAGCATGTGCATCGTTAAATTTACAAACACACATCCCTGGGCCTCTACCAATTCAACTAACAAGGCAATTTCCCCCAGGTGAACAAAATTACTGATGTCATGTCTCACGTGTTATTGGCACATTTAACATTATGGAAGCGTTCAAATTGTGTCCCCGACTGTTCTCCCACACAGATGGTTTAACACCATCTGCATTTGCCAACAATAAAATACACAAATTACGTTATTTATTATTGTACACGAGGCACAAAGAATCCAAGATGCCTGAATACTATCAATCAGGGGGCAGCGTTACCAAACAGCTGAACCATCGGCCCAGTTACGAATTTAGGATACAGTGCCAGTGCATTTACCCTTGGATCCAATAGCTACAATCCAATTGTTTACATGCCATAATCGTGCCTGCAGCATGTGTTCTTGACACAGTCGATGATCAAACATAGTTGAATGATTGTAATACCATTCAGCCAACATCTCCAGATCTTCTCTGTACTCAATGAAGCAACTGGCGCCAATTGTATACCTCCAATATTCCTCAGACAGAGATTTGATGGAGTTACATGAGAATCACGTGATTCAATGTTGTTGGGAAATTGTTGAAGCTCAAAAGTACTACTGTATTCGTATACCAAATACGTCAATTCGAGTTCACTCAGTGTTGATCCTGGCCGAAATCCAGCCATACTCTCGGCCCCTTACGAACTTTGCTCTTAGCCCTACTCAAAGGAGATTATCCTCACAGTGAAACATTCATCCAAAATGTTATAGAAGTTTTTAGTTCATGTTTGTCATCTGAAGCTCGAGTTTGGATGAAGTCTATCCTTCTCATGTTATTATAGTTATTAAAGTTTTATGTTTAATTTGATTATCATTATGATGGGCTCTTCGTGAAGCTCACGTGAAAGAGACTTTGAAGTTTAAAATGTGTTGCGTTGATCATTTATAACGAGACTGAACTGCGATAAAATGAACGAGTTATCCGAGTGATATAATGGAATTAATATTTTATAATGAAAGAGGATTATCGTGGTTTTTCATATTAAATGATTTCTTTATTTCTACTGATGAAATTAACGAGCATGTGAGACAAGTCGACTATCTTGTGGTTAAGTGGATGATTTCACTTTTCGCTTTTATTTTGAGGATATTTCATTGAATTTTTTGAATTTTGTGGGATAAAGAGATAGAGGGCATTCAGAGATTGGAGATTATAGCACGGTGAACGATCGTAAATTGGTACGTTTAATTAAAGCCCACTGTTTGAATAGGAAGAGTGGAGAGAATTGTACTGAAAAAGGGCTGGCTAACTAAAATGTCAATATCAAAATCGGATTCACCATTTGAAAAGCAAATTCAGTGATTTTACGGTAGTCTGTGTTGAGGAAAATTGTAGGCATTAGTGTGCGTGACCGCACCTTCATTACACAACGGGTTATGATGAAGGAAACTAGTAATCGATAGACTGATTTTTTGAAAAATTTGTTACAGTGATAAATCAGTCATTGGTAAATTGTGGAGAGAAATATTGATGTATTTTTAGATTCTCGATTAATTGTGTTGTTATGAAACTATGCATGATTCGTTGTAATTTATGAGAGATAGTAAATGTATGCGGCAGACATGGGGAGAATATATTTGGAGCGTTCAAACGTATTAAAAAGCATTTTGGCAGTATGAAATTTGCATAATCACAACAGTCTGCGGATATTGAAGATTGCCGTTATACTTGGCAACATTTTGGCAAACGTACTCTCTATTCTTTTCGGTTGAAAGCTGTGAAATATGCTGTATTTCAGGAAAAAACGGAATACTTCTTGCTATAGAATGGTCACAGTTGAAAGTTACTGCGGCAGAAAAAGAAGGTTTATTCAGAATTAATCCTCTAGAATTTTAAGAATCTCATGGACAAGAGGCAGAATACTTTTATTCTAAAGTTTCTTGCACAAGTTATGCTGCTACAAATCAATATATTGAATTTCTTCTTTTTTTCTTTTTGTCGGAATCAAATGAAGGCATTTAATTACGAAACAATTCACGTGAATTGTCAGAGTTGAAGGAACAAATTAGTCTGGTAGATGATTGTCTCACTCTCTCATTCGAGATAGCAGCAATTAATTTCCAAGTTTTCAGTACGTGCGTATATTTGAATTTTCATCCGGTTGGAATATTATTTTCATTATTATTTCCTTAACTGTGAGGCCAGTAACTGAGTTAAGATTAATTCTCCATTTTTTTTCCTCTCGTATTATGAATTCTTTGCGTGAACACAAAAGTACTGCAACTGGATGAAAGTACCAATGTATAATACTCTCTTGCTTGTATAACATGGTGGATATGCACGCGCGTGTTGGCCGACAGAGCCAACTGGGGAATGGAAAGTTTGAAGGGGCGAAAAGTTGAAACAAAGTCAGTGGACACTGGAGTTGCTTTTTTTTTCTGTTTCTTTATTCTTCTCACAAGTTGTTGAAAAGCCATCCAATAAGTTTGTGCACGCGACGAAATACACCACGCAAATTCTCAGTATGTATTTAAGGATTTTTATGAAAAGTAATTCTGTAAAGAGAGGCAGGGATAATATAGGGGAATTTAGTTGGAATTTGTTCTTCCATATTATGAGAAAAATCATGAGAAATATTGAAGAATAGAAATCGTTCCATCAAAAATTCTTTTCACCAATGAAATCATCAAAAAACCATCGATCTCCCCTAATTTCCCTGAACTCCTCATTTCCAAAAAAATTCTCTGGAATATATATTTATTAGTGACAGGATGATTCGTCGGCCTTTATATTGTGCACAGAGGAGTCGCGTTGGTTGGATTTGCCATCTATTAAATATGGACCCCCGGATTACCCCGAGACCCTTGGGGAGGGCTGGCTTTCAAGCATTGTGTATATCGCGCGCGCGGAAACCGGTTAAATATTCAGCGTGCGCCCGCAGCTGCTGCTCCTCTCTCTCCCGCTTATCATGTTTTGAAAAAAAAGAAGGGAATATACATACTGAATGCACACGCGTACTCCCCTGACATGTAATTTGTGTTACTTCTTCTTTTTTTTGTCCGATGTTTTGACGAGGAGAAATTCAATGCGCCGAGGATTAACCGAATAGAATTTCAATTTAAAAAATTCACGTAAATTTAGTTCCTTATCAAAACAACGAATTACAGGAAATAAACATACATTATTCCACGGAATCTTCCGGTTTATGGGGGAACTCTGTGTTTGGTATTAAGCTACAATGGTTCCACTGATAAAACCTCAACATTTAAAGATAAACTTTAACCACACTTAAGTGCAACACATTTCAAGACCCTGAGAAAGAGAGAGAGAGAGAGAGAGAGAAATGCAGAGGTTGAGTGAAATTGTGCTACTCTGACTCCCCTTGTACTTTGCTGAGGTTGGCTCCTCCCTTTTCTTTATCACAATCATATTTATATTTCACTTGGAAAGAGGCCTCAACAGGTGTGTGTCTACTCCTTCGCAAACAGCACACATTCACATAGACACTCGCACGATCTCACACAGACATAAAGTAGAATGGCTCCCTTACGATAAAATGTTTCAATATGATGGTTAGATTCGACTTAGGATAGGAATTATTCTCAGAAGTATCTGCCATCAGAATGTGAAAGGGACACCCGCAGTTCAGACTGATTTTTATTGTGTTGGGAATGACAGCCGTGAATGATGGAAATGATGGAGATATTTTCTTCAATATTAGTCTCTGGTTGGAAAAAAAAAGAAAGAAATCCATAAAATTTCTTTCTCAATCTCTCAAATAAAAGAAGGAGAATTGACTAACATCACTGGATAACAATGGCCGTGGAAACGACGTCTAGAATCTTCACTGGTACTCAACAATTGAATTTTAGACGATTAATTGCTTTAATACGTCTATTCAGGGAAATGACAATGGAACTGGTCTTATTCCTCCGTAAATTCTCCGAGCAATTGTATGAACAAGTCTGAATAATATTTCGTGAATGAAAATTGT
This sequence comes from Aleiodes testaceus, assembly GCA_963565655.1. NCBI lineage: Eukaryota > Metazoa > Arthropoda > Insecta > Hymenoptera > Braconidae > Aleiodes > Aleiodes testaceus. The sequence continues at coordinate 4,658,201 of OY751412.1, forward strand.
CGAAAGTAATGGTAGAAAATTTGAAATGAAACTTTTATAGCTGGGGCAATGAAAGTAAATTAATTTCATTTCTCAAACTCATCTCACTCTGGAGTTGAATAATTTTTTAGTTTTTTTTTTTTTTTTAGATACGGAGGTAAGAGGAGCCCTGTACGTGAGTCGGTTCACTAGAGAAGCGTAGTTTTGTGGGCCACTCGTAATTTACTGTTGACCTGGTTTTCACATGAAGATAAAGGCTTAGGCATGAGAATTCAGTGGATGCAAAAAGAAATAGGAAAAAAAAGCCTATATATACACTCGAAGAATTATTATTTTATGTTCTTTATTATTTTCATATGGCTTTCCCCCGAGAATTGCGGATGATTTTACAGTTGCACTTCTCTTTGTGCATGAGAGGCAGTGAAGAACAGAGTAGATGAGAGAGCCTTGAACGCATGGGGACGCGCGGCGATCGTGCACTTACTCGTTCCGTGTTTCACGAGTTAACGATTGCCGTAAAATATCGAAGCTCCCGTGTAACTCGTTTTCAGCCGACAGTTCTCCCCCAATTCTTCCCCACTTCACCTCTGGCGTCCAGCTGCTTCTCCCTCTGCCGAACTCCAGTGCTAAATCGATTTATGGTTTGAATAAAAAAGGAACACGAACGAATTACTGAGCTCTCGAATCTCCATGATTCACTGGCCACACAACAAAGAATCAAAAGGAAGGATATAGAAGAAGCGTGCCCCAAAAAAACTCCCGAGTCACTCTGAGTATTCACATTTTCACTCTCCCTCTTCTCCTCAATTTCCTCAAAAATAAAGCACATTGGTAGAAGCAATTATTCGGAAGATAGGCAAAGACGATTATCGGAAATTGCGATTGAACGGTTAGTAGGGGAAAAGTATACAGCATCAAGTTGGCCAACTGGAAAAGTTACGTAATGGAAGTTCAGTAGGCTAATGCGATTGGTTAATCTGTTGGGTACATACAAACCCAGTGAGTGCACCAATCGGTTTTTCGATATTGAGAAACTAATATATAGATAGGGTTGTATGTTTCGACCTCGAACTTGCTTGGATGCTATGGTTATAAAGAGAGAGATACTTCTCCCCAGTGATTCGTTTCATTCATTAAACTTCCATCTAGAGTTTACGCGATTAATGATGCTGGTGGATTTAATCGTTTGTCAGTGTCCCAGAGATTAGATCAGGAGGGTTGGAGCACTGCTATCATTACAATAATTACTTAATCCAATGAAGACACATTTGAAATCGAATAATTGAGTTACAAGACGGGTTGAAGCAAGTTGTAATTGCATTATGCTGCATGTGCCTTGTCACATTAACTTGATAAGGACATAATTTAATGTTATCATTTGATGATTATATTGGTACTTCCTTTTCTGTTTGGCAGGTGAAGAAGGAGAGAGAAGGCAGATAGGTTAAATTGCCAAGGTAGGAGGACTCAGAGAGGCCACAGGGCATTGGGGAAGGATGAGCTAGCAACATGTGGAGGATGCAGCGGGATGGCTTATCCGCCTGGTCATGGATGTGGCTATGGCTGTGGTTTATGGCAGCCATACTTGGTTCGGCGTCTTCCGGTGGCCATACAGCATCAACCGCCCTACCAATAGGCATCGCCACAATAACACCATCATCTTCTCTGCCTAACAATACACCTCAGGAATTTCGCTTTACAAAACCACTCTACAATGTCTCAATATCTGAAAATTCAATTGGCAAGACTTATGTGGTGCCTGAGGAAAAAATGGGAATACAATTGTCATCACTGGTACATCATCATGGTGCTGATATTAAATTTAAAATAGTCGGGGGTGATCGTGACAAATTTTTTAAAGCTGAAGAACGTACAATTGGTGATTTTTGTTTTCTACTGATAAGGACACGTACTGGTAATGTCGATGTTTTAAATCGTGAACGCAAAGATCGCTATGTTCTTGAGGTGCGTGCTACTAAAACATACAGAGACACTAGAAATAAACAAACAGTACTTGATACTGAAACAACAGTGGTCGTTACTGTACTGGATACAAATGACCTCAACCCATTATTTTTTCCAATTGAGTACAAAGAAACAATAACAGAGGATACACCATTGCACAGAAGCATACTAAGGGTAATAGCTGAGGATGCTGACCTAGGAAGAAATGGTGAAATATATTACAGCTTTGCCGAAGAGACTGAGCAGTTTGCAATACATCCGGTCAGTGGGGTCATCACGCTCACCAGGCCATTGAGGTCAGATTTTATTATCATTTTACATTACCGAATAAATATCATTGAAAAACCTCGTAGATTATAAAATTAGTTGTACCAGTAGAAATAACACGTTTACTACTTCATGCCTGACCATTATACTGCTAAATATTCACGAATTAACATTGAAAACATTGCTTGCTCCTTCTTTATCTCGTTTTCAAGTATTTTATGACGTTATCCCTTTTTTTTTTCACTATCCCATTATTGTGATCATAATAATTTGTTTCAACAGGTATGCAGAGAGAGCCATTCACGAGTTGGTAGTTTACGCTGAGGATCGGGGTGCCCTTTTCCGTGGGGTCGGCACGAATCGAGCTAGTACAGCACAGGTCACAATCAGAGTACAGCAGGTAAATCTGTACGCCCCAGAGATATACGTGAATCATCTACCGGACATTGTTGAAAATTCAAATGCCGATGTCTATGCAATCGTGCGAGTTGTTGATAGAGACGAGGGTATACATGGACAAATAGCGAGCTTAGATATAGTTGGTGGTGATCCTGATGGTCACTTTAGAATAAGACCCGGACAAAAGCCCGGTGAATATCGTATTGAGATACTTCATCTCTTGGATCGAGAAGCAGCACGTCAGGGTTACAATCTCTCACTACGTGCCATTGACAGGGGTATACCCCAGCGTTTTAGTCACAAAATAGTGCCAGTTCATCTCACCGACGTTAATGACAATGCACCAGTATTTAGTCGTGAAATTTACGATGTCAATGTCCCAGAGACAGCTCCAGTCAACACACCAGTTATTAAACTCAAAGTTACGGATGCTGACGAAGGCAGAAATGCATTAGTTTCATTGGAAATTGTTGGTGGTAATCAGGGCGGTGAATTCTATGTTAATGCTGACACTGGTATGTTGTACACAGCTGTACCTCTAGACGCTGAAACGAAAGCCTTGTATACATTAACAGTTTCAGCAGTGGATCAAGGAAATACTGGTACTAGAAAACAATCCTCAGCTAAAGTCACGATTAATGTGGTCGATGCCAATGACAACGATCCAATATTCGAGGAGACTGAAATGAATGTCGAGATTGATGAGAATAAACCAGCTGGTACAACTGTAATTAAAGTAACTGCGAGAGACAAAGACTCGGGTGAAAATGCTTACATATCTTATTCAATTGATAATATTGAAAAAGTACCATTCGAGATTGATCCATTCAGCGGACTGATAAGAACTAAGCAGATAATTGATTATGAAACAATGAAACGGAACTATATACTGTCAGTCAGAGCAAGCGATTGGGGATTACCATACAGACGACAAACTGAAATGCAGTTACGTATCAAAGTACGCGATGTAAATGACAATAGGCCGCAATTTGAAAAGATTGATTGCCTAATACGTGTATCGCGTTATATACCGATAGCATCTGAAATTATAACATTATCGGCTATTGATCTCGATGTCGGCAGTATAATTAATTATCGCATCGAGTCGTCAAATGAGGACACTTGTTTTTCTCTTGATCCAGTTACTGGTGTACTTTCGGTTGTTTGTGATTTGACTGATGTCAGTGTCAACGACATGTTTGTTAATGTAACTGCTACCGATGGCACACACTTTGCTGATATCAATGTCATTCATCTACAGTTAGTCAATGACAAGAAGAATCTGAGAACGAGTGGAAAAATACTTGACAATACAACTGGAGCTGTCAGGTGCCATGACACTGATGCGGCAAGTCGCTCGACTGATGCAGCAAGACTAGCTGAAAAGAATAATCAACCATCCCAGGATGACACACAATCATTAACACCAAGAAGATACGGTGGTAATGTTCATTCACCCGAATTCATTGATTTTCCAAATGAAATAAAAGTTAATGAATCGGTTAAACTTGGAACAACTCTCGTGAGAATAAATGCCAAAGATCGTGATCTCGATTACAATGGTAAACTCGTTTACGGAATATCAAGTGGTGATCGTGATTCAGTATTTGGAATTGATCAAGAAACTGGTGATCTAAATATCATCGGGCATTTGGATCGAGAAAGAGAAAGTGAATACTTTCTCAATATCAGTGTTTATGATCTTGGTAAACCACAAAAATCAGCATCACGAATGCTACCGATTACAGTTCTCGATATCAATGACAATGCACCAAAGTTTGAAAAGCCATTGGCAAGTTTCAAAATATCCGAAAATGCTATTAATGGTACACAAGTATTTCGTGCTAATGCAACTGACGCTGATCTTGGTGAAAATTCACGTATAACATATTCATTAGTTACGGAAACTAAGGACTTTAGAGTTGATCCATCCACTGGTGTTTTGAGTGTTTTTGGTAAATTAGATCGTGAGAGACAGGAAATTTATGAATTAAAAATTCGCGCTAGCGATAATGGCGGTCATAGTGGTAGTGAATATCCTGGATTACATTCTGATGCACTGGTACGTGTTACGGTTGATGATATTAACGATAATCCACCAAAGTTCGCATTGCCGAGTTATTCAGTTAAAATACGTGAGGATGTGCCAGTTTGGTGTGTCGTTGCCATTGTTGAAGCAACTGATCCAGATGAAGGGCCAGGCGGTGAAATTGAGTACTTCTTGTCGGATGCCATGGACAGTGATGGATATTTCAAAGTCGATCGTGTTTCCGGTACTGTTAGGACAACACAACATCTTGACTTTGAGCAACGTCAAGTGCACACTCTAACGATTATTGCGAAAGATCGTGGTGAACCATCGTTATCCAGTGAGACAATGTTAATTATCGAAGTGGTCGACGTTAATGAGAATCTTCAGGCTCCTGTATTTGATGATCTAATCGTTTCTGCGAGTGTCTTTGAAAATCAACCAGTTGGAACACTAGTGACAACTGTGCGTGCCAAGGATGGGGATCCAGCTGGACCTGATTCAAGAATTGGCTACAGTATACGAGGCGGCGATGGCGTTGGCTTCTTCAGCATAGACGACGAGGGTGAGTTATTCACAACAATATACATTCCTTCTTTTTCTCAAATGCTGAGAGAAATAATTCCGCCTGCACTTTGTGATAATAGTTATTCATACGTCAAATCCTCCGGTTTTTTCCACTCTTATTTTCTCTCTTCCCCTTTACTTTGCCATCCCGACACACGAAAGCCCTTTCTTGCTCTCAGTTCTTTCTTCCCCGTGGAAAATATGCACGTCACTTCTCCTAATGACTACAAGGATGCATTATAATAATAAAAAATAGCAGTCCATTTTTTTTTTCTCCTGCAAAAAGAGGCGAGACTGCGTAAATCATGTGGTCTCTCAAATAAAAACTTGGATGACACTCTCATAAGAGCATCAATGTTGAGGGAAGAATTAGAATAAAAAAAATGAAAATAAAAGAAAGGAGTGATTTCAATTTTTGCGTCGCTCACTAATGGTCATCGAGGAATAATGGGCCTTCGGAGAATACATGAACGATAAATTTTATCAGGCTGACGCCCCGATACCCAGTCGTACATTTCGAGCGATAAAGCATGGGGAAAAAAAGCAGCGAAAAGGGATTTTGAAAAAAAAAAAAAAGAATCTAAAAAAAACAGAGAGTGAGATAGAATGAACGTAGACCACGAGCCCATCGTCCACGAATCGGTCACGTCCGTGGGCTCTTCCCATACTTCACCGAAATGTCGAGTACTGTACCAACGTTTGTTAGAAACGTAGGTGTATAACACACATTTCACAATATACACTGTATATCCGTAAAATATTGATCTTCCGTCGTGGAAAAATAATACATTGTCAGTTGTATGCATATTCAAACGAGCGTAAATATTCATAAGTCACTCGTGTATTATAGGCAACATATCGGTAACGCGACACTACCCGGTTATGTGCGTTATGTACATTTCTCTATATAATATATAAAGTCACCCTGACTTTTATCCCCTTCTTCATTATCCCTCTCCTCCTCTTTGTATCTCCAACGTGTTGGAATACTGTACGTACCTGTTCTCGTTAATTTACTTCACTTAGCTTAATCACCAAGATCTCCCGTTAGACTCAACCAATGAATCATTCATGAACCGTGAAAAAGACCAGTTTAATACCGCAAATCGTCACGGAAATGCCGTAAGTCTTTTCTCATTTTTCCACATTTTTTGTTATTCCTCCAATTTTCCATTTTTTCACTCTCCTCCGTTCGTTGATGAAATTGAGCAACTTCACGAGCTTGTTGCATTTTCAATCGAAATATATCAAGCTAATTGAATAACTCAATAATTCAAATTTATTCAATTTTTCACCTTAATTTGCATGAATTCATTAAAAAGTTTCTGTATTCTGTATTAAAAGCATTCGTTTGCCATCTTGATTTTAGATGAGAGAAAATCCAAATCCGTTTGAGCCACTGGCTCTTTTGTGGACCGTGTGTCAGCATCCACAACCCCATTGCATGATTCCACTGGGAGTCGTATCGGACTCTGACAATCCCCCTTGGTACTGTTTCTCCATTGTATCCATTGAATTTCTTTCATTCTAACGTGTCTCAGTGTAGTTACGTGATAGACACGCTTGCCATTCATTCGATAACATCTATATTCACCATTCTATCATTATTTAACGGAAAAAGAGAGACTTTAAATAACTCTGAAGAGAACCATTGAGATTTTTTCTTTAACAGTCCATGAATATTTTCCACTCTTTCATAATAATAGAAATGGCAGAAAAAGAAAAGAACCAAGAAGCATTTATTACGAAAGAGAATTTAATATTCCAACGTGAGCTTTATTTTGAACGATACTATTTCGAAACACCGATAAAAAAGAAAAGGGAAAATCTCCATTATAGAATTATCCTAGTACGTATTCTCCTTCAAATCCTCGGGCAAATGCATGGATTCTAATGGACCGTGAATCCGCTCATTGAAAAAAAAAGCATTCCACGACAACAATGTTTCCAATAAAAGCCAATAAAACATGAAGAATAAAGGAGCAAAAAAATATATCTATATCCAAGAGAAAAGGTGAACAGCAATATCGCGGCATGAAAGCAGCACTACAACATCAGCATCACAATGTTAAAAAAGAATTGAAAAATATAAAAACAAGGGGAAGAGAAAATCACAATATGAAATGAATATAGAAGTGAAGTGAACGGTAATTGGCTTCCTTAAGAAATTTTCTATCATTTCTCGAGACTGAAAGAAAGATAATTTTGATAAAATTTCTACATTCCCAAAGAAATTATTCTGTTATCAAAATAGATCAAGAATCCCTCGAATGAGATTGCAATATTTTAACTAACTGTTTATTGAGCTTTACCTTCGAAGACTAAACATCAACATTATACCCTCAGAAAAGTCACTAAACCCAAGACTCAATGTATCCCCAACTGAATTTCCAGAGAGAGACCAAAATAATGAAACTTTTAACCCTCTATCTCTCTCACTCCGTCACTTTGCTAACAACTGTGAAACTCAATTATTTATAGAATTTACTGCTGGCAAAGATTTTCACCATCGAGTGAGTAACGATGTGTTTCACGGAATAACATTGGTGAAGTCAGAGACATTAATCCATTAAAATTTCATTTCTTAAAAAATAATAGATAAAAACATTTCCATAAATGAGTAACTCTTTTTCCTGCACATTAATCCGATTAAATTTAACACCAGAGGCACGAGAGAGGTCGCATGAAAACAGTGTCAACTCCCACTGGGTGATGTTGATACAAGTATTCACACACGTGTATACCCCAAGATTTCAGCACAACTTTCCTGCATACAAATCTACAGCATGAATCCTTAATGACGCAGCGCTGCTAAGTCCCTTTATCTCAAGCCATAGCTTCCCCCATAACCCCGTAACGTATCTTATAAATCCCAAAAGTATCGAAGATCATCCCGGTTTAACTCAAAAATTCCGAAAATACCTGAGGTTAGAAACTGTTGACTCGAAGAGCACATCCACTACCCCTTTCTCATTGCCTACGTGACGTCACTTCCGCCGCCCGCGCGTCTGCAATTGCTGCAGCGAAACCGGTACCTTTCAACAGAATTCCAGTCAGGTCGCGTAGGCAGTAATTTTTTATTGCCCGATAGGAGGAAAAAATGAGACCAGAGACAAGAGAATATTGAGACACTCGAAAATGTTTGCGGAGAGAGAGATAGAGAAGAAAAAAAGAGGGAAAATGGGAGGAGAGAAAAAAAAATTGTTTCAGACAGTTGGATGTCTTTTGGAAAGGCCACAGAAATCGTCGAAGCGTGAATTAAATACGAGCCACTCTTCTCTCTCTTCAGCCAACCCTGACGCTTCCCCCCAGACGTGAAGTATCAGGGAGTCCCCCCTCTCTCTCTCTCTCTATCCAAGCAGATAAGGCCACAGAAACGTTTTTGAAAGGAGGCAGAGAGGGGTGTGTGTTTGGCAATCGTGGTCGTGCAAAAGTTCAATCCCAAACGATATCAGAATTGAGCTATGTATGTGTCTGTGTGTTCGTTGAATCGACGGACCGGAAACTCAACTGGGTGAAAAACATCCCTTTTATCGTATAGAAAAGGAGGGGTTAAAGAGAGAGAGAGGCCTCGGAGTTTCTGATGGCTGGCAAAATACGCCGTGAATACTGCACGAGGCATGGTAAAAGCTGCTGCCTGAGACGAATGTACTTTTATCAGGCAGAAACTGTCGGAAGATTGAATAAAAAAAACATGAAGTATTGGGGAAAGATTATTCTTGGGTTTGCATCGAATTTTTTTGGAGAGTTCAACTGTGAAATTCAGGAATTTTGTGGGGAGAAAGTTCAGGCTCAAAGGAAAAAAATCAATTATCAAATGTTTTCAATAATTTATAGATAAATCTCCATTTTCTCCATTAAATCTCCATCTTCCCTGATCGGCTCATGGCAATTTTAATGGCTGCATCGACTTGTTGAAAAGACGCGAGGAAAAATAGGAGGAAATGCTGAGAAAATAATGAAAAAAAAAGTGAGCTTGAGTAAAGAAAAGGGAGAAGAGGAGAAATCCGGGAGACATCCGTGAGTCACGGAAGTCCATAGAAGACGGAAAAAGAACCTTTGGGATCCTGCGGGCGTCTCTAGAGCGACTACCCGGATCCGATATGCCATACAGGTTCGTAGAACGATCGCAAAAACCGGTTTCCAACGCGTTTAAAGACGTACATATACATGCGCACACACGCGTCATTCACGGAGAAGAAAATGTGAGGGTTGATATAGCCTGATTTTTTTTTTTTCGCCAGTCTCTTAGACCAGACGAAGGTAATGCAGTGATTTTTTTTCCTCGTTCTCTTCCTCCTCCTTTTATTCCCGGTAAAAGCCGTAATCATTCTATGAACGTAAGAAGATCAAGAGCATTTCTCAACGGCCTCACGGATTTATGTCTCGCCCATTTGTTTGCCCCCATTTTCCATGTATTTTTTTATCCGGCTAATGAGCGGCTTGTTAACATTATGAAATGAAATATCGAAAAAAAGTTTCTCCGCAACCGCAAAATCCGCTCGTATCAACTACCAAAACTCTTGAATATCGGAAAAGTAGATAACGAGCCAATCACTATTCCCAAAATATCCATTGCTTTCTCCACCCCATTTCCCCATTCCACTGCACAATAATGTGAAAAATCTAATAAACTGTGTATTATAGAATAGATTCAAGTTCCAAACGTTCATTCTACCGCGTGAGAAATACCACGAGTGTTCGGAAAAGTCTACGAGTTATATATCATCTGCAGATGATAGGATCGCATGATAAAAAATCACATTGAATGCGTGCATTCAAATGCAGCTAAAAGCTCAGCATATCGTATTCAGCAGTGTGTCATCTGTTCATTCTCCTTTATTTCTTTTAAATATTATTTTTCAATTTAATATGTCTGCCATTTCAAATCTCTTTGACGTGAAAAAAACATGAGAGAAGTGAATTGAAAGTACAGGCTCACGCCATGATAATAATTTTCTTCCATTCCGCTTCTCCTTTGAAGATTACCCTCTTGTCTAATAATTCAATGCATTTGAAACAGTTCATCTCACTAATTAAAAAAAAGATATTAAAGTGACGAGGAAAAATCAGAGGAAAATACAATAATATTCATCCGGTGGATTTAAAGCAATCGGTTGATTAATTCAATTAGTAGAAATCCCTCAAATACGTGCACAACAGTTTCAGAATTTTCTTTACCTGCAACTGGCCAATCACATGGAAATAACAATATGCGATAATTGTGATGTTCCAATTAATGCTGAACACAGGTAGATTGCAGCATTTACACAATGATTTTCGCAAAATCTGATTACATCCATAGAATATATCTTACTGTATTATGAAAATCACGAGAAATCATAAAACCTTCAATTAGAATCAATTCGAATTTTAATGCAAGTATATTAAATAGATATGGAGTTACATCATAATTCCGATTATCAGCCATTGAATGTGATTTCATGCTCCAGCCCTTGTGTGTATCTGTAACCGGTATTAACTGTTTATTTTTATTATTTCCATATTTGTATTTTCACCGTTAAATATCACGATGCAATCGCTTCTCATTCCAAAATACTGATAGACCCATGGAATTTTAAATACGATACATATTCGTATTGTGTATTTACCAAGGATTTTGCACAATCAACGGTATATCGGCAAGTGCATTCACTCGTAATCACTTGTAAACCAAGTGCTATCGAGTTTAACATCAAATGCTTGTCATCGTTCCATTGGTATCAAGTGGCCACTTATGGATATCCTATCCGGTTCTAACTCTGCAGCTATTTGCAACTTTATTTTCATTCACAATTTCATCGTTCTCTTTGTCACAAACTCGGGGGATTGAAGTGCTATTACGAATCCAATGAGAATGTCCACTTTAATCAATTCCCATATGATTTAACCCAAAATAATTACATAAACTCCTCTCCTTTCTTCCAAAGGTTCAGAGTTCATTCTCCAAAACGATGAGTCCGTCGTTGAGCCTCTCGTAAATTAGAATATTTCTTCCTTCCAAACATCTCAGAGTAATCCCTGTAGCACTGAAAATTTATTGAATCAACGTGAATACACCGTACACCACGCCCGGCTCGAATTTGTCTCCTCATCGTATATCTTGGAGCAGTCAGTTGGGCTGTGTTTGGGTCGGTCCGTTTCGCGGATTTTCAGAGCATCAAGAGCAAGAGAGATGGAGATAGAAGGGTGGAGTTGTGCCACAGGATAGTTACCAACGAATTGGTATGCGAGCACGAGCAGACACTCGTGAGGCAATATAACGCTTCGTATATTCAAGCTCCAACAATTGTCCTCTCCTCTTACGTTGCGAGAAGACGCGTGTAAAGGTATACCATATAACGATACATACTTCACTCTGCTAGATACTAACAAACTCAGGACACTGAAAACGGGTTTTCAGGCGTCTCAGTGATGGCATTTGCACTCACCCATATACTCATTCTATATTTCCTTTTTCTCTCTCTCTCTCACTCTGGTTATACCATTACAGAATGGGAATGAGAAGCAATGCTAGCACCAATGGTGCAGTACTATTGCCCCGTTAGCGTGGTTTCACGCTCACACAGAGCAACATTACGGAAACGATTGGAGTTATAGTCCCAAACTACACGAGAGAGGGGGGAGAAATCGCCATTGACCACCAGAGGAGCCTCGATTCTGAATTCGTAATACCAATTTACGTGGAAATAGCAATAGATTGTGTCTGCAACAAAGGCCTGAATTTGTTGTTCTTTTTCCTATAGTTTTTTTTGTCCCTCTATCTCTGCAAACAATTTTCATTCTCTCTCTCTCTAGCGCTTCTCCTCTTTCGGTCAAATATTTTATCGTTCCACAGATTCTCTCGTTTTTTTTATTTTCACGAACACAAAGGGGAATGATGGAGTAACGGTATCTTTGGCAATGGGAATCGATGATTATTTTCTCTGATGATTGCTAAATCCTGGAGGAATCGATGGTATTGTAATCATCAAGCTGATTCCATTGGCTATCGGTGATTATTGATGAATCACCGTCGTTCAACGTAATTACACAGGTCGATGGGGTTATTTTTATTGCAGCGGCTTCGGTAAACTCAGGGTTTGCCAGCAAATATTGAGTTTTGCCTCTTCTGTAAAATTCAAACTCTGGAATACCTGTGAAAGGGCCTCTTTTACATGAATTATTAGGGGTATGCTTCAGTAACTTGCCAAAGGTACTACTTTTAATATCTTATGTGCTTTGTTAGACAAATTGTTTACGCTCAAATTCGTGATACATAGATTTAATGTTTATTTATTCATTCGCCTATTTTTTTCTTCTTTTGGATTATTTTCCTCCGAAAATAACGAGGATAGAAAGTTCATGGTGAACAATTAATTCTCCACTGACGAATTACCAATGCGGTTTTTTCCCACTGATCCTAACTGATGTTCTCCTGTCGACCTTGCCACATACGAAGGATTACCAGATAGTAACAGCCATTCGTTTCACGTTTCTATCACACGTACACGAGTTGAAAGGGAAAAAAAAAGGCCCAAAGAGCAACAAACTAGTATAACTGTGGATTTCACGATGGAAAAACACTTTCCACGCTGTCTTTCAACCAGAGTAGATTGAAGATTTTTATCGGTCACGATTCTCAACTCCGAAGAAAAATGCATCCCTTTGTATTGTTTCCTCTTGCATTTATTTTTCACTCGCAACTTCCTTTTCCACATTCTGCACTTCTCTCCTCTTTCACAGTAGGTGAATTTAACTCTACGAATATTACCTTGGCGCATCCTCCGGTGCTCTTTCCTCGCTTGACGTGTGCGAATCGTTTAGAGAAAAAAAAATTCTTCCAAGCAGAATTCACGATTCCACTGGGCTCCATAAATATATTCGTATTTGGATTTATGGTGTCCGTACGAGAACTTCGAGGATCTACTCCGTGTGTCAAAGTATCGACGAGTTATCGTCGTTAAAGTTTGCGAAATTTTACCTACATTATTTGCACTTCATTCTGATGCAATGACGCTTTGTAATACGAGATAACGTCATTCTCAAACGTCACTGGAAATTCATTTTTGTCGTTATCACAGGGTCATTTCATTTTCTTTTTCCCCGCATATAGCTGAAATGTAACCACTAACTTCTCAACACTAGGTGCAATTTCCAGACCTAACTGCATATAGGATTCGAACTTTATATCTTTCTCCAAGTTTGAACGTTAGAATTTTGAAATCGAAGGTGATAAGGACGGGCATCATATTCCTCCTTTTTTTCTCTACATAAGGGAGAAAGTTTAATCCGTAAAAAATTGATATTAAAAAGCCGTGTTAATGAAAATCCATTGGAGAAAAATTATTCCAGTTCTTTACCTCTCAAATTGATGGAATGAGGGGATTTTATACTAGGCCCTTTTGCTCCTTGTCTTCCGGCACTTGAATTCAATTATATCGGCTTTGCTTATGTCAAAGAGTAAAATACTCTGTAAGGTGTGTTGAATGCTCTTACGATGAATACGAGGCATCAATGCCTCCGAGGCTAAAGTGAGTATGCAAATGCATCGAGAAGTGGGTACACATTGATATGCAGGTGGGACATGTCGACGAGGAGAGACTGAAAAAGTAAGTTAGAGGTGCTTCGTGCTTTTTTCCTTTCTTTCTCGTTCTTTTTATTCTGCGAGAGAACTAGAATCATTGTGCATAAAGTTCCTCTCATTTTCTCGATCTCCTTGCAAACTTTGAAAGCTGAGAATTACATTCAGTGACTAATGAATCCAATTTTATGAGATAATAATTGTACTTTAGATAATTTCGATAAATTTATTTTTTTGTTGCAATAATAAATGGTAAAATGGTTATTCAAGAGACGTTAATGATGCTTCGATTTTCAATAATATTAATTTCAACGGTTGCGGTTGAAAAGCGAATAAAAGGAGAAAGAATGAGATAAAGTCAGCCAAAGCCCATTTTTAGACTATCACGATTTATCACGTGGCAACGACACCAAGCGGAAAACGAATTATTCCCCCGAGCCAATGCGGGCTCTCGCGTCTTCCTATAATACTTCAGACAATTTTCCAAGCACCACTGTTGCAGATGAGTGAGTGAGAGGAAGAGAGTGCTGCGATATTACAGACGGAAAAAGGAAAATGAAAACTGCGCTTTTTTTTTTTTAATGAAAGAGCACTGAAGAGAGAGAGAGGTCGGAGAGAAAGAATCAATGTGTCATGGATCGAATGAATTTAGAGCAGTTTTGCCATGGTTATCCTCTGAGTTATGGTGCCCGTAGATCAAGTGTATTTCAGTAGCACATTTTTGATATATGCGTAATCAGCATTGATGATTTATCGATGAGATCGTTCTACATCCAATCCAGTACCTGGTATTCATTGCCAGGAGAAATTTAGACTTATTCAAAGTTTTTTATCTATAGTTTCACTTGACTCTGATTTATTCTCCTTTTTCCACATTTTTTTCTACAAGATAGAAGTGAAGGTTTTCTATTTTTTTTGAGGGTGAATGCCTCTGGGAAATAATTTGAAAAAATTCACCGACATTGTTGACATGTTTGAGCATCTTCTCGATTTTTTTCAGATTTTTTAATGAAACCGTTGAATTTTTCCTCGACTTTCTCCTGTACTAAAAACGGAAAAAAGGTTCAAAGAGTAACGAACGCACCACAGTAGCAATTGAGACTTGAAAAAAACGATTAAAGTCTCATGGTTAGTGAGAAGAGTACTTTAATTAAGCTCTGGAACAGTTGCAAGGGGTTTTGTAGCTGTAGATATCGATTGATTCGACAGTTGCAACGTCGTTGAGAATCGCAGGTGGTAAAGCCACGTGAAAGGTCAGGATAAAGAAAAAGAAGGTTAATTAGTTGAAGCTGAGAAAATTGGCACGTTCTGCCATTGGCACAGATTCAAAGGCTCACAGTTTCACCCATTTGCACATTGAAGATATTCGAAAATATTTAATGATTCAATTCATGCCATTAAAAAGGGCATTTCATCAAAATGAACCGTTGAACTCGTTCCTTCGAAGAAATTGAATTAACTTTCATTAAAAACGTTAATTACAAAGTGAAACAACTACTAATGAAGAACAAACAATTACAATACATAGTGAGAAACTGTTTTGCATTTATGACAGACATATTTCGTAGACTGAAATTGTAACTGCAGAGAGAAGAGGGCATTGCTTCAGAAAATTCACTTGACATTATAAATGTCAGTGCAGTGATAAAGAGGAAATTAAATGCCTCGTACCTTCATTGTCACGTGTTACATTGTGATAGGAGACAGATAAGTCCACTCGTAACAACTCCCCATGAGAGACATCAGTGTCTTGTACATGAAACAATTCATGAAAGGTGGATTCTGTCATTTTTGCCCATTTTTTATTACAAAACCACACGAAATTAAAATGAATGGAGAGGCAGAATGATGAGAAATAGAGGAGATGTGTGGGTGTAGGTTGATGGGAAAAAATAAAAACGTAGATGTTTTCCCGGGGGCTTTTTTTTGCGGCTGAAAATATATTTTCAATGGCTTGATGGAATAACCAATTGTTTTTCAGTCCACGTACCACGAGTATCGTGATTCACCTGGCACGAAACTTCATATTCTATTCAATTCTTTTTTTTTTCTCCCTCTAAACATTTTTATTTTTAACTCTGTTTTCTTTGCTCTCTTCTCTCTTTTTCCCATCGCTGTAGAAACGTAACAAAATATGAATAAATGTTTTTATTTAGATACCGAATGGTTTGAGCATGAGGTATTGGTTTTTCTTGCAGTTTAATTCTTTTATCATTTTTACTATTTATTTTTTGAAGTAAATTTCTTTATTCTCAGGGCAAAACACCAATCGCTAAATCTTTGGATCTCTGCCTGAGGGACCTCTTCGATTTTTCCCTTTTTCTCTTTTCCTCTCGGGAGATCAACATTTGTTTTATGCTAATGCCACGTGAATCTGCAGGCAATATTCCCCAATGGTAACCTTCTCAAAGGTATATCGTGAGAGAACAATGGCTGTTAAAAAGGCCAAGGGATACTGCGAATTTAACGTATTTTTCTGTACAAGAAAATCAGCCACAGGGCGCTTCAATGATTTTTATAATTCAACAAATAATTCGCAATGCACCTTGTTACAACAAAGGCGTGGGTAATTTATATAAATTCACCGAAAAATTCGTGACCTATGAATTCTCATTTATTTATCAATTTTTTCCATAATTTTATTATGAATGAAATTGGAGAATGGTACATGAAATTATCGTTTGACCTTTTGACAGATGATTTTGCTGTGAGAAATAGTTGCAGGAGAAATTTATGAAAACAATGTAAGGAAAATAACATTCGAACGTTGAGAGAAAAGAGATGAAGTATTTTGTGGAAAAGAGAATGAAAAAATTGGGGTGGAGTAATAAAACTTTGGAACAATTCGAAAACTCCAGAGATTTGAAAGGGGAAAAATAAACGAGATACATTCGAATGCATATTTTTTCACCTGGAAGAGTAAAAGTTCTCAAAGATAATAGTTTAGTAACGGATGCACCTGATGTGCTCTTTTATTTCCATTTTTTGTTTCATTTCATTCGCGATTCAATGGAATACATACTACAAAAATCAAAGCAATCGTGAACTCTCTCTCTGTGGGTCGTTATAGTTGTCATAGTACTGACACTTGTGCCACATTTTATACGAGTCTGATCGAAATAGGTGTGCCCGCTAGTATTGTGCACTGTAGATACGTGAAAAGCCAGAATTTCACAGTGAAAAGGGATTTTAAAAAAATGAATGAATAGAGGAAGAGTATACGACTCCAACTGAAAACAAAAACAACCAAAATAGTGGTTGGTATTGACATGCACATGGGACATGAGTTTCGTCTGCAGCTTTCAAAAATTACGATCTACAGTATGAGTGGATAGAACTCGATTATCCATGTAGATAGTTTCTGAATGAATCCATGCATTTTTCTTTATTCCCCAACGCGAGAAAAGGAAGGAATTTATAGTAGAGATTGGAGAATTGTTGCGTAAAAGTCGAGTATTCCATGGATATGTAGAATCTGAGGAAAATTCTTCGAGTTTCTCACGGACTTCATGAAAAACATGAGTACATATCTCTTATTGAGTCTCGGTGACCTGGAAATTTTTGGGCATATTGCGAATTCCTATTCTTAGAAGGCCTTAGAGATTCGGTCAATCATGAATATCGAGACGATCGAAATCCGTCTGCATTAAGAATAGAAAAGAAATAAGCACAGATATAAAGACAGATTATTTTCCTCTACACATTTAATGAGCGTTATTCACAGTGTCCTCCACATTTGTATGATTCTATTCTATAAAATGCCTCGAGTCAATCGATCTACGCGTTTTTTTTCTATGAACACGAGGCCAAAGAGGCAAGTGCACTCTGTACATTTCTGAGCATGAAAAAGCCTCAATGTGTATCGATCATCGCCAACGCCCCAATTACTATAAACCTCCTTTGATCATTCCATCGATAAGCTGATAATTCAGAACACACTAAGGAGCATTGTGCAATAACTCCATTCTTAATTCCCATTTTTCTTCTCACTCAATCCAATCCTTTTTCTCTTCCCTTTATTTTCCGAATTTTCTTCATCGGGCTCAAATTGCTTTGTTCCCTGTCTCGTATGAAAAAGAGGCAGCAAACCTCTTCTAGGAAGTAGTACACCCTAGCCCCCCGTCATTTCATCTGACCTCGCTTCCTTCTCTCAGTTTCCGATTTCTACATTTTTCCCTCTCGTTTATACCTTCACTCCAGATGCTTTCAATAGTTCCACCACATTTATACACAAGTTGATGTCGTATTACAGTTCTCTTTCATTCCTTCATTCTTTTCAGTTTTTTCTCCTCTTTTTATCCCTCATTTTTTCCATTTTTTCACTCGGCTTCGAATATATTCTATCTTACCGCAGCTTGCCACGCATCGTAATGCTTCCGGTTCATTCACAGCAGTTATGACAAACAATGATGGTGCCATTGTCCAGGACACGCGATTCCTAAATTTTGTATGAAACATTCAACGGAAATGAAGTGGACAAAGACGATTATTGACCATATGGCTTCTTCCGAATTATTTCGACTTATCCTGTGGGAATAAATCATTATTATGTTAATTATCACCTCGGGCATTTGCCAATTTTCTTTGAAATATTCTAAAATTTACAATGGAATCCGAAAAAGTGCACTTTTTTAACAAAAGACGTAATTTTCACAGCTCATGGGATTTTTACTTAAAAAGCTGGTACGTTCACGTCGATTTGCAGCTAATTTCCCGTGCTCCCATAATTCCTATGCACTTCGTTGAATATAATCAGCAAAAAGTCATTTCATCAAGAATATTTCAATAGCCTTTGCCATTTTATTTTCACTCACACAAGCACGAGCATTCTCAACGCTCTCGCTATCACAATTTTTCCTCATCAATAATTCTAAGAGATTTTTCCCCTTTTTTTTATTCATTCTTTTTCTCACTATTCTCTTTCTTATTCTTCGTGAAAGCGAGAGAGTGAGAGAGATATCATGATGTGACGGAAAGTGGCAAAGTATACCCGTTGGAAAATCTGTTTATCATGGTGCTACAGGCCAAAATGAAAATCTTGAAAAGCTGGTATGAATTTAAGCACACTGGATGATAATGGGGTAGTACGGTTAAATCAGATTAAATGAAAACACCGCTTCATCAGAATAATTTATATTTACGTAAGCGTGCTATTTCATTTGTGTTTATGAAGAAGTAGAGAAAGAACGTAAAATTAATTAATTTTAAAAAAAACGTTAAAATTGTGGTTTTTTTAAATTGTGGAGAGAGCTCAAACACACTTAATTGGCTAATTATTAATATTTTCATTTAATTTTTCATTTTCAACATTTCTTCACATTTTACGAGATTCATTAAATATTTCCGGTTTCATTGGTATCGAGTATTGAGTGAAGTTACATTGAAATATATAACTCAATTTGTGCGAGAAAATTCTACATTTTACGAGTGCTTGTATGAAATATTGAAAAGTTATAAATTTTACAAAGTTATACGAATGCTATTACGTAAGAAATTCAAACCGATAGTTCTCACTGAACCATTGGGTGAGGGGAAAAGAGAAGTTGTGTAGAGAGAAAGGGGCTGTGAAATTTCGGAGTTCTGGATGAAGGTATAACCCAACACAGTGGCATGATTAAGCGATCTGTAGCAAACACTATTAATTCCACGGGTGTAGGTTCAACTGAGCGAGCTACCTCTACTACTTCTGGTCTAACGAATGAGAATATGCACGGCTACACTGCTGACGTTAAACGTATGCGGTAACGAAATGATTAATCTTACGAAAATTCTGGTTAGAAATGTTTGTGGTCTTGAGACACAGCTAGAACAAGGTGCTTGTTTTCGTCCCATGAAATTGTGATTTTCACAAGAATTTTTACGGTCACATTCGTCAAATGTGCATTGGCGAATTTTTTTCATAATTTTTTCAGTCAAATTTTAATTTGAAGAAGATTGCCCCTTTTATCATCCTGAAATGAGCATGAGTCACCAGTTACACAAGAACGTGTATGCAGTGCACACACAACCGGAAGTCATTAATTGTTTCGTGGCCCAGTAGACAACGTCACGCAGCAAGGGCAAGGAATGCAATTAAGCCCGAGTTATCATCGCCTCGACGAGTTCGTTATAGCGTCGCGGACGCGTCTCGTTACCTCACGCCAAAATCCATGTCCAATGGCCCATTTCACAGTGTACAAGCAAAACTTCAACTCGAAATTATCCCGATCGTGTAATTTATCAGTGGTTACATCCACCTCATACTCTCCCTGAAATACACGGTTCGATATCAAGTATTTCATGAGATAATAATTAAAAAATTATCCAATTATTTCGAGATATTTGTAATCAAAGGGATAATAATGAATTTTCATTTAAATTATTTCTCACAGATTTATCACTGAATTAATTAGAGAAAAAATGTGGAATGTCGACAGCATATCATCATGCAATGTACGTAAAATAAATTCACTTCGGGTCTGTAATTAAAATGATTAAAAAAAGGACAAATCCCACATTCTCATTGGCGAATGTAAAAATTAAGGAAAAAAATCAGAGGTCAGAATGTGAATCCTCGTGTTGGATTTATCAGGAGTGGAATTAACTTAGCATGTAGTATGGTGTGGCGCCAGTGTTAAACCCAGATGTACACCATTGATGATTGCAGAGTGTCACGCGAGTGAGAGAAATTCTCAACGGTACAATATTTCCTGGTTGACAAAAGGGAAAATAGAAGGAGGAACCGGGGGCTGAGTGGATTCCTCATTTTTTTTCGCCTCCTCTTTTAAATAGGGAAATAAAAACTTTTTGTGAGGCTCTCGAGAAAGCGCTCAATCTTGATCCCGGCTTTTTTTTTTTATTCGTCACATTGTGAACGAGGGGCGGGGGCATTACCTTCTTTGTCAGACGTGTCTTTGGTGACAGAGGCCAATTATTATCTTCCGCTCGTTGCAAAAAGCCTTCACTCATCGAGGACATAAAGGACCGTCACTAGATGTCTAATAATAAACCCTGATCTAACAAACAACGAGAAAAAAAGGAGAAAAAAGAAACGCCCAAACATCAGCCATTATTTTCACTTGTCAATTATATTTTTAATGAATTCCTTTTTTTTCTTTTTTTCCCTCGCTCTCTCATAATTGACTCATATTTTTTTCTATCCGGAAATGTGGAAAATAAAAACTAGAGAGAAAGAAAAAAAGGTAATTTTCAAAGTTGAAATTACAGTAATTGAATAATAATTTGTTCAAAGAAGCTCATATTTTGAATATAATTATTCTCTTGAACTTTGAGAAAGAGTTTCTCATGAATTCAATTAAATTCCATCAAAGTGATTGAGTTATTTTTCGTAATTTTGTTGATAAAACTGTGTATTTACAGAAAATTGAGGGTAGATAAAGTCATTTTAAAGGAAAATTAATAATTTCACCACTTTATGTCACAAAATAATTCTCTCTAATATTCATCAATTTCCATGAATACACGAGGGCTTATACATCTCATGCAGAGGAAACAGTATCGAACATTCGTGCGTGGTAAATTGCATTCGTTCCAGTATTAACGTGTGTCTGATCGCAACGAATTGCCAATATTTTTCAACAGCTCTCGCAATTATTAGCTCTCCTGTACGCCTGAAAAACGATTAACCCCGTTACGTGTTGAGACTATCGTATGGCTGTGTAGCTTATTATATTCCATGGAAAGAGCGTTTCTCGGTTTAATAAAAATTCACAGAGTCTGAATG
Source organism: Aleiodes testaceus (assembly GCA_963565655.1). Taxonomy (NCBI): domain Eukaryota; kingdom Metazoa; phylum Arthropoda; class Insecta; order Hymenoptera; family Braconidae; genus Aleiodes; species Aleiodes testaceus. Next base: position 4,679,693 of record OY751412.1, read on the forward strand.
AGAGGCGGAAGAAGGAAAAAAATGGGATCCGAGGCTCTTTAAAGTTGTCATTACATTATGAAAGAAATGGGGAAAGAATAAAAGAAGCAGACGATGCAACTGACGATCAGTTTGCAGGGCAATCCATCCGATTCTCACTCAAATATTGAACGTGACTAGCTTACCAAACACAATTTATGCAGTGACGTAACTCGTCAAGTCCAACAGTTCTACTCGATGATAAAACTCCATTATGGATTCGACGTTTATTTCCATAAAAGCCATTAACATCCGCACATTTGGACTTGGAATAATTAGACTCGATCTAGTTAATTACCAAAACTCAATCAATCATGAATTCACTGAATACAAATTCACGTAATGTTAATTTAAAAAGACATTCTCTCATTCATCATCAACATTATCTAATTTTAACTCTTTCAGCTTCTCTTTTTTTCTTTAAATTCTCTGCAAACATTCGAAATAATTGTTTCCTTTGAACGAAATTTCGAATTTTATCCGGAAATTCTCCTCTTCCATCCTTCATGCAATTTGGTATTCACAGGTTTTTTTTTTTTTTTTCGATAAATATTTAGCGCTCTATGAATTTTTTTCACTCTTTTTTTTTTTATTTGATTGATGCAGGAAATTGCAATGCGTGAAAATTTTTACATTGAAAAATACTCTCAGTTATTTCAGGTATTTGTGAGATTCAATATTTTTTGTATTGAATACTGTATGTTTAATGTGTTTTTTTTTGTTGGGAATTCATCTCTCTTTTATTTTACATGGGATTAATTCCATTTTTTCTAGTTCCTTTTTATATCATAAAAAAATAGCACTTGCAACATATGCATTTCAATTGTACAGTTGTCCCTTGGAGTAACACAGATGCATCGAACCATTCTAGTACGAACGCTTTTCATTTTCGTTTCGTACGAATCACAAAGCTTCACTCAATTTGTATCGAGCCAACTAACACGTTTTCCCGTCAACGAATTTGCCTTCATTTACTTGTGAATTCGTTTCTTCCCTCCCATATATCTGTCAATTTTGTTTTTCCAACTGCCTCGAATCCTTTTTTGTTCTCACGCACTCTGTTGAATGGAGTAGAGGAATGTAATGTCAGTAGTGTTGTTTAATTTGATTTTCTTTCCTCTTTACAAAGTGAAAATTCCCGGATTCGCTCATGCAAAACGTCCGATTCCATATCCCTCAAAAGTCTATAAAAAAGTAATTGACATTTGTTTTTACGCGAAATAAAAAATACAATTAAATGTCTTTCACTCATCATCTGCATCACGTTCAAGGCAAAAACATTTTTCATTAAAACTAGTAATTATTAAATTGAAAAAAAGTACTTTAATGAACTCAACGATCATAAAGTCATACCATTGACGATTTTATGCATAACGGTTTTTCGCATGAAACAGAGAGTTTGTAACAGGCTTTTACAAACGTGAACTCGTCTGTAATCAGTGAACAGGTTCTTGCATACATATCAGAACATGTGTATGTGCATGCGTAAGTTAAATATTGTTGAATTTACCAGTTCACTTTATGAATGGATTTACTACCGTAATTCAATTCGTTCAATGGATAAAATCGATTTCTAGAATATTTCAAGAAAATTCATTCGAGGGGTAAAATGGGTACATCTCAGTTTCCCATAAATCTCTTTCATCTGCATGAGGCTAGAGTGAAGAAAAATGAAAAAAGAAATACTGTGAAAATGTCTTTCATCCCTTCCATTCGGAAGTTTATTTCGATATGTGCATGATCGATCAGGATTCTTTGATATGCATGAGCTGGTTCTTTCTCTCAGAGACAAAGTTACCCACCAGGATGAACGTTGAAGAGAGGCATGTAATGGTATTGTTTCTCAGTGTGCGTATGTGAGAATGTGGGCATAGTAAACAGTTCCATCACACTGATGCTGGTAATCACACAGTACTATCGGCACTAGGGTCTCTAGAAGTGGAGTAAGGATGAATCTGAGTTATAGCCTCTGCTAGAAAATAAAAGAGCTCTTTTTTATGCAGAGGAACTCTTCACTGCTGACAATGAATTGTCCTTTGGTTCATGGTAGCGGTTTAAACGGAGAACTCTTCTTTTCCCCAAAAATACGACTACAGTTTGCATTTCTCGTAATTTTGCTTCATGTAACACTCAGTATTTGAAAAATAAAATGAGACTGTTTATGGAAGTTTATGAAATTGATGGGAAATATTGTGAAAAAGCTTTTTTTTCCATTTAGATAAATACTCCGAGTGGTTTTGAATAATTCACGTATTTTTCCTTTTCAAAGAATTGGACACAGCTGTGAATTTACGTTACAGTCAATAACAATTCAATATACTCGAATTGATTTGATTCTTTGTTCTTGTGGAGAGCAATGGAAATCACATGAGTCGTTCAGAATCAAATGTAACCATTTCACAATACTGTTATTTCCGTATACAAATTGAACCAGTATTTTTTCATTCATTTTTATTTCTACAATTTCTCAGTGTACTTGAAAAATCCCACCAAATGGTACTCGACATTCGGTTATAAAGAAGAAGAGTTCCTGTTATACAACAACTGGCTTCAATGTCGGTTGAGCCACAGCAACTGGCACTGGAACGAGCATTTCCATTCATTCGCGTGTGCCCAACGTCTTATGCTTTTCCGTGAATGGGATCTCTCCCGTGGGCGGACGTGGTCCGAAGAGAACAGCCACTCACTCGGGGCCACTCTCACCGAGAGCCGGATTCTCATTTTTTTTCTTTTTTCACCTCCTCCCATGTCTCTTCTACTTCTTTTTTCCATGAATGAATTTACGCCCTCCTGCCATGTCTTTTCACACTTTAGAGCCTTCTTGCTTGTTTTGTCTCTACGTCAAATACCGTTTGTCTTGTCTCGCTGATTTTGAGCCTCATGTAATGCCAGCTCAAAAGACGTGCCCACTAAATCACACGTAGCAAAACGACTTTCTTCATTATGGGGGAAATTGGGGTTAAATGGATATTCTGATTGAACGATTTGAGATAGCGATTTTTTGATGATTCCATTGAAAAACTGAGACGATTTTACATAGGAATCGAGTGTCAAAATGGATTTTTTTGAATTTTCAAAAAATTCTATTTTTTCACCCAGATTTGAAGGGGTTTGAAGGGGTACCTTGGAAAAATTTGAAAAAAACAGTTTTTTGGCAATATCCCTGGTTCTATTGGTCGTAGCTCGGAAATTCAGATTCGAGGTGAAAGATGAGCTCATTTACGATGAATTTATGTGGTTCTAAAATTGAAAATACGATTTTTTTAAGTACTTATAGCGGAAAAACTGATTTTCAAAACACACCTCAAAAGTATATTAAAAAATCGTATTTTTAATTTTAAAACCACATAAATTCGTCGCAAATGAGCTCACCTTTCACCTCGAAATTCTTGAGCTACGATCAATAGAACCAGAGATATTGTCAAAAAAGTGTTTTTTTTCAAATTTTAGTAAGGTAAACCCCTTCAAATCTGGGTGAAAAAAATCGAATTTTCAAAAAAATTCAAAAAAATATTTTGGCACATGATTTTCATCGTAAATTTCCTCAGCTTTCCAATGGAATCGTCAGAATCCTACATGAATGCACCTCCAGCACTACCTCGACACTCACAATTGCCCCGAAATAATTTTTCATCGCCTTTGTCCTTCACACAAATTACCAAAAAAAAGAGCAAGTTACATTCTCCTTTGTGTTACTATACCCTGAATGTACACAGTCCCACCGGAGTGTACATGGCATCGAGAGACATTCTGTACTCGAGAACCAGGCAACCAGGGACCATCCGGCCGTAATGCCGAGAGTCCTCTGTTTGTTCCGTGAAGCCAGCCATGTAATGAAACCTCCGGGGAACAACGCCTCCGGATTCTGTGGCCAAACGCGAATGTCACACTAGCCATCAGCCAGTCACCAAGTGAATCGTAATTGCTTCATTTCATTCTTTGCTTCAACTACTCTTACCTTCTATTGAAGCTCCAGAGAACCCCTAATGTTTAAACTTCAAATTGAAATGCCACAATTCATCAATCATGCAATGAACAATAGTTTTAATTCTTCAACTCCATTGGGGAATTTTATCTCGAGATATGCGTTACAGGATTAACGTACAGGATAAAACTTTTACAAAAGCAGTATAGGCCATAAGAGATATCTGGGTAATGCCATCGAAAGTTTTTACAGCCACCTGGCTCGTAATACTCGTTGAAGCTTTCGGTATGCAGATCTCGTGTTCACAGATGGATTTAAGTACCGCGTAATTCAGAGCGCACATTTAGTTTGCCTGTTGGCCCTAACTCCTCTCAGCCAAAACCATATCCCTCTTTCTCCTACAATTCCTCTCGGTTCTTATCGCTGTAATGTAACTCGTTCCGGAGGAATATTCCAGGGGGGATTCCTCTTTTTTTCCACAAACCTATCAGAACTGTTGCACATTATGGGCCATAATTCGGTGAATTTTCTCGCCACGACAGTTCCAACAATATCAGACAAATGTATGTGTATATAATACACACGCAAAAGCACACTATGTATTTTGTATCGCTCGACGAAGCGGCAAATAACATTGCTCATGACACGTATCCAGGCATCTACCCATTGCCAGTCAAGCGTTTCCACAGTGACAAGCTTTCTGATCCTTGAAATTTAAGTCGCAAACAGACGATAATGAACACACAAATTGTGCAACAATATCATGTGGAACTCATTGGAAATTTGGTAATGCAAGTATGATGGTTTGAATATTTCAGGATTTTTCTTTCTTGATTAAAGTTGTGAAGAATCGCAGAGATATGGATATCATGAAACTTCTCAGGGACTTTTAACAATGCACAATGTAACATATGGAATTACATCACTCTTCTCATCTTGTGTCATTAGGAAAAGCATCATTACAAAGTTAATTATGACTCATCAAGAATTCAAAGCGTCTGGATGAGTTTGTGGATCTCGTTAATTAAAAGTTTTTATACAAACTCAGGTTTTCAGAGTGTTGAGAGAAGAAATTATTCTTTCAACAATTTATAATATGTGTCATTGATTATGTAATTAATTAGATTATTTTAATGATAAATCATGATGTACGTGATTATAAATCACTCTCATTTACAATCTGATGTACAAAAGTTCAGGCAAATGATATGCTGATTGAATTACAGCCTCGGTAGCTCACAGCATCATTAGAAATTATGTGACAGAATATCTCATCACTGTCACTGAATCATATTTTTCAATTAGATCATACATGCTCGTGAGATAGAACCGCGTGAATGAGAGGTAATGTAACAAACTTGAAATTGCAGAGTTAAAACTTTGGAAACTCATGGTTTTAAGGAAAATTTTAGCTAGCACATTATTCTCATGCTGCAACTTTTCTGAACTTGATACTGACAAGTTTCGGAATTTGATAACTGGCATGAGTGTAGTCTCACCATAGTACACTTCCACCCATAGAAACATTCATCCATCTGCCAGTTTCTCTTTAACATTATAAAGATATTTCCGAGTGAACAGATGCTCCTCACATCTCTGAATTTACCAGGAAAAAAAGTAAAGAGATTGAACTCCAACTCGTTCACCATGAATCTCCCGCAATTCCTGTGACATCTATACATCCATCTTGTGATAAGTAAAAGGAATACTTCTGCTCGTTGAATTCAAAGAATAATTCACTCTCTTTACTATTCGAGTCAATACGCCAGTGAGACATCTCTTCTTCAATCTCATGAGATTACATTTCTATGAAGCTCTGGAAATCCTTCAGTCAAATTCATTTTGATTTTTCTCTAGATTACTTTTAGTATTCTAAAGAGACGTCTTTTTCATTGACTCATTCTTTTCATTTTCAGTATTTACGTTTATGTGAAAAATCACGAATGATCAGAGAGAATTTACTTAATCAATATGTAATAGCACAGTATTAGCCATTTGACATTGGAGAACCAATAATCCAGAATCAAATATCATCATCTCATTAGTTGTGTGGTTGGATCTTATGATGTTGCCAAAGTCAAGCATTAATGACATCGTAATTTGGAATGACTAGAACACCAGAGGGCACTCAGATCTACCTCCTTTGATCAATGTATATTCCGCAATATCTTGAGGAGCAAGTCACGTGAGAATATTGGAGGCCATTATGGAATTCATCATGCACATTAGATTGATGCTCATAACGTGGAAAAAGAATGCATGAAAATTATTAGATAACATGATTATCGTTTTCCGAAGACTGCAAAAGACTTTTCATTTTGATCCACGTCTCCTGGAATTTTCAATATCATCATATTACCTCCGGCAGTAATAAATACAGATTTATAAGAAACTTCGAGGATATTTCTCAACTCTGTGTATTTAAAAGAATGCAATATTTGCAATGACAAGTAGAGTGAAACGATGAAACAAGTTTTGTGTTTTCCTTTGTGTTTGTACTCAGAGTCCTGTGTGTTTGCCACATGCTATCCTACCAAGGAAATTAACCGCTCTCTTTACACACCTCTGAGGATCGTTTTACGTTGCGAAAAATGCATTTCCCTAGGTGCCAAGTACAACGCCTGAAGTACCACAAAGGCCAAGTTAGTTGCGGTGTTTCCGGCTTTCAATGAATATATTTTGTAGGAGAGTTTTAAAAAAATTAAATAACATAGAATCTCTCAATTTTCAGATATTTTTGGTTAATAAAAAATGTGAGAAGTTATGAAGTACTAATTACCATCTGATAGAACATAATTTTTTTATTCCTTCGTTGATAAAAAATAAGTTGGGTAGTCTATAAAGGTGGCATACTTGGGATAATATAGCACTCTAGTTCTGGACGGTAGTACCTTTCCAAAGTACCATGAAGAACGAGAAATGAGCTTCTACCCAGAGTTTTGCCGGGGGACTGACACGATGGATTAACGATCCCAACGCTAGCCCGGGAGCAGCTAAAAAAGTTTTAATTTATGCCATAGACCGTCTAAACCAGAGCTATGTGACTATATGTACTCAGTGATGTCACTGAGATATCTCTCGGCACTTGTACTGAGCATGGTTTACCTGATACAAAGCTTTGTCTTGACCAACGTGCTCTGGTTTCTTTTGTTCCATTATTTTTCTCCCTATTTTTGTAATTCCGGGAAAAGGAGGTAACTGTTGGGGAGGAACTGGTGGATGGGACTGAAGGATATATCACTGGCCTCGACAAAGCACGATAGTCTCTTTTGTTGTTTTTGTCCATCACAAAGCACTATTTGCTGAAAATCACTGGGAGCTCGTCGAATCAAATCCACAAATTCCACCGCCATTGAATTTTCAATTTTATGTAATTATGATTAATTTGATATACGTCATGGAATATAATTTAGATTGATCAGACCAAGTGAGAAAGTAAATGATAAATTAAAGCACCTCCACTAATGAGAGAACTGATTGTATGACTGGTTTGCATGTCACCGTTATAATCTACCCAAACTGCTATATCATTTCCGTGTCGATCATAATACATTTAATGTCATATCGAAAGTGCAATATATCAATGACACATGATAGCGTCGACATTCACCAGTGCTACCGTAGACCAACTCACCATTACAAAATGACCCCACACTATTAGGCCCACACTGCTCGTAATCCTTAACGTTTCATTCAACCTCAGCATTCATTCACGTTTGAATATAAATTAATCGTATTTCGTCATCCAACCATAAACACATTATCTGGATGATTGAAGGCGTTTTTCCCAATTGCGTGTTACTCCACTTTTTTCCCTCCATCAAGCATATTCACAGGTATTTTTTAAACCCATGATTACCAAGGGAGATCAATTCGTAATTGACGCATAAAATTAACCCACCGGGGTTAATGATAAACATTACTGGCTAATCGATTAGGCCTCAAGTGAACACCAAAGTCCAATACCATTTTGTAATCTCTCTTTCTCTCTTTCATTCGCACTCATTAGCAAGACTCTTTGCCTAATTATCCTGGTTGGATAATGAAGTTGTCTCGGTAACTCATCCAACCAACTTCTCATTCCTCTCATTATAATCACAAAGAAACTTCCCCGAGATAACTCCGGGATATAATAAAAATGAGTGAGAAATCATTGGAGGCATTCGGAAAAGCTCTGCAAGAGAATCCACTGAATTTGTTACAATACTCATGTGCATGAAAAAAAAAACTTCTCACGTGGAAATAAACGCATTGTCATTGTTTTTTGATAAACTCGTGCTTGTCAAAAGTGCTGACATTTGAACGATTGCACACATGTACAGAGTGTATCTTGATGTATAAATTTGATTCTGTACCGTAGAAATAGGGGCCAGCAAACAACTCCCGCCTCTGTCGCATACGATCAGCGTCACCTGCCAAATTACACATAACAAACGGATATCGATGGTATACAACGAATGCTATCGCTATTCAGGTAGACGGTGAAAATACCAGAGGTTCCAACACCCACTGAATTTTGTGTAAACCATTTCTGTTATTCTTCATAAAAAAAAAAAGAATCTTCATATTCTCTGTAAAAATATTATTTCCTCTATTAATTCAAATTAGATACCATAAAGTTGAAATATTTAATTATTCACAGTACATTAAATCAGGCGTTGGTTGGAAAGTGAAAGTCTCTAATAAAATGTGATAATCCGTGAAGATACGTTTTTCCATTTGAAAAATAAATGATCTCTCTCTCTTCACGTCCCACAGGAACGCCTACCAGAGGCATACAGAAATGTTCCTAGTGTTTGACATCTCCAGGGAGTATATGTGCTCTTGATATACAATATAGGATACAACGTCTCACGTCTCGCAACGACAGTTTCCAGCCCTATATTGCAATTCAGAATGGCAGACCACCTCTGTGTGTGCATTATATTGCAGGAATACACTTCAACTCAAATGATTCTGTGCTCTGTGATACAATACGTGTGTACAGCCATCACGTAGACAATCTGTGCTATCATATTTATTGTCTTGTCCGTTATTTCATCTCAATGAAATTCATTTGATTTATACTGTATTTCTTCCACCGTATTTTATTCGTCCGAATCCACCTCGTTTTTTTCATTTTTTTCACCACCACAACACCATTCGCTACTGCAAAGTACTTTCCAATAACAAGTCATAAGTCACAGTTTAAATACGCAGCATACACATACACATATGAACTGAAATTTCAGCATTATCGTGAACTAATCGTCGGCATGATATCGTGCACCAGAAAATGACAACGGCCATAGTGTTACACCAAGTACGATATATGATGTGATACAAATAGCACTATGGTTGACCATTAATCTAGTGCCTTGTGGACTTTATCGTCAATTGAATCCTTATAAAATATCGTCAGCTGGTTTTTAAAAAAAAAGCATCAATAAATCTTATGAGAAATAATTGAAAATTAATGATTTAAATTAAGTGTACTGCCGTCTTTGATTGAAAATATTCGTTAATAAAGTTATGGCGAGTAATCTCATCACTTGGGATTTTGGAGGAAAAAGAATAAACTCGTCATACACACAGAGTTTCACAAATAAAACTAGACCGCGCCCACGGTAGGCCAACATTAATCCACAACGCTATAACCCGCTTCCAAACCTCACTCTGTGCAATTAAAAGGTTAAGCGAGGGTTAATTGCATTGACCTCCTCTTTCCCTATGTGCGACTGCGAGAGCACAACCACCAACTGCAAATTATTCCATCTCCGAGGGCTTGAATTTCGATGGACCACGTTATATTATGGCTTTTCTACACAGCCACACATGTGAATGCCCATCTGACTCGGACACAATCGGTTATCTCGGTTGAATAAATTAACTGTTCTTTTTACATTCTGCGGTCTTATAAAACACCACTGGCTATTCTTCTCTTCTTTCTTTTTTTTAAATAGGAATATTTGGCGTAAACTCTTCATAATTGCACAGCCATATATATTCACAAACGTGCCACGACTATCGCGATAATTTTACTTAATTGCCGCTGTTATTTCTCGAGTAGCTCTTCGTTATTTATGTTCCATAGACTTGTTAAATGAACTTGGTGGAATCTAGTTTAATTTTTTTTTCGAATATCAATGAGAATGAGGAAATTTTAGCCAACGAGGTCATCCAGACGAAGTCACAATCAAGTAGAAATTGACGGATTCCTTCTTTTTTGTGTAGTTTTTGATTTTGAAGGAAAAAAAAAGAGGCACTTGTCAAGTCTGTGTCCGATGGCCTGTTCACTAATTGGGCCTCTCTTTTTTTAGCAAAAAAAAAAGGTCTTTCGATGACATAAAAAGCTCTTCCTTCTTCTCAGGAGTCAAGTCGGTGAAGAAATAATTAAAAAAAGAGACAAAGAGGTAACAAAAGATTTCATGAGGTAGCATAAATCAGAATAACGTTTTTTTGTCGTAATTCTTACGTCGTAATCATATTTACTTCCGGAATACTCGACTTCATTAATTTATTTTACGGCTTTAGAGATAATAAAAAAATATATTCACTAAGGCGATTTACTTTATGAAAGATATACTGAGAATTATTTCTCATGAAGATTCGCAATATTCTTTCTTGACTGCTGAGAGAATATCATTACATGAACATTGGGGGCTTGTGATAAAAGATAAAAAATAGAGAAATGAGAGAAAAAACGAAATGGAAATAAAACTGTTGGAATGAAATTTAAGCTCTCATGAATTTCAATGGTTAGAGAATATAAAAATTATTGAATTTTCTCTAAATCCAGTGATCTTAACTTACTTTCAATGGGCCATTCCTTTTTTTTTCGTAATATAGTAGATTTCGACAAGAAAACTGGCTGAATTCCAAATGCATGCAATCCTGCTGAGAAAACTCGTAGCAATGGGAATTCAGTATGTATTTCCTTTCTTTTTCCCTTCTGTCAATTATTCGAAATAAATCATGAAGGAAATCCACGAATTTTTACGCCGGATTCATCAGCAGACTGCGTTAATTGAATTGCGCGTTGAAATCAATTTTCCCAGTCATCAGCCAACGGAAATTGAAGCAATCGCAGTACAATTACGCTGAGAATTCACTAAAAATTCACCTGTTTGAACAAATGTAAAAAGAGTCCATAAAAAATGAGCTAAAAAAAAACTTTTCTCATTATCAATTCAAAAAGAATTCCATTAAGAATATGAAAATCCTCCGGAGAAGACTATTAATTCAAAAAAATTCATCCCCTGAAATCCTTCATGTACAATGACTTTCTCAAGTTAACAGAAGCAATGAAAAACTTTTTCCTTAATCATCATCAAAAAAGTAAAAAAGAGAATATTTCCATCTCTACCAAGTTTTTTAAAGAGATCCCACGGAGAAAAGAAGTATGCGTAGAGGCCACCCATCGTGCAACTACCTAGTACACATAACCCACGAGTAAAAAAGAATAGAGAATGGGTATATAGTAGCAGACGCTTTTAAGTTGCCCGTAATTTCCACGAATAAAGTTATAGCTTCAGTGAACGCGTACCCGTGGGTCGCCGCAAACTTTCCTAACTTATGACCCAAACGTGGTGCGTCCTGCACATACACACACACCCAGTGTTTGGCGTCTCGATGCCCTTTTTCCCTTTTTTTCGGCTCGTAACCGTGGGCGCATTCCGGTTTTACCGGATAAACGTGAAACTCGAGAAAATATGCCTAATGCGATTTACTTATTCGTCCCGGGTTTCGAATTCTCTCTTCCCTTTATCAAGAGCAAAAGTGATACCGAAAGCTGTGAAAAATTCGAGGCAGTTGTCTGATAATTATCCGACAAATTGGAGATCAGGAGATGGAATAATGAGGAATAAGAGAATTATCCTCCTTGAATAGTGTCAGGTACTCGTTTCCAACGTAATGTGTGGCATTTTTTGCTCCTTTTCGTATAACCTTTCGGCTAATATTGCTTTCGTGCCGGGGATCTCTCGCGCGTCTGCATAGAAGAACAAAGTACCGATCGTTAAGCCCGAAACGAGCGGAAGTTGGCTAGATTGGGTTTATTGCTTGGGATGGACGAAAGGGAGAGGCGGGCCCATAATTTCCAGGAAATATCGTGGGGAATTTAGCCTCTCTAGTGAAGACTATATGGCTACGTAGTTTTCATGCATCTTACTGATCAACGTTCAATGATAATGCATAAAATCCCATATTTCCATGAAAATATACGTATTCTACGTGTAATGCGATGCTAGGATCAATATTGAACGTAAAGTCACCATCGACAAGTATCACGTATATTCTTCTCTCGTTTGCTTCAAACTAATGCGAATTTACGAGTACGTACTTGAGAATCTACTTTCTTCTTTTTTCATTACGTTAAAAAAGTCATTTTATGGATATTATATTCTTCGGAAAAAAGGGGGAATTGGTGAGGACGATAAAAACATGAATGAGGAGGAGAAAAACGTGAAAAGTAAGATAGATTTGTAATTTGAATTATTGCTCTCGAGCGACGTTGCTTGGCATTTGTAGTGCATGCAGAGCCAGCAAGAAGCCGATTACCACCCGACGACGTGGTACCATGAATTATTTCACCAACCATAAGAAAACATTGTTGGCCAGGACATGTGTACTAGTCGTATGCATTACAATACAGCAAAACGGTAATTCATTGCAGTGGGAAAACCATAGACGTTTGGAAATATAGAAAAACCATTTTTTCAATAGCACCACGAAATTCTTGATCTCTTGGAATTGAGAGTAATTTCATAACTCAAAGCTTCAATCAACTGTGATGCAGAAAAGTTTGAGAGTGACAATGAGTCATGATTGAAGAGTGACACGAGCACGTAAACCCATCGTTATAAATCACGATTATAGGTGGTATACGTTTGCTGTCACGCAGCAGTATGCAACGTTTGTTCACCCATACCTCTGCAATACCACCCCCTTCTCCAGCAATATTGCCTTCGTCTGTGGTGGGCCCCTCTTAACCTGATTTATTGATGGCCCTGATGCAATCCAGAATTTATCTTTGGCCTGTCTTGGAAACAGGTGCGCCATTTCTGTATGGATTCCCGGATATTCCAACTTCATCCCACGTGTATTAAGATATACCTCGAGTGTAAATAATATTTCAGTGTTATTATTCCACTTGAGAGCATCTTGAAAGAGAGAAATTGTGTAATTTATTGTGAAATAATGTAGACAGTTTTAATCGAGGGGTCTATATTAACTCTGATAATTCCGAGGGTCTTGGGTAGTCAAAGGAAATCATGTTTTCATTGTTATGTAATGCCTCTTCAAATGTTGCGCAGAAATATCATTAAATTGAACGTATATCCAATATTTCTAGTGATTTCAAGTGAACAGGATTCACGTGTCTTTGATTACATTGAAAATTGGCTCCAATATCATCAGGTCTCTTACCAGGATTCCATGAATCCCTTCATGATCTCTGCTATACGATATTGCATCGAATGGAATTGAGAGTGTTGAACAATTCAATTTATCCATATTAATTATACCATCCAAACAGACCCAGACCCTTGTCATCGTGTTCAAGCACGCTGCGTCATGATTATCAACATCTTCATTGAGAAAATTCCCAGGTCTTTGAATCTTTCCCACACTGGAATTCATGAAGAGCAATATTCAGAATGTTTTCACCAAAGTTTCATATTTATTTTTTCATTTTGTTAATGTTTAGTCTTACTTCATAAAGAGACAAATATGCCACGTTTCATAGAAAACCAGAGCCAAAGCTTTTTGAACGAACTCTCTAACGTGTAGTTGCAAACATTCCAACTTGTTGATCCGACATTCCATGAATGGCGAATAAAACCATTTCGTCCTCTCTGTGAAATCCGCGAGTTATTTTGTGCTTCTGGCTATTTCTCTGGTTTCAACAAAAAATTAAAAATAAAATAACATTCATTTGATTTGATTTGTTTTATTTTTCGAAATTATTGTCTGCCATGGGACTTTATCATGGCTGAGTTAATTCTGTCGTAATTAGATCGTGAATTGCAACTATTCTCATTTTAATTAACACTGTGAAAGTTTTGTGAAATTGTTGGCGATTTATATCGATGCACCAAGTATTTTCCTTCAGGAAGTTTTAAATGTTTTTTTTTTTACTCTTTAATTTCTCGACTAAATGAAGATGTTAATAGGATTATTAAGAGATGATGGAAAAAATTTGCGAAAACTTTTAAAATTCATTTATTCTACAACAACAATGAGCTACATACTTTCAATTCCCTCGAATCAAGGAGAAATACGTAAATTTGAGGCGACAAATTTATTCATGAATTCTCAATTTTTCTCGTATTATTTTTTAAAAATAATAAAATTCCTTTTTTATTAAAAAAAAAAATACTGGAATCGATTTCACGTCTGTCTCATGGATATACACTGCCCTTTCGATCGTATTGCCTCGTTCTGCCTCTAGGGGGCGCGCCATACTATCACAAAGTATGAGGTACAGAGTAACCCGAGTACAAACCTCTTAGGGGATTTCACAGAGTCACAAGACACCAAACGGAAACTCATCTCTCTCTCTCCTGCCTCTAAACCTCTAAACACGATTCTGTCCTTTAACATACTGTTTTTCAACGTCTCCGCTGATTTATATCGAGGAAGAATTTTTACAAGAACAAGTATAAAACACAATATGAAACACAACGTAAATTAACCTACTTCACATTGCACCTATTTTGAAATAAATTCGCATTCTATTTCCAATTCTCTTTGAATTCTTTTTCCCCCTATTCATAAGTCCACGTGACCTTTTTGGTACATTAAAAAAAATTAATATCTTTCCCGTCTTTTTCCCATTAAATTCACTCCACAGACCCCCAAGACTGAAATTCTATTTCATCTCCAAAGTGTTTGATGGATAAATATATTTCAGAATTCGATTTTCTCAAATAAACGATAAGAATAAGGTGTTTATAAAGCTCTCAGCGTGAAAATAAAATTCTCCTCAATCTCAGTGACCCTTGTAAGCTGTTAAGAATTTAATTCTCAGCCATATCCCAATGCTCCATGAGTTTCTCCCCCAAAAAAAAAGGGGTAAAACGAAGAGAAACGAGGAGCATACGAGTAGAGGTTGCGGTAGTAGAGCGAAAATAATTTTGGGTTCAATTGAGTGCGGCATTTCACACAAAGACGGGGAGGCGTTGTCGTTCTCGTCGTCGTACTCTGACAAACCGTTTCACAATTCAACCGGACATGGGTGAAAGGAGTCGAGGCGAGATAGAGAAAGAGCGAGACGGAATATCCTTTCTCTCTATCGGGCAGATAGTGTACTAGCTTTAGCCACATCGCCCCGAGTGCAATCCTGAAACAGGAATTGCTCGGCAAATAACTCTTCGTCCGGTACCTATATCCCTGTGAGCGAACTGCCGGAGCTCTTTCTCCCACACCATTTTCTCATTTCTTTTACTCCTTTTCTCTTCTCCTCTTTTTGCCTCTCATTTTTTCCAACTTCTTCTTCATTTCCACTCCTCTACGAAAAACCACTGTCTCACTCTATCCACTCTCTCATCTACTTGAAAACGCCCACCATCGTTTTCAACAGTTTCGGGCCTCCCTCCGTCTCCCCAAACTGACGCGCTATCCCTTGAGACACACTGTATACACGTAGACACGTTAAAGGTTGACTTCCTTGTTGGATTTCATTGATGGCTCACGGAGATGAAGGAACTTCGTGAAATGAATGGTAAACTAGAGAAGTTCATTTTGTACAACTGTTGGCGCTTCTCAGTTCTGCAGAGTTTGGTGGATTTTTTTTTCCGGGAATTGAGGAGATTTTTCTTTATTTCCTTGATGTGAAATTGTTGGGGGTTTTTTTTGTTTAGAGTGCAAAAATAATTGGTCTTGCCTTTTAGGAGAAGTTTTTCTTTCTTCTCATTATCATTGACAAATTGATTCGCAGGAAACTGGAAATTTCCAAAGCCTCACTTAGCACATCTTTCAGCATATTTTTCTTCACATCAAATCTCTGTAGGAAATACTCAATTACATGATTACAGGCACATTATATCGTTTTTTTTTTTACCTATTCCAGAATTCAGGATTTATGGAATAATCTCTGAAGACTCTTTTTTACCTCTTTAATCATCTAATTTAATTCAACATTACTCAAACGCTTGAGAAAACCGGAATGTCACTCAGCGATGCAATTAAATAGCAGAAATTGCGGTTGTCTTGAGCAATAAATTTTCACGGTCACGTCAGTAGTCTCCTTTATACAATCCCGGATGTTAGTTCAACGTGTCTGAGTTTTCTGAATAACCCGATGATTTTTAGAGTCAGAAATTAAACGCAGGGAGAGAGATAAAACAAGGCATGCCTTTTACGAGACAATTACTGGGGGTGAAACGAGACAGCCTGACACTGGCAAGCTTGAGCCACCTACTCTCGCCGATAGTTATTACAAACTTGACAGGCCAATATCGACTGTGATGGCCGCGTGTCGTGGCCACCGGACACAATGCCATCAAATTCACCGTTCACAAACACACGAGAATTTCATTTCTCCCCCGAAAATTCCACTTCACAGTGTCACACGGAATTAGTCTTCTACCATTTTTCGACTCCATCATTCAATCAATAATAGGCAAAATGAATTTCCCAAAGTTTTCGAAGGAATAATAATGAAAAATTCTCAGTGTATCACGTGACTCGGGCTGAATCGCGTGAGTTTGAGGAGATACACGTGGAATAAAGTTGAGAGAAGGGAAAATTACGTGGAAGACTGAAAACCAAACCAGACAGGCACAAAAAAAAGGGCGAAGAAGAGATTCGCCTTGAGGGCATTCCCTCGATCCTCCGGAGCTCCTGATTTCTCTTCTAAATGTCAAATTCAGAATTTTTTTCTTTCATTCCCTCTTGAAAAATCAACGAATTAACTATCATAATCCATCAGGAATATTCTTTTCTTAATTTTGAATAATTTCGTCCATTATTCCCTCGGATATTCCATTGTTTCATTATTCTTTATCTCTCCTCCACATTCTTTCCCTTGTATTTTCAGTTATTGTTGTTTTCACGTTTTGTTTGAGAATTCTAATGATCCTTGGAGGGTCTAAACGATTGTTTTCGACATTCCGTTGGAAATAAACCCTCTGCCTCTCTCTCTCTGTTGTAGATCAAAGCCCAGTGGGAAGAATTCTAACGCGACTTCTTTTGTTTTTATTTGCTTTTTGTTATTTCCTTTTCTTTTTTTTCTTCCTCATTTTTTTCCTCGTCCTTTTTCTCTTCTTTGGTCTGGAAAACATTCCGGGGCTCTTCTCCAGGCACTACTCAGCGTCAATTCACTGGCTAATTTGCCCTCCAAGGTTTATGCTCACTGGGAATCAACAGAGATTCATTTCTTTTTGTTCTCAAACGAAAAAACAGCAAAAAAGGAAAAAAAAAAAAACCTAAAAGAAGGGATTTTTTATTTTCCCTTTATTCTCTCCTTCTTGTGTCTTCAACAGAGTGAAAAATACCATGACGCAACTGTCTGATGAGCTTGACAATTTGCCTGTATCCTCCTTCTTTCTTCGCATTCTTCTCTCATTTTTTGGGAATTAAAAATAACCGTAAAGTGGTGATTACAAACACAATGCCTGAAACGTTTCGTTTCGTCTACCCCTTTAAGGTCTCGAGATTTCAAAAGTACAAGGATGAGAAAAGGAATGCAGTGGAAAAAATAAAAGAAGCCACGAGGCTCGTGTGACCTCGTCTTTTCCTCCCTGATGCACTCTTTAATACCACGCTCGGATAAACGCCATAGCCCGTGTGATGTGTCTTTACGGTGTATAAAGCACCATTGGCCTTGTGTGACGCGGCAATTTAGGCATTTGACCTGAGACCCCGCTCTGGGTTCAGCTGTTTAACCTCTTTGCCCATTGCAATGTCTCTGTCTGGTCTTTTCAAGTGGAGAGAAAGGGAGGAGGGACGCCCACGCGCCCCCGTAACATTCCTCCTCTCAACGTTTCCATGTACATATATATATATAATTTTTTTTTACGTCAGTTCAAGGGCCAATAGTCTCTGGCCTCCTTTTCAAGTGTTTAAATCTCACTAATTTGTTGTTTGATTTTTTTTTATTTCGTAAGAGCTTTATTTCGTATTATTTTTCAATTTCTCACTGTCATTGAATATTCATAGGGAATTAAAGGAAATAATAGAAATTATTCAAATGGAGAAGTAATTAATTAATTGGAGGAAGAGGAGAATAAGTGCATGTCTACTGGATAATTACGGTCTCAACAAAGAAGAACCCACACATGAGAATTGAGGGAAAATAATGTACATCCGTTTTCGTATTTAAACAAATGAAGAAATTCTGGTTATTAATAGAATATTTGAAGCACTATTGGCAGTGAAGCCGTAGAGGTTTATGATCCTCCAATTAGCACTGGCGCAGAAGGATACACCTAAGTGCATGTACTCTAGTGGATGAGATCGTCCGCGTGGGAACCGAGTCAAACGTGAATTCCTCTTTTAAATGTGTACGTGTGTGAGTCTCAAATGAGTCGGTGTCTTCCAAGATTACCAGCACGAATAAATTAAGCGATTATTTTTGTCATCAAAAATACCAGAAAATCAATGAAATTATCGGGAAAATCTTTATCTCAAAGAATCTGATGAAAATAAATTGTTTAAGTAGAATGGAAAATGAGGATAGATTAATTTATTCGAGATAAGTTCCTTGCGGACGGATGAAATACAGAAGCAAGATAATACAACAGTAGGACTATTCACTCTAAATAGTATACAGTTGCTTGAACGTAAATCGAGTGATTTCCGGGGCAAAGTTGTTCCAAACTGCCAGTCCTCGACCTCCTCATTGCCCCTCCACCTCTTCACCTATCCACAAGCCTCTCTCTCTCTCTCTCTTTTCTCTGCAACATTGAATAATGCATAGACGAGAGTCTGGTAAGCCAATAATTTAATGGTATATATACGACACCAGAAGGGTAAACTTTCTGATTCGAGGAGAAAATCTCGGGGGCTAGAATCCGAGGGATTTTAAGTTGCATACCATGAAAATGGCTGTGGGATTCGTGAAAAATTCAATTTTTCATTTTATGGGGAATTATTGAAGACCCTGAAACCCCATTTCAACTCGTGACTTAACCCAAATGCCAATGAAATAGTGTTCGTTATAATCCTTCTAATCAGGAATAAATAATAATTAACTGTTTTCACATTTGCTACCTGTATTTACGAGTGAGTGGATAATTGAAGTAACAACTCGGCTTTCTAGTAATTAATCAAGCGTGAAGATATATAATAAAATGTTTTTACAGTCGTGATCACACATACACATGAACACACACGAATACTTGACTCTTCATGGAATTCATTATTTTCTTTAAACTTGAGGGATAAAGAAAAACGTAATTAATTTCACGTGTTGAAAAACTTGAGTTTTGTTTTACTTCACATTTTCATCCTCTTCTCTATTCACATTACAACGGCAAAAGTTTATTTTCCTTTTTTTTTTTTTAATTAATCGTAATTCAATCTTCCTTCACTCCATAAACTCTCTTCACTTTTTTCCTCATTTCACTACTTCTCTCGTCAAACACAAACTTCTCATTAATTATTTCATCCTTATAATGAGGCAAAAATTCTCTTTTTTATGTTACAGGTGAGTACACTGGAGACTATTGTAAATCCATATTTTCCTTGAGTCTGGAGAAATTTGCGTCACGTGAGTAAGAAGTTTGGAATTTTTTTTCTCCTACCAAAAGTGCGGCTTTCGAGAATATGAAATTCCTGACACAAAAGGCAGAGGTGTAGGAGATAGTGTGCGTGTGTTGTTAGGATAATACTCTGTGACACTGGTATACTCTTGTCTGGAGTTGATGGAGACGAGTGAATGGGGAAAGATGAAGATGATGAAAATTCACGAGTCTGCAGACACACTGTCTGGTGAAGTTGCGATGGTGAGAGATGGATGTATCAAATTCCTCAAGTTCGCGGTGGAAGTAATCTTGATGAACAGAAGTTTCATGTGAATGGGGTAAAGAGAATTGAGACGAATTGAGGCTATTGGGAATTAGATTGAAGAAAATATTGAGAATTTCATGGTTTTGATGATTTCATTGGCATTCGACAATGGAAAGGGTTTAATCTAAAAATCCCGGGATTCAATCATCCTCTGCGGTTATCCGGAAATGAAAGTTCAGAGGGTTCAAACGATTGCCCAATAATTGACAATATCTCTCTCTTAATTTTCATGGGGAATCAATAAAACAGACGTTTTTATGATTCCTTTATAATCACCAATAAGTCTTCATTTTACCCCAGTTCCTCCATCTGCAATGTAATAATATGAGTTGTTACCTCGGCAACTACTATGGCGCCACTGCATCCGTGTGTTCGTATGAGTGGTCATGTGTGGGCAGACAAATTGACGCGTATTCGTCGGTGCATTGTGCTCCGCCATACAGAACATATCGGAGGGTAGTAGGGAGTTGTTAGAACGTGTAACATATAGACCGATGGAAAATCGCGTACGAGTTGGCTCGGAACGGACGACGATTCGACAGATTAGCCGCTCACTCGGGAATTAAATCTCTCTACGATTCCCCAAGGTGATTGTTACACATTGATCTCGACTGAACCGAAAGAATCTCCAAGAAATATTACCAATTTCAGGATTTAATGACTCTATCGATCTTCTCAAATCCAATATTCTTTTTTATGAAAAAAATCATTACGATTATTTCCGTCTTTTCTACTCCATAAATAATAAGTGAAAAAAAAAAAAAAAACATCGAAATACGTAAATTTTCATCTAAGCCCGTATTTCCTTCACTTGCCTTCACCGCAAATGATAATCCGAATGTGGGAAATGTCTACATTCATTCGTACTGGGCCAGATGGTGCCTCTTCCCTTTTGAAATTAGCAATAGCACGAGTTTTATACACACATAGGTACACGTAAAAGTAACATAAAGCAAACGCGTTAGATTCCCCAGTGACTCCTCATGTATGGCCCAACATTGAGTATATGCCGGGGTTAATTACCCGCAGCGTTATTCTCGTCCTCCATGAGTAATGTATCCCGCGCGTTTCATCGGCCAACCGGAAGATCGCTCTCGGGACTCTATCCTTTTTCTCATAACTATATACATATACGCATTTCATGTAATATCGTATTTTTTTTAATTTCTCAGCATTTCCTTTCAATAAAGCAACGAGTCATTCGTTACAACTACGATTACCTCTCAAACTCAATTGCCAATGTGTTATTCTCACTTGCATATTCTCTAGTCAATGCCGAATCAAATGAGTACACGAATTATTTTTGTTTTTAATGGTAAAACCTGCGAGTGACAGTTTGCTAATATATCATCGGGCAAATTTGCCAATTATAACTTTGGTTTATTCACTATATCTTGGGTATGAGACGTTGTCATTGGCTAATACTTAATAGCCAGTGTGTTTCTCCTTGAGAGTTTTGACGGGAAAATTTAACCCGTTAACGAGGTGAATTAATGAGTTTACGTGCAGTTAATTACAATTTTTGCGTTTCTTCTTGCGAGAAAAATTCGGTGCTTCAATAATAATTATGTTGTGAAGTGTTATTGAATGGTCGACACGCAATGCATTACAACGAGCCATTGAGAATGGAAATTAATGACAAACACAAAAGAGTAATGGGTTAAATAACCCATTTTTTGTTTCCACGTAATTAAATGTCAATATTTTTAAAAGCCCAGTTTTTTCAAGGCAGTTAATTTTTAACCTTTTTTCTACTTCCGAAGTAGATAGTACCCTTTTTTTTTTCTTATCGGGCAGATGTATATGCGAGACATTTCCCCAAACGGCTTTTTCCAATCTCATAACTTCCAATAAAGCCGGACCAAGGGAGAAAACCAATGAGAAACTGTAGACGATGAGCTTTCGATAGAAGTAAGAAACAATCACGACATTGCCTGCGGCCCAATATACCACGGTTAAAGCCCCATTCGGAAATTATTACTCTGCAGATTATTACCCATTTAATTTTTCTTCATTTTTTTTCCACCCATCCCATTGTGAAGTCTTCCTTTTTCTCTCATACCTGTAATCCTATTTTCAGTCTCAATGAAAACTTCATATTTATTACGCTTCTCTTGTCGTATAAATATTTTCATTGAAACTTTTTTGAAATGTTGAGAACAACGTACTGGATATTTTTATTACAATTTTTCCCTTCTATTTTTTTGCTATTCCTCTTCGTTCCATTTATTTCAATTTCTACGTGAATTTACTGAAAAACGTTGGTACGAGTGTATGAAAGAAAAATACAGAGCACGATCAAGCCAGGAAATTCGAAAAATGTCACAGAGTCTCGAATTCTAGATATATATTTTCTCCTCCTTTTTTTTATTTTCATTTCACTCTATTTTTTATTTCTCCTGTATGCTGAAATACAGTTTTACAAAGTGTATGTGCTCATTTTTCATGCAATTTCCTTTTCTGAAATACCTTCATTTTTTTTTTTTTTTTTTATTATCATTCTTCTTTATACACAACTCATGCCACAATTTTACCATGTACCATCGTTTCCACCATCATTTCACTGAACATTTACAACTTCCCACTTCATCCGACACTGTAAAAATCGGGGCGAGAATGTTCCAAGCACAGAGAGAAGGAAAAAGAACAGTTTAAAAAAAAAATCACCCCGTTACTTTTTCCCTCTGCATTTCGAGAGAGGGGCGTCGAAATAAAAGCGTCCATTTGGAAAATTTTTACAATCTAAAATCTCCATTCTCACCTCCTCTCTACTCATCTTAAATGTACTAAAAATTATGACTCCTAATTCCATAAATTCCCTAATCTCTCAATTAAATCCAACAATCCCGAGTTTTAACTGAAATAAAAATCATCAGAATATTTAATTTTATACCAAGAAAAAGAGAAAAAAGACAAAAAGAACTGGGTTGACTGGCGGCTTCAAATGAGAATACGATAAAATCAGAATGCCCCATTCAACATTCGTGAATATCGCGTGACATAGAATCGTCAAGAAGTCCACATTGTGTTCGTAAAATCTTACCAACAATGTAGACTCGGCTTATTTTCTTTTTATTCCTTTCCTCGTTTGATAACAGCAGTCGGAGTAAAATTCAAAGATATGTATTGTAGGAAATTGTATTCAGCAGTGGAAATTTAACCATGCAATAGAGTTAATTGTAGTCTTCCATATTTTCATTTTATTTTCACCATCTTGAGTGTGCTTTTCCTCACTCTCTGATTATTTCCCCCGTCATTTTCCCCAAGCACCTTCAAAGAGAGAGAGAGATGGCCACTGCCCACGCGTCTACATATGCAATTTCCCCCCCTCTCTTTATAGCACACTGCGATTATTCAAATGAACAGTTTACCATAACTGCTCTCACATTGTTTCTGGTTCCTCGTATTCCCCTACTTTATCTTTATAACCTTCACCGCACGTTCACGCTATTAAACGCAACTCACCCCCTCCCTCGGATGCTCTCTCTCACCTTTACTTACATTTTGCCTGTCTCGTGCACCAATTTTAAACGCTCACGATTTCCATACGCTCATCGCGCCCCGTTTCATTCGCACTCTTGCGGGCGTGGCAACGTATTTTACACTTTGGCTTCCTTCCAACAATTTTCTTTTGTTTCTTATATTTTATCATAATTATTGCATTTTCAGTTATTCACTAGTTCCTTCCGCTCATCGACCACTAATTTACGTCTGCATTTAATTTATTTTCTGAGATTCAGGAGAATTATTATATTTTTTTTATTATTATATACAGTTTGAAAAGAGCATGCTGTGAGAACCGAGGTGATGACACAAGTGCAAACAAAGCTGTGACCCTGGAAGAACCGCGAAACTTGACACCGGAATTTTAAAAGGGTCTACGATCTCAAAGGGAGCAGAAAGAAATGAGGAAAAAGGCGTGAAGAGAAATGGAATTTTCTTCCCTCTCTTTTCAACACATGGAGAATAGAATATCTTGAAATTTAATGAGGAGGTTTCAATTCTTCGGTGTATTGATCGCGGGGAGATGATATCGAAGGTAAAATTGTGGAGAAAAACGCCCATTACTGTCTTTACGTTTTTTTTTCCCATTTTTTTCGTTAACAATGGAATTACAAATCCATAAAAATGAGTGAAATTAATCGAGAATTTCGTTTTTTAAATGAAAAAATGCTCAACTAATTTTTAAAAATTCTGAAAAAAATTTGATATATTCATCCAAATACATAAAATTCAATATCAATGAACAATTAATTTTCCATGTGAATTTATGATTGATTACAAATTGAAATTCATGGATAATTCAATATTTCAATTTAAATTTTAATCAAAAATTGCCTTCTGAAGTTGAAGAGCTCTTCAACTCTCTGAATCATGAAATTCCGCACATTTTTTTTCATTAAATCAAATTCGAACTCGTATTAAAATTCAATTAATAAATACCAGGAATTCCTGGGAAAAACACGATTCTCCAACGTTTTAGTAGAGAAAAGCTCCATTTTTATTGTGAAAAAAAATAACTGAAAAATGGAATAATAGATAGAAACAACAATTGAAGTCAGAGGATACACAAGGGTTTCGGTTTTTCCGTCAAATAGAGGTGTAATACCTTCTGTCAGAAGGTCCTTTGTTTCATTCCAGTAGCAGTGACACAACTCCTGGTTTAACTTGTAACATCCTCTCTTCCAAACGTAACAGAGTAACCGTGTCTATTGTACCAATGCTTGTATTCATAAATGTATTTTACAATGACCAAACTCTCTTTGAAATTGAATGAAATACAGTTGCAAAGCTATTAGCAAAACCCGAGTGAATAGAATTTTTTAAAAAATCCCTTCTACTCATTAATTCCCAAATTCAAATTCAACAATCACCAAAGAATTAAGAATTTTCGTAAAATTCAAATAATTTCAAATTCTACTCCAATAAAAATGGGAATTAAATTAAATCCCCTTAAAACTAGTAAAATTAAACGAATTCGTCTGAAAATTTCATGAAAAAAAAAAACTATACAAGTCACTCAATAATTAACTCTAAAAAAAAAAGCGATAATAAAAATCACTCTCAATTTGACTTTTTTAATCACGAGTAATTTCCGCAAACTGTTTTACGCACATATGTAGAATTTTTTCCACTGTCAAACACAAACTTTCCTTTCTCACTCTCATCCCATTCTCTTTTTTCTCTGTCATTTTGTTTCAATACCCGGTAATTCAACAGGAAAAAATTGTGTGCAACGTATGAGAGAGAGGAGGAGGCTGTTGAATGGCGGAAAAAATGAATAAAAAATGTTGAAAAAAAAAAAACAGGATTTAACTGTAGAACCGCGTGACTGTAGATGGTCCACCGAGCACAACACAATGCCTCCGTGTATACAGAACGGGTTATGAACTTCAAACCGTGCGGAAAATCGTTCGCACTATTCTTGTTCTATTTTTTTGCCATTTCCTCCACCTCTTCATCATCTTGCCGCTATTATTATGATTATTATTTATTTTTCCATTGTGCGTAATTAGTTGAATCTTGTCTGGATGGTGGCAAAAAAATTATGATAATTAGCATGAGTCAACGTGTGTGAGTGTGTGCAGCTCTCATTAATCGAGAAAATAAAATAAAATTGAAGCTCAAATGTTTGAAAAATGTGTGCCTGTTTTTTCCAGCTGTCTGAAGCGACAAAGCATGGTGTATTTGGAGTGTGAATGCACATAATGCGGCTTTTGGTTAATTACTGTATTTAATAATAATAGAGTAATTCTCCTTTTTTTCTGTTGGAATATTTTTAATCGTTGAAACTTAAAAGAGAAATTAATGAATTCATCCTCATTGAAAAAAGTGAATCAATGGATAATTGAACATAAACTTTTAAAACTTTTGAATTCAAAAGAAAAAGCATAGAAAAAACCCTCAAAATTGATCTCCAATGTTCTTTTATCCAATTCAGAATGAAATGGGGTAGAAATTAAACATCTGGCATTTTATTGGCATATCTTGAGTGAAATTGCCATGAATTAATGGGTATTATGTGTGTCATCAAAGTGAATAGAGGAAAATTCATAAAATTAATACCGCCCATTTTCCTCTCCTTTCTCACTAACAATTTTCCCCTCCTGTGGGGTGAAATCAGCCCTTGTTTATTGTTTAGTACCGGGAGAAATAGTGGATACGTAATGATGCTCCATTCCAAGGGCTTACGATATATATTATCCAATAAATTTTAATTTTCCGCCCCTTGACTCAAGCGCACAGGCATTATATGCATCCTCACGCACTTTACTCCCATTAAACTATAAATTAAATCATAAATTCTCATCAATATATCTCTCCAACTTTAATGCAATCAATGGAAAATTATTTGCACATGTCACGACAAAGCATGAATTATTTTCATCCTCCATTATCATTATTACTTTCACACCTCTTCTCCTCTTATTGAGAAAGCTTCTGGAATCATGAGAATACGTGCTTGTGTGGGTGTTCAATGTTATCACGAATGTGAATCACAGATTAAGTCAAGTGGTTGCCACCCTGTCGCAAGACTATTTCCATGGAAAATATCCTGCATCTCTTTCTCTTTATTTCAATTTTTTTTTTCCTTCATTCATTTCCAATCTCACCTTCTCTCGCATACGTGTTGGTTTTCACTTTATTCTGATGGAGAAAAGTCCCTCCACTTCTTCCATATTCCCCTTTTTCCCTGCATTATTACATGTATTCTACTTGTGTGCATGAAATCACATTCGAATAAAGGAAATTGTTTCATTCAAACACATTTTTTATTAAATGAATTAAATAAAATGTACGTTTTTGATTCATTGTTTCACGAGAAAAAATCAAAAAAAGGAACAACTTTTCTCCAGTTTCTTCCACAATGTGCCAATGCACAACCGGCTCTCTTTAGAGTCTGAAAGAGAGAAGGAGAGAGCGCGTAATTAAAGGGAGGTGCCGCACAAACGTTTCCGCTGGCTGCCCACGCTGTGGCCATTAAAACTTCTTTTTTTTTACTCAACCGGTCAGCCTTCTTCTTCTCTCCGCACTTTTGGAATACATGAGAAGAAAAATAGTGGAGTGCTCTTGTAAAGTGTCCCAATGCAATTAAAAAAAAATATTAAACTTGAGATTCACACTAATTGACTTATTTTATGAGAAATGAATCGAGAAATTGTATGATTTCGTTCTATTAATTATATAGTTAATTAAAATTCGTGAAAATCAATTGAATCCACATTTTTTCCTTTTGAATAATTATTAAAAAATTAATTTAGCAGTTCACCACTCGAAATCATTTGAATTCACACTAAAGGATAAACAGAATTGAACTCTAAATCAGAGTAAACGAGTTAGAATTTCGTAAATGGAGTAGATACAGTTGCTTCTATTCTATATCGTAGTGTTAACGTACCAACTTGCCTTTTGTGTGCAACTAAGAAGCTCAAACTTCATATATAACAGAGTAAACTCAGCACGTCCATTTTCATTTGCCGGATCATTTGAATCACCTTCACTACGAACTGACGAAAATTCAGCAATCTTAATGACATTAAATATGCCATTGTTTAGACAGCCTGTGTTTCTGTATTGAAGTGAAATTTTCACGAGTCGTTGGCTCTGTGTCAAGCGAAATGGACGAAATAACGTGAACTTAATTACCTGAAATTCATAATTAAAGAAGAATTACAAAGGGAAATATAGTGATTATTTTCTCGCAGATGAAAAGTATTTCTCTCCTCTTTTTTTTTCGTGATTAAAAGAGCCAGAGTTTTCACATTACTGCGAATGTAATCGAGGAGAGGTAATCAGCCGTAAGGAAGAGATGTCGCTAATTTGTTCGTTGAACAAGAAGAGTGAGAAAGTTTTGCACGTTAATGAGTGAGAGAAGAGGAAAGAATTTTCGGTCGGAGGCTTTTGGTTATTCTAGTGGAAAAAGCATCTGGTGAATATGTCTCCTCTGGTTTTCCAAAGATTGAGGGCACTTCTAAAGCGCCGGAAATAAAAGAACATAATAAGAGTCGAGGAAAATGTGAGCAAGCTTTTTGCGAAGAAAATGGATGTGGCATTGAAAATAAAAGACGTCGGAAATTTCCGTCGTATTAATTAAAAGTTCATATTAAAATTTTATTTACCATGTCACTCTTCATCCTGTCCCCCTTTTTTTAATAATTATTTAATGAAGTAATCTCGCCTTTTTTTTCTACAAAATGAAATATCCGGGAGGGATTAAATTGCATAGGGTAAAAATTCATTTCATGTGAATCCATAAACTGTTGGCTATAAAATTTTTGTGGAGAAATCAAATTCCACCGATTTTTGAACCCACAACACAGAATAAAGCCATACATGTGGAATATAATATTGGGAATTTTTTATCCATAAAAGTTCACATGGTCACGCGCAAAGTAACGATATTTTTCACATCCAAACGCATCGTGTACATACAAAAAAAGAAAGAGAATGGAAAAAAAAAAAGAAAATCAAGGCATTTAACCTCGAGGGATGCATGGATGCAGTGCATTCACGCATGAAGTCTGGTTTTAAAAAAAAAATTGAAATTCTATTAACGATTTCGTACATGACCAGGACTTTATTGAATCACGATCGGCGTACATTTGAGTTTTCATTCACCCCCGTATAACACGATTTATATCTTTCTCAGTGTGCTCACGCTCCGTTGCATATGCTGTCCCATTGTCAAAAATTCACAGATGCACTAACACATTTATTTGTACAATAAAATTCTGGATTGAAGTTTTCCCAAAAGTTATAACTATGTATACAGGAAGAAGAATTCAATGGAAGTAGGCTTCACGAAAGAACGGCTCTATAAAATATTATTCTGTATATGTACATGGGGTTAGAAAAGTCCCAACATCGTGATCTCTCATGTGAAATAAAAGTTCACAAATATACACTGGGACCAGAGACTATGCAGTTGAAATGCGATTACTGGGGAGTGAATATATGTGCCTTTGTGAATATGATATTGTTTCGCATATTGTGGATTTATGCAGACCGTTGAATAACAAAAAAAAAACTTGAAAAAAAATCTAAATTCAGTATTATACAAAAGAGAAGAGTCTTGAGAAACGAGAGAATATATTCCGTGCATGAGAAGAAACTTTGATGCAACTTTTGATTGAAAAAATTTCCGCAAAAGTTCAAATTGAATAAATAATAATAATCCAAATGAATTAAACTCTAAAATCAAATTAATAATTAATTAAATTTGAGTGAAAAAAGAAAGGAGAAACGAATTAAACGTGATTTCACACAGAAGCCTGAGAGATTTACAAAAGTTCAAGAATTGTTATAGGCCTTTGGCAACGACTCCAATATCTGCTTGAACAATTTGCATGGATAGTTCCGCTGTTTAATTCGGCACGAAGTACCCGAAGAAATACTCCCAACGGGGATTACCCCAGTCTGAAAAAGAGAGAGAGAGAGAGAGAGAGTCTTTGGATAAAGTTCGTAATCCTTCGCACAGACCGCAAACTAAATGCATAAGTAAATTCAATACTTTGCCCTGTGAATTTGCTACTGTAAAGGAGTCATCTCGTGCATGTGAGTGCAATTGGACTGAATTCAAGCTTAATATACACACAATAGTATTATTACGAGATTGTTCTTTTTTTTTTCCCCGAAAAAATTCACGAGACAATCGAGAAGTGAATGACTAATTCATGGAATTAAAATTCGAAAGAAGTTGAGTCTCGTTACATTGAGTAATCTCAAAGTTTCTCCACTGTTTCTCTACTCAGACGTTTCTGTTCCGATGCAAGCTCTCTCCTCGGGTGATACGAGTTAACCCCATGTCTACGACCTGTTTCGTACCTTTCCCCTTTAAGTGCCCCGAAAACTTCGGCTTTGCTGTTTACATATCGTGGGAGGTTAAATGAGTGAGGAGGGAAAATCGAGTTGTCAGATATGGTGAGTAACACTGCCTGAAGCAATCAAGTCATCCTCTTTGATGCCGTGATAATCCAGCATTGATGATAGTCAATCTAATGGCATTATTCCCGTTACAATTGTCATTATCACAATTCCCACTGATTACTACTCAATTAACCTCGAGTTATTAATTCCCTTTTGTTCATTATAATTCAATGAAATTCATGTTATCACTTTAAAAATTAATAAAAACATTGAAATTTAATTAAATATTCTCATCACGAAATATTTCAAGCTCGCATATCTCAGCAGAAAATTAAAGAAAAACATCACTCGTAGTGTAAAAAATAAACGGTCACAATGAAAAGCAGCTTATGATATTTTTAATTGAAACACGCGATTTAATTAAACAATTTAATTAAATCAAGCTCCTCGGAATTGCCACATTCTCTCCCAGTAATAAATAGGCCAGTGTACTGAGACTCGTTCTGACTAACATCGATGAAAAAAAAAAAAAAAAAGAAATGAGTAAAAAATCCCCGGGAAATCTAGTTATTTGTTTGACAGTGTTTGGCTGTTAAATTTCGTGCAAAAAGAAGCAGAATAAAAATGGAAATACTGTAGATGAGATTAGGGCGGTTCTCTGACCGCTTCTTCACCAAACTTCGCAAAGATGAAAGGTTCGCCATCCGCCGAAACATTATATACCAACACACCCCGATGTTTGGCAAGAAAATAAGTATGGATGAGAACGATGCACCTGGATATCTCCACTAAACCACGAATGAGTTTTGTATACAGACAAGAAGAGAGCCGAGAGGCTACACGATCGTCCCAGCATGCTTCCGGCTACAAGCATCACTAAAGACTGCTATTACACCCTGCATCAGCCCCCATTTATGTTTCTCCTCGTCTCTCCAGTCCCCATCGTTACTTGTACACAAGACTCTAACCCATAGAAGGCAAACCACCGAAGGGACCATCTAATTTCATTAAAAAGCTTTGATGCTACGCTTGGACTCGTGTCCAAAGGGCCACCGCCAAACGAAATCTCGTGGTTCACATTTTCCACCTTTAAAATAATGAGTAAAATGTCCCAGTGCCTCCAGAAATAACCGGGATTCATAGAGTAAATAAAAGAAAAAATTAACGTAAAAGGGAGAATAGTCCACTGGCAAATACAAGAGAAAACGGAATTAAAAGAGAAAATTAATGCAGAAATGTGATTCGTCAGGCTGCGCCTCCGGCTCACCACACGTTTCCTCTTTCTCCCAATGTTATGGATAAACAGAGAGGGGAAACTCGAAGAATGAGAATTACCAGGCGAAACCAAACGCCAGGAATTTTTTTGGGGAACTATAATAAAAAAATTGGTGACTCAACCCTTGGGGAAATTTGAGTTTGTCCTTTACTTTCGTTACGTGTGTTTGCGTATGGGTTATAAAGTTCGATGGAAAGTAACGATTGTGTCGTAAAAAGAAAAGGGTGCACAGATGAAACGAAGGCAAATTGATGGGATTTTTTTTCCAGAATAATCAAGCACGTTTATCATAATACGAGAATACGTAATTTCGGTCTGCCAATAGCAATCGGATGCCTTGTCCAACACCAGACACAAGACTGGATTATTATTTTGGATTAAAGTATCCAATTGCACTTGTATACTTCCGATACCCAACAGTGGCTTAAGGGCCTGCATTTATTGCAACGAGAATGCGACTAATCTCGTCCCCAAAGGACCCTCACACACACACACAAACTCAAAGGTTCCACTCATCGCTATTGTAACACGAGATGCACTGTTGGAGATTCCATTTCATTCGCAGTACACCAGATGCAAGTAAGCTGAGAATGTATACCCCGTATATTCCCTCGGTAATACTGAGTAGTGCCAAAAATTTGTGCCCAGTCTAGCATTGTCGAATCGTGTATTTTCGATGTCCCATTGAATTTTTTTCGGAATTCGTACAACAGTTTGGCCACCTGCCGAACGTATAATCCAAACTCCATGTAATCATTCTTCAACTGAGTTTATCGTAAAAAGAGAAAAATTCGGTTTAAAAGAAGAGGAGACGATTCACATACGAATGCCAGATGTTGTGCCATGATTTTTCTATTATAAAATTGATTGTGCTAATACGAGGGTAAAGTAGCCTTCTAAATTGACCCTCTGCTTTTTTTTTCCATTATCTTTCCCTCTAAATGCACTTTAATCAGAAAGAGAGAAACTAATTCAGTCTCCATGTTTCTACACAAAACAATGACCCCTGACTTTCTGCTACAATAAAGGGCAAATGTGTATTTTCTTGCCACGTGGCATTGTTATTGTTTCATTACCATTTATGAAAAGCTTTGTGCGCACATAACCCCATTTATTATTGTTCTATAATACACAGTTTCGTTGTTTTTTCACTGGTGATTAATGCTCGCCTCTTTTGTTTCATCGTTTGGTAATTCACTGGTGCATTGATCTCTCTGTCTCTTTCACAATTTTCAACAAGCCTCACTAATTAATATGAGTTCATTCATATTTTTATTTCACTGGAAAAGCTTTGGAAAGTCATATTTTTTTAATGAAAATTTATTTTAATTAATTAATTATTCATTTCACATGTGTACACATGAACATTTTCACATTTCTATCGTGTTTGCTCATAAAGAGAGCATTTTTTTTTAACTCCCAACGCATTAATATGGATGAAAAAATATACAGCACTGGCTACTCTACATATGACCACAATTTAACAAACTATGTACGTTTATTTAATTATTTTCTCCTCTTTTCTTCTTAAACTCTTATGAAATTTTATAGCAATGAAATTACAGTGATACACTCATCGTAAAATTATTTGGACTCTAGAAACACGAAATGTCTGCAGAAATAGCACCTTCAATGTATTTATATATTCATACAGAATTTTCGTGTATACGCGTCTGTGTGTGTGTGTGTGTTACGTTTGATATGCAAATAGTCACATACACGCAAAAACTTTCCACTGAATTTCTAGTTTACAACGTGAAATTACTTTTCACCTCAGTTGTAATTATTTTACGCTGCATCTCTTTCATGAGACCGATGCGGATCGTTTGTATTTCATCGTTGACACAGTCTCTTACCTTCTGGGTATTTTCGTCTTTTGGGAATTGTCAAACTAGCCGAGTACAGTCAGCCTCTGGCATCGAGGGAATTCGAGTAATTTTTGGTATTTTTTTTAACGAGAATAAGCAAATAAATAGGATCGATGGAGTTGAATTCAAAAAAATTGGATTTTCTGTAATTTGAAGAGTCAATTTTCATTTAACGTAAAAAAATATTGGATTTACAGAAATTCATTTGTAGAAAAAAATTGAGTTTTTTGCGTTAATAATAGTTGCATCAACAATTTCCACGTAATAGTGTTAATTCAAGATTTCAAATTACTCGAAAATTACAGTTTGGTCTTAGTTTTGTTACCCCATAATTTATGATTCCCAAATGAGAAATTCATATTTAACTTTGCCACAAAGTTGAATACAGAATAATTTTTATTAATTAATTTGGACAGTAGTGAAATTGAATGATCTATTGCAGCAATGATTCAATGGAGAATTATATGACGTTTATTTAATGAAACGTGGTAATAACAATTGTTGATTTATCGAATAATGGAAAATTTCGTGTAACATTGTGATTAATATCATTGAAGATTGTATTCAAGTTATTATAATGATGTTGTTAATGTCAGGGTATTGTTAATTTTGTTGTGCACAACTATTCGATACATTTCAATATTTGAATGAGTGGAAAATTTATTATTTCAACAAATCCAAAGATAATTAATGAATTCTATTAAATTACGAAAATGGAAATATTTGAAGTCTAAATTAATTTAACAAATCATGAGCTGAGGAAATTTCCGATGAAAATCATGTACCAAAATATTTTTTTTCAATTTTTTAAAAATTCGATTCTTTTCATCCAGATTTGAAGGGGTTTACCTTGGAAAAATTTGAAAAAATCATATTTTTGGCTATAAATTCGTGTGGTTTTAAAATTAAAAATACGATTCTTTCAAGTACTTTTGGGGTGTTTTTTGAAAATCAGTTTTTCCATTATAGGTACTTAAAAAAATCGTATTTTCAATTTTAAAACCACATGAATTCATGGCAAATGAGCTCACCTTTCACCTCGATTCGGAATTTTTACGCTACGACCAATAGAACCAGAGATATTGCCAAAAATGTGATTTTTTCAAATTTTTCCAAGGTAAACCCCTTCAAATCTGGGTGAAAAAAATCAAATTTCCAAAAAACTCAAAAAAATTAATTACGACAAATGTTTTCCGCCTAAAATTCCCTCAGCTTTCCACTGGAATCATCAGAAAATCGCTATCTCCAACCATTCACTGAGAATGTCCATTTTACCCCGATTTCCCCTCTAAGATCTGGCTCTCGGTCCAAATGGCCCTTGAGTCTCCTCTTGTATTAGTAGTAATGGTATTGGTTGGGGCAGACGGGAAGAAGAGCGACGGGACAAGGAGATGGGTTACACAAAAGGGTTTACCACGTTGAGCCCTTGGGTAGTTAGGTAATGTGAGTGTGGAAGGAAGGAATGGAATCTCGTCACAGGACGGATGCGATAGGACGTACAAGGAGATCAAAACTCAGGGAGTAGTACAAGACCTAGGCGGATCCAAAGAACCCTTAGTGTCTGCATAACTCTATGGTTCAAGTCCTTCCAGTTTTACTGCAGAATTAAGAAGATAATTATATTCCTCTTCAATTTAAAACGCAATAAAACTATCGAATACTTGAAATGTCTTTGTCGTAACTCAAAGATTAAAAAATCCGAAAAAAATAAAATAAAAAGCGACGTCCCATAATATGTACACTTTATCACGATCAAAGAGTGCTGGCAACAAACTCAACTTTATGTAAATCACTGCATCAACCGAGAGTATGTATAAAATAAAACAATTTAGCTAAACTGAAGGGAATAAAAAAAAATTGTGTAAAAAGTTGACTTTTTCTCGGTACAAGCGATTACCACGATACACAGGGGCAACTAAACCACGAACTGTGCTTAATGTTCAGGTATAAACACACACATGGCCATTATAGATATATAATGGTACAAAGTGTAGGCGGATTTATGCTGGTGAATTGAGTGTACTCTAGCAGTTTATATTATATTCACACACATGGGCTATAACCATGCTGTAACTATTTATCCACTAGACCATTGAAGAATTATTTATAGTAACTCGTGTTTTCTTTACTTTTTTTCCCCTCATAACCACGAATTATTAATGAAATTATGAATTTAACGTGTGAAAGTTCCGGATAAATTAGTGAGAAAATTCTATTGGAATGTGAGAATTTTCAATTGAATTAATTTCGTTGAATTTATGAGATTCAATTTCATCAATTGCGAGGAAACATAAAATGAGTACAGATCAATCGGAATGAGTTAAAGGTTCGTTAGGAGCGTTTCTGCAAATGATACTAGAGGCACTATAAAATTCTTTACTACCCTACGAGCAATAGGTGTTTATCGTATCAGATAAAAAAAAAGGGAAAGGTCAAATTGTTGACGTAAACGTTTCATCGGTAATCGTGTAGATCGCGTGAGTCGTAAATGTAAAACTCATCATCTACTTGAAGCCTTCTACGTGGAAAATCCTCTTGCAATGTTGCAAACGATGTGATAAATTTGTGGAATTTCATTGGAGAGTTTGAGAAAGTCCGATTAATAAATTTTATTCATTTTTTTTTTTGTTAAATTACCTTTGAATAAAATAAAATTGAATACTCGCCAGAAGAATTGTCGCATTTTGCCTGTAAATTCCGACTATCGTATCGATATTTCACCAAAACTTTGAGTTTCAATAAAAATTCAAAACTTATGGGAAAAAAATAGAGATAAATGCGGTGGACCATGTGTACCAGATATATGACGTGATTATCGCATTATGAGAGTGAAAAAAAATATATATATGAAAGAAAGTAGCAATGACAACTGAAAAGTTTAACTTTTCGGAGAAGAGGATAAGAAGTTTTTTCCAACGAGTTTTCAAACTGATTTCATTTATCTCTTCTGGCTTGTCTTGTAGGTACGAGCCGATAACTATTCGATGTCTTTCGGGGTCTCAGACCCCCTCTTTTTGTTCTTTTCCTCTCAATCTCCTCCCGAATATCTCCTGTCGTACGTAATTTACGATAAAACCGTGCTACGTATAGAAAAGACAGAAATTGTCGGTTATATATCGGCATAACGACAGTCTGCTTCGTAATAATCCTATCATTAAACTCTTTTACGAATGATAGTGGGAATGAGAATTTTCAAATAACGTTTTTTCTCTCCTTTTTTTATTATTATTCTCTCGCAGGTAAAATTAGTCCATACACACTGTCCAATTTAATTCCGAAATTTTTTAAGCTCGCTTCTTTATTCCTTTTATTTTCTGAATTCTACCCTAGTCATTATACAGCGGTTTCGCTCCCAAATATTTTCTATACACTGCGTTCTTCTTTTTCTCCATTCACACCGTTAGCCCCAGGCTAAATCCACAATTCTCGTTTTTTCACTTCACGTTTCAAACTAAATTACTCACGTAATCGTTGACATTATATCCTCGTGTTTCTCAAGAAATCTTATCCCATCGAATTTCTACGAAATTTTATAATGAACATTTTTTCTTATTTTCTTGCAGGAAATATTAAAACAAAGGCTGTACTAGATGTCGAGTCCAAGGGTGGATATTGGCTCACTGTTTATGCTCAGGATCATGGTGTTGTACCACTCAGCTCACAGCTTCAGGTAAATTAATTTATTAGAGAAAGAGTGCAATATTCATTTACTAATTAAATACTTAATAAATTTCAGGTTTACGTGGAAGTATTGGATGAGAATGATAATACACCACTGACTGAGATACCAGTTTACTATCCATCAGTACCAGAAAATTCTCCAGCTGGCGTTAGTGTTGTGCATATACGAGCATTCGATCGTGACGTATCCCCCCAAGAATTCTCATTTTCAATAACTAGCGGCAATCCCGAGGGCTACTTCCTCATCAACTCGACTACTGGTAAGTCAATGTCTCAGCCCAATTTGCATTGTCCCTCCCATTCACTCTTGAGAACTTTATTCTGGTGAATTTTAAACTTAAGAATATCTTGGGAATTGTCCAATGAAAATAACTCAATAAAATAATAAAGTTTCCTCAACTGTTTTGAGAATATCTTGGAAATTATGAGGTTTAGGAGAATTTTGCAAGAGACATTTTTTGTAGCTCATGAAATTCTACACAAAAAAGGTATCCTGACATTTTCCCTCAAATCCACTCGTTTCCGAGATATTCACAGGCAAAGTTGCACAAGAAAATCCCATTGATTTCTTTGAAGGGAAAAAATAATGAAGTTAGAAAAAAACAAAAGCAATACCATAAATTCAAATTATCTCCACTTGTTACCCGGTAGTAGATGCGATAAATCAATCACATAAACCGTTTGAATAAATCCATAAAAAGCATATTAAAAAGAATAAAAAAGTCTCACAGGGGGATGTGTGCAATCGACTGCGAATTTTCATCTTTTATATCCGATGACCTTTTAATGACGATCGAGAGGGGCCTTTATACACTATGTTAGCGTGTTGCACGCAATCTCACTAACCAAATGGGAGTGCATTGCATATGCACAAATACATTTCTGTATCAGGCTGAAATTTTACACTTTAATGCCTTCTCCCATTATTCCAATTTTTTTCCATCTTCCTATTTACCCTGAAATATTATCGAATAAAATTCCCCATTTCTCCCGAATTTTTTCACTCACATTGCACAAAAAAAAAAAAATAAACAAAGAAACTGAGTGAATAAAGTTTTAATTAAACCGGTGAAATTTGATTCGTCAGGATTTAGAAATGGAAGAAACAGTAACACGAATATTCCTAAGTGGAATCTCTCACTCAACATTCATCAGAGTGAAGCCAAATGCAGAGGGTTATTACCCTTCGATCCACAGTTGCATCGTGCACGCCCATAAAGCCCTGAAAAGAGAACACCCCTTTCTCCCCCTATCCCGGACAACACTCCACGAAGAGTCTCAAACAGCAGATTGTTTCACGAGTCATGCCCTACACTGTTCCCTCCTCTAGTTCCACGGAAAAAAATTTAATCAACGAATTGCCGAGCGCCAATCGATACACCATGATTATTATTATATTTGAGGAATGGAGATAGAGGAATTTCGATGCGGCAAAAATTCCTATCAGAGTTTTTATTGATAAAACGAGAATGGAATAAAAAGGGGAATGAAAAATATTGAGAAAGTGTTTTTCTTTGAATTCTCTTTTTTTCCCCCACTGGAATGGAAAAAAATGCAATTATTCAAATGCACGCCTCCAAGACTTTTGCCTCGTTGTGACGCATATTAAAGAAGCGAGAGTAAAATTCCCTTTTTTTATTCCTCATCCTCTGTTTTTCTTTTCCTTCAATTTATCGTAAATAAAGAGAAACGCAGATGCAATGCTTCTCGACGAGTATCGAACCAATATGATTCTCTGTGTTGTAAAGAGACGATGAAAAAAAAAAAAAAAAGGTGGAACAGAGGAATCAAACATCTGGCTGTATGGTAAAAAAAACTCAACGCGAAATCGGTGAGAAAATCCGATTTTAGTGACGATAAAACGAAATCTCGTTATTACAGCCAAACGCGAACAAATCCCCTGTCCTCTTCTCTCTTTCGGCATTTTTGTGATATAGTAGTGTACACGTTTTGCGCCCGCGCATCTCGCACTCTATCCGGCATGTCTAAAATCGACACTCCACCCTCTCTTGTAGTATACATTTTTATCCGGAACGATCCAACTTTCACGGAGAAAAAAAAACAGCTGACGCCAGTGTTCAACGTGGCAACCGGCAGAAAGTACACGACTTGGCCCTTTTGTGGTTACATAATAGAGTGCCTCGACACCTATTTAATGTCGTTCTATATTCTCCAGAAGGATCCTCCATTATTTGATTTTAACCTAATTTTTTTAGTAGAGTAACTAAAAAAAATTAAACCTAATTATCTCCTCATGTTACAACGTAAATATCTACAGAATCAATGGATTTAGGAGAATTTTTGTTGAATAAAAAAGAGATTAAATCATTGATCTTCATGGAAATTCCTCTCTTCCTCATATTCATCTTATCTCTTGATCACCGCTGCGACAAATGTCCCGCAGTTTGTATATAATAATTCGTATGCACAGATGTTGAAATGTTATGAGCATACAGCATCCGGGAATGATAAACATGAACGACTTCCCGTCTTTCAAAGCCGTTGATTTACCTTCCATATTCATCGTATTTGCCTTGAGAAAAATGCCTCTAAATGATCATAAAGAATTTAAATACTGCGTTTAATTTATACATCCGAGTTTACTATCCTCAACTACTAATTCCATGTTGACACTAATGCACGATTGGTCAAGGAAACTTTGCCAATGCAAATACGGCATCTCTCTATCAATCGTCAGACTGAGAGGTACAGCAATATTTGAACGTTTCCGAGGGGAAAATCGCGTGCAACACACCTACATATTCGCATAATGGTTGAATAATTCTGAAGTTGAAATTCACCTACTCCCGTCTATCTCCCTCTTCTTCCACCTCATCGAGCCAAAAGTTCTCAAAGTTCGTTTATTAATTTGAATGGTTGCTAATGGTCACGTCATGTTTCTAGGTCTGATCACTACCAGTGGAAGGAAGCTTGATCGTGAGAATCAGGCTGAGCACGTACTGGAGGTATGTAACTGATAAATACAATAATTCCTGGGCTTTCAAAGTTAATTAAAATATATTCAAAACTCAAACGAGATGAGTCGAATTATCATAATTTTTTTTGGGTTTTATTATTCTTTTATTTTTCTACAGAAAAAAATTCTCCATTCGACAAAAATTTCTGACGAAATTCACGAAACATCGATTCTCGTCGAGTGAAGAGTTGAATTATTTGAATTAAATTCAGTAGTGAATAGGCAAAACGAGTTAACTCAAAAAAAAGCAAATCGATTTCAATGAAATCATTGATAAAATTCTATTTCAAACCATTTGGACTCCTCATTCACAGTTAAAATCAAATAGCAATATAGCAAAACGATAATTCTCATGAAATGCATTACGAGTTTACCATGAACGTAGTTAGCACTCTGAGCAGTCGGTGCACTTGTAAATGCAAGCTGTAGCATCATATAAATGTGAAATTCAAGTGGCACCTTAGGTGAGTGCCACTGATACTTCCTCCCCTATTTCACCCAGTCTGATACGGAAGTCACGTAAAGAGGGAGGAAATTTCCTCGTGTTCCTCCGAGATACACATAAACACATTGAAACTGCTGGCACATATAAATATGTGTATTGTGCAGTGCCAGAGAAGGGAATCAGTCTCGTTAGTAATTGCATCAACGAAACCCCTAGCGTTGTCACAACGTTAGGGATTTAACTTCCGGTTTGTGGTATGAAGAGGGTGTCTCATCCTCCTCCCTCAACGCCTGTGCCTACATCGACGTCAATGCCCGTATTATATTCAAGGGGCTTCACACATATTCCTTTTGGTATGCCTCAATTCCCAGTGGCATCAGGCATCGTGGCTATCAACGAGGTTATTGGCTTTTTTTACATTTAGTTTAATATACCAGGGGCATCCGTAGAAATGTTTTCGTGTTGATGAGATTAATTTTTATGTAACAGGATTTTTTAAAAATTAGAAAAATCGGTTTTTGACACATGATATCAATTAAATACTCTATAAACTTCAAAATTGTTGGAATTATGTGATAATTTAGATGAAGATCTCTTTTAGCATTAAATTGTGGGAAATTTAAATAAATTAAAACGAAAGAGGCAATTATAAATAATTAGTGCGTTTTGAGAAGGAAGATGAGAATTTACATGGAATTAAACTTATCACAAGATTACCACCCACTCTCTCTCCCTCTCTCTTCTGCCCTCAACTTGGGGCATATTTACGCTCAAGTTATATCTACGACAAATTGAATTTCTCTGTGGTACGTTTAATTTGTTACTTAATAACACAGGATTATATTAATCGTTTAGTTGAAATTTTCGTCTACTCAGCAAATTTAAAAGTTTACCATTACCCTCTCCTCAGTTCTTCAATTTCTATCTCTTCAAATATTGTCGTGACTCAGTGAAGGAAATGAGAAAGAAAATCACATCTTCACATCCATACTGTAAAAAAGATTGAAAAGTAAAATGAGTAAAAAAAATGAAAAAAATATAAAAGTTTCAAGTTTTTCTCTCTCTCCTCGTCACAGAGTGACGGAAGTGGATGAGATCAGATACTCGTGGCTGCTTCTGTGTAAGTGAAAAGAGAGGGAAAAAAAAAGTATCTACTCAAGATTTTTATAGAGGTATTTCCAAAGGAATACGCCGATTCATACTTTGAAAGTGCTACACCGGTGACAGAGATGAGATATCTACTTTTTTTTCACTTTATTTTAAATATTGAAAGTCATAAAGAAAGTGTAGATAAGAAACGCACCTGTTTTCGGTTGGTAAATTGATTCTTTTTTTTTTCTTCCCTTTTTTTTTTTAATAAGCGTGTTATAAAAGTAGATGAAAGGAGAAAAAATGCTGGTGAAATTTGCTTCTGAAATGTGATAAACTTTGGATTCTTATGAATTGCCTCAATTTCTGGAAATTACGGTTGAAAAATCCTGGAATACTCTTCATTTCCCTTGAATCTTATCCTCAAGCTACTTGAGCAAGAGATTTGGCATTTGAGAGATGATTCCCAAGACCAGAATGTAAATTCATTCATTTATTCAATCAGTAAATTGAGACACATTTAAGGAGTCTCCGAAACTTTTCCACAATTTCCAACAAAAAATAAAAAAGCCAGTATTAAATTGTAAAGAGACCCGCATCTCCAACATCTCCACACCCTCCACTTGAATCTCAGTTGATCAGAAAAGTTTCACCCCAGAGTGCGACAAATCCACCACTTTCCCTCTTTTATCCCTCACACACTAAGTACACGAGTATACAAAACTTTTTACTCCAAATTTTTGCCCACTGATTCCAACGAATTTATCCTCACTTCAATCGCCATTACGTGTGTACAAAGACCTCATGACTCACACCTAAACCCGAAAATTCCCAAAAGTCTCAATTACCGAGCAATTTCGAAGGGTAAAAACCGCCCTCCGGCACTCTTCATCCCTTTTACATTGAGAGTGTTCATGAGTACGCTCATGGAAATTGGATTCCTGAAAATACTTCAACCCACCTCTGTACTTCAAAGCTACAAACTGAGCTTGACCTTTGGCATGGTGAGAATTTGAGTGTGAAGGTGAGCATGGTAATGATGCAATGAGCTGAATTCACAGATCAATTCTCCCTTTTTCCAATCCAATTCCTAAAAACAAAGAAAACACTAAAATAAAATTACTCAATTAATGAAACCGTTACAAGTAGAAACATGATTAATAATCAGCCATTAAAATATTCCTACTCAATATTTTCACAGTATAATCTCGATGGAAAACGTAAAAATGAATAAAACAAATGATTATCATGTACAAGAGTGACTCGGTGAGCCATTACCTTGTATTTATACTACCCTCTGGTCATTCTCATAACACGCATATAACTGAGGGTAACGAGCACTAAATTCTTGGCATCCGCCGTATGTGTGTAAAGTTTTAAGTAAATACGAGACAGAGAGAGAGAGAGAGAGGGATGAGATAAATAAAATACACAGAACGTGCGGAAAGTGGAAAAGCCAACAGAGAGAGTACCACGGATGTGCCCGTAATCCTCCGTAAGAACGGAGCGTGACGCAGGTTCACTACTCACCCTTACCCCCATGGCAATATATATATATATATAACGGAGTATATCTGAGTATAACTACTGGCCGAAGAAATATAGGTGCAACCTTATGCGCCACTAGCTAACCACCGGGGCCTTTTACCCGCAGTCTTATTAATCGGCGCTATTTTTCAACATTCTTCCGGGATACCGACGTGCATATTTCAGAGACGCCACCGGGCGTTTTCCACTTTGGTCTGCATATTAATGCCAACAGCAATGAAGCAGAGACGATAGGGCTTCACGAAATGCTTCAAAGTATGGATTAATTTTTTTTTTTTTTATTGAGTTGATATCAATGACCCGATGCTCTCAAAGAATTTCTCTATCCCATTTTATTTTAAAAATTAAATAATAAATAATCCGCTTGCTGCAGCTCGAATTTCCGAATAATTCCACGCATCCTATGGATCAAAAAGTATCGCGTGCCCAACGCGTTCGCCAGGCACTTGCTTTGACGATGGAAAAAACGCAAATTCAAGAGAGAAAAAAATACAAGGAGCAACCTGTACTGCCGTACAGTTGCAATCGCGATCACGTTA
This sequence comes from Aleiodes testaceus, assembly GCA_963565655.1. Classification (NCBI taxonomy): domain Eukaryota; kingdom Metazoa; phylum Arthropoda; class Insecta; order Hymenoptera; family Braconidae; genus Aleiodes; species Aleiodes testaceus. The sequence goes on from OY751412.1 coordinate 4,722,916, forward strand.
CGCCTTTAATTTACAACAATTTTTTTTCCTCCCTCGTACCGTGTATGTTTTCTTATTTATTTTACTCCTTACTTTTTTTCCTACCTCGACTTTAGTACTACGAGGAAAAAAACGTCCTTTATGCATGTATCTCGATCGCAATCGAGAAACGAGCAGAGTACAAGACGTAGAGGCTATTCGCCTTACTACTGGTCTCTCTGCCTCTTTCCCCTCTTCGTGTGAGGATAACGTTTATCTATAACCGCTTTAAATGGTATGGTTAGTCTACGTAAGCGTTTTCCGATTCCCCACAGAGGCCCTAAGGTGCCCATTGTCTTTTAGAGTTTGGAAAAGAAGGGATTAATGTCTAACTTGTGTCTTTTACACACCCCTAGTGCTCATAGTATGTATAAAAATCAAAATACCCATAAATTTTAAGGAAACATGGGGAATTAAATGTTTATCACTGGATTATATTCATAAAATCATTTTTATATGTCTTTTCATTGTTCAATAGGTCAATTGTGAAAAAATAACTTATCTCTATACTCTCAGATAATTTTTTTTCTCCAATTAAAACAATTTCATAAAAAATGATTCAACGAAATTATTCAAATGAGAATCCACACAAGATACTGAGAAGAGCCATTCTAAATGGTACTTGGAATTAATCGTAATGACAGTATTAAACTTGATTCACCAATTACAATTACGTAATATATAGAAAATTTAGCCAAACTATAACAATTTTAGTTAAACTCGTATATTTAAAAATTCTACCTTATAATTTATACCACAAAGTTGTCGTTAATGATGTGATCAAGTTGAAAAACGGTTTAATCTTCTGTATCACATCTCAAATATTTCCCCTGAGATTGTGCACATAGATGGGTACTTGAAACGACATTTTGAATGGGCGAGAGTGAAGGAGAAGCGGTAAAAGTTTAAGCCCAAAAGGCTCAAGGCTCCGTATCGGGTTCAACTTTACACTGTCGTACATAACGAAGACTAATACGCTTTCTGCATGGAGTTTCTGGCAAGTGAAGGAGAGAACTCCAGAGATGTAGAGAATCCTTTTACCTCTCTCTTTATCTCTTTGCCTTGCTTTTGGACCAATTCAACTACTAGACATACTGTGTAAAAGCACCTACCATGAAAGGTAGACACTGCTACTTGGATAAAACAGAGTTTTCGTAGCCCTAATTTAGTGCAGGTGTTATCCCCCTCCTCTTTTATCTGAGGAAATGTGACCGTCTTCTTGGTGAAGGCTCCTGAGAGACACTACTAAATTTACGTTGCGGTCTACGTACCTCAGTCAAATTCAACGTAAATTGCGGCAATTGTCGGGGAACATTTCTCCTCGAAATTTTATGGCAATCGTTTAAATTTATATGCTTAATTAATATCACAGGAATTAAGTGACTTTCTATTATTTTTTTTAATGTTTTTTAAGATAGAGGAATTCTCGTTATTCAGTAATTTATTAAAATTCTTGGGTTTCAGGTAACTGTAAGAGACGATGGCACCCCACCACTCTCCTCAACAACGAGAGTCGTAGTTCAAGTAGAAGATATCAATGATCACGGCCCAGAATTCGAGCAGAAGTTTTACACTGTTCGTATACCAGCCACGTCTGACATCGATAAGCCATTGTTTCAGGTACGTGAATCAAGTGGGATTAAATCGCTTAATTTATTCAATAAAAATCCCCGTAGTCTTCAGTATTGGGATTATAATTGATTTTTCTTATTTTTATGAATTCTATGAAATTTCCCAAATGGAATTAACAGATTGGATAACTCCATGTAATCTTAGTTTGGCGTTTGGAAGTGAGAATTTCGTAGACTTTTCCCTGATTATAAAGGAGCATATGGTGTGACTTTTTTTTTTCATTAACCAACACGTTTTATGTGGAATTGAATAAGTAGCTTTTGCTTTTACTCTCTCCCTTTGATAATTAAATGTGAAAAGGACAAGAGTCAGGTGTAAAAAACAATTAAATTTTAATTACACAACATAAAAGAGACCACAAATGATATGTCCTGAAATCCATAATATTTCCTCTGTATATTACCAAATATTAAACTAATTAATTGTGTACAAATTAAAGTACCATAAATGCACAGATTAACAGGCACATTAAAAAATAATGAACACGCTCGTTTTCATTTACACGGCATTATCACAATTTTCATATTAAAAAAAAAACAACCAAAAATTATTAAAATAAAATGGAAAATAAACCACGTATTAAATAATTAATTAAAATCAATGGTAGTCATGATATTTCGTATTGAAACGTGAATAATAATTCTATAGAATCCGGGAATTTTATCACCTTTTTTTCAATGAGAAATTGAGGATGAAAAAAAAAACACAATTGCGTAACTCTTCGTTTCTCGACAGAAATCGAGGAACCGCTCGAGGGCGTACGATCTATCGAGTGATACCGATACATTGCTCGAGAATGGAACATGGGAGACGTATAGCCCCGACACCCTAACTGGAGATCGTGTCTTCAGGGTAAGGAAATATATTGAAGAAAAGAAATTTAAAAAATTTCATTGAAACAATTAAAACGGCACGTTTCAAAAAAAAATCGCAAATTAAATGGAATTGGCAGAGAAAAAAAGACTATTATCGAATGAGTATGATACGAATTTAATATCTTAATTAATTAAAAAAAGAGGAGGAATGTGCGCTTCAATTATTTATTCATTTAATTCATTAATTTCATGAAAGAAATTTAATTCGTGATTAGTGAAGTTGATTAATCATAGTTTTCACCAAAACCCAATTCATTCTCCACTAATTTCCGATATTTTCCATCAGCAAAAGCTATTGAAAACCGAATCAATTGTATCACAGTATTTCCCATCACAAATTTCCCAGTTTATTCAATGAAAACCCGAAAAACTGATAAAATTCATCAACTTCATTATCGCTGAATTAAAAAAAAAATCCATTAATCTAGAAAAATGGAAAAGAATTGAAATCATCAATTCTCCTGATAATTTGCTAATGTTCAATTAAATTACTGGCGTGAAATTAAAATTTTACCCAATGAATTTTAACAATAATTTTCATCTTCCCCTCGCGAATTCATTAATATGATAACAATGAATTATTCAAATGGAAATTGGAGCCTGCATGGTCACTTCTCACGCCATTGAGTTAATATAAAACTGCATTGGGAAATTGAAAAAAAAAAAGGAATTTTAAAAATATATCTGTTATTGTAGCACGCAGTTGAATGTCTTTTTAAATTATTTTTATTATTCGTGGCCTCACACCAGTGATTGGCACTCAATCACGTCAAAATAATTTCTTTCAAACTGTTGCAATCATCTTATCTCAATGAGCAAATCGAAATAATTCAATTGACAAAAAACGACAAGTCCATAATAACAATGATAATGATAAAAGTAAGTTGCTATAAAATGCATCCCAATTCCCACTTGGGGAATGTTTAAATGTTTTTTGTATGTGTAACTCTCTATACGGCCACTTGGTTATAACCAACGGGTCCAAGGAACCCCGTCGTTGTTCAGTGTCAAAATGATAAGATCAAATGTCGCATGGCAAGCACACATAAGTTTTTTTTTTTTTTTTCATCTTCTCCTTTGCCTCAAACTTTTGCCTCTCTTTATTTACCCTTTTTTTTATTCTTCCTCACTCAATCTCTCTCTCTCTCTCTCTCTTTTTTCATCAATTTTATTTTGCCTTGGAGCCACTTTACTCAGTGTCAATAAGAGACCCTGTGGGCTTTCTTTCGATTTATCTTTTTGAAATGTTCAAAGAGCATGGTGAATGAGAATGCAGTATGCTTAAATATACATTTTAATGGATACATTTGCGTCGAGATGAGAAAAAGAAATTGAGCTCTATACTTAAAGGTTCTCTCTCTCTCTTTTATTTCACTAAATAGCCGAGGTGAAGAGATAATCAGGGCCAGTAATTGAATGATAAATGAATTAATAAACACTGTGAACTAACACCGAATGAAAAAAAACGAGAATGAAAAGTAAAATTATTTACCTTCTTTTATTAAATGGAGCAGCGAGATAAATGAGTCCGTTGAAGGTTTCATTAATGAAGCAATTTTTTATTCATGAAGAAAGTAATAAAGCTGATGTTTTTATATATTTGTTTTATCCTTTTTCTTGTACTCCATTTAATAACGGAATTCCAATGTACAGGACTCGGATTATAAGGCCTCGGGGAATATTGTGAAAGATCATTCGTCAGAGATCTTTATGACCTTTTTTTTTACCAGGAATAATTATCAGTATTAAAAAAGTTTGAGTCAATAATTCAGTAGCCTTGTACTCCTAGTCCACTGTAATTAAACGCCATCAAAGGGCTCTCCTTTAATCCATTAAAAAAATGATTTCCAATAGGTTCTCGCAAACGACAAAGACGTGGGTGACAATGGAAAAATAACATACAGCATTAAAGGAGGCAGGGGTAAGGGAAAATTTCGTATACATCCAACGACAGGAATGGTTTATTCACAAAAAGGCTTTGAAGTTGGACAAGAGTACGAAATGCTGGTAAGCCACAAAAACTTAACCTCAAATATTCCTCCCTCATCAGTAATGATTTACATGACACTGTATTTAAGATACGAGCGGCTGACAACGGTGAACCGCAGAGAAGCCATCAGACCCGTGTCTCTGTTCAAGTTGTTGAAGCACCAAAAGAATCCGAGTATTCGCCAGTATTCAAGGCTAATAATCAGAGTGCAGCAGTCACTGAGAGTGATGAAGTTGGTTTTCTCGTTGCACTTGTCCAAGCAACTGACAAAGATGGTGATACACTTTGGTACGATATAATTGATGGTGATAAGAGAGATGAATTTTTTATTGGCCGTGACAATGGAAATGTTTTGCTGGCAAAGAAGCTTGATTGGGAGGTGCAGAATTTTTACAATTTGACTGTATCAGTGACAGATGGTATTTCAACAGCAAAAACCCAATTGCTTGTAACAGTGATAGACATAAATGATCACAGGCCAGAATTTACGGAGAACATTTACAGAGTTGAGATATCTGAGAATGTTGAAAAAGGAGAGAAGGTCCTGCAATTACATGCAACTGACAAGGACGAGGATAAAAAGGTATTCTACAGCCTTCATTCAGCGCAGAATCAGCAGTCCCTTGAAATTTTCCATGTCGATTCAATAACGGGTACGATAACCCTGAACGATTACCTGGACCGTGAGACAATTGAGGAGCACATATTGACTGTAATGGTGAGAGACCAGGGCACACCGGCAAAACGTAATTACGCCAGAGTTATAATAACCGTTCACGATCACAACGATCATGTGCCAGAATTCATAAACGATATAATACAGGGTAAAGTCTACGAAACATCACCAATTGGCACTGCTGTTCTTCAGATACATGCTATCGACCGTGATCGTGGTGATAACGCCCGAATCACTTATTCCATAACATCTGGTAATGTTGGTAATGTATTCACGATTGATAGTGAACTTGGTATTGTCAGAGTTGCAAGGGATTTGGACTTGAGTGTAACTTCTGAGTATATACTGCTTGTAAAGGCAACTGATCATGGATCACCACCTCTGATCAACACAATACCAGTTGATATTGTCGTGACAATGGCTGATAATGCACCACCGAGATTTTTGCAGCGTGAATTGGCTGCTGAGATTTATGAGAACCAACAGACTGGTACTTACGTTAAGAACGTGGAGGCCAGGTCAACCTCGTCTCTACAGTTTGAATTGATCAATGGCAACAGAGACGACATGTTCTTCATCAACCCAAGTACCGGAATCATAACAACGAAGAATCGTCTGGATTACGAGAAAATTAAGTTTTATAATCTCACAGTCTCTGCGACTAATATGGCCGGTAGTTCATCATTGTGCAGTGTTATTGTGCATGTTCTTGATAAGAATGACAATGCACCCAAGTTCCTTCAGGCTATTTACAATGGTGAGATCAGTGAAGCTGCTATCATAGGATCATTGGTACTCACCAATTCATCAACACCGCTGGTAATAAAAGCCGAAGATGCTGACTCCGAATTAAATGCTCTTCTGAGCTACGACATCGTCGAGGATTTACCACGAAAGTATTTCCACATAGACTCAAGCACTGGGGCCATCAGAACCGTTATGGTGCTCGATCATGAGACAGTCCCGAACTTTGAATTTCACGTTAAAGTTTCGGATCTTGGTAAACCAAAATTATCCTCAGAAACAACTGCGAAAGTCATGATAACCATCACCGATGTCAACGACTGTCCACCGAAATTCTTGCATAATAATTACAGCACAACTATTTTATTACCAACTTACAAGAATGTCAAAGTACTGCAGATCAGTGCCTACGATCCAGACAGCACAAAGGAACCTCTGAGATACGATATTATCGATGGTAATAAGAATCAAACATTTGAAATTGATTCACAGAGCGGTATTATCACTGTACGTGATTCTGATAGAATGAAAAAATTCTATTTACTTCATGTACGTGTCTCTGATGGTAAATACTCCAGTGTTTCACAGGTTAAAATTAATGTTGAACAATCTGAAAATTCTGGTCTCGTTTTTCAACGTGAAATTTATGAGGGTACAATTATGGAGAATTCAACGAAAATCATGACAGTGGTTGTTGTTAATGTACTTGGATCGGCGTTGAATGAACAGATTATATTCAAAATTTTAAATCCAACTGATATGTTTGAAATTGGAAGAACTTCTGGTGCTATAAGGACAACTGGTAAACGTTTTGATAGAGAAAATATCGAACATTATGAGCTCATTGTTGAGGCTAAGAGTGAGGCACTTGAACGTGAAAAGCCCCGAGTTGCTCACGTTATTGTTAATGTCACGATTCTTGATATCAATGATAATTGCCCGATGTTTGTTAATCTTCCGTATTATGCTGTGGTCTCAGTGGACGCGCAGAAAGGCAGTGTCATCACTAAGGTAAATTTATGCAATCTCATTGAAGAACGTATTATTCAAGAGAAACATATTCACACTCTATTCCACAGATTTTCCCAATTTTATTCCCAACATAAAATAGTCAGCATGCAGACTAGGCAAAATCCTCTCTCATGCTATTCTATCAGAAAACTTTGCTAATAAAACTTGTCTTGTTACCCAAGGTTCATGCAATCGATATGGATAGTGGTGTAAACGGTGAAGTAAGATACGAACTGAAAAAGGGACACGGTGAACTATTCAAAGTCTCTCGAAAAACCGGTGAAATATCACTTAAGCAGAATCTCGAGGGCCATAATCGAGAGTATCAGTTGACTATCGCAGCATACGACGGTGGTAAGTGTTCTCACCCATCGTTCTTCCATTTTTTTTCTTTCACTCCGGCAATAAATCCAATCGATTCAGTTGTGAAGTAGTAGAACAGAATAAGTAGGAGAATTTCTCGTGCATTTTCTTGCAGAAGAGATGTAGAGGATATTATCCATATATCTTATTTTTTACATAATAAAGAACATTTCAATATTAAATTAATTATTTTAATTCATTTTTCTTATCTCCAAAGGGTTGACACCGTGCTCAATCGAAGTACCAGTCAATGTCAAAGTTATTGATCGATCGATGCCAACATTCGATAAACAATTCTACACAGACGATGTCTTCGAAAATATTGAAGTTGACACACCACTCTCCCTATCAATTCAAGCAAAATCAGATCTCGATCGTAAACTCATCTACAGTATAACGAAGGGCAATGACTTCGAGGAATTTGCACTAAACTTCAATACCGGTAAGTTCAATGATTGAATTAAAAATGCCAACACTTCAATCTGAAGCATCATAAAGTAAGGTATCTACTTCTACCCCTTTGTAATCCTTGAAAACATACTCCCTCCCTTGTGAAAAAAAAAGATTAAAATGCTTTTTTACTGAGGAAGTTTTTCAAAATTAAAGTATTGTTGTATCTACCTGTTTTCGCAGCCCCTGACAATAACAATGGTCCCTGTGAGTATAAACAGACTCGTTTAAATCAGCCTGCTATATGTGTTGCTGTAAATTTTATTCAGCTCATGCAAATTATTATTCACCGCACCAAAAAACTTTTTTCTCCTTCATTTTTTACAACGATAAATATCATTGATTCGATTAATTTTGCTAGAGAATTGTGATTTGTTTTGTTTTGTTTCCATCAGGCACGTTGTGTTTTTTTTTTGTTGTTCATTGTTATCGCAAATCCTTTACTAACCAACATTACGCGGTGATTAACAATTTCAGTGGGGTAAAAAGGGCATTTCAATTAAATGGAGAGAAATGAAATGAATTTTCTAGAATTTTTTAAAAGTTTCACATTTTATAGCCCTTTCACCCTACCTCGATGCATGCAATGCCTTCCTAATTGAAAAACCGAATAAAATATTAAATAACAAACATATTCCATTACGAGTCAAAGCCATATATCTTCTTTTCAATTCAATAAAATCGTCATCGCTATTTGTGACACTCCACAGCTTCAGTGGTTTTATATTTTCGCTTTTTCGTTTTTTTTTTTTATTATATTAATGCCTCAAAATTCATTTTATTCACCTATTCTCGTCTGTGTAAACACGTGATATTTGAGCACCAATGGTACGAGCCATTCACTGAATCTGCATTGTTTGTTTCGAATACGTATTTTATATCCAGTCATCTATTTTTTTTTTATTCTTTCATTCGTATCCATATTTCATGAAAAATAAAGAGAGAAAATGAATACACATTCACATTCATTAGTGCATTGAGAACAAACGATAAAAGTGTAATTCAATGGTCATTCACTGCTTCCATTTTTGGGTTTACAATCTGCTTTTATTCATTATTTTTTTTTATTATTTCCTTCTCTCCCTTTTTTTCACGTTATTCTCTCAACTCCAAAAATAGGTACGATCTACGTTGTGGATGAGCTGGATTACGAGGAGAAAAAACAGTATGAACTAACAGTACGTGCAACAGACAGTGTATCTGGTGTTTATGCTGAGGTACTTGTCAGTATTCTTGTACAGGATGTGAATGATTGTCCACCAGAGTTTACACAGGATTCGTACAATATATCAGTATCAGAAGCAGCACCATTTGGTACATCGATATTACGTGTCAGTACTAGGGACAATGATACCGGTAAGTTTCAGTGAAAAATAAAGTCCAGAGCTTTGAGGTATTGAATGAAATTCTACTTTAACATTTGCAATGAAAAAAACCTCTCGTAATAACTGAAACTATTTTGATTAGAGAAGCTCACCTCAAAGTACCTCTCAAAGCTCATTTCCCTGAATTCACCGCTCTTCAAATGGAATAATCAAACTTTGTAATTGCAGGAATCAATCAAGAAGTCATTTATGCAATACAAAACGACACACTCAACAGCAATGAGCTATTTCACATCGATCCCGACGAGGGAATAATATTTTTGAAAAGATCGCTGGACCATGAAACCCACGATTCTCATCACTTCACTGTGATAGCAACTGACCGTGGTATACCACCATTATCAAGCACGGCACATGTTTGGGTAACAGTAATTGACATGAATGATAATCCACCAAAGTTCGAACAGCCATCGTACACTTGTTCATTATCTGAGGATGCTGAACGTGGACAATTCGTTACAGTTGTAACTGCAAGTGATCCTGATTATGTTGATGATAAATTAACGTATACGATTGTTGGTGGTAATGATCAACAGACCTACACTATTGATCAATCAACGGGCATAATAACGCTGATCAATATGCAGAATTTTGGTGAACAAAAATTGACAATGCTAAATGTATCTGTGACCGATGGGGTTTACACTAGTTTCACGCGGGTTAAAATTGAAATATTACCGGCAAATCGTCATAATCCAAAATTCTCAAATCCACTTATTGAAATAACAGTTATGGAGAATCAATTACCAGGGAGATTAGTAACAACTGTACTGGCAATTGACGATGATTTTGGAGATTACGGACATGTTATTTACTCTATACCTTCGGCAATGATGCGGGACATATTCGATATAAATCGTATCAGCGGTGAGATAATAACGAAGAAGCAATTGGATCGTGAGACGAAGAAATTCTATGAAATACCAGTTATGGCGACTGACGAAGGCGGTAGATCTGGTTTCGTTATAGTTAGAATCAAAGTTGGTGATGAGAATGATAATCCACCTGTATTTCTTCTACGTGAATACAAAACTTCGGTTCACAGTAATGTAAGCAAGAATGTACCTTTTGCTCGTGTCAGAGCATACGATCTGGACGACGAGGAATCGTCGAGAATTGCTTATTCAATTTATGAGCCACAAAATTCAGAGATGAAAAAACTATTCGGCATCGATCCAGACACTGGCTCTGTATATCTTCTGAAGAATGCAGCACCACTTGAGAATCAATTGTTTGAATTTTTCATACGCGCAACTGACAAAGGTCAAACTCCACACTATGCCGATGTACCATTCAGCGTTTATGTTATGAGTCCACTCGACACTCCGCCGTTATTCGAGCGCAAGGAGGATAAATTTTTCATATCAGAGGCATCACCAATTGGTACACCAATAACACGACTGAAGACAGTGACAAACAGCACAGTTACTTATCGTATTTTATCTGGTAACGATGAGACTCAGATGTTTGCAATTAATAAACAGGGTCAAATAACACTGGCAAGGAGTTTAGACCGTGAGATTAAGGATAGTCATTTAATAGCAGTACTTGCTGAAACCGATTCGACCCCACCACTAACAGCACTAGCGGAAATATCGCTTCAGGTACTCGATGAGAACGATCATGCACCGAAATTCGAGAGTAATCCGTACACAATGACACTAGCTGAAAATGTAGAGGAAGGCACGTCTATATTAAAAGTAATTGCGCATGATGAAGATTTGGGCAATAATGGAGAAGTCAGGTACTCATTCGGCAATGACATTGGTGAATTGGCGAATGTTTTCACGGTTGACGCTTATACCGGATGGATATCGACTCTAGTGCAGCTTGACAAGGAGAAACAATCGGACTTCAAATTTCAAGTAGTAGCTACAGATAATGGTAATCCCAAACATTTCGCAAGAACCACAGTCAACGTTAAATTGAAGGACTATAACGACAATTCACCAGCATTTGTCAGCGATAAATACGAGGCATCGGTGAAAGAAGACGCTTTACCAGGCACTGTTGTTGTTAAATTAGTGACCATCGACAAGGACATTGATCTGAAAACCCCAGTGGAGTTCTACATAACTGGCGGTGATCCAAGATCACAATTTCAAGTTAGATCAACCGGTGAAGTTTACGTAGCTAAATCTCTGGACCGTGAAACAATCGATAAATATGAATTAAACGTAGTTGGTACAGACGGTAAATTTGTTTTCGATACCAGAGTTACGGTGAAAGTTTTGGACGTCAACGACAATCCACCGTATTGTCTCAGATACAGATACAGAGAAATTTTATCAGAAGGTTCACATCCAGGCACCTATGTACTAACAGTTTTGGCGACTGACTACGATGATGAATCAAATGCGAAGCTTCGGTTCTATCTGACTGACGATAATAATGGCGATCACAACGACAAATTCTCACTGGATCAAGATACCGGTGTGCTCAAGACAATTGGACAATTAGACAGAGAGACCCAATCGAGATATTCATTGACTGCGCACGTGCAGGATCGTGATAAGTCATTCTGGGAGTGTTCATCGCAATTAGAAATCGTAATATCCGATTTGAATGACAATGCACCACGATTTACAATGTCATCGTACAGTACAGCATTGCCAGAGGACGTTAAAGTTGGGACACTTGTTACTAAAGTCCACGCTACCGACAACGATATCGGCATCAACCGCAAAGTTAGATACGAGTTCGTTGATTCAGCCAATGGACACTTCTTGATAACAGCAGACAGTGGTATCGTAACTCTCGCCAAAGCACTGGACCGAGAAACCAAGGAGATGTACAATTTAACAGTGAAAGCAATTGACCAAGGCACTCCCCAATTATTCAGTGTAGCAACTTTAATCGTCAATGTCCAAGATATCAATGACAATCCACCTGAATTCATGACGAAATCATACTTTGCAAGTGTACCAGAGATCGATCAAATTGGTGCTGAAGTGGCACAAGTCGTTGCGGTATCAAAGGACACGGGAGTTAATGCAATTGTCTATTACTCGATTGTCGGTGGTAATGAGCACAAGAAATTTAATATCGACAATAACACGGGTATAATATCAATTGCTGAACAATTGGATTACGAGAGAGCGCGTGATTATTTTTTAACGATTCAAGCCATCGACGGTGGTATACCGCCATTGAGAAATTATGCAACAGTGAATATAACTGTCACTGACTGCAATGATAATGCCCCGATTTTCAATCAATTAAATTACCGTGCTACAGTCAGAGAGGATGCTAAAATTGACGAGGAAGTGACGCGTGTATTTGCTAATGATCTTGATAGCAATGATAATGGTAATGTGACGTACACAATTGAGCGTGGTGATCGTTTGAGGCAATTTAAAATTAATAAATACAGTGGTGTAATAACAGTTGCTGGTGCATTGGATCGCGAGGCTGTAGCAAATTATGATCTTGAGGTGCATGCGAGGGACAGCGGTAAACCGACTCTTGAAAATTTTGTTATCGTTAATATTGAGATAACAGATGCCAATGATAATCCGCCTCTGTTCTCGCAACAAAATTATACAACGGTCGTGCAAGAGGACAGGGATTTGGGTCACCAGGTGCTGAAATTCGTCGTTACCGATGCTGACATAGCGCCAAATGCTGATCCATATACCTTTGATTTTCGTTCTGGCAATGACGGTGATGCATTCAGACTGGAGCAGGATGGCACCCTGAGAACTGCCATGAAATTCAACAGCCGCGTTAAGGACCGCTATTTGCTGCACATAAGAGTATTCGATAATGGAAGCCAGCCTCTGTACTCGGATGCATGGGTATTGGTGAAGATTATTGAGGAGTCGCAGTATCCACCGGTAATTGTGCCACTCGAAATAATCATAAATTCGTACATGGATGAGTATCCCGGTGGTATTATCGGTAAAGTACACGCGAGTGATAGGGATCAGTATGACACATTGCAGTACAGCTTGAGTCAATCATCATTGAACGGTGAATTATTCACAATTGACAGGGATGATGGTACACTAGTTGCATTACCGAGATTAGACGTTGGTAAATATCGTGTCAGTGTCAATGTCTCAGATGGTAAAAATTCTACTACTGAAATTATTAAAATTGACGTTGAGCTAATCAATGAAAAGATGCTTGATAATTCCGTTATTGTAAGATTCCGCGAGGTCAGCCCGGAGGATTTCATACAGCGTCATCGTAAAGTGTTCTTGAGGACAATTGGACACGCTATGAATTGTCGATTAAAGGATATTATTATCATAGGGATACAGGCATCGATAGATGATAATATTAATATTATTAAATCACGTAACGTGAGACAGGTGATGAACAATGATCTGGATCTGTTGTTTGCTGTACGTAAATCGAATCCAATTCTCGGTGGACCTGGTTACTACACATCGGAGGAAATACGTGAGGCGCTTCATCAGCACATTGAAGAACTCGAGGGATCTACGAAGCTCGTAGTTGAAGAAATTGTTAGATCCAAATGCAGCAAGAACCACTGCCTATACGGCGATTGTAATGAAAAAATTTATCTCGATCAGAGCCAAATAACACCGATTTTAACTGATCTCGTGAGCTTTGTATCTCCGAAGCATCGTCACAAAATTGAGTGCAGTTGTAAAGAAGGATATGCTGGTAATAGCTGTGAAATTGTTGTCAATGAGTGTGCAAATGACCCTTGTCCATTATTCAAAGTATGTATCCCAGATTCATCGGTCCAGGGATATTCCTGTCAGTGTCCGGAGGGTTTCGCCGGTCCTACATGTGACGTTGACATGTCAAAGTGTCACGACGAGTCGTGTTATGTCCCGAGAAATCCAATATCATTCAGCGGCAAGAGTTACGCACGTTATAAAATCGACACGTCCCTTATGAAACAGACAATTGAGAATCACCTGAGTCTATCATTGAGAATAAGAACAGTACAGCCGACTGGAAATTTAATGTACGCAACTGGTAAAATTGATTACAATATTCTGGAAATTGTTAATGGTGCGGTGCAGTACAAATTTGACTTGGGCAGCGGTGAGGGACTGGTTCGAGTCAGCAGTTTATTCATTAGCGATGGACAATGGCATGAAATACAATTGGAACGTGACAGTAATACAGCCAGATTGACTGTTGATGGTAAACATGTTGCGCATGGCTCAGCGCCTGGTATCAATGATATATTGAATCTCCAGTCAGACGATTTGTATCTCGGTGCAGAGGTCCATCAGCATCCGTCAATACTTGGTTACGACGATCTGCAGAAAGGATTCATCGGCTGCATGGACGATGTTAAATTATCAAAGATCCCAGTGCCAATGCACATGAGCGGGGCCAGCAGTGTTGCTAATCTGAAACGCTTTGCCAATGTTGAATTCAGCTGTGACACAGCGACGATTCTCGTACCACCGGGTATTTGTGGCTCTCAACCATGCCAGAATGGTGGTACATGCAAAGAAATAAATGGGGATAATTATGAATGCCAGTGTCACGGTAGATTCACTGGAATTGCGTGTGAAATTGATACTGATCCATGTGCATCAGCACCGTGTTTGTATGGTGGTAGATGCAAAGTACTTCCGGAGGGCGGCGATTATACCTGTGATTGCGCCGATAAGAGTTTGTCCGGTAAACGCTGCCAATTTGGAAGATACTGCAGTCCCAATCCATGTTTGCATGGTGGAATATGCGAGGAGGGTAATAATGGACCGATCTGCAAGTGTCACGGTTTCACCGGTGAATTATGCGAAATTGATATCAATGAGTGCGATAAAAATCCGTGCAATAATGGTGGTACTTGTGTCAATGATATCGGCAGCTATACATGCATATGTCCAACGACAATGACTGGTGATAATTGTGCCAATTCAGTATTCTCAACGCCCATCATCTCGGAACACTTTAACATCACTTGGGAGCAGCTGATGTGGATCTTAATTGCACTGGCTGCCAATATATTTCTCATTATAATCTTCATTACGTACAGAAAAATACGTAATAAGAGAACGAGAGCGAGAGCTAATAACATCAATAATGAGACGAGGAAGCAGATTGTCCTCAATTCAGCTAGACCAAATGATCATGAGTTTAAACGAAGCTCAAAATTGAGCAATCTGGAAGTCATACAGGTGAGAAAATTTTCCTTACAGTAATTATGTGTTTAGTTTTTTTTTTTTTTTTTTCAATTTTCCATAGTTTTTTCTGTTTATTTCCTCGAAGCATGAGAGTCTTCGAAAATTGTTACCGCAGATTGCAGCTGAGATTATTTGTTTTTTGCAAATTTTCCGTTGCTTCTGTCGTTTTTTATTATTATTATTTTTCCACTTTTTCTCTAAAAAAGGAAAAATCCTTGAATTAAAAAAGAATTAATCTTCTATCCGATTTATCAGCGATTATTGGATTTTTGTGTGAATGGTTTTTTCTTTTTGTTTTTGAAATATTTTTGCAGAGAGAACCTCCCCAATGTCCTCCCAGACCCGCATCCTATACCCCAAGCTCAAACAACGAGCCAACGGCATACAGCAATACAGCAGCAGTGGCATTAAATAATCTCGATACACTACGTAGTTATGGAAGTGCTGGTGATGAATTAGAAAATTTTCCACCAGATTATTTGAGAAATTTGAATAGAAGTACACCAGTACCAAATCAAACATTAACAATAGCTAATACAGTTATTGGTAATGCAACTGGGAGTGATACGGACAGTCTACATAAGCCGACTTGGCAGGAGCAGATGCATCTTGCTTCATTTATCACGGATAATGCGAAAATTAAAAATGGTAAGTAGAGTGATAATGAAGAAAAGAGATTAAACAAAAAGCGAAGAGAACACATGAAAAATACTAATCAAACTGTCTAGATTAATTCTCAATAATTAATTAAACGCGGCTTCTTTTATTATACTTTATTTAATTTCGCTTGCTGCATGCATCGGATCGTAGCTTCTCATTTCATTTCAATAATTCATCTGAAATTGAGGGGAAAAATGTAATTTTTTCTTCTCTTCACTCTATCATTTCAGATGAATCTATGTTGTTTTTTCAATTTTTTTTTTTTTTAATTTCATTCATTTCAATTTTCATTTATTTATTAAGTCTCTTTGCCTGGGTGTGGCAAGAAAGTTTAATTATTAACAATTAGGTGTGTCGTGTGTGTACTAACAGACCTGAAACGAGCGAGCCCAGTGGTACCAGAGCTGACCACTGGAGGACTTCTACTAAATTCAACGAGGCGTCTAAATCACGGGGGTGGGACCTCCGTAGCATCCCTATCATCTGTCGAGGATGATCCTCGTATCGTAGGTGGTAAGTCGTTGCGATAAATGAAAAATGAATCAAGATGATGAAAATTTTACAAATATTAGCAAAATGTAATGATGAAAATGCCTCTGTACTCTCTGCGCGTAACGGTGGCTTATGCCTGTAGTTATTGAAGTTAAAAATTCTTTATATTCTCTATTACTATCATCTTCACTGCTGGGTACTTAATAATTCTCTGTACATAATTATTTATCTATCGATCGTTTCTTCTTATTGTTTAGCATGCTGTGTGTCTTTGCGTGTACAATTGGTGTCTTTAATGATTTCTAGGGTATCACTGGGACTGCTCAGACTGGGTCAGGCCGAGTCAGAATCCTCTTCCTAATATCACAGAGGTACCTGGCAGCGAAGTACCGGACTCATCGAGCTTCCACAGCAATGAGAGTAACGAGTCAAACACTCATCAGTTACCATCGAGTATGTATCAATTAAATATAATCTCATTTTCTTCCTTCAAATCAAAGATAATCTAAATAAATTTCAATTCATCTCAATTCCATAGTGCACGGTCCAGTAGATCCAACACGTGATATATCAACATTAAATGAAGACCAAGAATCCGAATATATTGGGGATTCCGAGTGTGGCACTGAATTCTCAGAGCACTATAACTGCCCAGAAACACAACGACTAAATCCACTTGACAGCGGTGGAGAAGGTGAATACAAATACAAAGATACTGATAGCTACCTCAGGCATCCGAACTCGTATCTACCGCATTACAATATACATACTGACACGGAGAACGAGATTAATCCGCTCAATGGCCGCCTTAGTACACTTGAATCTGACGATGATGACGATGACGACGTAGTGCCTTATGGTTTTCCAAGCATAAGACGTAACAGATGCAAAGGCGATGATAATGATGATATTGGGTCTGTTATTACGACACTGGAAGAGAGAAATTCACTTCTTGGTGGTGGTACTAGTAACAGCGATTTATCAACAAATTTGTGCGAAATTGATGACTCTGAGTATGAAATTAATGATGAAAAAAATAATGGACGTATTTGGTTGAATGGTAATGGTGTTACACAAACATCTGTGTGACAATTGTTAGTGGATATTTTTTTATTTTCCATAAATTGATAAACGTCGTGGCATCATGATGAGAATCAAAGGAAGAAAATTGAGGACATTCATCAATATGCAATTACTGTAAATAACAATTTTTATTATTATTGGATAGAATTATTATATTGCTTGGCAGCTACTTGATGAGAGACTGAATTATTAACGATTCAATCAACTGCCGTTGTAGAACAAAACATTTTTCTCTTCTTTCATTCTTTTTTGCATCTTCATTTACAAACACAATTATTCCAGTATGTACAGACAAGTACTTAATCCTTTTGTTTCATTACTGTTTTTTTTTCTCTTTATTTTTAATAATTTGCTGTCGAATTAATGAAGGAATTAATGGGACGATAGTTAGTAATTGAAAATTATGATTTTCTTTTCACAAGAGAAATTTATTCCATGGCAATTTAAATGAAAAAAAAAGTATAGACCAATGATTATTTATTAAATGAATCGGTAATTAGATTTC
Organism: Aleiodes testaceus; assembly: GCA_963565655.1. Lineage (NCBI taxonomy): Eukaryota > Metazoa > Arthropoda > Insecta > Hymenoptera > Braconidae > Aleiodes > Aleiodes testaceus. Next base: position 4,740,922 of record OY751412.1, read on the forward strand.
CTACGTTTTTGAAAAAAAAAAAAAATTACTATTCTTTCTCATTGATGAACATTTATAATGCCAATGAATAAATTCCAGCGCAACAGGAATCAAGTATAGATATAATGAAACTTTAATTGTATTTTTGCTAACTATTAACCTGACTTTATTTTCAATACTTGTAAAAAGAAAATAAGAAAGAAAGAGAGATGGAAAAACAAAAAAAAAACCATGGACTACTTAAACTATTAATTATAAGAAAGAAATGAAAATAACATAATTTATAGTGTAGTTAATTGAGCAATCGGCCGAATGCTCTCGACTTTGATAAATAAATTAATAAAGTATAAAAAAAGAAAGAAGAAACAAGATAATTTAAATTAAAAGTAAACGCACCCGTTCTGTGCGTTAAAAACAGAAGTTAATAGTTGAAATATATAAATAATTGAAAATAAATGAATGAAAAAATATTTTTACTGTGATGATAATAATGTTTATACGATTATTAAAAGAAAAAAAGGAAAAAAAAAATAACTATAACTTGTATCATAATAGTAATCGCGTTATGAAACGTTTTATATAATTAAAAAATAATCAATAATTAAGTAAAGGGTGAAAAATTGAAATATCATGAAACATTTTGAATAAACGCTGTATGTAGTGTCTATTGTCTAATTGACAATGCGTTCCTTCCAAACTCAATTAATTAGATAATTAACAAACAGTTTATTGTCAACTGCCAGTGAATTTCTGAATTATAATTTTCTTATTTTTTCATTATTCTCTCTGTACAAGAAATTATCAGAAATTCTTTTTTTTCTTCTATATTATAATTTTCCTTTCAATAAGACTGCATTGTAATAATCATTGTATTCATTTTTTTTCCATGATTCAATAGCAGTGCACACTCTCACAGTGTTCATAATTTTTCTATTATTTAATTTTTTTAATTCTCAGAATGAATGAAAATAATGTCTACACTTAACTGCCAATTTTTCAAAATGCCATAAAAGTAATTACATTAATAATTGACAATGTGAGATTGTAATTTTTCTACAGCCCTTTTTTTTCTACTGAATATAATTTTCTTAAATATTAGAATTATCCATCAATTTCCGATGAATTATGATAATGGCAGCTTTAAATTTCCTTATTTTCTTTTGTGTAATAAATTAAAGGGAGAGAAAGAGTGAATTTGTGAATTTTATACATAAATTATTCTATCAACGCTACTTTATGTTCCTAAATCTTAGTGAACCTGCTGAAAATGTGTAATGAGCGTGGTAATTGAGATGAAAATAATTGTGAAATGGAAATGAGAAAAAATTGCATTAATCATAAAATAAGCAGGGTGAATTTTTACGTTGACCAATGTAGAAAAATGTGAAATTAAAAGAAAAAAGTGAAGATAATTGCGTAGAGCTATCAATAGTGCAGGTGAATGATGAATGGGATTTTTTTTACGACCGTGCCTCTCTAGCTGAATTTCGTGCAGAGTGAAGCAATTCAGTGATAAAATTGAGATAGCAACTCATTTAGAAAATCATCTGCAGTTTATTTTTAAATATCTTTGAAAAAGTGACTTTTCGAAGAATTCATAAATTCACTCCAGAGATATCTGCAAGAGAAACTGCAAGTAATATTCCGATTCATCTTGATTCCTCAATTTTATCACTGAATTTAAATGAATATTAAAAGAGAAAAGAAGAAAAGTGGGATGCAATTGAAACCCTAGATAATTTATTCTATATTAGAATGAGTTGAGAGAGAGAAAGAGTGTATAGTTTTTATTTAATTGACGAAAAAAAATAATGAAATTATTGCATCACAATAAACACATTCGGCTAAACTGTGAAAAATTACGTTGCACAGTGTTACACGGTCGAATTTAATAAAATTATATAAATTATTATATATAAATACTTACGTAATAAGAATTTCATTTTGAGTGAGCTTTTTTATAACATGACGAAGAAAAAAGGGAAAAATTGCAGAGAACAAAAAAAAATGTGAAGTTAATGAAAAAAGTCTTCAGAATCATTTCACTTCCGAGGTCGATGCTGTTAATTTAATATTTTTTTCTTTCACATAATCATTCGTACTTCAATAATTCCGTGGGGAATTTTCATAAATCATTATTACTGCATCGACACAATTTATCATCTCGTGAATTGTAATTATGATAAAGTCATTAGATTATTACTGAATGACAACAACAAAATGGGTACAATTATTTGAATAATTCCCTATTAATCATTCCGAGATAGACCTGAGCATAGGATACATATCGAATAATGAGCAAAAGAATGAATAAACGTTGAATCAAAAAAGAAAAAAAAAGTTGAAAATGTCAGTGAAGTTTGATTGTCTATTAAGGCTCTAAATTCATTTGTAATATATCAGTTTATTGTAATAAACAAAGTGAATCTTGCTTATGATAAATTATTTATTTCCTGCTGCTGTCTGGTAAAAAGTCCATTTCCCTTTAAATTGTTTGAAAATTATTAAAATTTCTATAAATCGGTATCTTAACAAATTTTTACGTCCTTTAATTTTTAAAGATCTAGATAACACGAGATATAATTCTAGCCCACAAGAAACTGATCATACAGACGGAATCATTCAGCTTTATTACCAAATAGAGACAATTAATTCAATCACAAATTAAGTCTTCTTGAGATCCTGAAAAATATCAAATATTCAAAGTTTCTTCAGATATTCAGTCTTGATTTTTCAAAAAACTCTTGCCATTTCTTTTGCTTCAAACTCAAATCCACTTTATTTGTTCTTCGCGTGTACCTTTCAACATTTCTGGCTCGCACTGTCTCACCAATGTTGTATATGGCTTATGACACATCTGGGAATCCAGTGAAGGATAATAGTGTCGATAGCACACGTAAGTGATGAAAAATCCAATGGTTGAGCCAACTGCAACGTCTATTAATTGCGAAAATCAAAAAATCATTAATTAAAATGAAGAAACCGGTTTTCAGAAGAAAGATTACCTTGCCAATGATGATGATAGTCGCAGGTTCGACTGAGCGCAATGCCGAGGGCGAAAATCAAAGGAAAAATGAATACACACAATTTCCAAGAGTTTCCCTTCCCTCGAATTCCAAATGTCCTGAATTTTCCAGCTAAGTACAAAGCAACAAATCCGAAGCTCGCAAATGCAACTGAAAAAGTACTTTCATCAATTAAAATTATTCAGTAATTAATTAACTCGATGAAAAAATCATTTACATGAGGAATGTCCACTTGGGAATGACTTTTTTCCGTCTCTAACGGCATCAGGACTTCCAGTACATTGGAAATCAATATTAGCTTGTCCATCCGGAAAGCAACGCCAGAAGAAATCCGGCCTCGGTCGACCTAGAATAAAAAATCCACAGTTACAATAAAAATACTTAGATGAACATCATTGTACGATAATTGATACATCATTAACATCATTTACCAACAATAATTTTTATCATATCAGTTATGACACCATTGAGACCTAATGCTAATGTTACTGATAATGTTCCTTGATAAAAATCTTCTTTGTCTCCGTGATTCAAAAATGACAATGCAAGAACTGCTACGGGGGTGATGAATACTAATGGCTGAAAGAGTAATTAAATTATTATTGTTTATCCATAAGAAAATTATGCGAAAATTCATAGATAGGGCATTTTTGCTCTGATCTTTTATTGCACTTCTTGTCATTGTCTACAAATAAAGGATCAGAGTAATAAGAGAGTATCTCCATTACTTTGACAACTATTTCATAGAGAATGATTAAAAGATAAATCGATTTATTGAATCGAATAATTCACCCAGAGAATTGTTGTTGGAAAGTACGAAGGCGATCGAGGATTTCTGTAGAGCCACAATTCATCATCATGAATTTTTCTATTAAAGGGCTCTGTCCTTTCCAGCGTCCTAATCAAACAAATAAATAAAACAATAATTAATCTATTCAGCAGAATTTTTGATATTTTTTTAGATAACTCACACGAATAATACTGCTAGAAAAACCCTCAGAAATACATCAAACCAAAATCCAATTGTCCTCTCAACTCCACGAAGCGTACTCATTGTTTATCGTTCAAATATTATCATCCATACTGTTCGTAATTGAGGAAAAACTTCCATATGACACTTATCACGTCAAAAAAGCATGTGCAAATATACATAAAACCGACAGAAAAATAAATGACGTGTATAAGAAATCCCTGTGTAAAGAAGTCTAGGGAGTCTCGAATTCAACGCCGCCATTTTGAAAACTTGAATTCAGTAACTCGAATCGAATTCGATGAATCGATTTTGCCTGTGAAAATACAGGCAGCGACATCTGCACACTTTAGAATCCATCGACTGTGCTTTCTCAATACTCACAATGCCCGGTTTGACAGTTATAAAAAGAAGCATCCACTTTTGAAAATCCAGAGGAGAGAGATTCCCGTCTACGAAAAGTTAATGGCTGCCGAAACGTCGTTATCGACGTTCACTCCGACTCACTGTTCGTTGTGACTTTTTATAAGAGGAAAAAAAAATTCATTGAATTAAATTCGAGACACAGTTTTGTGCATGTGAGTGAGAAAAAAAAGGACTGAAAACTGGAGAATCTGAAAAAATTACAATCAGCCATTGCAGTACGTAAAACAACAAGAATCAGATTAATTTTCATATGCTTGAGAGGTATCCAACCGTCTTTGGTACTTCGCAAATTCTCAAACATACACATAAATGTCTTTAACTCCCACTCAAATTAATCTTATTTGGTGTTGATTTTGTTACACATTTATGTTGACTCACTCATCAAGTGTATCACAAGTCTAAACCGTATTTATCGATCTGCCCCTTCTTTCCACTTCTTTTGTCGGTCCTTTATCTCTTTTTCTTCTCTGTACGATTTAATTTAATTACGCTTATGAATTCTGGTAATAATTAAATGTGCCAAATTCTTGTAAATTTCTGGGGTTAGATATCATTGGAATAATTGAGAATTTAAAATATTGAATTGCGGAATTAATCTTATGGGAAAATGATGTAAACACGTTTTAAAAAATTGCATTTGCTCAGGTATAAACAATGGAAGAGGAAACGGAGTTCACGAAATTGCCCTTGGAGGATCGTGTTGTCCACAAGGTGAGAAAAACAAATACAATTCCTTCAATTCAACTGTTCAGAATAATCAGAATAATAATAATACTTTTATTTTACAGTCATGGAAGGCAAGAGTACATGGTTATGAAGAGTGTACAAAGAAATTTGGGTGTATTGACGATGAAAAATCACCAGAATGGAATAAATTCGTTGGATTAATTAAGAAATTCGTCATTGATAGTAATGTAGCTGCACAAGAAAAAGGATTGGAGGCTGCACTAGTATTTGTTGAAAATGCAGCGTGTGCTGGGAAGACAGTTGGTGAGGTAATGAATGGTATTGTCAATAAATGCATAGCAGCACCGAAAGCCAAGACTAAGGATTTAGCAGTACAATTGTGTTTGATGTTCATTGAGATTGAGAAACACGAGGTTGTGCAGGAGGAATTGTTGAAGGGCACTGAGGCAAAGAATCCGAAAATTGTGTCGGCATGCATAAGTACATTGACACTAGCACTGAGAGAATTTGGACCAAAAGTCGTTAATGTCAAGCCGTTGGTTAAGAAAATTTCGGGATTCTTGGAGGACAGAGACAAGAGTGTACGTGAAGAGGGTAAAATTTTGATAGTCGAAATTTACAGATGGATTGGTGCTCCAATTAAACAACAATTGAACACACTGAAGCCTGTACAACTTACGGAGCTCGAGGCAGAATTCAGTAAATTGAATGATGAGAAAGCCTATGTTAATCGATACCTGAGATCCCAAAAACCAAAGGAAATTTGTCCAGCAGAATCTGGTGCTGGTGGAGGTGACGAGGGCGATGAGGACGAGGTGGATGAAGATGCAGGAGGTGGAGTCGAGATTGATCCCTACGAATTAATTGATCCAGTGGATATTTTATCTAAATTACCGAAGGATTTTTATGATAAAGTTGAGGCTAAAAAGTGGCAGGAACGAAAAGAAGCACTCGAGGTACTCGAGGCATTGACGAAAAATCCAAAATTAGAGAATGGAGACTACGGTGATGTTGTACGTGTTCTGAAGAAAATTATCAGCAAGGATTCGAATGTCGTAGTAGTGGCATTGGCTGGTAAATGTCTCGCTGAATTAGCTGGAGGATTGAAGAAAAAGTTCCAGATTTATGCTGGCGCATGTTTGCCGGCTATACTTGAGAAATTCAGGGAAAAGAAGCCGAATGTTGTGACTGTACTGCGTGATGCTGCTGATGCTATTTTCCAGAGTATCAGTATCGATGTAATTGTTGAAGACAGTTTGGCAGCTCTGGAAAATAAGAATCCGAGTGTCAAAGCAGAGACAGCTTCGTTCTTAGCAAGATGCTTTACGAAAACTCCACCGCAGATATTTAATAAAAAATTATTGAAGGCTTACAGTGGTGCTCTGTTAAAGACCCTCAATGAGCCTGATCCAACAGTGAGGGATAATTCAGCTGAGGCTCTTGGTACTATCATGAAATTAGTTGGTGAAAAGGCGATGATGCCTTTCCTGACTGATCTAGACAGTTTAAAAATGGCGAAGATACAAGAATGCGCTGAGAAAGCTGTGATTGTGGTGAAAGTCCCAGGGCCAAAGAAGCACGAACGTCCAACTACTGCTCCAGCTAAAATTGAATCTACTAACTCAGCATCAAACAAAGCTGTGAAGAGGCCTAATACTACAGCAACAAAGAAACCAGCTGCATCAGCTGGAACAAAGAAGGCCAGTGCTGCTCCAGCTGGTGGTGGTGCTAAAAAACCAGCTGCTGCTAAAGTGCAACAGCAGGAGAAGGATTTTTCGAATGAATTGGTCGATGAAATGGCTGCAGAAATGCTACCAAATGAGATTTTAACTGGCTTAGTTGATTCCAATTGGAAAACGAGACTCCAAGCTGTTGAACAACTCTCGGACTTCATAAAACAAATGGATAATGCTGATGTTTCGACCCAGGTTATCGTACGGACAATTGGCAAAAAGCCAGGATTCAAAGATACGAATTTCCAAGTTCTAAAATTACGTCTGGAAATTGTTAAGATGCTCGCTGAAAATTATCCATTCTCAGTGACAACCTCTGGTTATTGTCTCATGGATATTACTGAAAAATTGGGGGATTCAAAGAATAGTGCAATTGCTGCTGAGGCATTGACTGCAATTGCTGAAGCAACTACCTTCGAGCAAGTTGCTAATGAAGCAATTGCATTTGCATTTAATCAGAAAAATCCAAAAGTACAACAGGAGACACTGCTGTGGCTATCCAATGCCCTAATGGAATTTGGCTGTACAGTGAATGTTAAAATGCTTATTGATAATATAAAAAAGGGAGTAGCAGCGACAAATCCAGCTGTTAGAACGTCAGCAATTACATTAGTTGGTACGTTGTACGTATTTATGGGTAAAACACTGTTGGTGTTCTTTGAGAATGAAAAGCCAGCACTGAAGCAGCAAATTGAGCAGGAATGTGATAAAAGAAATGGCGAAGTACCACCGGCAGCAGTACGTGGTCCAAAATCCAAACAAAAATCAAAATTGAATAGAGGAAAAAATAGTGAGGACATCGAAGAAGATAACGATTGTGATAATGGTGATGATGCTAGTGGACAAATGGATCTGAATGATATGATACCACGTGTTGATATTTCCGGGCAAATTACAGAGGCACTCATTGCTGAACTTGGTGACAAAAATTGGAAAGTCAGGAATGAGGGCTTGATTAAAGTTAGTAATCTACTGAATGAGAATAAATTTATTAAAGGGAATATTGGTGAATTACCAAGAGCATTGGCCCCGCGTTTGGTCGACAGTAATACGAAGATTGCACAGGCTGCACTCGGAATCTGCGATAAATTAGCAGCAGCAATGGGCCCACCAATTAAGCAGCACATTCGTGCTCTGTTTCCAGGATTTATTCAGTGCTTGGGTGATTCTAAAACGTGGATTCGTGCTGCTGCCATCAACTGCATAAACGCCTGGGGCGATCAGTGTGGTTACAATGAATTTTGGGACGCTGAAATGATTGGCGATGCATTGAAATCAGGCTCACCAAGTCTACGAGCTGAATTATGGAATTGGCTGGCTCAGAAACTGCCCACAATTCCAGTCAAACAAATTCCGAAAGAAGAATTGATGGTTTGCCTCCCACATCTCTATTCGAACCTCGAGGATCGTAATTCAGACGTCAGGAAGAATGCGCAAGAGGCTGTTTTAGGCTTCATGATTCACCTATCCTATGAGGCAATGGCGAGACAAACGGAGAAACTGAAACCAGGCTCGAAGACAGTTGTGCTCGCTGGATTGGACAAAGCTAGGCCAAGTCTCCCAATCAAACCATTGCCATCGAGAAAAGCAGCCGAGGATGCTCCTAAAACAGTGAAGAGCGGTGGTGCAATGAAAGCAGCTGGTGGACAGACGAAAATAGCTAAGCCTAAATCAGCATCAGCTGCTAAGGCTAATAGCGCCAGGAAGAAGGAAGAAGACGTCGATACCTCGCCACTCCTCGCGATTAATAATCTGAAACATCAGAGGGTCATTGACGAGCAGAAGCTCAAAGTACTCAAATGGAATTTCACAACACCGAGGGAGGAATTCGTCGATTTGCTGAAGGAATTGATGGGCTCAGCTGGCATCAACAAGACTCTCATTGCCAATATGTTTCATGCTGATTTTAGATATCACTTGAAGGCCATTGAGAATCTGACTGAGGATCTTCAGGATAATAGCAAGGCACTTGTTTCGAATTTGGATTTGATTCTCAAGTGGCTGACACTCAGATTCTTTGACACAAATCCCTCGGTACTGTTGAAGGGTCTGGATTATCTTCAAACTGTATTCAATTTATTGATTCAAGATCAATATCACATGCTCGAGAATGAAGCTGCTTCATTTATTCCCTATCTCATCATCAAAATTGGGGATCCGAAGGATGCTGTGAGAAATGGGGTCAGAGCATTGTTTAAACAAATTGCACTTGTGTATCCAGTTAGTAAACTGTTTTCGTACGTTATGGAGGGACTCAAGTCGAAGAATGCACGTCAGCGAACAGAGTGTCTGGATCAATTGGGATCATTGATTGAGAATTATGGTGTTACTGTTTGTCAACCATCGCCATCAGCTGCATTACGGGAAATTGCTAAGCAAATTGCAGATCGTGATAATTCAGTTAGAAATGCAGCATTGAATTGTATTGTACAGGCTTATTTCCTTGAGGGCGATAAAGTCTATAAATTAATCGGACAAATATCAGAGAAGGATCAGTCGTTGCTTGAGGAGAGAATAAAACGAGCTGGTAAAAATCGTCCACTCAAATCAGCATCGTCGAATAGAATATCAGTTGTATCATCGTCAGCAGGGCCAATTAATGTTAATTCAACTACCACGTTGGCCAGCGTTAATTCAGCACATGCTGATGATGAGCCTGAGATTGATGACGACAATGAGGATGATATGCAGGATGATATCATTGAGTCACCGGAAGAAAGGTAATTTAACAATAGAATTCATAGCGATTATTTTATCATACACTTTTGTATTTTATTCCAACTCAATTATTTAATTTTGTTAATTTAAATTATTTGACACTAATTATGCAGCTCTTTAAACACTTTTCAATTGAACGTTGTTGCTGAATCCATTTACAGGCCTACCGAATCTAATTTGACAGATGAAGATGTTAATAATGACGGAAACACAGGAGTAAAATTAACTATTAGAATTGAATCTCCGAAATTTGAAAAAAATGAGGCTGACTTAAAGCTGACTGATAATGAAATTACAACTGAAAATTCACCAGTAGTCGTTGATTGCAATGACAATACTGACGATCCGTTAGTGCTGATTTTTTTTTTATCAATTTTTTGTTTGCATTTTTTTATCGTCTTGGAGCTCGAGGGAAATGATGTCAATGATGGAGTAATGGGTTTTGCTGAAATATTCCAGAATCCAGATTATTCGTCGTTAATTGTCGTAGTATTCTAAAAATTATGATGTAGATTGGTGCTGGTACCTTATTTCCACTGAAAAAAAAACATAATTCTATCTGTCCGTGAAAAGAAGAGCATGAGAGGAGGGAATTCTCAACTTCCCATTTTTTTGCCTTGTCCTCATTTGTGATCGACCAAAAATTGAATTTCTAGATCACATCCATTTACTAATAAACTCTTAAAAAATTCCAGATACTCACAACCAATAACGAAGCAGTCAAAGCCATCGGGACCGTTCGGTCTAGACATGGATTTCCTCAAGAAGCTCGAGGAGAATGCCCCAGCACGTTGGAAAATCCCAGAATTAGCTGATTTAAATTGGGATCCGAACGAGACAGTCAGCAGCAACTTGAATCCACCACCATCAAACGTAATTCCCATAACACCACCGAAAATAATAACCACAAGAACAGCCCTTCTCTCACCAATAAGTCCTCAACTCAATAAAGTCGATAGCTTAGAGAGAAGTATAATTGCCATGACAAACACAGAATTATCAGCTGCCATAATAGCGATGAATAATATGGATGCAATACTCCAATCATCCCAGTCATCAATGCTGCAATCCAAAGAGGACAAGTTCATTCGCGCTATCAACATGCAACTGCAGATGCTGCAAACATATCCAAAAACTGATAATCCAGAGGTTGCCAAAGGCTTCAGATGTGCATTTGTTGTTACAGTCAGTTTTTATGATACTGGAATACTCGGTAAGAATGTGAGCTTAAAGGAATTGAAAGAATTGGTCCATCAAATGATTGTCCTACTTGCTGATAATAAATTGTCGCATCTGAGTGAATCAGACGCTTACATACGTGTCGTCAACAGCATCGTTGTCAAGACAATTGACCATTCGAATCACACAACAATAATGTGTGCACTCATACAATTATTACATTCATGTGCCGAGACTAGAGTTACACCGAAGTACGAGGAGTTAGTGATGAAGTGTCTGTGGAAAATCGTCAAAACAATGCCAAATTGGGCAGGTGATCTGGATTATGACACAATACTATTGGAGATACACAATTTCTTCCGAGTTTATCCGTCATCATGGTGGAAGAAGAGAAGCTCTGACATGCCATTGAGAACGATCAAAACTGTGCTACACAGTATGACCAAGGTCAAAGGTGCTACTATATTGAATCATTTGACTAAAATCAACAATACACATGAGTCTGAGCTTAAAGCTTATTTGAATCGTTTGATTGATACTGTCAAGCCAGATGACAATACTGGCACACGTACGATAACTAAACAGAAACACTTGTCGAAAATAACACACGCCCAATTGTCAGAGATATTTAAAAAGATTGGATCGAAGCATCATACGCAAGAGGGATTGGCACAATTGTACGATTTTAAGATACAGCATCCAGAGGCTGATGTACAACCGTTTCTCGTTAAGTCACATCAATTCTTTCAGGATTTCATTGAGAAAGGCCTCAGGGATATTGATCAAGCTAGAAAATATCAAAATGTTAATACACAAATGAGCAATCAGTACGGTGATAATACGGTTAATGCCTCAGTTACTATTAATGAAGAGAGAACAACAATGGATCCACTGCAGAGGCTAGAAAAATTGAGAGCACTCGAAGCTAAGTATCATGCTAATTCACCGACTCATTCGAATCCAACGTGAATGTAAAATTGAATCTCATCGACAAGTTTATATATTATAATGAAGTCTAATTAGTGTGAGATTGTTGTGTACATAGACTTATGAAATTCTGCTCTCTATCGTTATTGTACTATTTATTATAATTTTCTTGTGGTGGAAAATCTGTGTTGAATTTATTGTTTCATTCATTCTTCATGTGACGAGTCAATTAGTTGATTTTCTTGGGAAAATATCTTTGAAATAATTTACAGGAAATTCTTCAACTTCACTACTGAATTATTTAATTTACATTTTCATTCGTCCTTCATTGACGATATTGTAATATTTTCATTATTTTCATGAATTTTTGATGTTAAATGAGAGGACAAGTCTATGTACTTAATGATACTCCAGTAATTACGGATAAGAATAATTGATACAATTAGTTTTGATTAGTATGTATAGTTGACCCTGAATAGTTAAATTATAAATTGAATAATCCAGTGTTACATTACTATCGATTCATAATATTTATGCTTTATTTTTAGAATTTTCGATGCGTTTTTTTTTGTATGAGAGATGAAAATTAATCGTAAACGTTCTTAAAAGTTTAATCAATTTTTTTTTTTGTAGTTGATAATATTTTTTTACATGCAATTTCATGTTAGATTATCGTATACATTTAAGCAAGTTCAATAGTTGTCGAATTGACTGTTTTTTCAAATTTTGTTCATTTTTAATTAGAAAAAAAAAAAAAAACGAAACTAAGAATAAATTAAGCTGGACTTGAATGTTAATGCAGTTTCAAATAAGTTTAATGTTTAGATTAATGATTTAATAATCCTGATTCTCAAATAATTATGGAAATACACATGAAAACAATAATGTATACTATCCAATTTATTCGACCAAATATATCGATTCTTTCATGATTATTTATTCTCGTTTTTTTTTCAATTATTGTTAATGTTAGAAGTTTAAAAAAAAACAGGAGAATGAAGAGATGAATGGAAAAAATATTCATCACAATTTAAATTGTCTATTGTTCTTCGAGTTTACTTATTTACAATACTTTACAAAGAATTTCATTTTTCAACTCAATGTCTCTGTTCAATGGAAATAGGAAACAGAGAAGTACAGGTACACTGGTGCAATCAAACACACGTATCTGTAAGTGTTCACACCACTAAGCTTACGCCGCAATTCATTCCATTACATTCGCAAAAAAAAAAAAACAATTTTCGGAATTCTATTCCACAATATCTCTCTCATGTTTAGAATTGATCATGAAAAAACGCAGAGCAACTTTACAAAAATTTGAGAAAACGAAATCCTCCTATCTGAATCAAAAATAGAAATATAAAAATATATACTATTTTTCAATGAACTCACAAAATACTTGATGACAGCTATGCAGTAATTATCTAATACTATCGAGTAGTTATCAGTGTAGACATTATAATTACATATTAACAATCATAACACACGGGGGATATCGAAGTACGATTCAATTTGTGAAGCACCGTCCATTTTCTCCGTTGGAATTGGCTTAAAAAATTATACACTCTCCGTGGGATCCATGAAGAGAGCTGTGAGGGCGAATGCAATGAAGACTACTCCTCCAATTATTGTAACTGTGAATGAGAATTAATTAATGATGAATTAAAATCAATCAGCCGGTTTATAATATTTGCGGACTCTTTTTCAATTTACCTGTTCGAACGGATATTCTTTGCGCGATCATGCGACCACCAAGTACTGCAAGGCCAGTGCAAAAAGAATGTCCAAGCACTCCACCAACAATTACTCCATAAATATCCTGGTGGAAAATTTCACGAATGAGTCATCATATCTACTCGAGAAAATTCACATGGTCATTGTTCTAATGAGAAAATTCCATGCTTCAATTCGAACCTCAAGGAAATACTTCGTTCAATAATAATTTTCCTATTCTACGCCTTCAATTCTTCTTAAAAAACTAATTACAATAAATTACCTCTCTAGCGGCAAGAATTATTGTCGTTAACTGTGATCTATCTCCCCATTCAGCGAGAAAAGTTAATGTGAATGCTTGCAGAAATATTCTGGACAGTAACATGAGCGGACTTGTCTTTGGTGTCTTTCTGATAATTCCAGTTTCTGGATCATGCGTTACAGTTGCACCTCCAGCTTCTCTCTCGAACTGAATTAAAAGAAAAAAAATGAACATTATATCAGTGTCTGATAAAGTATAGGGGAATCATCAGAAATAATCTTCAATATTTCCTCTCACTCTCAATTCATAGAATAATCATTCCCCTCGATATTCAAAAGTCAATGGGCTCTGTACCGACAGTGAGAGATTTAGTGTAGATAAGCTGTATTTGTAGAATGATAAGATACGAGTGAGCTGAAAAATAATTGACGTGTCTGAATACCTCGTCCTCGCGTTTTCTCAGATCCGTTTGGACCTCTTCGAGCTCCTCCTGGCCTTCAGTAGACGACATGTAATACCCATCCCTCAGCATCTTCAATCCAAACAGTGCAAACAACGCTGTTGATATGTAATAAGTATAAGCCCTAGGAATAATTGTTGCAGCATATCCAAAGATCACTGTAACGAGAATATTTTCCAGTGAAAAAAAATTAGAAACTCTCTTACGAAGGACAATGTTCCCAAGGACATTTACCAGAAAGTATTGTCATGAGTGCTAGTGCACCAATGGCACCAGCAAAAACAGTTAATCTTGGATGTCTCATTGCCATAATAGCAGCTATGAAAAATGTTTTGTCACCCAATTCTGATACAACGATAACAGAGAGAGCTGCAACAAATGCATGGAGAAATCCCAAACTTCCTGGTACAATAGCTGATGACGTTGATTCCTCATGTTTCTGGGAAAATAAATAATTATAAAACCACTTAATTCATATTTCTCAATACAATCTTTCTCCTCTCGTCAAGCCGGTTGTTAATCAACTCCAAGGACACAAGCAAGGAATAAATAACTTACCATCGATGTTATTATAACTTCTGGTTTATCAATCTCAACTGGTGCATTCTCACCTATTGTCAATGTTATTAAACAACAATAGACTATTGTAATTGTTAAAATGCATTTTTTGTTTATTTTCAGTAATTCAAAATTGAGAATACTCATTATTGAGTTGTCAATTCAGATGAATGTATAACCTCAAATGTCACATACACATCAAACGGATTTTCACGAAGTTCAACAGACGAGAGACACGAAGACACAATTCAATGAGGCATGTGTAATTTTCAAGTGGTTACTTTTTTATACAAGAGTGCATGTACACAGATGAGGAATGGAATTCTATTGGTGCTCGTCACAAGGTTTGTGTTCCAAAACTCATTCCCTTCCGTCCACTGTGTCTTTCTCTTTTTACATCTACGAAGAGAACGCTTTTTTTGTTGCATGTGCTTCACTCCTGTCAAAAGCAAAAAAATGCTCATTATATTTTAAATCAAGCACTTGCATTAATTCTGCAAAATGAATTCGACATTGTATCGTCAATACGTAGACGATCTTCGTGATTACGCTCGTGAGAATGGAATCAGTGAAAATGAAACGGATGAAATATTCGAGGAGTGCTTCAAACAATTGGAGAAGAAATCATTCAGTAAATTCCATTGTTTCTTCAAATTTATCAAGATTATACTTGGACTGATAGTAGCAAGTGCTATTTGCTTGATATTCCTGTATAATCATCCATCTACTCACAATATCTTTCTGAGGAATATGCAGAATTTTATTTATCCAGGATTAACAGTACTTCGACGATTGGCTGTGCCAATTGTAACGAGATATCCCTCATTAACTGGTAATTTAATTAAATTCAGTATTTAATCATTTTCAAGAATATAAAGTTTTCAAGTTTGAAAATTAAATTATATTTAATTGAATTTATTCCTCAGAACTCTATGACGAATCTTGCCTGGTGGAGAATCCCTTCTTTAGAGTCGCCGACATGGACTGTTGGCCATGCAGCACTATCCAATCAGTGCCAGACATGACTGGCTGGAATATCACGAAGAATTTTAATTTTGGAATGCCTTTTACGAGAATTGAGAGCGATAGTAATGCAGATCTCAATAGTATTATTCATATGTACAAAAGTAATTCAGATATCTTTGATGTTGATGCAGCGAGAATCTCCTCGAATAATGAATTGTACAGGTAATTCAGAATTATTGTATTTATTATTGATTTAAATAGGTAAATGGGTTTCTGATATTTTTTTTTATTATTCCAGAAGAATAAATGATGTGATCGAAAGAAGATTGGATGAGAATCCTTCTGAATCCTTGGATACTCATATAACATGGAGGATAAATCGCATGAGGCCAAATAGATTAATTAGACAATTATTCCCGAAACCTCTTGGTACACCTGATTGGTGGAGTCAAAGCACCGAGAGATTTTTATTCATAGATGAGCCAAAAGCTCACGAATATCCACTGGTAATTATTTAATCGACTCAATTCATTATATTGAGTAATTTGGTCATTAATTGTTTTTATTTATTTTTCATTAGCCAAATACAGAATGCAGCAATGTCATTGTCCGATCCACGGGAGGCTCAAGACTGATTAGAATGTCACCAAGTCCAGAGTGCCAACAAAATTGTAAATCTTCGATTATTTTACTGTCTTCCCATCACACTCGTATGTAATTTTTGTTATTTATTCTAAAAGGAACAGAGCGTATTCATTTTATGAATTAAATCAATTTATTTTTCAGTTTGGTACAACTGGTGGTACTGGAGACCCGTGAGTCTCCCTGCAATAAATTCAAGTGAAATTGCAATTAATTATCTCACTTCATTTTGTTAATAAAAAAAAACAATACAATTTTATCGTAAATTTGGATTTATTCATTCGAGTTCATCTCAATTATTTTAATTCAGAAACAAAAAGGAAAAATGTAAAAACAGTACTTCACATAATCACTTAAATTAATTACCCTTTAATGAATTCTAAAAATCAACGATCAACGATGAAATTCTTAAAAATTGAAAAATCATCCCCTGAGATCTGTTTTTTAATTATTCATACAGAATTAATTCGATTTCATAAATTAATTCTATTTCTTTATGACTGTGCATCAAAATTGGAAGATTAATTGTCTTTTTTAATATACAAATCAACAAAAAACGAAAATTGTTCACGGACTGAGAGAAAAACGAAGGAAAAATATTTATTCAGCTCTTGGAAATAAATACAATTTTCTACCTAATCAATAATGTCTTAAATATGCTTGAAACTTTATACAAAATTCCTTTCTCACGGCAAGTATGTATAATCAGCAAAAGAAGAACGATTTTAATTCCACTGATCTCATCAGTAAATAACCGAAGTCTTCCACTAACTTTTTTCACGTCCAAAATTCCATTATATTTCATTTCTAATGCATTCATTCATCAAGAGGAAAAAAAACAAAATTGACGAATGTCACAATTTTAATCAAATTTCTGTCGCAAACTCTGTTTGAACAATACTGGCACTAACGATACAAATGCAAATATACATAAAATAATCATACTTGACCAGGACCAAGCATCGCTAGAAGACGTTAATTTGTTTAATGTTTGTCCAGCTTGAATTGCAACAAACGAGGGTGGTGCAACACCGAAAAATGTACCGAGTATGAAAGGTGCCATTGGCACACCCACCACTGGACTAGCCAAATTGATAAACCAATTCGGTAATAAAGGTGTCATTCTCAGGAACAGCATGTAATTAAATAAATTATTTTTGTGTCTCATGACTGTCTGCGCCCAGTGATTAGCCTTGTCTGGGAAATACTTCCATAATAACTTTCTCCCTAATAGTGACGAGAGTAGAAAACACAACGATGCACCAATTGCACTGCATGTGCAGACGAGGAAAAGTGCCAGAGGAAATGGGAATAAGAATCCAGAAAGAATCGAGAGGAATATTGATCCTGGAATGGCGAATGTTTGTAGACTGATACATTAATTTCATGTAAGGAAACAAGTAATTAATTTTTCATGAATTAATTAATTACGTTTGTAGTTTTAAAGGATACAAGATGTACGTGCAGAATAGACCAGCTAAAACTTCAAAAAAATACAAGTCCTTGTATCTTTCTAATAATTTTCCAAGATTCTTTGCATCTTCTATGTGAAGTGGAAGCTTCATATGTTGTTTCTCATGTCTGGAAGATGATTGGAAAAATGAATACAAATTACTTATTTCGCTTCTCATCAGAATGAGAGAATTGAATACTTAAATGAATTAGCATTTCTTTACTTACTCTTCCAGTTCAGGAAAATTTGTGTAAACGTAACCGAGTGCTAGTGCCGAACCCAAAAAAATCAGTGCCACTGTGAGAATAGCTCGTCTCGTTGACGTTTCATCTCCAGAATTCAGCGAATCTAAAGGACAAATTAAGAGTAAGTTTTAAAATTCAATTCTCATTTTTTTAATAATAAAATTGTGCTATTGGTCCACGTGTACTACTCGAGCTCAGACCATCGATGACCCATTTAACCCATCCCCTCCCAAAAATTAAGAAAATTGTAGAATTCACTGTAAATAGAATTTTATATATCAGTAGAATTCAATTAAATAACTAAACCAGAAATTCTTCTCTTTTTCTCATTTTTTAAAATTCTAATTATGTTGAAATTCAATGAAGTGCTTCAAGGTTAGGTAAACATGTCACAATAATGGAAATCAGCTGATTCATGAGTGAAATCATTGATTTAATCAATTTCTCATGTTTCTAATGATCATTTTCTATTTCACGAAATATCAATTAGTTACTGTCACTCAATAATTATCGATTGACATGAAAATCAAAGAATCTGAAGGAAAAAGACGAATTAAACAATTCAATTGAATTCCATTAATTATTCAATAAAAAGATTTAAAAATCTTACACGATCGTGAACTTTTCCTCGTTTTCGTACTCATTCTCTCAATAATACTTGACGATAATTTTTCAAAATAATTACTCTTCCATTCGCACTCTTCGGTGGTAATGTCAATTTGTATGTAAGTAGCTTGTTCAAATGTACGAATAATGACGAAGGCGCCACTTTCGTTAATCGCGCGCATCATTGTCGACGCCATGTTTAATTTCAAATAGATTTAAATTCAAATTTAGGTAAACTTTGGAAAAAAGGATTTTTTAAAGTCTTTGCGACCGTTTTGTGATTGAATTTGGAGAACAATGAAATGATATCGAGGAATTGATTAATTTTGGGAGTTGATCGGAGTTTGCGGACTTTGATATTTCATATGCAAATGTAAATAATTTCTTATCGATGACCCATGACCCAACACGATTCTCTTATCAAGAATGTGACGATCAAATTGTTACATTTCCCCTGCTTCGATGAATCGATTAAAATGGGGATTTATTTCGATTAATATCCATTATCGATTATCCCAATTTATTTTTTTATTATCTCTAATAAAGTGTATTATCCAAGTATTTTGGAAATATCTCAGAAACCATTGGGTTTAAGGGAATTTATCAAATGACCTTTTTTGTAGTCAACAAAATTTTCTACAAAAAATGATTCTTGACATTTTTCCCTAAATCCACTCGTTTCAAAGATTTTCAGGTTGAAAGGTAGAAAATTGAAGATTTCCTTCAGAAATTAATGTTTTGAAGGATTTTAACAGTCTGAGAATGAATGAAAGGGAAATTTACAATGTAATTAATTGATGAGACTAATAAAACATCTACTCCACAAACTCCACTTGAAGTTCCTCACAATTAAACGTTTTACTCGCATTGTTGACCTACGAACTTGTTCGAAGAGGGAGACTTCAATTGTTGAGAGTTCAGGGAACTTTATTCTGTGTTTCAAGAGACAAGTGCATTTGTTTCATCGTAAATTATTATTATTATGCATAATGATTGGAGTGAATAATGAATTTTTGGAAATGTCGGAGAATCATTTTTTTTCTCGTAAAGAAAATAGAAAATTCTTCGTAAATTCCTTTAATTATTCTATTTCCGGTTGTTCATTCTTTTTCTGTCCTCTTAAGAGCACTAATGGACGTGACCTTTCCTGTTTGAGGTCGTGCGAGAAAGAATTTGACAGAGCAGGTACCGAAATCTCAAGGATTTCCCTGAAGACATATGGTGCAAGGAATTTCCCACGTCTGAAGAAAACCGCAGGCTATTTCCCATTTCCCTTTGCTCTTTTTCCTCAAAATTGATGGAAAAAATTGCAGATTTATTGCACTAAAAGAGATTTCACTTTTTTAATAATTAATTACCAAAAATAAATATTTCTTTACCATTGAATTAATTCAACGCTGAAAATTCTCAATGAAACGACGTAAAATATTGGAAAAGAGGAAAGTAGAAAATAATTTTCAACGATATGATGAAAAATAAGTGTTTAAATAACACGTACGAAAATAGGTATTATATTGAATGGTATTCAAAGATGCGTGGGAAGGAACTCTTGAAAACATAAAGGAAGTAAACTACGAGTAAGAAAATTCATTCCTCTATTCTATTTAACGACAGACCAACTCCAGATGCTGTGTGTGTATGTATTGGATTATAACGTTTTAAAAGAAGCCAAAAACGTTATAACACGAGCGTGATTTCTTTCGGTCTCAAAATACTTCAGGATATCCTGTCTAGGCTCGCCATGGAAGTAAGGAAAGAGGAGATCTGTCTTAACTCCCTTTCAACGCCGTACACATTCCACAGATGAAAAAAAGAATATAAACAATTTTTTCTGCTTCGAGGAAACATTTTGGGATGAAGTGGTGAAACGTCGTTTTTTTCACTCTGAAAAAGAATTCAACATTTTTTTGAATATCTCGGAAACTAAAAGAGATACAGAAATTTAGCAAGAGACCTTTTTTATAGAGAATTCAAAAAGCTACAAAAAAGGTTATCATGATTATTACTCTATCTCGCTTAGTTTCCGAGATAGAAGCGATTGAAAAAAACTCAGACTCCAAAATTTTTTCCATCCAAAAATAATTGCGAAAGCAATTGATTTAAATGAAAATCAAGTTAAAAGTGAAAATAGACATAAACCAGTTGCATCAAAGCATCGAGTCTCTCCTCTGCCTCATCCCCACCACAGCCTCCCTCTTCTCTTGGAAGGAGCCTCTTCCCCACTACTCATGGAACAAAATTCATGTTTCACTCCAACTCCCATAGCACTGTCCTCGTTCGTTGCATTAACACTGTACGTTTATATCCCCCTTCGAGTTTAGTAGTGGGCGGAAATTAGTAGAAACCCGTCGAACTAGTCTCTCGTTTTGTACAGGCACTGCGTTGAGATTGCTGCTTGACCGACGAACGCGCGCCGTTTCTCTAACGTTATTTTTCTCATCGAAAACACGACAAAATCAAGGCTTTCATAATTTTCGTGATGTGTTAATTTATTATGATAATGTGGAATTATTGATAGTGTTGCATGGTGCACTGGTTCATTAAATTGTGCTTCAATTAACATCAAAATCTCACTCAGTTCTTCAGTGATAAATCTGGAGAAAAATCGATTATTCGAATGGTTCTTGGCATTGTGAGTTCGTGACAATTGTGGGATTTTATCAAACTTATTCATTACGTCATGGCAGGAATGCTACAACCTAAGGCATCGTATGTATTAATAATTTCATTATTTAATCCAATTTATCAATAATTTTACTTAATTAACAATTTTTTAAAAAATGATATTCTGAATAAAATTCCCTCATTTTTTCCCTCCAAAATCAAATCCAATAATTACATCGAAAAAATTAAATTCAATTAATCATTTATCAATCAATTTATTATTATTATTATAACGTAGAAATGATATATCGTCCTCGGCTATTATTTCGTATGTGAGAAACGATATTGAATAATTATATGATTGTGCGTTTAACAAATTTTAATCAGCCAATGGAGAAATCTTTATTTCAATTCATAAATGGTAACTCGACACAGTTATTATAATTATTATTTATTTCACAACATGCGATTGGTTAAAAATGGTGTGTCTCCATTGAGGAAAAGATTTCACTCGAATTTTTTTTTTTTTTCATTAAAAAAAAAAATGAAATAATATATTTTCATTTGACTTTGATACTTGATATAAAAATAGTGTGATATAATTAGTTGTAAGTGATTCTTGGAATGTATTAAGGTATAAACTCAATCACAAAGCGTAACGGTGCCACGTGAGACACACGTATATATAACATAGAGAAAAGACGAAAGGCGTGCGTGATAAATACGTTAAAAAATCCCCATTGGTATTATGATACGTGTGTAACAGAATGAATAAGAAAGACAGATATACAGAGGAATATGTTAGTAAGGAGAGCGATGACGTAGCCCATGGTATTGCGATTCAACTGCGGATGTAATTACAACGCGTATAACGTATACCGGAAGTATGAAAGAAGCGTCGCGCGGATCGAGCATTTTTCTTTTTCCTTTAACTCAATGATTATTATTTTTTAATGAATTGCGATCAAGGTCGAGGAGAATAATTCATGTGATAATTCATTTAATCATTTATTAATGAAAAAATTTGTTATTTTTTTTTAATCAGGTGATGCCGAGCGATATTTACCCCAGGCTACTGACGGTCAGCCTGGTGTTATTAAGTGCCTCAAATTTAATAGAAACAATTGAATTAAATAAACTCCAAACAAATGCAGAATTGTGCCAGAATGGAATTGAATTTTGGTCAACTGAAAAGTCATCCTGCACACCGTGCACAAAGTGTGCACCAGAATTTACGATAAGTCCCTGTGCTGTACATAAAGATGCAATATGTGGACCATTATCAGCGCTGGAGTTGGACTGGTCATTCTTGGGGAGTCGTAAAAAGTTTGATGCCAATCAGCGCCTAGATGTTACGGAGAAAATGCTATGGCGTTTAACTGACGTCGAGAGTAAACCGGAAACACTGAGGGCCACTGAGACCAGACGGGAAATTGAAGAGGAACTAAGTGCCTCCGGTTTGGACGACGATGAGCCACTAATTGATCCTGAACAATTGCAGGTTTATTTTAATTCCACATTTAATTAATTCAAATACAAACAAATAGTTTTATCAGTGAAATTGGGTTCATCTGGGGTGATTTAAATGTTTTATCAATGCAGATATCGCCGGAGGAGCCGAAGGAGAGGCGATCGAGCAATGAAATCGATAATTCACCGTGGGACTGGCAGACAAGTGCACTCGTGCTTGCTGTATGTGCCTGCATAATATTCTTCATGGTTGCCGGATGCTCGGCCCTTATCTACGTGCGCCAATGGCGACGAATGAAGCGAAATTTTGAACCAGGTAAATAAAAACGATTTATCCAACATCACTATTCAGCAATTTACGTTAATTTCCATTCAAATTACGTGTATCAAATTAATTTATAAATACTGCGCATTTGGAGGATTCAATTGTCGAAGAGCTCCTTCTTTCTTTCCTCCCAAATTTTATCCAAATTTTTCGGTTCTTCTGACATGATCAAGTGAGCGGCATCGTTGAAAGAAGCTCTCCGATTTTTCAATATTTTTATTTCTTCCTTTTCTCTTCATTATTTCCAATGCAAGACATTATCTACTTCATTACGAGGGCCGATCACGGCTCATCCCTCACCTTGGCTCGACCTAACGCGCCCGGATATGCCGTCTCACGTTTCCAATACACTCTCTACCTCGCATCAAGCGCCATGTTTGATTTTTCCCACTTGATTACTCTCCCCTGTAACAATAATTGATTCATCAAATTAAATTGAAGAATTATGAATTCATTACTGTATCAATGGACATGATTCAAATGGAATCGTGAGTATTCCGAGTAATCCATGAGGATCTATTTAATAGCCACATTAGCGGAGATGAGGAATTCGATAAAATACGTTAGCGGAATCCTTAGAATTCGTAATTACAAGTCAAAGGCCCGGTTATTTCCGAGAAATCAATGATGGGTGTGTGCGGAGGCGACGTTGCGTTGAGAATATATCGTGACATTCAAACGCCGTTCACTTCCCGTCCTCGTATCATACGAGAAATTCTCTCTTCCATATTGCATTAAATCCACCAAATAAACATTGAGAATTTAATTAGCATTGTTCTCTCAAAAATACATTATTCATGAGTCCTCACTGAAGCTTTTTAGCGGTGAAAGTCTCCGATTGGTTCACAATTAATGAATCTCTATTGTCATTGGACAAAGGACTCCGCCATTAACCAATACAAGAGCATGCTCACTGCAGCAGCGTCACGTGACTGCAACTTTCATTTAACCTCAAGAAATCAGCTCATTCATTCATTTCTATTTGATTCAATTGAATTATTCACGGAGAACTCATTAATACCCGAATATTCATTAAAATGATCAATACTTTGGACACGTGATTCGATCGAAAAATTTATGGTGAAACGTTTGCGAATGCTAAAAATTTTTCGTCGTAAACCACACAACGAGCGTGTCCAGATGGCACGTGACACTTTAGTACAAACAGGCGGCACGTCTTGGCTTCACTGAGTCGTTTCTTTTTCCAATTTTTTCTCTCTATCGTTCACATTTGAAAGAAGATATATGACGGGAAGGCGAAACACTCTTTTCGACATGTTTTGCCTTTGTCTTGTTTATTGATCACGCAATCATACATTGTCTCTGCAATATTGTGCAACATTTGCCGAATGCATAATTATTTCTCACGAGGGACAATATTTTATTGATGACTTAAAAAAAATTATAGAATAAGTAAAAGATGGTAATTAATAAGGAATTCGGAATTTTTTTCTCGGTTTATTTGAAGAATCCGAAGAATCCCCAAGACGAAAAAAAAAAAACATTCCACAGCTATGAATCAACATTCATTCATTCTACTTTGAGAATCTCAGACGATCTCTGGTATTCAGCAAATGGAGGCCCTTAACTGAAGCTGAAGCTAACCATTTTTTTCAAATATTTCAAAGACTTTTTAATTCTTCTGTTGCAGCTGGTCTCGAGGAGATATCAGCTAGGCTTAATTTAATGGTGAAAGCTGAGCTGGCTGAGCTCAGTGCGGGTGCCCCAATGAGCCCAGGGGATCCAGAAACAAGGTGCCAATATCTCGAGAAACTCTTGGGTAATTAAAAAATCCTAAACATAATTAATAAAATTATTAAAAAAATTTAATTAGCGCAAAACTTCAAATTCAATTATCAGGTGATTAAGAATGTATATTTCATTACATTGCCTCTAAATGATAATAAGGGAAAAGAGAAGCCATTAAATTAAATTGAATGAACTGATAATGAAATGTTACGTTGAATGAACGGTCTATGTAGGATAGAAACGGTTACGCGTGTTTCGTGCATTGAATTAAATACACTGCGAATAATCGTGTCTGACAGACGTGGCGGTGGAGATATTGAAACGCGCCTCGGTCCCCCTTTCATTTCTCTCAATTTATCATTATTATTATATTTTAATCTCTTTTATTATTCTCACTGACTCCCGACCCTCTTCATGCATTTACTCAACTTCTCTCCACCCACCAAGTACTTGACGAAATAAACTCCATCCGTCCGACTTTTCATTCACCAGTTAGTATCACGCGTTGTTATATTGGATGACAAATGTGCCATGGCGCGATTCTCTGTAATAAATGCCACTACCGTTTATTGAACACAATTACTTCTCACTAGTGGCAATTGCTTCATTGTCACATTGAGATGAAAATATCCAGCTCAATGACTTTGTTTCATTGAGTTTTAAATTATTTTATTTACTTTGAATTTTTGCGAAAATTCTATTTTTTTGCAGGCAATCGCTCTTTTTTTAAATCAATTAATCGTAATTGTGCGTAATTATCTGATTATCCAATTGATCATTACAAATTGAGGAATTAGCTATATTCTACTTCTTTGTTCTGCAGACCGGAAACGTGAGACTCCGGTGGTAGCAGGATGGCCGGAAGCTGGGGGAAATCTTTACATCGAGGAGGGAGAAACATCGAGGAGCAAGAGGGCACAGATTGCCCGAATTCAACGCAATATCGAGAGTATCCTCAGTCACAAAGCTCCTCGAGAATGATCCTAATTTCTAAACAGAAAGCACAGGATTATTATTTTTTTTAAATAAAGTTTTTTTTAAAATAACATTTAAAGAAGAAAAATGTATGCCAGACTCTGAGATTAATTTCAATTGGATTGATAGGAATTTACTCAGAGGACAAATGACTTTTCGTTCTCATATATTCCCGTTGTCTCGATGAAAATTAAAATATCGAGAAACGTTATTGGATTATCAATGAGACACGATGCGCCACAATCTTATAACTATTTATTTTTTATTAGGTTTTTAATATTCAATTGTAATATAAATTTCACTAATTAATAAAAGAAAAAGAAATTACAATTAAAAGGAATTCATCAATTTTTCCCCAATTATTATTTTTTTTATCTTCTGCAAAAATAAGTATCAACACAATTTGTTTTTTTTATATACATAAGTTTTATGTATTTAGATTGTACCCATTACACCGTAGTAACATCAACAATAAATCTTTTTTTCAATTCTTATACAATTAAATATAATTAAACTTTTTTTTTTTTTAATAGTCGTATAATTAAGTGGGCAGGGTGTGCACCTAAGGCTTTTTATCATTTTTCTGCTTCGGTAATTAA
Organism: Aleiodes testaceus; assembly: GCA_963565655.1. Lineage (NCBI taxonomy): Eukaryota > Metazoa > Arthropoda > Insecta > Hymenoptera > Braconidae > Aleiodes > Aleiodes testaceus. Next base: position 4,767,194 of record OY751412.1, read on the forward strand.
TTTAAAATGGAAGGAAAAAAAGTAATGAATTTTTTAATTATTCAAAATAAAATAGACTTTGAAAAAATTCAGAATGGATTCCAGAAATGAAGATTAAATGAAAAAAAATGTAATTCTCTTTCTGCCAATTAAATTTGAATTCTTTTTCTCATTTCATTTTAATTAATTATTGAAACAATTATTTTTATTTACGAGGATGCATTCATCATATTTTCGTTTTAACCACCTTTCTCTACTCTCTATCATTAAGACTATTATTTTCTTTTATTTTTCCTTGTAAACTTGATCACAGTGTAAAAGCGCTTGGTGGTCCATTTCAATTATTCAATTAATTCTGGAATTCAATTGTTATTTTTTCATTTTTTTGTTATTTCCTTTTTTAAATGTTGTCAGGCACTTGTCTTTTACTTGTTTAATTTCTCTTTTTGTTTTTACAACACAAAAATATGATGAACACGTGTGTTATTTATGTAAAGGTATCTAAAAAGACTCGAGCAAGGTCACATGATGGAAATTAATCATTTTTTCTTTCTCTCATTTCTATTCTGAAATTATAATCAATTTTTCCTTTTTTTTCCAACTTGTAAATGTCAATATAAATTACGATAATCCTCGTTAATTAATTGATCTCAATGCTTTTTTTTTAAATTCAAGTGCTAAAGTGAATTAGAATGATCCTGCGTTGAACAAAAATATATGTAAATCTATGTATTATAATTAATTTGACGACAAAAAAAAAGAAATTCATTAATTTCCTCTCAGTAGAATGAAACTAGTCCTGTGTTCTAACAATTTTTTTTCCCTTGGAATGCAAGACAATAAATTACTTATTAATAAATAAAATTCTAATATTAAATATTTTTCTTCTCTCCTCATCGCGATATACAGAATAATCATTAAATAACTACAACCATTTACAGCAGTGTTCGTGTATATAAGTGTCAGTATTTTTTCTTTATCTGAATTCTCTGTGACGCAATATATATCTTTATTTATAATAATTTCTTTATTATATATATATATATATATTTATATATAGGTGAAATATACCAATTATTCTCTGTTTCTCTCTTCCCTCCCTTTTTTTTTCATTTTTCCACTTCTTAATACTCTTTTGTACAAATATTTATATATAAAATATTACTCGAATCAGAGGCATTAGTGCAGACCAATGGAATTCCAAAAATTTTATATCTCTCTTGTCTTTTAACTTCTTTCTCTTGTTAAAAAATAAAATATTTCATTGCTATTATTTTTTTTTCATTAATTCCAATGAATTTGGATTTTTAAAGCCTCCTTGTTAATGTGCCCTGTACAATTTTTCCTCAATTACTCTTTTTCTCTTCATTACTTTATTATTTTGATCAACTGGAAATTTTCAGTCGACGGCACTTTGGATCCTGAAGAAATTTCAAATGATTATTAGGGAGATTGGGGTAAAATGAACATTCTGATTGAACGGTTAAGCATATGTCCATCTTACCCCTTGTCGCTTCCCCTAATGAATTCCATAATTATCTTCAACATTTTTTGTTAACATTTGTTTTTGCTATCTGATTCACTTAGTGCAAGTTAGAAGTAATTTATTGTAAAGTACTGACGCAGTTAACATTGCAAAATTAGCTGATTTCTGGTATTTATGAACGGAAAATGAAACGAATGCAAAAAAACAAGATCTTGTGCTTCAAAAATATCGCTTTTTGAATAATTTTTCCGAAGAATAGTACGGTGCTACTTTTGAAGCATCTCTCAAACATTTCTAATTATTATTTTCCCTTTTAATTGTAAAAGTTTTTACCCTGGTGAAATTGATTGACAAAATTATAACAAAAACAATTACAGTAAGAAAATATATCTTTGAAATTTAACTTTTCGTAGAATATAATGAAACAAAATTTCACTGAATTAAGTTATTAGAAGAAAATAAAAAAATTCATTATAAATATTCCAATGAAGCTTTAAAATTAAATTATAATCTTTTAATTAAATCATTATTTCACTAGGGTTTGTGTTAATACGCTTGTTTACAATTAACTCATTTTTTTTTTTTCAATTTTTTTGAAAAAATTCATTCATCCAATAATTTATGAAGAAAAGTAGTGTACTCTGCGCTGCCGTCTATTTACTAATTGTTAAACATTTTTTTTCTTCATTTGTTAATTGTTTTTTAAACTAATAAATAGAGCTTGGAATATTTTAAACTCTGTGAAGCCCTACTGGACGGATCATAAACGTGTGGTGGCATATCACGATGGACGAGTTAATGTGAATGTTGGCAATAATTAATAATTTTTCATTAAATCTCTCTCTTTCATTTTCTTTAATTCGAATAATTAAAAAAAAAGGCACGATTTACTCCCTCAAAAACGAGCCCCACATTTCCTGATTAATTTCTCCAAAATTCACCTCATTATCATTACAATTACAATATTTCTTTAAATTCATCACTATTGATGACTCTTGCTCAATAAATGCGAATTGAATTGATACAAATTGCAACACTGTTCACCACAAATATTACACTTCCATGGATTACTCTCGCTGTGACAGCCTTTGTGCAAAAAATATAACGTTTGATCAGGAAATGTTATTCTGCAATAAGTGCATTGTAAACCACTAGCACGAGGATCCGGCCTCGTTGATGTTGGTGGTTCACCACGTGTATGTGAATTAGTTGCTGTTGTACCATTATTATTGTGACTGTTTGTTGTATTAATTAATTTACGCCTCAGATCATCACGGAGAAGTGATTTCAATGGTGATACTTTGATCAATGACGGAAGAGGAAGATTGGATGATGTTGCACCATTGTCCTCCATTCCGTTGCTGTTTGGCTCTTGTTTTATGGGGATCAGGGATATTGATGGTGTTATTGCCTCTTCGCTGACACCAACACTGGAAGAAGTGCATGAATTTGCCTTTAATGAATTGAACGAATTAATCGAGGGAAAAAAATTGAAAATAATTACCGATGAAGTGTGCTATTGATAGGTAACTGGTGATGACTACTGCTTGGAGCATTGCTATTGCTGTCAGCACTCTGCGGACTATTTGGACTGTCGCCATTCAATGGCGCTGGACTTGGATTACGCTGTCCAGATGCCTGTTCTGGATAAGGTATTGATATCTCCACGTGCGGCGTCAAAAAATGCATAGGCGGTGTTGCATTGTCCGCTGAACGATTACCCGTACTGTCACCACTGTCAGACAATGGTGCTGATGGCATTGCTTCACCCGGAGAACAGCTGTTCAACAGTGACGTTGAACTATTTGGTCCTGGATTATCTAAATCTATTCCATGCCTAAAATGATTGCAAGAAATGTCAGATAATTTTTATGATTTATTGAATTTACTAGATTCTTACCTATTGAAAAAATGCAGCCTCAGGCATTTCATCGTAGCAGCTCTGTAATTACACAATGGACAAGACTTTACCATATCATGTTGTCCAACGTGCTCATTTTGAAAATGCGCCCTCATAGCTATTTGTCTTTGGAATCCACGGTTACATATTGGACAATGATAAGGCAATGTTTTTGAGTGTGTTGTAAAGTGCTCCGCCAAATGATCTTTACGAAAAAATCTCTTCTGGCATACACGACACTCGTACGGTTTGACACCAGTGTGGCGCATCTGTGAAATTGTCACTCATTTCAATGAATAATAAATGAATTTTCAACAATTTTAATTGTATTAAATAAATAATTCATACTTTATGTCTTCGCATATTAGCTCCATTGGAGAATTTCATGTTACAAACATCACACTCAAACATTTTTCTGTGTGAACGATGACCAGAGTGTCCCTCGTCACCTTCTCCATCGTTTTCATTACTCTCAATTCCTTCAACACTCTCACCACCAGCCAAACACTGGTCTTGATGAGCGCAAAATGCTGTTTTATTTAATGTTTCGTAATTGTCACATCTTTCACACCTTAAATCATTAAAAAAGAATATTTCACAATGCAAAAATTACATGAAATTGTCTTTGTTTTATTTTTTTAATGTCAACTGCTCTGGGTTTGAGAGAAATACCTCTCATTTTTTCTTGGGTTAATTAATTTACCTGAAAACTGGAACAGCTCCATCACTACTGTCGTAATTGGTGTTCAATGCTCCTTCATTGTCGGGATCTAAATTTTCATCCTCACGATTATTTGTAGAATCACCAGGTTCAGCTTGTGCGGAGGAATGTGAGTCTACCTCGTTTTCCCCGCTACCACCATCGACCCCATCTGACATTATACCAGGTCGCTTTTTTTTACTACCTTCGTTTCCTCATTTACCCTAAAAAAAGAAACTCCATTAATTATTCATGGTCTATCGTTCCCACTGGGTTAGTGATTTCTAAATGTGAATTACACGTTGGCTTTTATTAAATTCATTGATTTTCCATTGGTAATGCTTCATTTATTTTAAAGAATTTTAAAAATGAAAATAAGAAAGATCATTTTTATTTATTTAGTTATTATTGAATATTTAAAAAAGGTTATCATAGAATTTTCCTCAATCACCTCGGATTTAGAGATATTTCAGAGTAATTAACCTTCATTTTCTCGAGTTATGAAGAAAATTCCTTCTGAATCTTCTAGAATTATAGAATGACCTAATTATCGTGGAATAAATTATTTCAAAAATTGAGCACATTCTCAGAATAATTTCACATAATCTCGACTCAATTAATTCTTCAATAAAAATTTAACTGATAATTTCAAGGATATCTCATATCAATTAATCGTTAACAGAGATTAAGAAAAAGGAGTAATTCCTCCTCAGCGATTAATCAATTGAAATTCAACACATTAATGAGTCCAACTGTTTCACCATTGAGATAATCAATCACCAAACAAAATTAACAAAATTCACTCATTAAAATTTTCACTCAGTATCCATTTTTCCCGAGACCAAAGAAAAAGGGAATGGAAATTGAATGTAAAAAAAAAAAGAAAAAAAATTACCAAACAATTCACCACAAAGACGTGAACAGTGAAACCTGGCTTAACAAATTCTCACCACATACTTGGAAGTATTTCGAAAGACACTGTCAGTGTGTTCCAAATGGGACAAACTCCAATTTCCCTTCGAATGGAAAAATTTCCCCCAAAACCTTATTTCAACGTAACCCAAATCAACAAGTTCCCATTCCACCACACAATTAGAAAGAAGAAAGTAGGAAAAAATAAATTAAAATGAAAAAAAAAAACCTCAGAAAATACTCCATCATAAAATTAACAAAAAAAAAAAAAAATAAGAATCATAACTCACGATTGTCAAAAAGTCATGGCACATTTTACCATCTTTCCTCTGTCTCTCTCTCTCTCCCATTTATATTACCTTCCATGGACTGTCAGAGGCTCTGAGTTTAACCTGTACAATCGTCTTGTCAACTGTCGCCTCAAAATAATGATTCTGGTAAAAAAAAGTGCAGTGAAAAAAACAGATGCAGGATAGGGAGAAAAGAGATAAAAATTGTGCAAAATGGTATTCGAGAGCAAGGTGCAATTGGGATACCTGAAGGGGGGTATTACCCAATCCTGTGAAGATTACGGCATAGAAACACCTGGTGGGTAAGATCGCAATGCCAGAGTGCACTGCACTTTGTCCCAGTTTTGCGACTCGAATCCGTCACAATGTGACGTAGGTTTTCGCGGCTTTTCCGTAGATACTGCACATTTTTAATGACCAAGAGAGAAGATAGAATGAAAATGTTTCTTTTTTCTTCGCACATGTACACTCACACACACACAAACGAATTTATCCACTATTTTATTCTACTTACTCCTTGATGATGGCCCGTTTGTGTCAGCCCCATTAAACTGCACGGATTAAATGTTATAAATCGAAAAAAGAGGGAGAGAGAGAGAGAGAGAGAAGGAAAGAGAGAAAAGGAGGACATTCAACACTAACTATCACGCATCATCTTTCACGTTATTTCTCCTTTTTTTCTCTCCTCACTATCTTTTTACTTATTCTCTCTCCCCTTTTTCACTTCTTTTTTCTTCTGTCTCGAATTTATTTTTTCTCTCTTTCACTCACACGAGACTAGTGCCACTACACTAAAAAAATTGTAACGGTGGTTCGAAGGCTGACTACAATCACTTTTCAGTGCTGCCAATTTTTTTGAAGACTCTCACTTCATTCTGTTGTTATTTTTCATTCATTCGTTAATTTTAAAAAAAGTGCATGCAGTTGTATTTCATTTAGTGAGCTTCAGAGCTTCGTTTCCCTTTTTTTCAATCAACCAAAGAGACTTTTTACGAAAATTCATTAATACACATGATTACTGATATGTTGGCAGTGTTTTCGACAAATTGAGCTCAATGAGCAGCGCCATCTTCCCTTCCAGTCATTTATGTTTATTTTTTTTTACGTCAGAGAAATTGTGTGTACACACAAAATATACACGAGTGAAATGTTTGTTATTATTATTTCATTATCATTATCAGTCGTGACATTTTTTCGTTATCAATGATTTTTTTTTTGGGGTGAATAAGTTTTAATACTAATGAGGATTTAATTGAACGCTTCTGGATGTTTTTTTCTTTTTGGTTAAAATAACTGAATGAATTGGAATGTTTTGAGTGATTTTTGAGTTTTGTGGATTTTTAAAATGATTTTTCAGTATTTTGTGATGATTAGTGGTTTTTGAGGGAAAAAACAGTGATGATTATTCAATGTAAATTCCTGGAATTAACGATTTTTTGAGGAATTTTAAAGGAATTGTTTTGTTTACAGAAATTGTGGTTTTTATCCTTTTTGAAAATGCATCGACTGGTTTTTTTAATGGCAAAAAGTTAATGGAGTCACATAACCTCGCTCATGGGATGCAAAACGTGTCAAGTATTTTCACATTCCTCAGGGTGCATTAGCGAGAGTATAAGAATTGTTTTGTTAAACGAGAAACAATTGTAAGAAGATATCTACTCGTTAGTCCTGACTCATTTGGATAGAATAACAACTCTGGAAGAGGAGATAAAAAAATAAGTAACGTGGAGGATTCATTGTGCAAGTGTTTACACGAGGAATTTTCGGATTTATCTTTATCGCCTTTTTTTTCCTGGAAAAATAACAAAAGGCAAGAAGAAGCTACAGTGAAGAGGTAATGTCCTCTTGGTTAATAAAATTCTGGGATTATTTTTGAGCAGATAAATGGGAAGAAAAATGATCTTGTTCATCTACGTGCAACAAGTGTCAGAGATTTCTATTATTTCTGAGAATTAAAAATTCAAAGACAAGCATTTATTAGAAATGATTAAGTAAATTCATCATAAATTTGATTTTTTCTCTTCTTCATTAAATTTAATTTCATCTGATTAACTTTTCGAGTCTAACATCAAACAGCTGATTCTCCTATCCCACTCTCACAATTGCCTACAACTGAGATAAGAAAAATCTGAATAAATACCTCAGACCTTTAACTCCAAAAGCGACACACGCACAATTCTCTCATTTTTTCATACTCGACTTGCGATGAATGAAAAACCTTCAAAAAATAAAACAGGTACTGTTACAAGTGTCACGCATTCGTTCCAGAGAACACGACAATTTAATGCAGTGTAAAATAATGAAGAGTAGGGACAATAGGGGATAAGGGGGAATAGGGGAAATGCGGGGGCGAGAAACGGTGACAGTAGTCGAATAGTAGTGTTATGGTGGATGGCATATTGGGCGTGTTAAGCATCTGCATACCTGTTGATTAAATAAATACATTTTCTCACTTCTCTGGATTTAACATAAAATAATTCGAAAATTTTTGCCAAACGCTTGTCACTATGGCGTACAAGGGTGAGACTAATTTGTTTTAAATGAGAATTAATTGAGTCAAGAGGACCAGGAGATAATCGATTTTTTCAGAGGAAAAGAACGTTCATGCGTGAAGGGGTTATAATGATGAGCTAATTAGATTATTCATGGCATACTAATGATTCATTCGGTTTTTCTGTTTAGGAAAAAACTATGGGAAAAGGTGAGGAAGGAAATAACGCTGAAGGAAGCGAATCGAGCACTTTTTTAGCTACTACTTCGACGGAGGCGAGTAAAATGCTGGAAGCTGCACTGCTACAAATGGACGGCATTATTTCCGGTAAAAAAAGTATCTCTCTTGTAATTATATTATTTATTTGAATTTTTTGGGATTTTTTCATGGAATTAGTTTCATTTGAATGTCAGAAAACATCTGTGGTATCAAATTTCATTCTTTCTTTACTTTCTACTGCACCAGATTACTTGCACTCAATTATCATTAGGGGAAATTGGGATAAAATGGACCTTCTGAATGAACGGTTCGAGATAGCGATTTTCTGATGATTCCAGTGAAAAGCTGAGACGATTTTACATAGGAATTAAGTATTAAAATGGATTTTTTCAAATTTTCAAAAAATTCGATTTTTTCACCCAGATTTGAAGGGGTTTACCTTGCCAAAATTTGGAAAAATCAGTTTTTTGGCAATATCTCGGGTTCTATCAGTCGTAGCTCAAAAATTCCGATTCGAGGTGAAAGGTGAGCTCATTTGCGATTAATTTATGTGGTTTTAAAATTGAAAATACGATTTTTTCAAGTACTTATACCGAGATATCGCCAAAAAAGTGATTTTTCCAAATTTTCCCAAGGTAAACCCCTTCAAATCTGGGTGTAAAAAATCGAATTTTAAAAAAATGGAAAAAAAATATTCTGGCACATGATTTCCTTCGGAAATTTCCTCAGCTTTCCAATGGAATCATCAGAAAAGAGATATCGCCAATATTTCTTTTGATTTCTCGTAATATACAATTTCAAAATGAGCATGTGTCTATCTTACCCTTTGTGGCTTTTTGACCCCACCTTCCCCTATATTTCATTTTGTTATTTTTCTCTGGTTTAATTACAGGGGCATGTGCCGAGGGCTCAGACGGTCCACCAGACTGGAAGGATTCCGTCAGAGAAGCAGCGAGAAATCTCGTTGCTGCCATTCAAAATGCCCCTACCCCACCATCACCACCGGATGCCAACACAGTCGATGTATTATTGCAGTGGATGCAGCCGGTGAGTTTAAAACATTTAACGCGTGAATTAAAAAGAGAAATTGTCAATTTTTTACTATTAGTAATTCAACAAAGCTCTCTGCAACATTCACGGCCGGATGTAAGCCCTTTTGCTTCACTTCCTGTTTCACCCTGTATGTGGGAGTATCGGTAATCAATTTCCCAATCACGTTGACGAATAATAGTTGACAATGGCAGACTTCCTTTTCTATTTTTAACGATGAAAATAATTGAATTTCTTCATCATGATATTATCCTGAAATTGAATTTCGTGAGATTTAAAAGAATTAAAAGATAAATGCTTTTGTCGAGTAATTGCTCTATTGATTTGGTCTTGAACCAGTTAATTAAGCCAATTAATTTTCATTTCACGAGTCAATTTGTCTTAATTGTTTGAATTCCATGATTAAACAAAGAAGAGTATTATTCCAAATTTCGGATAAAATTGAGGATTCAATTCTTTCATAATTCAAGTATTTCCCCTAAAATGATTGAAATAGATTTCCTCTCCTCTAAAATTCATTATTCCACTAATATAGAAAAACATTTGGCATCAACTCCCCTAAGCGACTTCCTAAAACATCTACGCCCTGTACCAGTGCCGATAAACCCATTTAAAACCAACAGAAACACTGCACCTATTTATAAAGCTCCGTCTCGAGGATTTTCTGGTTAAATTTAGATACCGAGTTGTCTGTGGGACACTGGGGCGTATGTTGCTTTAGACATTTGGCTTCGTGCTTCTTCGAAAGCGGCCAACGGCATTGATCAGACGCATCTCCACAACCTGCACATTTTTTTGGAATTCACATTAAAAAATATTTCACTCAAGGCTTCTTTTTATTTACACAAATGAATGTATGGTTGTGAAGATAAACGTGTAGCGGAGTTCATTGGATTTTTGTGATTTTTAGTTTGTGATTCTTGGACCAGTGCCATCAGTGAGAGTATCGTCGGGTTAATAAAGAAGTGATTGAATAATCATCAAGTTCACTGATGTTGATTAATGGATAATTTAGAATTCCGTGAATTTTTTTATTGAGTGCATCAGAATGTTTCCTCGTTTCCTCGGATTTTGAGAGTAAAGTGTGATAGTGACTATTATAATTGCATTATTTTAATTCATAAAAAAAGAAGAATCCCGAGGATGGAAGGATCATGGACGAATGGATGCGTTATTGAGCGCCAGGACCTCGACCCGATAATGGAGGAGGAGGACAAGAGTCATCCTAAAGGTGCAGATCATAATATTTCCAAGAGAATGAGCCTCAATTTATTCTTTTCACTAAATTATAATTTAATCTCTAAACTCATTGGATTTTTGTCGGTTTACTGAAATCCATTCAGACTCACAATCAGACTCATCAGACGCAACATCAACCGTCAAACGTTGGGACTGTCGTTGGACACCGTCAGAGGCCTATGACTCAGGTGGTACGTCATCGACTTCTGAACAGGGCGATGATTATGCTGAGGACTATCCAAGAGGCGTTGTCGGTGATTTACCAGCACCACCAACGAGACATCATGATGCTTCGAGGTCCCAGGGATGTCTCTGTCAGGTGGACGCATTTCTTAATTCTAATCGAAGAATTGAGAAAGAACTGGATTTTTATTTATTAATTTCTCCGTTTTATATATTTAGAATTGTCTCTTGGGATACGCAAGGTCAATGGCCCTGCATCAGAGTATTCCAAACGTCTGTACTGCCGGAGCACATGTAGCTGCTCTTCCCCAAATTCCAGTTACACACTGCGTCAATACTCCAATTGGGTATTTACTTAAATTAAATTCCCTTTTTTTTTAAATAGCATTTAAAATAAATACAATTGTTAGGGATTCCTGCGATTATCACAATGCCAATCATCATCTTCATCAGTCACAATCACTGCGAAATCCGACGATAAAAGATCAAATGTCACGTGGTAATTCAAGAACATCGAGCACTGTGTCATTGTCATTGGACAGGAGACGAAGAAGACTGAGGAATAGAAATGACAGAGATCAGAGAGCCAGGTCACAGAGTGATCTTGTTTACTGTGAGCATGATAGGCCAGTTATTCCACACTACTGTTCATTGCAGCAGTTTCAGTGTCATTACGGAAGCAATCCTTATATGAATTACTACAATAATAATACTGAGGTATATTTATCATGAAATCTGATCGAGTGAAACTGTAAAAGTAACAGAGAATGTGTGAATTATTTTTATTAATAAAGAAAAGTGTTTTCATGTGTTTTTTTGAATCCCTAAAAATTCCTGAATTAATTTATTGTATTTATTTTTTAATCATTCTTGTAATTCATGTTTTTAGGAGAGATTGAGGAAGCTTGAGAATGAAAGAGCAGGATTGCACATGGAGGTCTCAGTTTTATCGGAGCAGGTTGATGCACAGTCGAGTAAAATTCTGGAGCTAGAGAATGTCCTCCAGGAGAAGAGAGACGCTTTGAGGCAGATGGAAGATGTTTTGCAGAAGGTAAAGACAATTATAATTTCTATTATTTCTCGCTCAAAAAAAAAATATTCATAATAACGTTTTTTTTCTTCTTATTTTAGGAAGTCTTGTCTCGAAGTGCATTGGAAACTCAGAAACTCGAATTATTGACATCATTATCAGAGATGAAATTGCGACAGGCGAGTTTAGAACACGAGAACGTTGCCCTTCGTAGTACAACAATAACGAACGTAAGGAATTATTAATAAAGAGATAAAAAATATTGAGCTATCATTTTAATTATTCATAATTGTTGAATAGGGTGAGAGATTCAGCAGACATGCAGGACAATACAGCAGCCTACCACGACCTCCAACAACATCAAAAAAAGGCGTAGTCTTTGGTAAGGTTTCTTATCAAATACCCGGTGCACAAACGACAGTACCACTAGCAGTCAGAGGAAACTCCGCAAGATGTTTATCTGCGCCAGTTCTAGGTTTTTAAAAATTATCAGTCTAAGCACCTTGGACTTGTGCTTGAAATAAAAACCCCTCATTAAATGAAGTTTTAATTGAAAGACTACAATTTAACTCTTAATTTACTACTTTAAACTCGTAAAATCTCTCCGCAATATAATTAAATTCATTAATTCATCGCGAATGACCGTTCCATGACTCTAATTAATGCATTTTATCCTCATTTGTGCACGTAATTTGCAAGCCCTGGATTTTTCTTCAAACTCCCTTGAATGAAAAGCAAAATCATCCTCAATTTTCATTTTTCATTGATGCACTTCTTTTCTTCCAGCTCAAGAAGAAAGAACAGTCATTTCTGAAGTAGCAACACGTGCCGAAGTGCCACCACCAAAGCCATTGAACGATTTGTCAATGGAGGAAGTGGAGGAGTGGCTAGCTAGACTGGGTCTAGAGGGTTATGCACCTGAGTTGAGGAGATGGGGAGCTACTGGCACTAAATTACTCGATGCTACACATCATCAAATTGAGAAAGAGTTGGATATTAAGAATAATTTGCACAGGAAGAAATTACTCTATGCTATTGAGTCGGAGAGGTGCAATGGTGTTGGATTCCTTGGATCTGAGAAGGTTTTTTCAATTTCACTAATTATTCAATTGAGACTCAATCAATTATCACTGTAAAATTATTCATAATTGCTGAAAATTCGTTTTCAGATGGATAATGCAGCAGTTCTCCGTTGGTTAGACGACGTTGGCTTACCTCAGCACAAAGAAGCCTTCCACAATGCCAAAGTAGACGGTCGTGTGCTCCATCGATTAACCACAGAAGACCTATTGACCCTCGGTGTAACAGCCCAACTTCATGCAGCAAGTTTACGTCGTGGTATTCAAGTACTGCGGGAACTTAATTTCGAGTTCGATAATTTAGAGAGAAGATCACTGAGTGGTAATGGAGCTGATGGCAGTAATGTGGCTTTGTGGACGAATCACAGGGTCATGGAGTGGTTGAGAGTTGTTGATCTTGCTGAGTATGCACCGAATATGAGGGGCTCTGGTGTTCATGGGGGACTCATGATTCATGAGGGAAGATTCACGTCTGAATTACTTGCAACATTGTTAAGCATTCCACCAGCTAAGACATTACTGAGGAGACATTTGACTACGCATTTTAATCAAATTCTTGGAAGGGAAGTTGTTCAGCACAAGAGAGAGATGGAGAGTACTCTTGGATTTGTGCCATTAACGCTCACAGCCAGATTGAAGGTAAAAATCAAGAATTATTTATTAGAGGAGAAATGTTATCACGATTTTTTATCTGTTTTCCTCAGGTACCAAAGAAATCACAGTTCACCCTGAAACGCAAAAAGAGCAAAAGTGATATTGATTATGGCAATCTAGTTTGCCCATTGGAGTCATCACCACCAGGTACACCATCGACACCTACATCAACACCAGGCAGCCCTAATCTCAATTCACCCACAATCTAACAATAATTCACGTTCATTATATTACTACAAACTAGTTGAATTTATATTCTCATAATCTAAAAAATTTAATTAACTAACTCAGTAAGTTATCTAACTCGACTAATAGCCAGTAGTTGCCACTGACTGGAAACGCAACTAAAAAAAAAGTGAGAATGAGATAAATCATTAAAGAATAAAATGATAAATGGGAAATTTTCAAGAATCATGGACCAAAATTATGAGAACACATTTGGTTGAATTAAATGCTTAAAATTAAATAATTAATGACTCATCAAAATCACAAAATCAAGTTAGTTTCACAATGAAAATCATAATATTAATCATTAAAATTTTAATTATCTATTATTCTCATTGGGGAAAATAATAATTATTTTTATTTCAGATATGGAAATAGTAGAGCACAGAAAAGTCATTGGCTGCATATAAAAAAAGTGTTCAAAATACAGTAAAACTTGAGAAAGAGAGGAGGAAAAAAGAGAAATTAAGTTAATGAGAGAATTATGAAAATTAAATATGTTCGATGCACAATTAGAGATTGTAGACTATATTTAGACCTATGGGACCATTCAATTGGCATGAAAATGAAGTATTGAAATGATATTGTTTCAACTGAATTTTTTGAGATAGTCGAGATACAATTTTTATCTAATTATAAACGAAATATATATATATGAATGAAATTAAAATTCATTGACTATGATAATCAGTTACCAATAAACAATATTAATTGTGCGTGACAATATTCAAACAATTATCAGAGAGGCCTGGAGGATAATAAAAAATTGTTACAATTATTAATTAATCAAAATTATGGGCCTTAAACTGTGTATTTTTAATACAGTATATACTAATTAAATTTATCGTAAATTTTTATTACAATCATGAGTGCCTGGATAAATGTATTTTATTTTCATTAAATTAATCGACTTCTTTTAGGTTTGCGTTGTGCTCCAGATGAACGCATTGAGTGATTATTTTTTGTTTAGTTCCGTTTTCTTTTTTCTATTATAATTTTTTTCGAAGAGAAGAGAAATTATAATTTTTAGTTTAAGCCTATTTTTACAATAATTTGATGTAAAAATGAATTACTTCATGAATTTTTAATCTATATATATTTTGTAGAAGGAACTATTGAGTAATTGCCCGTAATATTGTATAATCGCTTTCAAAATAAATCGTTGGAAATTGTAAAAACTGTAGGTGGTTTTGTGACAAGACGAGGCATCTCCCATCGATACTCTCTCCTCTGTCTTTTTTTTCAATGTAAAAAATAAGAAAAAATAACATTAATGAAAATTGATAACAATATTTTCAATTCTTACTCACTTCAATATGAGAATTGTGTAGATTTCATTGAGTACAGCTTCAGCAAAAATAGGTATTTGATTTGGATGAATTCCATACGACAATTTACGAATTTTAGCAACAGCAATTTCACAATTCTTCTGACCAATCTGTACTCACACACATTCTCTTTATTAACTGAAATAGAAATTAGGGAAAAAATTGAATAATCATTGACTCGCCTTATTGCTGAGATTTATCAATACTTTCATTCTCTCCTGAGATATTTTGCATCCTTGATAATAAGCCATCAGCCATCCATACTTGGTAGTGCCTTTGATAATCCTCCATCGTTCTCTCATCATTCTCTCCACCTGAAAAAAAACAGTTTTCAAATCCTCGCGCCTGGAAACCGCAACGTCGCAAGCTCCTCCCACGCACTCCCCCGATTAACCAATCAACGTTCTCCACTCCGATTCTGTTTGTTTTCAGATTCGTTACAACAATTTCAAGATTTGCCAAAGAACATCAGCGAATGCAGTCGATCAAAGTTCGCCATTTACATCAGATAACAAATGAATCATTAAAAAAGTAAATAGAAGATAAATCTTCCTCTTATATAGAGAGACCAGGTAAATATGCGTTAAAAATATCCGATGAACTTGCATAAAAAATCATTAAATAAATAAAAAAAATTCACAAATTTTCTTTATTTCCTTTTTCTCAAAATAATCATGAAGCATGAAGCGTTCACTGAGTCCTGAAATTAGCGATTCATCGAAGAAACTTGTACGGAGACTCGACGATTATCGCCTCGTGTTTTTTGATCTGGAGACAACTGGTTTGGATCCGAAAAAATGTGAGATAATTCAGATAGCTGCGAAATGTGGTGAAAAGACATTCAAGGAATATGTTATGCCAACGGAGAATTTTGAGCCGATAATCACAAAGGTTACAGGTTTGTCTGTTAATGATGGTGTCATGTATAAGGACGAGAAGATACCTGTTGAGGCAATGACCAAAGAAGATGCTATTATTAAATTCTTTGTTTATTTATCTGAGCTCAAAGGGAGAATTATCTTAATAGCACATTATGGGCATGGCTTCGATGGACCAATATTGAGCCGTAGTATCGAGGAAATTGACATGCTGGATGAATTCAAAGAAATTATATCTGGATTCTCTGACACTTTACCAATATTTTGGAAGAAACTGCCAGGACGTAATTATAATGGAAAGAATTATAGACTACCAGGACTTGCACGTGAATTTCTCGGTGTAACCGATGGTCTGCATGATGCATTGATCGACACTGAGGTTCTTGAGAGACTGACTTTGCATCCGAAGATCAATGTAACGAAGAAAGATTTTATGAAGCACTTGCAATCTATTGAAACTGTTTTAAAAGTGTCGAGGAACTAACGAAGACACACTGCATCATTTTTTACTGCAATAGTTTTTAAAACTGAAGACATTTGAAATTTTTAAGCACACATGATTTAATTACGTTATCATAACGTAAATGACTTTATATGAAAAAACTTTAGAATAAAGATTTATACATAATTTTATTGTACAATTGTTATTAGAAGAATTTCCATCAATTTCTATGATAAAAGTAGAATCCTAATTTTAATCGCGGTTTTTCTATGGAAAAAATTCATAAATTCAAAGAATTGGCGCATTATTCATCGTTTAACTTCGGACATGCAGAGGCACGTTTCGCCTGAAGGCCGTGTCGCAACAAGTACCCTAGAAAGTCATTCCCCTCTTTCATTCATGCCTCACAACGAATGTTTCCGGTATTCCTCAGTTTTCTTTCAAAATACCAGGTAGGAACTTCCACTTTTCTCTTACTCTTCTGAATCTTAAAAAAAAATGATAATCTCGATTATTCATTGAATTTTTTGTCCTCTTTTTAGGTTATAATCTCAACAATCACGAGAAAACCGTCAAGAATGGCATTCGATTGCGGAGGATTAAAGGAGGTCCTCGGTGACATTGAGAAAGAAGACAATCTGAAAGAAACCAAAAAATTATCCATCGTTTTCTTCGACACAGAAACCACCGGATTGAAACCAACATCCGAGATAATCCAGATAGCAGCAAAGTGCAACACTAGTATTTACAATGAGTACATAATGCCAAAGAGAGAAATTCCAAAATTCATCACAGAATTAACAGGATTATCAACGTTGGATAAAAAAATGTACAATCGTGAGGGAGAGCTTCTCGAGGCAATAGGAAAGAAAGAAGCAGTTGAGAATTTCATTAAATTCTTGAGTTCATTGGACAACAGAGTCATTCTAGTTGCTCATAATTGCTTCAATTTCGATGCACCGATACTCTTATCACTGATTTACGAGTATAAAATGGTGGACGAGTTCGAGAAGATTGTCGCTGGATTCTCTGACACACTTCCATTATTCAAAGAAGCTCTACCAGGAAGACGTGAGAACGGAAAGGATTACAAATTAGTCTCACTTGCTGATGAGTTTTTGGGGGATTTTTCCGGGGCTCATTGTGCAATCAATGACGTCATCATGATGGAGAGACTCGTGAGGCATTCTGATATTGATATTGACGATTCACGGTTCATCAATAGCATTAAAACTGTCGGCGAAATGCTGGACAAGGCCCGGACACGTTTAAGAAGACATTACATAAAGACTGAACTTCAGGCGTTCAAACATAATGGAGATGAGGATGATAAATTCATCGGACTCAATGATTACATGATCGGTAGACTCGTTACCGCTGAAATTGGACTCTCTGAACTTTATTACTGTTATCGTGACGGAGGACACGCAGGACTCAGGCATTTACTGAGCGAAGAGGTCGATAATGGGGGTAAAGTCTGTCCAAGAGTCACTAATTCATCGAGAATTATTAAAAACATTCAATTGATGTTGGAAGATATGTTTCATATGGGAAAAGAGTGATTTTTTTATAGATTATTAGTTGATTAACTTATTTATTAGATATTAATTTGTTATAATCGTTGTTATTCTATTATTTGTTCACCTTGGAACAAGAAAAACAATGTTAAAGTCTTTTGTTTAATTTTTTAGAGTTTAGATTCAAATTATAAGGAATTATTCCAAATCCTCGAATAGTCAAGGCAACTTGCGATGGACCGAGGAATCGATATTATCCATTTATATCCACGTATTTCTGCTCTAGAATCGTTCACCAGTGGAAAATTTCGAAGATGAAGTCATAATCCTTCGCATTTATTCTTCATTGTAGACTGAAGTACAATTCGAGATATCCTGAATTATGAATCAAGAATATAACAGTAATTCGGAGCTCTCGGGGTTTACAAGTGAATTAATCTGACGGATGCAATTTCAAATGGATAATTAGGAATGATTGAGTAGAAGAAGCGAATCATAGGATAATATTGTAAACTTACTTGCTCGATAATGAAATAATTCCTATCATCGTCGAACTCGATCATCTCGAGATGCTACTTCGGTCCAGTATTCTCCCGACACAACTGCAGTAGATTTCAGTTAAAGACTGAGCCACATCTGTACACATTAATATCTCTGTCAATTCTGAATAACGTTTTCCTACGTAGGATTATCGATTGAAACTGTTACATATAGTGGTAGAACGTTATCTGCAAAGCTCGATCGGGCTTGTGATAAATATAGAAAACTGGGCATAATTAATGCCACCGTTATGTATAGAGGGTCATTATTCATTAATTAAATGGAACGTAACTAGTTCCTTCTGTTTATTTGTAAATGGGAGTTTATTTCTCATTGTCACCAGCGAACAAATCCAATAATGCTGAGTGCAGCAGTGAAAGATTATCAAGAGGATAATTTTCATGATTTCAAAGGATTTATTCATATTTCAATAAATTTAACACAATTTTCCATTTACTCATAATTTTGTATATTTAATTAAAGAGTCTGAGTTTAATGAATTTGACAGAAAAAATTGTCGTTTCTTTGTTTTTGTAATTAAAAAGAAAAATTTCTGGAATAATTTCGAGAATGACAAAATTCGAGTATTTTTCGGTGTCAAATTATTGTTATGAATGATTCAATGAGTTAATATAAAATCCAATCTCTGAAAATGGAGAAAAGTGCCAATTTTTTCTTATAAATCATAGAAAAGACGCAATCGCTGGGGATAAAATGTGTGAATTGGTTATTATCACATGTCTCAGCTTGAATTGAACCAGACTTCATCTGAAGAAGCGACACTGCAAGCGCGAGGCTACAAATTACTAAAAAAATTGGGTGAGGGTTCATTCGCCAAGGTAAATCCATATATCCAATCAATCTATTCTCAAAAATAATTCGCATACTCATGAAGAGACATTTCTCCTCAGGTTTTCCTCGCAGAGTATACACCATCTGGAAATAATGGAATTGATCCTCAGAATAATACACTGGCGTGTAAAATCGTGGACACATCGAAGGCACCGAAGGATTTCGTTAAAAAGTTCCTTCCCCGAGAATTAGATATACTGGTTAAACTGAATCACCCACATGTTGTTCATGTGCACAGTATTTTCCAACGACGATCACGATATTTCATCTTCATGCGTTTTGCGGAGAACGGAGATTTACTGGATTTTACCCTGAGAAATGGAGCTGTTGATGAGAGTCAGGCTCGAGTCTGGTTGAGGCAATTGGCGTTAGGTAATTTACGATGTAATTCACGATATCAGAATCAGGAGTGAAGTGATGAAACACAGATAACTCGCCAATAATTCCTCAATCTCATATTCACCCTATTCAAGGTCTCCAGTATCTCCACGAAATGGAGATAGTTCACCGTGACATTAAATGCGAGAATGTCCTTCTCACTGCGAATAACAATGTGAAGCTCACGGACTTTGGTTTTGCCCGTTACATAATTGACGCCAGAGGAAAAAGAGTATTGAGTGATACATTCTGCGGCTCTCTGATGTACGCAGCACCGGAAATTCTTCGTGGAAGCCCGTACAATCCGAAAGCCTCTGATGTTTGGTCACTCGGTGTTATTCTCTACATTATTCTGAATAAGGCGATGCCATTCGATGAATCGAATTTGAAGAAATTGTACGATCTACAGATTAATCGGAGATGGAAATTCCGGAGGAAAGTCGCTGAGACATTGAGTGAACAAGTGAAAAAGCTCGTGACGAATCTACTGGAGCCGGAGATTGGGAGACGTTGGACTATTGATCAGATTGTTCACAGCAGTTGGATATCAATGGATCCAAGATTGGTGGTGCTGACACCGGCTGAACAGGCTGCACTTAATAATGCTATCAGTGATAGAAAGAAGAATGAAGAGAAATTGAGAAGACAATCGGTACATAATATTTATGAGTTTAATGAAATGAAAAATAGAATAATTATTTTCCCATTTATTTAGATGCAAAATGATCACTCTCGAAAAAGAGACTCGGTTGACAGTGGATCCGACCGGGAAGAAGTGACAGTGCTCAGAGAATCACGAAAGAAGGTAATTACTCTAAACTCATTATAATAAGTTTCCCATTTTTTTTTCCTTAAATATCCAATTTTCTGTGTAGAGTCTGAGTGCCTCTGCGATGAATACCGGCGATTTTCGGAAAATCTCTGGAGTCCACAGATTAACAACTATCAGTGAATAATTCAATTGGAATAAATGACAATGTTTCAATCCCTTTCACAGTTGCATAAATTGTGTAAATATTTAGTATCTCATCCTGTCAGCCATCATGGCAATCGAAGTGAATGCTGATATCACATCCTCCACCAAACGATAGAAATTCAAGGAGCTTCCGGTTTCAGCTCTATTTAAATAGAGAAAATCATAGTCAAGTTCATCGAGGAGTGAATTTTCCTTTCGAAAATCCTGCATCAAACGAAGAGAATGGAGAAATTGAGGAGAATCCTGTAAGTCAATTATCTCCATTAAAAATGTGAAAATCGATTAATTCTTCTTTTCTATTCAGGATAATACTGGCAGTTTTGTCATCAGCTGCTGCACATTCAAGATCAAGAGTTCGGCATGATATTTCATGGTCAAAGCTCATGGGAGAAGATTCTAATGATATTGATAATGGAGCCAGAGTTTGTGAAACCGAAGAATGCCAGGTAATTGCCAGGGCTTTTGCTAATACTATGAACAGAACAGTTGATCCTTGCGAAAATTTTTACGAATTTGTTTGCGGTGGCTGGAAAGCTAAAAATCCGATTCCAAAGGATGAACCAATGTGGAGTGAGATAATGCAGTTTCAAGCTATTCTTGAGGGTCGCATAAAAGGTCAGTTAATGATTAATTAATTGAATCGTGATATTTATTGGCGTTTTATAATTGATTTATTTCAGAGGAATTGGAGATTGAGTCAACGTCGAAGGACATTCTTCCAGTCAGACAGGCCAGGAAATGGTATCACTCCTGCATGAACACAAGTTTGTATTAATAATTAGAAAATTGAATGAATTAGAAATAAAATAATTGTCTCAATTCTCTCATAACTTCAGAAAATCGTGAGGCAAGAGGAATAAATCCAATTGAATCAATTCTCATGCAAACTGGTGGATGGCCGATGGTTATGGAGGCTGAAGAATGGAATGAGGATCTCACTTGGCAAGAAGTTGAAGCATACTATGCACAGCTGACCGGTGAAAATATATTCTATCAAACTCAACTGCATCGCATGCCAGTGCCAATGTTTTCCGGGACAATTGGAATAATACTCGTGAGTTGTGAGATTTTTGTTATCTCTATTGGATTAAAGTTGCTTTAAAAATTACAGCTACGAAGACCTGAAATACCACTGCAAAACGAGCTTGTGGTGAAAGAAAGAAATTATACTGGTGATGATTTGGCTTCTTATCGACTTCTCATTGAGAATGTCGCTCGATTATTTATCGAGCACAATAGGGCGGCTGTTTCGGAGGAACAGTTGGAGAAGGACATCGATGATCTCATCGAATTCGAGAAAACTTTGTCCATGGTAAAACGCCCATTTCATTTTGACATGAGATTGTATGGGAAATGTCTCAGAATCTGATGGGAAAATCCTTATTTATTTCAGGCGAAAGACGAATCTGGTATTGCCAGTATAATGGCAAGTAGAGGTCTATCTGGTGATGACATTGAAGCCTTCATCGAATGGTGGGATAAAATGAAAAAGTCAGAGGAAGATCCACGGGCAAAGGTAATCATTACAATTAAATTAATCAGAAGTTTTTACCATATTTTTGTTCACAATTTAGATCCATTGGAAGAAGATTTTCGAACGGTTATTTGGCATTGCCAATTTGGAAGTGGATTACGATACTAATCTTCACGTTGGCGATTTTTATTATTTGTTGACATTACCGAAGATATTTAAATCAACAGATAAACGCACAATTGGTAATTAAATTTTCAATTCTTTATGAATACACTATCTTTGTGATTTGAGAAGAAATTTAGTTATTCATTTTCACAGTTAATTACATTCACTGGAAATTTGTCAGTGAAGTAATGAAGTACACGAGTGATGAGATGAGAGATATAATTTTTGAGTTCATGAAAGAGGAATATGGCATTGAACAGAGACTTCCACGGTTAGTATAATTGATCGAATAATTAACCATTAATCTTCTTATTTAATTGAATTAATTAATTTTAGTTGGCGTGAGTGTGTGAAAGAAATGGAGATGAGCAGTGCAGCATCATTTATGTTTGTTGATAAATATTATCACGAAAAAACCGCTGAAGCTGTGAGTTCAACTTTGAGATTATCTCATTTTTATTTGTATAATTTTATAATTTCCCCTTTAGGCTTCGAAAATGATGAAGAATATCAGGGAATCATTGATAGAACAGATTGAAAATTCAAGTTGGATGTCATCAGAATCCAAAGAGGCTTCGAGGAAAAAGATAAATGCGATGAAAACACTCGTAGGATTTCCAGATTGGTATGAGAATCGAACGGCTGTTATCAATCATTACAAAGGGGTATGCGAAAATTATAATTGAAAATAATTCATATCATTCTCGATTATCTTAAATTTCTAAAAATCATTTTCCCGCAGTTAACAATTGGCTATGATTATCTCGATAATATCCTGGGATACAAACGGTACAAGAAGAAATCGGAAGTTCGTCAATTTGCGGGATTGGAAAAAGATTCTGGGTGAGAAAGGCTCATTTTATTTTGTAAATTAAAAAAAATGGATTCATAAAACTGTGTTGGGGGATTTTCAGATGGTATATTAATCCTATTACAGTAAACGCTGTCTACGCCATGCATTCAAATACTTTAAGTGAGTTTTTTAAGATGAATTCATATTTATTTTAATTACTCTAATGTGTAATGAGGAATTTAGTCCAAATTTATGCTTCCAGATGTGCCAGCAGTAGCTTTTCAGTCGCCTCTTTTTGAGACAAACGTTCCAAAGTGAGTGCCTCAATTTTCCATGAATTTTTAAAGACTCGAATTTATTCTTATTCACATTAAAATAATTTTATCTGCAGTTACGTGAACTATGGAGTTGCAGGAGTGATTATCGGTCACGAAATGGGCCATGGCTTCGATCCAAATGGTAAATTTACTCGAATCCTATTCACAGAATAATTCCATAGAATTCAACAACAATAATTAATTAAATTTCCAGGAATTCAATTTGGTGGCGGAACAGCTAAGCGATTGATGGAGCCTAGCATGATGAGAATGTATCTGCAACGAGCCCAGTGTTTTGTGGAACAATTCGATCGTTATTTCGAGGGACGAACAAGTGGTCCAGATATGGAAAATTCCACCGTCGAATTTGATCCCGATGAAGAGATGGCAGGATCTCAGGGTGCTAAAACCATCGGGGAAAACGTTGCAGATTCCAATGGCCTTCAGTCTGTGCTAAACGCTTACATGAAAATGAGAAATAAAGAAAATCCGAATGGAGAATTGAGACTCCCCGGATTTGAAGAATTCAATGACGAACAGATGTTCTTCATATCATTCGCTGAGGTTTATTAAAAAAAATATCTAATTTTTCTCTCATTTCATCAGAGTTCCACAGGCATTAATCTTCCAATTTTTGTTTAGACCTGGTGTGAAGTAACAACACCGAAAGTCGATGCAAAGAGAATTGCAGACGATGCTCACAGTCCACCAAAATTCCGTGTGATGGGTACGGTTTCGAATACTCAAGAATTTGCCAGAATCTTCAATTGTCCCAGTGGCAGTCCCATGAATCCTAGTAACAAGTGTGACATTTGGGGACAGCCTGGAGCTTTACCAAAAATGGAATCCAAAAAACACGCAAATCATCGTTACGGTATCATCGATTGGTAAATTATTATGGAATACATCAATATTAGGGAGAAACACAAGCATTGTAATGAATAAAGTGTCTTAAAATATTAGTAATACGCTTCATTTGTAATGTCAATTTTTTACGATGTCATCTCTTCGTTCAATCACCTGAAGCATCATAATTTTAAATTCGTTTGAATTTGAGCTCTTTCATCAGGTTCAATCTTGAAATCAACAACAATCAATTTAGATCAAATCTATCAGCACAGCAAAGACCTTGACCACGAATAATCACAATTTTCCTCTTATTTTCGACTGCGAATAATGCCATTTATTAGATCAACTACGAAGTTCAGTATAACATGAGTTCCGTAATTTTCTTCCACCCACTTCTCAATTTGTCAATTCTACGAAAGAGAATAGAGTCTCCGTTTAGAAGTTAAGTGATGAATAATTCTCAGTCACAGAGCTCAATGTATTCATTTAGTCTGTACTCTTTCTCGCAGTAAACACTCCAAGTGCTCCAATTCATAAGAGTTCTTCTTTTGAAAATAGAATTTGAGGATTCTTCCTTTTTACCATCGAAATGTTGCAATTTCGAATGCTGTGAGTTAAATTGTGTCTCTGAAATCGTATCAGTTTAATCTCTCTCTCCTTTCTTTATTTCTAGAATAATATCGTCGATATTATTCGCAACCGTGGTATCACATGCACCAAAGGATAAAGACAATCATCATCAAACATGCAGAACCAGAGAATGTTTCCAAATAGCCCAGGCATTCGTGGATACTATGAACAAATCTGTTAATCCGTGTGACAATTTTTATGAATACGCTTGTGGTGGTTGGAAGTCTAGAAATCCCATTCCACCGTATGAATCAGAATGGACTAGATTTTTGATATTTAAAGCAGCTGTTGAAGATCGTATAAAAGGTGATTATATTTTTTTTTGGAATTCTTAACTTTTTAATTAGGATATATTACGAGAAATCAAGAGAAATATTGGAGATAGAATTTTTTTGATGATTCCATCGGAAAGCTGAGGAAATTTTAGGCGTAAAACATGTGGCGAAATTAATTTTTTCGAGTTTTTAGAAAATTCGATTTTTTCACCCAGATTTGAAAAACGATTTTTTGAGTGACTTATAGTGCAAAAACTGATTTTCAGAAAACACCCCAAAAGTACTTGAAAAAATCGTATTTTTAATTTTAAAACAACATGAATTCATCGCAAATGAGCTCACCTTTCACCTCGAATCGGAATTTTTGAGCTACGACCAATGGAACCCGAAATATTTACAAAAATGTGATTTTTTCAAATTTTTCCAAGGTAAACCCCTTCAAATCTGGGTGAAAAAAAATCGAATTTCCAAAAAATCCAAAAAAATTAATTTCGACACATGTTTTCCGTCTAAAATTCCCCCAGCTTTCCAATGCAATCATCAGAAAATCGCTATCTCCAACCGTTCAATCAGAATGCCCATTTTACCCCAATCTCCCCTATGTCTATGATTCCTCAGGTGAATTAGAGAGTAAAATAACGGCTGAGGATTTTCTCCCTATTCGACAAGCGAAAAAGTGGTACCACTCATGCATGGATACCAGTAAGTATTTTATTTAAATCTCTTAACAATAAAATTAAGAATAATTATACTCCGCATTCATTAATTCAAGGCACTCGTGAATCGAGAGGAATGAAACCGATTGATTCAATTATGATGCAAATTGGGGGATGGCCTCTGGCAATGGATACTGAAGAATGGGACGACGAAATCACGTGGCAACAAGTCGATGAACATTACTCACGTCTAATGGGAGATTACGCTTTTTATCAGATGCGTTTAAAATCGCCGTTGGAAGAATATTCTCGTCCCAATGGAGTGATAATCGTGAGTTTACGTGCATTTATCATGAGACATTGAGGGTAATCTCATTGGATTTCAGCTGATGAGCCCGGAGCTGCCTCTGCATGATGTGTTACCATCGAACTACAGGAATTACACGAGCAACGAAGTCACTTTGTATAGATCCCTTATGAAGGATGTAGCACGTGTGTTCATCGAGCACAATAAGGCCAATGTCTCTGATGATCGGCTGGAAAGAGATATCGATGATATTATAAAATTTGAGAAGAATCTCTACCTGGTTGAGTATTCAAAAGAAAAATTATTAATGAATTTTTATTGTTTAATATTTTTTTTATTTAGTCATCACACTATCAAGATTTGATGAAGATAGAAGTGAAGAAGGTGGATCAACCTGATGATTCGAATTTAGACAGTTTTATAAAATGGTGGGAGAACTACACGGAACCACTGAAGAATAATTCAAAAGCACAGGTGATTAATTAGTTAATTGAATTGTCTCCTAATTTCTTACAATTTTAATTTGTCTTCAGATTGATTGGAGAAGTGTAATTCAGCTATTATTCACTAAAACTGGGATTGAGAGGAATGACAGCATTTCGGTGTTCACGAATGATCCAAAATACTATTATTTCCTGTTAACATTGTTACAATCAACTGATACACGAACAATTGGTAATGAACAAATGAGAAATTTTGATTTAAATAAATTTAATTATTCTGTATTTTATAATAGTTAATTACATCCACTGGAAATTCGTCAGTCAGATGTTAAAATATACAACTGATAAAATGAAGGATAAATTCTTTGAAATTGTCAAGAACGAGTATGGAACACGAGAACGTCCACCACGGTTCGTACTTATTGAGAATTCCTGATGAATTATAAGAATTTAATAAACGGAAAGAAAATTCATTTCATCTTCCAGCTATCGTGAGTGTGTGAGAGAAATACAGATGAAAGATGCAATGGCTTTTATGTTTATCGAGAAATACTTCCACGACAGTACAGCAGAAGCTGTAAATATATTCACACTCATCTTGAATTAATTATAATTAAATTAGAACGTAGATAAATTGATTGTAATGATTCAGGTGAAGACGATGGCGCAGAATATCAAAAGCGAAATGGGACGTCAAATGAGAAATTCAAATTGGATGTCACAGTCGGCTAAAGTAGCAGCACAGAAGAAACTTGATGAAATGAAATCCCTTCTGGGATTCCCCGATTGGTACAAGAATAAAACTGCAGTCATCAACTACTACAAAGGCGTAAGAAGGAATTAATGACCGTAATTATGATAAAACAATTGTAATGAGGATAATAACAATTCATTTACGTAGTTGACAATGGGTTACGATTACCTGGAGAATGTATTGAGCTTCATGAGGTTTAAGAAGAAGATGGAGGTCCGGGAACTCGTAGGTCGTGGAGGCAATGATGAGTCAGTACAATAAATTGGAAAATTGAGCTATTTAAATAGTATATTCAAAACTTTTTAATTTGCATGACTGTTCAGGTGGCAGATAGATCCAATGGACATAGAGGCACTTCATGTCTGGAAGCTTAATATCTTGAGTGAGTGTATAATCTCATTTCCCCTCTAAAATAATCAGTTTTTCTGGATTCAACATAACAATTGATTTACAGATGTTCCAGCCATTGATCTTCAGCCTCCTCTCTTCGTTCCACAGGTTCCCAAGTAAGGCACTAAAATGATAATTATTCTGATGGATAATTATAATGATTGAATTTATTTTCAGTTACGTGAATTATGGAACCGCAGGTATAATTGTTGGACACGAAATCGCTCACGGTTTTGATCCTCAGGGTGAGTCTGATAAATTCACAATGAACTTCTTTCACTTGCAAGAATTTTTATTTTAGGAGTTCATCATGCAGCAAACAGCAGTCAGCACTTATTCGAAGAAGACATGATGGATTTGTACTTCCGACGGGTTAAATGCTTCATCAAAGAATTCGATCGTTTCCACAATGCTTCGTCTGGGATAGAACAACCAGAGACAGCAGATGATAGTGAAGAATGGCAGACTGAACTCATGAATGCATTCAAAGGTTCTAATGGCACGATAACAGCTTCGGAGAATGTTGCTGATACAACTGGAGTTCAAGCTGTTCTTGCTGCTTACAAGAGAATGAGAAGGGATGGAAGATTTAGTGGTGAACTAAAACTTCCTGGATTTGAAGAATTTACTGATGAACAAATGTTCTTCATTTCTCTTGCTGAGGTCAGTGAATTATTAAGAATGATTTTATCACAATGTCCATTTTCTAAAGAGTCAATTCCTTTTTTTCAGACATGGTGTCAAGTGTTGACTCCAGAATATGCGCAGAAGAAAGGGAAGACAAGGGATACCCACAGTCCACCGCATCTTCGTGTGATTGGTTCAGTTTCTAATACTCCAGAGTTTGGAGGAGCTTTCAATTGCCCTAGAGACAGTCCTATGAATCCAAAGAAGAGATGCAATATATGGATGAGGCCCATTCCAGCTAAATCACAGTCCTCTGAGACGTCATAGTTAAGATATCATGAGTTGTTTGTATTTGCAATAATGTTAATGCATATCTATATATGAAATAAATATTTGTGTTAAATAATGTCTCTCTTTTATTGTACCTCCTCTCAATTATAGAAGAAAAACCGTGTGATATAACGTGTGAAATTTGAGGTAATCAAAATGTAGTGGCTATTTTTATATATGAATCCGCAGCAAATTATGGGTTTTAATGAATTTATCAATTTATACTGGGCCACTATATCTCATCCTGTCAGCAGAGCAATCGAAGTCGATGCTGATAAACCCATTCATTGCATAGAGAGATGTAACTTCAAGGTTTTTCCGGTCTGCTCGATGATTTAAACAGTAATTGGCCCAATGAAGTCAGTTGACGACTAGAATCTGCTTCAGAATATTGTTATCATAGTAATAGAGCATGGAGAACTTGAAGAATTATTTGTAAGTGTTTATCAATAATTTCGAATAGTAATTTTATTGATTAAAATACTAGTGAATTATGCGTTTGCATTCAGGATAATATTGACGTTATTAACATCAACATTAGCCCAAAACTCTCGCCAGCAATTCCGAGAAGATGCTCCGTCATGGTTACTACGTCTCAAAGGGATGGATACAATTGGTACTGGAGAAAATGATAATGAAAGAAAAAATCCAGGGACTGTGGAGACGTGCGAAAGTAAAGAGTGTCGCCAAATTGCCAATTCCTTTCTCCAGACAATAGACAACTCAGTTGATCCTTGCGATAATTTTTATAAATTTGCATGTGGCAGTTGGACACCTGAGAAATCAATTCCAAAGTATGAACCATTTTGGAGTAGACTCAGACTCTTTCAAACTGTTATTGAGAATCGTATTCGAGGTAATTAATTTTTAAACAATAAACGAAATGAATTGCTCAAGCCTACAAGTAATTTTGTGATTTCATCAGGGGATCTTGAAGAAGAACCAACACCTCGAGATATACTTCCAGTGCGACAGGCGAAGAAGTGGTACCGTTCCTGCATGGACACAAGTTAGTACTTTATTCAACAAATATAAAAGTATTTTTCAGGAGTTTTTCAACAAATCGTCTTAATTACAGCATCTCGGGAATTAAGAGGAGTAAAACCAATTGAATCACTCCTAATGCAAGCTGGTGGATGGCCAATGGTAATGGATACTGCAGAATGGAACGGCGAAGAGCTCACTTGGCAAGAAATCGAAGATTATTACGTTCGTTTGATGGGGACTCATGCATTCTATGCAATATCACCAGACAATGGAAAAATTGCTGTGAGTATTCGATGAATTCCTTCAGTTCTTCAATGTATAGACTATCTGATTACAGATAAGTAGAGAAAATTTGCCGTTGGAGAGAGTTTTTCCAATGGAGAACCGAAATTATACAACCGAGGGCGTTTCAATTTATCGAAGTGTGATTAAACGAGTGGCAGAGTTATTTATTGAACAGAATGTGGCTGATATTTCTGATGGACGATTGGAGAATGATATCAACGATCTCCTTGAGTTTGAGAAAAAGATATACATGGTAATGAAATTCACAATTCGAGAGAAACAGAAATTGATTGAAGATAGTTGATCATTAAATTGTGTTTAGGCAATGGTAGAGAGAAAAACAAAGAGATCTGACCTTGAACTTCCCAATTCAGATGGCATGAGTCTTGATGAATTCGTCGAGTGGTGGAAGGAGCATACAAAATCAAGCAAAAACAATCAGCAGCCTGAGGTAATTTGGCTATGAAATTATTGCATAAATACCATAATTTCCATTTATTTTCAGATCGATTGGAGACATATGATCCAACGATTATTGGCTATGGCGAATGTTAAGGTGAATGGTAGTGTTGAGGTTACAATTGATAACATCCAATTCTTCCTCAATCTATCAACAATCCTGGAATCAACAGATAAACGGACAATCGGTGAGGAACGAAAAAATGTAATATTTTAATTCTAGAGAACATAATTAAAACTCTATTTTCACAGCCAATTTCATACATTGGAATTTTATCACTCAAGTATTCGAATATACAATTGACGAAGCGAAGAGTATGATTCATTCAATTTTGAAGGATCTTTTTGGAATTCAAGAGAGACCACCACGGTTTGGATAATGAATTACAAAATTAATGGTGAAGAGATGTTTTAGTAATGTTAATTTGTTTTTTCCAGTTGGCGTGAGTGTATAAGAGAGATGAGAATGAGAGATGCATCGGCATTCATGTTTATTGAAAAATACTTCAAGAAGAGTTCAGTAGAAACTGTAAATGAATTTTCAATTGATTTATAATGGAATAAAAAAGAAAAGAGAAGATAAAATCATGAAATGTTGATTCAGGCGACTGAAATGATGCAGAATATTAAAGAAGGACTGGAGGAACAGATCGAGAATTCAAATTGGCTATCTGATGAGAGTAAACGGATTATGAAAATGAAAATTGATGAAATGAAAACGTTCCTGGGATATCCAGACTGGTACAAGAATCAAACAGCTGTTATTAATCATTACAGAGGGGTAAAGTATTTTTTTTATTTATTTAGGAGAGTATTTGATCAAAATCCATTAACATTTTACTATTCACAGTTGGTTATTGGTAACGACTATTTGGACAATATTCTGAGCTACATGAGATACATGAAAAAAACTCAAATCCGTGAATTTAGTGGATACCAGGGCAATCCAGAGTATAAAAAGAATTCTTTCTGACAAAAATTGCATTCGGAATAATAACTTTCTCATGATTGAATTAATTTTCAGATGGAGAATCGATCCTATCACATTGAATGCCGTGTACATGATGGGCTCGAATGCGTTATGTGAGTTTATATTGCAATTGATTAGTTGAATACTAATAATTATCTATTTGATATTATTAATATTCAACTTTTTAGATGTTTCGGCTGCTGATTTTCAGTCTCCCCTTTTCGGCAATGACGTTCCGAAGTGAGTACTAGAGAATTTCAATTCATATAAAAAGAAATTAATTAATCAAAAATAAATAATTTCGTTTCCTCTACAGTTACGTAAATTATGCAATTGTCGGAACAATTATTGGTCATGAAATGAGCCATGGTTTCGATCCCAAAGGTACGAGAACTAAAAAAATTTCCCTGAATTGACAACAATACAAGGTTCATGATCAATCTGCTTTGCAGGAATGAAATACGGATTGAATGACACGAAACTGATGGATGACCACATGATGAAAATGTACTATCAACAATCAAAATGTTTCGTCAAACAGTATGACCATTATCTCGGAGGCAGGACGATTCCTCCCATGTTCATGGAAGCAATTTTCGGAAAAACTACAGAGAAACCAAATTCAGATGAGAGTGATAATCTTGAGTCATCAGTAGCACGATTAACTCTTGGTGAGAACATGGCAGACACAACGGGATTTCAAGCTGTACTGACTACGTACAAGAATCTAAAAAGGAATGGAGAATTGAAACTTCCTGGTTTCGAGAAATATTCAGATGAACAGATGTTTTTCCTGTCATTTGCAGAGGTTTGTTCCAAAAAGAAAACTAATTATTATCAATAATCTATTGAATTTTCATTTTTTCCCTGTAGACATACTGCGAAGTGATGCCGCAAGCACTGAGGGAAGAAATGGAAAAATCATTCATCTCTCACAGTTCAGCGATGAATCGAGTTAATGGAGTAGTCTCTAATGCAAAAGACTTCGGAGAAATCTTCAATTGCCCGAAGGGCAGTCCCATGAATCCACATGATAAGTGTAGTGTCTGGATGAGACCTGAGGCTGTATTGAAGATGAGGAGATCGAATAGATGGAGATATCGTCATAGCTTTGATACTATGAATTGGTGAATAGAAAAATGAAAAGGATTCTGCACTTCTTACTACTTTTATTCCTTCAGTTCTATGTAGAAATTATCGATAAGACTTCGTACACTCTGAATTTTGTTTAATGCAAAGTAGATTCATGCCTAGAAATAAAAAAATTAACGCCTTCATTTTTTAATTCAATTTTCATTGGTACAATCTACCTGAGATAATTCCACACCTGTTCACAGAAGGATCCAATTGTCTAATTCATGCATGATTAAACAATTGGATCACATTGTCGAATTTTCGCATTTCTGATAATGAATTTAAAAAGTATACATTACGTTTCCAGTAGATAGGAATATCCACATCATTAATATCAACATACTTACACGTGTCTACTTCTCCGTTTCCGCAAACTACTCTATTTGGCGATCCAACAAATTCCACTATTTAAGCAAGCTCACAAGAATCCATAATTCCAGAAATTCTTCGAAGCTGATAAGATATGTATTTGCGAGGAGTATTGTAAGTTAGATAAATTCCTCAAAATTTGAATTATTCTCACATTAAATAGATCATTCATCATCTGATGCTATTAAGAATTTTATTTATGTATGCAGATTAACATTGAAGCTCTGGCTATTGTCCTATGGAGCATTGGCTGCTCCTAGCAATCAACATGATGCAAAAAAAACCCTCGATAACTCAGAAATATGTGATACACAAGAATGTCATCAGATATCTGATAGATTCCGGATGTCTATGAACCAATCAATTGAACCATGCGATGATTTCTATGAATTTGCTTGTGGTAATTGGGAAGTTAGAAATCCATTCCCGAGTTATGGAAAAAAGTGGAATAGATTGGAGGAATTCAACTTTCTCGCGAAGAATCGTCTCAGAGGTAATTCATTAATTCATTAATCATAATTGATCTCAATATGATTATATTCAAATTTTACAGAGGAGCTGGAGAGTCCATTGTCATCGGAGGATAATTTTCCAATTCGAGAAGTGAAGAAGTGGTACCAATCATGCATGAACGGTTAGTTTCATTATTCTTCAAAATTTAATTATTTTACAATTACCTTTCATCAAATATTAATATGATTATTTCGTGGTTGCAGAGAGTCGTAAGTCCCTCGACTCGATTAATGCAATTCTCTTGAGAACCGGTGGATGGCCAATGGTCATGGGTTCACATGCATGGAATAAAAGCGCAAAGACGTGGCAAGAAATTGATAGACATCATCAACAGTTGATCGGTGATAATACCTTCTATACTACAGAAGTTACGACCCATTTGGGCTTTTACGATGCTCTACAGGTAAATATTCTCTTGTTGCTTGGAAAAATTGTTGATTCACATCTCATTTGATTTTAGATCAATAATC
Source organism: Aleiodes testaceus (assembly GCA_963565655.1). Lineage (NCBI taxonomy): Eukaryota > Metazoa > Arthropoda > Insecta > Hymenoptera > Braconidae > Aleiodes > Aleiodes testaceus. Next base: position 4,800,739 of record OY751412.1, read on the forward strand.
AAACATTTCCACTGCACGAAGTGCTTCCGTTGAACCCGAGGAATTTTACAAGTGATGATGGAGTTTTTTATCGATTCATTTTGAAAAGTATTGGTCAATTATTTATTGAAGAATATAATTCAATGGTGTCTGATGAAGACTTGGAAAAAGATGTCGATGAGATTATCAAATTTGAGGAAAAACTTTATGAGGTATTCATTAAAGTAAATTTTGAAAAATTCTAGTTATTAATGAAAAATTTTATCAGGCATCGAAGAAGACGAGTATTGAAATAGAATCCTATGAACGTGAACTATCGAAGATTGACGTCAATGGATTCATAGAATGGTGGAAGAATCGAACTGAATCAATTGCTACTACTCCGGGAACAAAAGTAATTTTCATGAATTTATTTATCTATTTTCATCTAAAAATTATTGGTGATTAATATGAATTATTTATTGAATACAGATTGATTGGCTCCGAGAATTTCGAGGATTTTTCGATATTGCGAATCTCACATTGAACACGAGTATGAAAATAGAAATTGAAAGCATAGGATTTTTGATGAATTTAGTAGAAATTCTGAAATCAACGGATGAACGCATTATTGGTATTGAAAATTGATTTTCCAGAATATTACTAAGTCAGATCAGCCAAAAAATTCGACTAAAAACCTCACACTTTTATTTTATATTCTTTTGCAGTTAATTATATTCAATGGAATTTTGTGAGTAAAATATTTACATATACTAATGATGACATGAAGGATATATTTCATGAAATTATAAAGAGGCAAGAGGGCATCCCTGAAAGACCTCCACGGTTAGTACTTTTATATATTAAAAATATGATGATAATTCTAATATAAATTTATTAAAACTTTGCAGTTGGCTTGAGTGTGTAGATGAAATCCAAATAAGAGATGCAGCTTCTTACTTATTCGTCAAGAAATACTACACTAACAGCACAGGCGAAGCAGTAAATAAAAATAATATAATTGTTATTAATACTCAGAGTGCGTTCCAAAGATTAATTTACTATTTTTTTCAGATTGCTGAAATGGTTGAGAATATAAAAAAATCAGTTGAGTTCCAAATAACAAATTTAACTTGGCTGTCATCTGACTCAAAGGAATCAATAAAGGAAAAAATGAGATATATAAAACACGCAATTGGACATCCATCTTGGTATACAAATGAATCAGCATTCATTGATCTATATAAAGGAGTACGTATTTGCTAGTAACTTCTTCAAAATCATTATCATTATATCCAGATTAATAATGCGATAATTCATGTGTAGTTGCGAATTTCTGAAAATTATCTCGAGAATAATCTGAACTTTCTGAAATATGGAAAAATCGTGAAATTGCGCGAATTCAGGAGAGAAATATTACCAGCCAGGTAAGATAAAATCGAATAAATAATTAGAATTATCTATTGAACCCAATTTTTCTTATCGCAGATGGTCGATAGATGGATTGAAAGTGAATGGTGTTTTCGAACCAACTTCCCTCACTATGAGTATTTATGAATATTTTATTAAACCCATAAAAGCAAAATGAAGAATAAAATTTAACTTGAATTGATTAATTGCAGTGGTTTCAGGAGCTACTGTTCAGCCACCTCTATTTGTCGGAAAAGTACCTGAGTAAGTGGATCATTCAGAAGAGCAGAAAAACTGAATTTTAATTAATACAATTTTTCTCAATTTGTTTTCTCAGTTACGTTAATCATGGCACGGTTGGAAGCATCATAGGTCATGAAATCAGTCATGGGTTCGATTCATCCGGTGAGTTTACATGAAATTCAATGAATTATGAAATATTATTAATAATTCACTAAAATCATATTATTTCCAGGAATCTATTTCTTCGGCCCATTTTTCTTACCAATGCTCCGAAATAACGAAACGAAACTCTATTATTTGCATCTCGAATGTTTCATTGAAATGTATGATAAAAACTATACGAGCTATAACAATGTGAGTCATAAGTCATTCGATAAATCAGCATTGAGTTCAGAGAGATTGAAGCCAATCAATGAGTATCGGCATTTAGGGGAGAATGTGGCAAGACTGAATGAATTCATTGCTGATGCTGCTGGACTTAAAGCTACTTTACACGCTTACAGAGAATTTGTGAATGGAGAGAAGAAGAGGAAGCAATTGAAGCTGCCTGGATTTGAAAAATTCACCGATGACCAAATGTTCTTTATATCTTTTAGCCAAGTTTGTGTTTCATCATATGATTCTTTGTGCTTCGAATTTGTATCGATCGTGATGGAAAAATTCATTAAAAACGTAATGTTGCTTCTAGGGAATGTGTGGAGCATCAAAGGCACCAGTGGGAAGAAGAAAGAGTAAGATCGGACCTCATGCTGATCCCCAAACAAGAATGATCACTACACTTTCGAATACTTTGGCTTTTACTGAAGCTTTTCAGTGCAAAAAAGGGAGTGCAATGAATCGTGAGAATAAATGCGACGGCTGGTCAGAGTGAAATGTGAGGCAAAAATTAAAAATAGATATTCATTGACTCTATTGAGATGAGATTATTCAATAAATTTTTAATGTAAAGAAAAATCCAGGAAGTATAAAAATTTGCCGAAAAACTCCAACATTACCATGTATTTATAATCAAACCATTAATCATCGACATTATTCAAATATTTGAGGGAATGAAGATGTTTGATACTCTATTGAATAAATAAGGAAAAAGTCTGGATAAATTTCAATCGTCTGGTTATTCGATTTATCGTCGATGGATATTTTTGGAAACTAATTACAAACGTTTAGGTAATTGCTTCTATTAAAAATTTAATGAAGTACTAATTGAATACTGCTAAAAGAATTAGTAAACTCTCATGATACATTATCTTCACTAACCTGTGTTACCAACACGTCTTCTGACGCCATCTTGCATCGACTCAAACAGCAAGAGCCATGAAGACCTCCACCTGCTGCACCAACAGCACACTGCAGGAGCTCGAAATATGTCCAGTATTTCGTGATGAACTTCCGCGAGTACATGTGCATAGACACAGGAACCTCTTGATTTCAACCAAAAATAATTCATTCAAGTGTTCAAATAATTATGATAATAATGGAATGACATAAATATTTCAATGAAATAATGGGCGATAAAGGTAAATTAAATGATTTATCCAGATTCTCAAATTCTTATTAATTGGTATTTATAAAAAGGGCTTTTTGATAAGATAAAATCCAAGTGTCTATATACCATCTGAGTGTGATGCTGCAAACTGGCCTCTGTACTCCTGCATTCGGCACACTTCCACTAACACTAAAACAAATTTATCATAATACGTGAATTGACAATGTCAATGTATAAACCGGAAATTCAGCTGTACTATTCCAATTTCAGAGAATATAAAATGCTAATCTCAAGTCTACTGCATGGCAAGCATATGTAATGATTTTACTGAATGAAATTAGAAGATTTTGGAATTTAGAATGGAATAATAATGTTATTTTTCTTTCATTACCATGAACGATCAATAATAATAAGCAGTTGAAAATAACTGTAATAATGTAACCACATGTGTATGATCCATTCAAATGATAATAATTACGCGCCTGTAAAGAGGACACTACTTTGTGTAATGGAATTAACTTGTTAAGCGGTTTATTTAAAACCTCATTCATTATGAATGCAAATTATTAATAGAGTTGAAATATGAGATGCATTAAACACTTAATTATCTCGAAATTCAAGTTTTGTTAAAAGACACGAGAAAAAAAATTACTTTATGTTTCTTAATTCTTGAAATATTGGGAAAAAATACAATTCCTGCATTTCCTTTGTTTACTTCTTCTTTAGTATTCAGAATATGTTTAATCTTTTTAGAGCATCACGTGCACTTCAGTGGCGGTAGCGGTCTCACATTTAACAATATTATGATACAACCACAGCGTCATGGTTTTTTAGACGCTCATCTCGGTTTCCTCCAGCTTCACCACAGGTACAATATCGATTATTATGTTTTTTCCACACATTTATAACTTTACAATTTTTTGTAACAATTGTTCAATTGTTTTATTCTCTTTTTACTTTACAATTGTAGATATCATATGGAATTTTCAATACCATGGAACACGTGTATTCACAATGAAAGTAAAACTGAGCCACCAGCAGTGATTGAGGACACTGGAAATTCAAACTGTAGAATTATTGATTTTACTAAAGAAAAAGATGACTTGAAGTAAATTAATATAATTACATACCATCAATTGTTCTTAATATCTCTCATATTCAATTTTAATTTGAAATATTATAAATTTTCAGATTAAAGGTAGAATTGTTGGCCTATCAAGAATTTCTCAAAGAGGTAGTACGTATCAAATGCTGTCCATCTGGTGCACCATTGACTGTCACATTGAAAGCACGTGTTTTGGGAAAGGAGAAGGGCACGCCAGTATTGAAGAATGGAATACATAGTATTGCCATTGAAAGCGATGATGAAGAAGACGATGACGATGATATCTCAGAATAATCAATAATTCTTTGAAACTATTAACAATGATCAATTAAAAATAGGCTGTGCTTGTGTGTGTGTGTGTGTGTTCGCCGTATTGAAGATTAGGGTGACAAAGAGCCGAAAAGAAGCTCGTGCATTTTATTTTTACTTCTCTATAAAAGATGAGGTAAAAGTGGGTTTTCTATTTTTAAAAAGGACTCAGTAATCTTTGTTTTCTTTCAGTCGAGAAAAATAATGCTCTCCATTTTATTTTTCATCACTAACACATATCACTAGTTATAACAAAATGATAATAACAATAAATCAAAAAGAATCAACAGAATTTTGGATAATTTTCATGAACACTGAAATCGTCCTTTTTTGGTGGGAATACCAGTTGGTCCATCAACAAATTCACATATGTTAAATCCGAGTTTGACAAGTGGATGACAATTACTCCTCGGATTACCCCATTTACCCTTGAATATCATCCACGCTGGTGTACCAGTATTATTATCTGGCAATAATTCAATCATCTTCCACGTTGGCCAAGCTGTACCAAAACCACTCTCGTCATAGAGCCTTGGTAGTCTAACAAATTTATGTTTACCAGGTGCTGTCCACAAGCCATGTGAGCCTTTAGCACTGAATAAAATTGGATGTGTACCACTTGACGTGAAAACACGTTCTGGAAATATTGGCTTTTGAAAAATGCCTTTCCTCGTTTCTTGACTCTCGTAAATGAATGTACCACTTTTAATATCGTAGTGATAAAAAGCACCGGCATCGTGAGCGGATACGTACATTGCCACTGGATGATCGTCACCCTTTATGAAATAAAAATTTATTCATTAATTGTCTGAAGTAAAATTTTCTACTTTCTAATTATGTCCTTTAATCACTTATAATTTTCGATCATAAAAATATTAATAAGCATCATTAAACGTGATTGAATAACTTGGAAAATTTTATATAACTCATTTTTCTCGGTAAACAAATTTGAAATTTTTCCTAGAACCCCAGTGCCGCGAAAGTGTGACAATTGCTGTGATTGGACGAGCTATTTTCGTACGACCAATGACATTCAAAATATCACGAAACTCGGCGATTTTCAATTCAAACCTCGAAACGAATTCACAGAAACTTCATTGAAGTCTAATGTGATTTTTTTCCAAGAAATGCATTTCCAATTGCACGTACATCACGAAAGTTATAAGTGCGATCGTAGAATCGTGCAAGTTCTCAATTGCCAGGACTCTACCACTTGGATATTCTCCAACAAAAAAATAATAATAATTCATATTAATGGAGAAAATTATTACCTTGAAGTAGAGACTCATGTGTTCCCAATCACCCACATGATTACCATACTCTTTCAGTCTACCAAAGCAAATACCACCAACTGTTGGTATAGGCCATGTACCAAAAAATCCAAGATCCAGAACGCAAACAGCCTTTCCCTCACTGAATGGATAGAACATCCAATAGGTCACGTGAAAGTGCAACAATTTTCTCAACCTGTTATCCTCATTGATTGAATTCCCATCATCACCATTATTCAATTCAGGTTTGAATTTTTTGAATTTCTTCGTACTCAGTGCTAATTCATTCTTATGCCGTTTGCTTCTTATTGTATTTGATGGAGAATCACAATTTTTAACAAGTGCATAGATTGGAACCTTGCCAGATGGTTGTTTTCCATAGAGAAACGACGATTCATTCTTCAGCAGTGTCACTAGTTTGGAATTTCAGTATTTTTTTTGATTTACAAAAAGAAAATCATCACGAGAAAGCCAATGAGAATTGGATGAGTATCTTCATCAAATGAAAGTTCGTAATGGATGGAAAATTGAAGGAAAAAAGGAAGGAAGTAGAAATTTATAAATTGAACTCACCAACATCAGTACGTGTACGTAGGTAATTGTCACCGGCTTGAACGTGCTCGAGGAATTCTGGTACACCAATTGGCATGAATCTTTCTCCAGGTGCTAGCCATACTAGTGGTGCCCATGATTTTACAAGTACTCTCACTGAAAAAGTAATCAGAATAAATCATCTTTTATTTTCATTATGAATAATACAGGAAAAAGTCCATTATTACTTTTTAAATCTGATAATCTCATGAATCATCTTGCAGGATGGCCAGTAGTTTGCTTATCTTTTCTTTTTTTTTTTCCCCCTTTAATTTCGTGCACTGACGCTTTACTTTCATACATTCACCGAAAATAAAACACTTAGAATGAGAGAAATGAAAAAAAATATATGTGCAACCATGAACACACGCGATTCATTGCCAGCATACACTTTCTACCTCACTTCAATTACGGGCATTACGTAAATAATAAGACTACGAGGTTTATAAAAGGAATGAAAGTATCCTCTCTCTCTCAGTATCCACATCTTTTTCTCGCTTTACTTCCGATTATTTGTATGTTTTTTTCCTCCTCCTCTAAAAGTCACGAGTTGGGGAAAAAGAATGAAAAATAAAAAGGAGCTTGTTACATGCTAAAGATTTTTCCTTCCTCCTCAGTTAGACCGATTAATTGCTCCTTTTTTTATGACCTTGTAAATTGTATCTTGCAAGTTGCACACTGGACCAATTTATCGGGCGTTGTACACGCATAATTTAAATCTCTCTCACTCACTTGGTTTCGCAGTAACCCCATTACGTATTGAAGAAATCGGTAAATGATGAGCTTCCGGCTACGATAAAACGAGTTCATCGATACACAACTAACCACCCGATGTCTTCAAATGTTATTGACCATTTTTATGGTGGATAAATTCTTAAAGAGAACAGAAGAATCCAATGTGGCGCAAACTCGAGGTATTTTTTACTCTTTTTTTTTTTCATACACACAGTTGGATGTTAACAATTATACAGGTTTGTTTCATTAGACCGGTGTTGTCACTCAGTCACGGGAATGAATTTAACGGGAACGCCTTTGAGTTGTTTTATTTTATTTTTTTTTAATTCTCTCTCTCTCTCTGTCATGTAAAAAAATAATTCTTGTTAGAGTCATTGAAAAAATCGATTCCTCGGGTCACCCAATGACCCTGATAATTACGACGATGCAATTATTACTTAATTACGAATATTGATTTTAATGAAAGTGGAGAAGGATCAGTTTAATCAGGCGACTGTTGTACAATGATAGGAATAATTGATAAAATATAAATTATTACTCTGATAAATATATTTCTTGTTAATAATCGTCGTGAAGATTAACTTCATTCATTTATTTATTTTCGGTGCTTAGACTTTATTAAATTCACTCAATAAAAAATTGTTCTTCTTACCTTTGTTGTAATCGCTGATTACTAACTGCGAAATTATCAGAATCATCACCAACAATCGTATCATATTTTCTTGGATACATTTTGTACGTTCAACAATTAAAATATCAACTAACCCAGTTATCTATCAGAGGAGCTCATCATTCACTGATTGTCTTTCGTTCAAAATTGATTTTAAAAAAATAATCACTTCTTCAGATTTGAAAACACATGAACAATAAAGAGACCCAGTTGGGTCCTTCAGGTGAGACGTCGGCGAGTGACTGACCGTACGTATCCCAAACATTTCCTGACTGCCGTTCACCGGCAGAACGCGCATTAGGGTCGTGTACAAATACGATCATCATACTGGAGAAAAATAGCACGTGTACATGAAGCAAATTTCCCCTACCGCAATCGAAAAAAGATGAAACGGCTGCCGATCGGTTTTATGGTAATTATCACAGGCTCTGAAAATTAATAGGAAATTTTGCGAAATTATTCAAATGTATTTCGAAAGCATTACGTCAATTATGAAATAAATATTTTGAAATTCATTATGGAAATTTACCTGCAATACAGAGGAGTCTTTCAACATCAAATACATGAGTACATTTTTTCATCTATCATGTCAATGCGAGATGATGAAGAAGTCAGAAAGTTCCCTAATGTCTCAATGTAAAAGAAACATGAGAAAAACAGGAGAAACAAAACGTAACCGACCGTAATAGGCACGTTTATTGCCAAAGATCTTAACGAGTTAACTGTGCTGACTGTTTCAAGTATCATAGAAAGTGTTACGAGACTTCCGATTTGTTCTGTCATTTGATGACGCGATGGGAATGTTAATGAAAGAGGAGAGAAAAATGCCTCTAATTTCCTTCTCAAGATTCCCATCCTCTTTATTTCTTTATTCATTACGAGAAAAACATTTTTAATAACAGTTCATTAAAGATCAGTGATCTTTCGATTTATCTGAATTATCATTTACTCTCAAATTGGCTCTTCATTACCTCATAAACTTTTATATTAGAAACGGGAGTTTACATAGAATATTCATTTCTAGGGTGATTTTTTATACTGTCCACAGATCACAATCCATATAACTAGATATCGCTTAGAATTCTTTGTTTTATGTTTAATTCTTTATATATATATTTTTTTCTTCGGTTCTTAAATTTTATCATTTTGGTTCTCCGGAAAAACTCGACCAAAAATATGGTTCAATATGGTCGAGAAAATACGATTTGTAAAAAATCATGGGGAAAAATTGTCAACGCTATTATCACCGCGGACGGTTGATTTTTTTCCACTTTATAATTTTTATAATTATCTCAATTGTATCTTATGTTAATTTTTTCCCCCTCTCAAAGAGTAACATTTGATGAATCTTGATCACTCCATTTTTTTGTTTATCGTTAAATTGCTCGCGTCAGCGATGCTCTGTGCACTCGTAACGAATCCTCACTCATCAAATAAATAAGCTAACGCGGCAATTTTCAATTGCCAGCGACTGTAAACAGTGCTACCTCACTGGTTCTAATTCGATGTTCAATTAGCAGTCATGGCTAGTAAGCAAAACATATGACTTGTCATAAGAATCACAATTTTAATTTATCAATCAAATTAGCGTGGTTCTTTACTTTTTCAATCTGCAATTAATTATTAATTGTTTCTTTTTTTTCTTCTAAAACACATCAGTCTCTTGTTTGATTCTATCTCAATCTTAATAATCACGCAAATTTTCGTCTCTCACATTATCAATTAATTTCGAATTTGTTTCTCCTTATTTTAATTAATTATTATTATTTTTTTTTTCATTAAATTAGTGAAAAGCGTAAAGCTATGAATGAGCGTGAGAAACACATTGATCATTTAAATAATCAAAGATAAAAGCCTAAATTGTGCTTTTCCTTCACAATTCAACTCATGATATGATGAGTATGGCATTTCCCTTGCATTATCGACAATTAATTTGTACGATCAAAAATTTCTTACATTATGGTTTGTTATTTTCTTTCTTTTAATCATGTAACATGTCTTATCTTCTCTAAAAATGTTTCATTTTGTAGGGGAGATTGGGGTAAAATGGACACTCTGATTGAACGGTTGGAGATAGCGATTTTCTGATGATTCCAGTGAAAAACTGAGACGATTTTACATAGAAATCAAGTGTCAAAATAGATTTTTTTGGATTCTCAAAAAATTCTATTTTTTTCACCCAGATTTGAAGGGGTTTACCTTGGCAAAAATTGAAAAATCGTTTTTTTTTAAATATCTCCGGTTCTCTTCGTCGTAGCACACTGGGGTCGTGCTTAAATTAAAGGTCTCGTCATCCCCTACATTTTCACCAAATTATCGATTTTTATCGAAAATTGAGAAAGTTACAAGCCATTTTATGAAAATCTGTTTTTGGCCTATAACTTTCTCAATTTTTGATAAAAGTTGATAATTTTTGGAGGAAATGTGGGGGATGACGAGACATTTCATTTAAGCGCAACGGAACTGCGCTACGACAAATAAAACCGGAGATATTTCAAAAAAACTGATTTTTTCAAATTTTGCCAAGGTAACCCCCTTCAAATCTGGGTGAAAAAAAACGAATTTTCAAAAAATGGAAAAAAAATATTTTGGCACATGTTTTCCGCCTAAAATTTTCTCAACTTTCCAATGGAATCGACAGAAAAAAGATATCTTCAATATTTCTCTTGATTTCTCGTAATATACAATTTCAAAGTGAACATGTGTCCATCTTACCCCTTGTGGCCTTTTTACTCCACCTTCCCCTATAGCCAAACTTTTAAAATCTTAACACTGAATTAATATTCATAGTTATCTACTACAAATTGATGAGGGAAGAACTCTTATTTTTTCAATTTAGTTTTATCAATTTTTTTTCTGATTTCATCTCGATTAATTGAATACAAGACTACGAATTAAACACGAAATTTTAACATACTAAAAATTATGATCAATTATGTGATAAATGAATTCAAAAGATAAAATAAAGAATAAAAAAATCTTAATACTAGTGAAAAAACGATGTTAAAAAAAAAACAATGATTTCAATCCCCTGGTGAATTCACCTCACCGAATTATTAACTCACCCAACTAATGGTTTTATCCATTTAATCACATTAACCGGCTCAGCCTAAATTCTTGCCAAAAATAATAATAAGAAAAAGTAATAGAAAAGCTGCCAACAGGATTAGACTGTTAATCTAACACACGTATTCAATCTTTTTTCGACAATTTGGACAACAGTTGTGGCTTTCCTGAAAATAAAAAAAAAATATATATAAAATAATCCAAATAATGAAAAAAATTATGGAATTAATTTTGAGAAATTTCTCGTGGATATCTATGAGTTAAAAAAAAATGTAAATTACCATTTGTCTCTGATCCCGCCATTTCTCGATACACGATTTATGAAAATGATGACTACATGGATAAACATAAACCATTTGTTGTACGCCAATTTCATTGAGACAAATTGTACAACTAGCTTTTTCATTGCCTGCACTAGATTCCTTCCTTCTACGTCTTGATCTAAAATTAAATAAAAATTACAGCATTGCATAAACCCTTGACAAACAAACAAGCTACATACATTTTATTATACCCATGTAATTTTACTTACCTATCAGTATTAGATGTCCACGAATTATTATTCGTTGGTTCAGGTGTTCCCCCATAATATAAACTATCAGGATTATGTTGATTATGTGAATTATTCGAATCAGCAAACATATAATACAATATCGTTGCCAATCCAACACCAACAACCAACACAAAAGCCATACCCGGATGTGTCATTTTAATAAATTACCAAAAATTAATTTATCTTCTATTACTTTCAAAAACTTAAGAAAATCCTCTCCCTCCGCTTTGACTGGCGATTTAACGATAACGTACTTTATTGTTTTTATCGAATTTTTGGGACACTGTATGTAACGCATCTGCGAAGTAGACACGGGCTACTCGCGATGGTTGCTCAAAATACTCCAACTAATCAAGGAAATCCCAAACTCTTATTATTCCAACGATTCAATATTGTCCCTTTCTTTTTTTCTCCTCTCTTTCGACAACAGCTTATGTGCTTCCCTACTCACAACACGGAAAAAAACAAAATAAATAAAAAAAACTTCTCACACCGCCATTGGCATTGACCAACAGCTGAGATAGAGTGGGGGTTTGGTTTCGACCAATGAGAATAATCGACGCAAGCGCTCGACGGCGACATAGAGAAGTACATTTTCATGCAGTGTGCTTCGTGAGTGGGAGAGAGAAAGGAGTCTTGCATCTTTGTTTTATTCATGCGATACAATGACGGATTGCCAACTTGACGGCACGAAATACGAATGAAGAAAGCTTGCCAACGGATTTCTTGTGAATTCCAAATTGTCGCGTGCATGAGAACTTGGTGCTTCATTGGGGACTGCCCTCAGGCTAACCTCGTTCTTCGATACACTTTGCAGCAAAAACGGATACGAAAGGCTCTTCACAGTTTTAATAATTTATGAAGGTTTTCTCCAGTGACAAGTTGAAGTAATAAGATGAATGTGTTGAAATCATGTTCACGCACAATTATTCAAGCACAGAGGTTAAATTCTATTGATTTTTTAGGTAAGAAATTGAGTTAAATAATCATTAAATATTCTTCTCGTTTTCTTCGTTAATTTTACTTTGTGATTTTACTTTTCAAGTTAGGAGAAATATACAGAGATGGATTGCACCGACACTCAAAGAGATTTCAAAACGTAAACAAAATTTGAAGGTACAGCCAGTTGAGCCACGAAGCGGCTTTTTGGAATGGAATAGAGAGGCAGAAATTTGGTCATTCAATAAGAGACTCAGGGAGAGTTTCAATCTTGATATATTGGCAAAAGCTCTGATTCATCGTTCCTACGTTATTCAAGAAGAAATGCGACTTCAAAAAGTGGGAATGGATACTACGGAGATGAACCTCGAGGACAATAGGCAGTTGATAGAAAGTGGAAAGCATCTTACATCTAAAATTGTGGAGATTTATCTGGGTTTGAGCTTTCCAAAGGCTCCAGAGGAATGTATTCTGTGAGATAATTGTCTATTACGATAAAAATAACAACTGGATAAGTCTGGGAATTTTTTTAAATTAAATATTCAATATTTTCAGAACTCTACATGACCATTTACTCTCTCCAGAAGTATTGGCTAACAGTGCATCTTTGATTGGGACAAAGGATCTCATCTTGACGGAGGTAAAGAAATCTTCATCAGTGTTCAACTTTCCTAAATACAATTAATTATATATTTTTTTGATTCAGGAGTTTCCACCATCAACTGAAACACTAGCTAATACATTCCTCGCTCTAGTTGGGGCGCTAGCAGAGAGTGTAGATGAAATTCACACTGGTAAATTCGTACGTGATTTCTTGATTGCGACTTTAGCTGAACGTGATCTTCAGGAAATCTGGTGTCCTGAAAATGCTCTCGAGATGTTAAATGGGATTTTAACGAGAGACAACAGAGAACCAGCAGAACCACGACTGATCGCTCAATCTGGTGTTAATTCTCCATTGCCACTTTATCAAGTTGGATTGTATTCGAAAAAAGAATTATTAGGAACAGGTAATTATTCTTTGCGATCGAATTTCCTTTGATAGACTGAGATAATATTGATTTTTTCCTCCAGGCGCAGAGGCTACTGTAAACGATGCATTGAACGTTGCAGCATTAGATGCACTGTACAGCATGTTCGATTTATCCCACTCAAGCAAACCAATGAGATTTAATATTGAGGTAGATCCTTCCAATGACGGTATTAAAAATTTACCAATTCACAAGTGGTGTATGAATAATGTAAACAAACTTATGCAGAAAAATTAATGTCCCATTGGTAATATGTAATTTTTATATTAAATTGAATATAATAGTTGTTAATGAATAAATCCATGACGTTATTAGAGGAATATTTTCACCAAATATTTCAAATAATACCGCTTAAATCCCTTCAAACTCTCATCACATCGAGCATCCGGTGTCGCTACTATCTCAAAATAATTATTCCCATTTTTTCCACAATACGTCGCTGTAATCGCATTTCAGCGATTAACCGTGTGAAAAGCCTCACATCCACTTCAACTTTATTCATTGGAGCTCTTCCTGCTGTTGCCGACAGTGGCAAAACTTTAGAACCTTGATGCCGCTCAGCATTTAGCTGTAAAATTCCCCTTTGCCTCTAACGCCTGCTCCAAGCACCTCTTCTTATTAATCCCCCACGAAGAATTATGAGAAAATGTAAAAATCTTTAAAGTTAATATCCACCTTCATCCATCTTGTCTAGAGAATTCCTTCCACTCGTTATCCTTCATATTGCAAATTTTACTCAATTCTCTGGCTCAAGTAAAGCTCCTAGTTGAATAGAGTGCAGACTAATAAAATATGAGGATTCATCAATTTTTTTTATCGTCGAAACGATGGACGAGAAAAAAAATGATATTGGAAGTTGAACAGCCGCATGTAACCGTGTCTATCTCATTTCATGATTATTTTCTCTTATTTACCGTTCTTGTTCATTCCTATTCACTTTTATATATTCTCGTGACACAAGTTTTAAAAGCAAAACAATTTCATGTGACTTGGTGACTCTACCCCCAACATTTCTCCAGCTATATCATTTCTTATCTAAGACAAGCCTAGTCCTTATCACAATTTCATATACACTCAGCATTATAATGATTCTTTTTTCTTCTTTCAAACTTGTAAAAATTGCAGTTGTATCAACAATATAAACTTCTCATCATTACAAACTCTCTCCGTTAATTTTGCCATCGTCATCGGGATTTAATCGTATAAGAGTTACAAATTGATAACACATTTACCTCGTAATGTGTGTATTCTTACTCATTTTCACCTGACCAATTGATTACATATCATTATTTTTTAAATTCCCTTTTTCCTCTTCATAATATTATGTACAAACACAATCAATAAGTATTGAAGCACTTTATTACTTCATTCTCATCTCCTCCATTTTCCCTTTTTGCAAAATACATTTTTTCTCTTTCATTTTTAATTCAAGTCCACCCACACGAGAATCCAAGGTTAACAAAGCATTCACAATGAATCGTTTCTCTCTGTGAATGTTTATTTTTTGCTGAAATTTTTCATTCAAAGAAGCCTCGACCTCTCACCACGCAAATATCCCCAAACCAAAAGTTTTAAACTACAAAATCATTATTATTATTCATTCACTCACCTCTTCACCATGAACTGCTACAATTCCTCATTTTATTGGCATTGTGAAATGCTGAAAAATTAGCGTATACATCCAAGCCATAGATATATTGATTATTTACGGGCGAATCTATCTCCTTTAAG
The DNA here is from genome assembly GCA_963565655.1 of Aleiodes testaceus. Taxonomy (NCBI): domain Eukaryota; kingdom Metazoa; phylum Arthropoda; class Insecta; order Hymenoptera; family Braconidae; genus Aleiodes; species Aleiodes testaceus. The sequence continues at coordinate 4,815,837 of OY751412.1, forward strand.
GTTGAGTTCATCCCTGTCCCACCCCGCCAGCGTCTCAGTCGCCCATGGGTACAAACTCTCTCCCCACTATACCAGAATCCTCGGTTCTCTCGATGTTCCCTCTCTCTCTTCCTCAATATTTCTCTCACTGTCTTGCATTCTCGTTGCTTTCAATCTCGTTCTCTTTCTTGCAGACTTCTCTCTCCTCCCCTCTTCTATTGGGACTCCTGTATACATTTCCCCCTCTCTCTCTCTCTCACTTTCTCCCTCTCGCTCGCTCACACACAATTCCCTCCTCAGTTCCTGCATGTAACGACTCAATGGCGCTGCCACACCCTTTCACCGTCCAGTAATCAGCGCTATTGTTGTTTCAACTCTTGGTGCTGCAGCTCTGGCTGTTGTCTACAGGATCAGCCGAAGGAGTTCCCCATAAAATCTATATATCCCAGAGGATCAAATTCATCTCCACAGATAGAGTGGAGAATCAAACTTGAAATCCTCTTAAATTCATCCTCATTCAATTTCATTCGATTTCACTTCTTTCTTTTTATCGCTCTTTCTCTCTCTCTCTCTCGTGTTCAATAAAAATTCAACGTCTCATGGTCATGTACAATTTTATTTTCGTCATTTCTGAGATTATCAAGAGGTATGAATTTGTTTGCGACGGAAAATACGAAGATACAAATGCCTGTCTGTTGCCAATTCACAGTTGAAAATTCGGAGATTGACCATGGGTTTCTGTGTGTTAGTTTATCCGGCAAATTCATAGCATCGATAGTTTAAAAAATATGAAACAGGATAGGAAGTTAGTGTCTCTGATAATATATCAAAGGACACAAACTCGTTTTACAACATTCCTATAAAAGTATATTACGGTGGTTGTAATTTTAACGAGATTAAAGAAAATAAAGGGAATTTAGAGTTTAAAAAAAGAGAAATATTGTTAACTTGGATGAAAAAATAAAAAAATATTGTTGATACTATGACCCGGTATGGCTTGATCCTCTCATCAAGCGAGCATAAAAAAAATACTAACGAGGGGAATAAACAAATGGAAATAAACATTGGGGGATGAGAGTGAATTTTTTGTTTTGTTGAAACTCTCTTTTCCCTCATGTAGGTGGTTTGTTTCAAAGCATTTTAACAAAAAGGATATTTCTCTGTTTTTTACGTTGATAATCCCACATGAGAAAAAAGGGTTTTCCTTTTTTTTTTTCCAAATTCTCCATGAAGTACGATAGATAACAGAAGTTGTTACCGGTTTTTTCTATAGCCACAGTATTACCGTCCACTTTGCCCTCGAGTTTTAAACGAATACCGTCGACGCAGAATACATATACCCCTTTTTTTATTTCATTTTCTTTGCTTCCTTTTTATCTTTGTTTCACTTCTATCTCCTATCGCTCTCGCTCGCCCTTGAGAGTCAAAGTTTTGTGGCTCACAGTTAGGATAGGACGAGAGGAGGCACAAAACGATAGGGAAACACTGAGACTGTGCAAGGGCACTTGTACGTTTTACCCAGTCATGGGAGTCATATATATTCCAACAGGGGTCAACATTGGAGCAAATTTGTGGCGGAATTCCTGACTGGTGAAATCCTTTTATTGTCTTCTGAAATTTAAAGCGGCCATTTTGATGATTCTTAATTTCAACAAAATGGCCAACGTTCATTAGTGTTTATAATGACAAATAATTGATGAAGAATTATGAAATTACGACTCACTGATATTCTATAACCCCTTTGACATTCAGGTTCACGTCTATTCACCTTTAATCGCTCCAAGTCTACCAGGAATAGAAAAATTGATAAAAAAAAATCACCAGCTTTCATGGAGTAAAATTTTCAAGGACTCCATCTATTCCGGGCAGTGTTAATAGATTCAGTGGCTCTTGAAAGAACTTATTTTCTCTCTGCCTCTCTGAAAGAGTCCAACGCTCACATCGCTCCGAGAATTCAGCATGCAGATGGGTCAACCAGGTCGATGGGCCGACGGAATCAGCCAATTGGCATTCAAGTTACTCTGTCCCTGTTCCAGGAGATGGAGTCTTTTATTTTTCATGCTCCAGGACGAAAAACAATATTAATGACGTTGAAGAAGAATCCAATGGAAGTGTGAGGGTATGAGTGAGGAATTCTTTCACATTTTTTTCCATCACCTGAAATTAAATAAACATCAATGTAGCCCCTGCACCTTTCAATTTTACTCTACCCTTTCGCTTTCATATTTTATTCACTATTTTATTTCCTCAGTTTCTAAGTATATACACAAAGGCATTGTATTCACATGAAGTACACGAGAATAAAGAGAACTGGAGGAAAAAATAAAAATGTAATAAAATAGAATAGCAGAGTGAGTTGCGGTTAATTCATCACCGTCAACCTATCCTCAATACATATGAGGATCTCAAGAGAAGAAGAGTTTCTCCATGCGTTTCAAGACTCTCAATAATACATACACACGTAAGCATCACACTCTATTGTCCATCCTAAACCCTTCCTCTCTATCATTGCCTCACTCTACTCCCCTCACATTGGAGTACCAACCTTCGCTATCTCGCTTCTCGGAACTTCTCTTCGCACGAACGCGTTTAATTACTCTTCTCTTGAGGGAGGGAGAGAAACACACGCTGAGTCACACGAGCTTCTAAGATCATACACCACGTTAAAGTCTGCATGTGTGTGTGGGTATCAGAATATACAGAGAAGAGCCGAGTAATTTTTTTTGGAACAAAAAACCTCATATTCACAGAAAAACGCTTCTGGCACATCTTTGCGGTATTTTTTTGGCCCGTGAAGTTTTTCTCTTCTCAGGATGCGTGGGCGCAATGAAAAGAGGAGAAAAAGAATGTATGACAGTTTAATTTCAAAAGGCATAATAAACTGAAATAGGTGAAGTGAAAATTGGAGAGGGGAGAAAGAAAAAGACAGGAAGAGGTTTGCGTGTCCGCGCACGACCGTTTGGCTCTATGTGTTTGCTCTGTCAAGGACGCCACGGCGAAAACAAAATTGATAGCGAATATATCGGACGGGAGAGGGAGAGAGAGAGAAACAAATGCCGTCAATGAATCGAGGGCGGGAAAGTATGTGGGTATAGACAGCTGTTTATGAATCCTCTCTTTCTTCTCAGTAGAAAAAAAGTTCATGAAAGTTTTTTCCTTTCTTTCCTGTGACTAATGAACATCATGCCAAACTCCAGTTTGCCAACAATACTTTGTCCTGACAATTGTATTCACATTCTTTTCCTCATTCCTTGTGATAAGAAAGAAGAGAGCCTACGCCCTCCTTTATTTCGATAATGATTTTTTCTTTTCCATGCATTTCATGTACAATTGATGCAACTGATCATCGTTTTCTAAGGTGCGGCCTCTTTTGGCACGCCATTCGTCCATTATCTCTTCTCCAAGAGTTTTATTTGTCTCTCTTCTCGTCGTCTAACGAGCAACGCCAACTACCAAAACGAATAAATCACAATAATAATGACAGGCAACGAGTATGATGGCTGTGATAATTATATCGTCGATGTGCAATGTACGCTTGTTATATCGATTATTGAATTTATTTTCATACCGAGTGTGCTAACGCTCTCGATTTAGAAATATGAAGAATTATTTCGTTCTGTTTTTTTTTTATCGTCTCATTTCGAGCCTTTTCATGAATTTTAAGCTATCGAATTCGGTCGGGTAGATGCTTTCAACTGTCTACTCTTTTTTCTTTCGAATACATTATTGAATATTCTTTTTTCCTCAATATTGGATGTGCAAATGTTCCAATGGGGGGAAAATGTATTGCTTCATTCTATCGGTACTTTGATTTAATGAATTTACCTCCAGCTTTTGATTTTTTCGTAGCGACTGAGAGTTCTCTTCTGAGGAGTCGTTATTTTTCTCAGCTAAAACATATAATACCTTGGTCTCTGAGAATTTATCGGCTATTCAGTAGGGAATATTGTGGCTGTTACCCTACCCCACTCATTGTCACCTTCATGCTCACCTAAAAGTGCTAACACAGCCTAATCTTCATCTCGAACTCCTCCTAAAACATACACACTCAAATAAGGAAAAGGAAGAAAAAATAAAGAGAGAAGAAATCTTAAAGAAAAATGAGTAAGAGGCTGCTACGAGAGTGATCGTAATACAATAGTCATGCGTAGTACTATCATATTCTTCTTCCAGTGTCCTTCGGGCTTGGTGACAACACCTCTCTTTTTTTCCCGCATCATTAATTGCGAAAAGAAGCCAACGCTAAAAAAAAAAAGAAGAAAAGTGCATAAATCCAATGACCAAGGCTTCATCCATCTCAAACTCCCCATCAACTTACCAATTAATATCAGATAAAAACCGTTCATTTTCCCCTCCTCCATCATTGACTTTACTTAACTCAAAAAGTTTTGGCTTAAAAATTTCAAAGGGTTCGATGAAAAACTTCGCATCACGTACTAGAATCTTCTCCAGTCTTTCTTCTCTCTCTCATCATGATTTTTACGTCTCTTGCCGTATAGTACACTTAATAATACCATCTTTCTCATACAAATACATACTCAATGTCATTGTCTCTCTTTCGCCATCAGAAAACGGGATTCTTTCCTTCTCTGGTTCGCCGTTCACCGCGCCGCGCTGCTACACGTATTATTCTGTGTTGGTCGATTGGCCTGGCGTCCATGAAGCCAGGCAGCCCGCAGCCAAGCAGCAGCAGCAGCCAACCAGCCAGCATCGTCGACGGCAGTCTTCGTATTCAGCGTTGCCAAGTTTTAACCCGTAAGCCGCTGCGTTGCCAAGTCATTATCCTTCTCTTCTCATTCTGGCTATGCCTGCGCGCGACGCTCCTCTCTCTCTCTCTCTCTCTCTCTTGTACAGATACTATTCTCCCTCTTCACCTTCTTCTTTTTCCCCCCACCACATCTCCCCTCTCTTTCCAACCACTCGTTCATGATTCACCCTCTCGCTCTTTCGCCCCTCCAGCCCGCAAAATCTCCTGCTCACATCCATACACCACTACCAAAGTATCCTTCTCTCTCTCTCACACACACGTATTCAGTCAGCTTCGTTGACTGGGATCAGCCCGTTCCAATCCTCTCTCTTCCCCACTGCATACTCACCCGGCCACGATGCCAGGTCGACTGTACGAGGCCCGTATTCCAGGACCGTACGCCTCATTCTCGGGTACTTCAAATGTTTTTACCTCAAATTTTTCGTTTTTCTTTCGCTCTTCTCATTAATAAAAAGAGAGAAGAGAAAAAACATTCCAACTTCCTCTGCCACGTATTCAGCACTAAGGATTTCCACATTTTTTGAAAGTTAGAAGATTTTTTTAGTTTCATTAAAATTTCAATACTCTGTGGAACTGAAATGTTCATGGACTGCCTTTTTTCTGTTCCCCCATTGTTTCTACTTTTTTTTTTTCTGCACCGTGCATTATTAACACGGAGGTAATTCAAAATAGCAAACAGGGGAATTTCATGTAGTGGAGAATTTTAGTTTAATTTTTTTACATTTTATTAGATTTTCTCGGGGGGTTTTCTTTCTTTTTTTTTGAGGGTATGGACAATTTCGGTTAGACTGTTTGCGAAAACTTTCGCTGAAAGTTCAGGATGGAATGAGGGAAGATAGATGTAGAGCGAGAAAGAGGAGGAGAAGAACACGAGGAGGCTTACTTGTAGGTAGAGAAGAGGAGAGTTTATATGTATGTGTGTTCATGTATGTACGATCCCGCGACTTTATATCCAGCAGACACGAGCAGTCGGATCGATGAAGTTATATCCGGGTATCCACTGGCGTTCTATGCGTATTCCTCGCAAATAAATAAAATTGCGGAGGAAAAGAGAATTAGAATGTTGAATGAAGAATAGAGAAGAGAACGAGAGATGGAGAAATGAAAATTACGTGAAGCTGGATTATTCTGTTTGCTTCATTGGACCGAGTCAAAATTACTCCCAGTCATTTTTTCTCTCCCTCTCGAGATAAGAAATTCATGATACTGCATGATACTTGGGAAAAATACAACTCAAACTATAAATAAATGGGAAATATCTAGAAATAAATGAGTGAAGAATAGAGCCCATCACACTCCAAGTCCAAAAGAAAAAATCACTGAAAAACTCCAATGCGGATACACTAGACTCGAAGAAACACTCCGATTTCGAGGTCGTAGCAGGTTATTTTTGCTTGGACACGCAAAATGGCCTGTAGCCGAGTATAAATCTAATAAAAAGTCACTAACGCTCAAAGTTGAGTGCACTGTAGGGCAACAAAGTAAAAAAAAAAAAAAATAGTGTATTGGGAAAAATAGAAGGAGTTGACTTTTTTTTAGGATCAAATTGTATCCATAAAAGTTGATCGATATTTAAGCTTTTTGATTGATTATAAAGATAAAATGTGTGCTACACTCACATAGATCTCGTGCATGTATTGAACTCATGGCAGTGAAAATAAAAATTCTTTTGAAGAACTTCAATAACCGAGAGGGGAAGGAAAAATGCCTGTGGCTAAAAAAGAAAGGAGAAGCGACAAACTGCTATGATTTCACAGTGTGTGTTCTTTCCTTCGGATTTTAAAAAAAATACAATGCAGAAATATTTAACGCAACGAGCGCTTCACTACAAAATAAAGTATCCCTCGAATGATACATCCCCTTTAAGTCGGGGAGAGCCAAGCACAGTATGCTCGTTCGTTCGCTTCGAACGACCGAGGTACTTGGGTATAACGTTGCTTGCGACCGTTCTCGCGCAAAACTTCTCTCCTTCGTAAAACACGACGCGTGTGTAGTTACTTGATGATTTTAAAAAGTGTTTTTTTTTTTAAACAAATTCAATTGAATTATCAGTGATAATTAATTTTTCATCATCACAATTGGATAACACACATTTTTATCAACATTTTAAATACTTTGGAAATAAGAGGTATATATTATTCATCTATATTTTCATTTAAATGTGCTCGTGGCTTTTGGGAAGAATGTGCTCAATCTAAGTATTCTGGGTATTATTTTCATGAAATCATAAGTCTGAGTGAATTTTTAAAACGAACAAAATCTCGTATTAATTCTCAGTACCAGTACCTGTTTCGAAAACTTGGCTTACGTGTATTCTGAGAATGGAAGAAAAATTAAGTAACATAAATGTTAATACACAAGTGAAACTAAAGAAGATACATTGTTATTTAACTTTGCAATAACTAAATGCAACAAGGTGCGTGCAGAAATAATCGTCAAAACACACTCAACTGAGAGAGAATGAAAGAAAAAAATCCTTTCATCAGGAATTCAAAACAGGTGCAGATACTTTTCTCTCTCTCTCTCTCTCTCTTTTGCTCCCCTTTTCACCGATATATCCAGCTGTGTGTGAATTTGAATAAAAGAAAGGAGAAAAGCAGAGTCACGAGTACGGAATTTCCCGGGAAATTCGCTCATCCAACTCAAAGAATAAAGAAGAAAAAAATTTACCTCATTTTAATTAAAAAATTCTTACTTCTCATGAAAATGTTATCAAAGTGAAAATAATAGCGCCAGTCTGGGCCCCAGAGTGATGCATCCCTGTCCTGCCGCAACTGCCCCCTCTCCGCAGTTCCAACATTTTCGCCCGCCCTCTCCCAACACGATACGGCTCTTTCTCGTGCTCGTTTACTATAGCGGTATATCTCCTCCCCTCTCTTCGCCCCAACTCCCCCCATCCACCGCAAGCGTCGACGTCGTTTTAGCCACTATTCTCCCCCCACTCATCCACCAATCTCCGTCTTCCTCTTCTCCGCCATCATTCGTTCACCTCTCTCTCTCTCTCTCTTTCACACGCACACACACATAGACACAGAATTATCTTGCATAAACTGGCTCCCCTCTGGCCGCGCTGGCAGCGTTGCGCTTCTCTTTTCCCCTCTCGCTGTGTTGTACCGCGCCTCGCCCTGCGCCCGGCCAACCGTCCGTCCTTACGTCCGTCCGACCACGGTGTTTCGATCTATGGTTGTGTCGGTGTGTGTTCCCCTCCGTGACGTTAACCTGGCGGCCCTGAAAACGCCACGGGACCGTTTACGCACCGAATTCGGCCACCATCAACTAGAAATACACGTACGGAGAGTTTTTTTGTTGTCTTTTTTTTTATTCTTAAAGAATTTAAATAGATAAATAATTATTTTAAAATGTGGCGAATATTAGATATGAGAGTAATCATGAATTAGGAATTTTAGTTTATTCAATTTTTTCCAATTAAATTGAAAGTTTGCCCTTTGATTTATTGAAGATTGCAAATTTTTGAGGATTATTATTTCGTGTACAGTGTGTGTGTTTTTGTGTTTCAACTACTCGGTGTGTTGTATATTTGTGCTGAATGCCTTGGTGATCGTTTAATGCCATCCACTTTATCCTCATTGTCACTATTATTCGTGGAATTTATTAATTTAATCATAAAGAAGAGTAAAAGAGAAATGATATAATGGAAAGGAGATAACGTGATGATTTTAAAATTGAGAGAAGGAGAAATTAATTGGAATTTTTGGATAAAAGAATGCGACCGACGGGCGACAAGTTTAACGTGGTAAGGATTTACGCCCTGGCTGCGTCATACATTTTTTTGTTATTACTTTTAGTTTTTATTTTTTTCCAATAAGTGGATATAATGAAATATGACAAGGTACTCCATGTGTCTATGTGTGTGCGTGTGTTTTTTTATTACTCTTCAGACTTTATTCGTGATTATTTGTCATTCTACTGTCTGTCAGAAACGATGGATGCTTCATCTCATCTCCCCCTCTTCACCCCCCCATGACAGTCGAACGCACACATGAAAATTCGTTGCATAGACAATCTTTGCATCTCAAAAACCCCTTTGGTATTTTCTCTCTCATCTTCTATTTATGCTGAAGCAATTGAAAAGTCTCGTTCTTCTTAATCACTTTATTTCTCAGTATTCTCGCTTTTTCTTCGTTTGCAAAATATTAAAATCAAGAATTTGTGTCTCTCTTTCATCTTCCAAATTCAGGGAAAAGAGATGGATTATTCTCAGTGTTTCTTCAATATGTTGAGACTTATTTTTTTGATAATAAGTGCTTAATGTTCAGTTATTGTTTACGTAAACAAGAGAGACAGTGGAAAAAAAGGGGAATTAATAAAAATGAATTTTTAATAATTTTATCCTCAATATCGTGGGACGCGTCGACTACGCCGTCTCCTTGTGCGCGGGTTAGCCAAGCTCTCCTTTTTTTTATTCCCCAACATAAAACGATGTTTCTGTCTCCAGTTGTGCACGTTGACCCGGCGAGTAAACCCGAACAACATCGTTATATCTCTCTTATTCAACTATTATTAACAATAATTGAGAGAAGCGAAAAAATTCGGTTTCAAAGTTCGTTTAATGATTTTTTTCTCTGTGTTTATGACAACGAGTGATACTCGACTCTCAGGTTGGCAATTAATGATTAATTCATTGTTTTCATTAATTAATTAATATCTCATTATTGTTGTATATGGTTTAATTACAAAAAAGAAATGTAGTATTGAGTTTAATGTTTTTGAGTGCCACGAAATGGTGTACGTGTTTACCGACCGAGTGTGTGAAAGAGCGAGTGAGAGCACTGTGTTATTCAGAATGAAAGAGAGGGAGAGGGAATGAGTGAGATGAGGGCAAAATGGTGCTACGTTTCTCTGTGTGTAAAACGCCCTGTGTTTTCCATTCGGACTCCCGCACAGACGGAATCAAGGAAGAATTTCATTTAAATTTCTTCATTTAATTCATATTGCGAGTTTGTGATTAAATATTTGAATGAAGGAAAATTGTGGAAAATTATAAAACATATATATACTCAAAAAGAAAAAAAATAATCTAGTGTTCACAGTTATATTTGTGCTCTATTTAAAATGCAGTGCATTACGGTTATGATAAACTCTCTATAATTTTAAATGTGAATTAAAATTTAGTGTCATTAGATAGTCAAAATGGAATGATTTTGAAGTGAGACAAAGAGCAGTGGTAAATTGTTTATGTGACACGGAATTATTTTTAACGATTATTTAAACGTCGCTTATCTTCAACACGAGAAATGGGGAAAAATCGTTTTTCTCTTTGATTAGAAGCTTTTAAAATATATTCATATATTATTGAACTTGTAGACTGCACCGACGGTGGCATTAATAGAATCAACCAGTACGTATTAAAGTTTCAAGCTAAATTTGTTCACAGTTTAAAAATAAGAAAATAGTGCGTGCATCATTAGAGATTTTCACTGAAGTTTTCGTGCAACGAAGTGTACAGTGAGTGATTATTGTTTTCATAATAAATGCGTATTCCTTTTTTTTTTTTTGGGAAAATCAGTGAATCACTCTCTCTCCTCTATTTGTTGAAATTCAAGGGTTTTTTTACTTCTATTCTACATTTAATTGTTTACTGGTTTTGTTTCAATGACGAATGGTGTGATTGCTAGATGTATTTGATGCTCGTTTAAAGATGGGTGATAATGCATTGAAAATGGTGTGTCCTCGTTGGAGCGTGACGAGAGCGGGTGCGACGATGTACACACAGTGTTGCGTTTGAATTGATATTTTTCCGAGGCTTATATGACTCTCTGGGTGCGTTACAAATGCGTCGGTCTTTTGAGTTTGTTGTATCTGAGAGTTTGAGTAATCAGATTATTCTCTTCTTTTTTTCTCCCTTTTAACATTATTATTTTTGGATGTTTTTTTGTTGAATGAATTCGTTGGGGTTTTCCATCGGATAATAGTGTTGTGGAAAAATCGTTGATTTCATTTAAATTCATGAAATCTTATATCAATGCGTGACGATTATTGTTATCAAGTTTATCGATAGAAAGTGGAGCAATTTTGGAGTTTTTTTTTTTTTCGTTTCAATGTTTATCGAGTGAAAAATGTGATTTTTTAATCATTCAATTTTTTTATGTTTTTATTTTGTAAATTTACGGAAATATTGCGTAATTGAAATTGTGATTATGCTCATTGCGTTACTGTGACATCTGTGGATTATTGATTGTCCTCAATTCCCATCCGTGGAACGAATAATTCAAGTTTTTTCTTTCATTGTTACATTCGCTAACTGAAGGGAGGGAAAGAGGAAGAGAAAGTTTTTCCTTCTCTCAATTGAACTGACGAAGGAAAAATGAGTTTGTGATGACGTACATGGTTTTTTTCGCCCCGTTTTTCATCATTTCTGTGAGTTTAATTTACGTGATTTGTGAATTTTATTGAGTGTTTGCCGACGGATGACTGAAATGTGCAAATTTAGGATTTTTACATTTCTTTTTGAGAGAGATATTATTGAATTTGAATTTTTGCGAAAAAATAGAGTTTCTTTTTGCTGCGGAATCATTCAAAGCGATTTGAAATATTACGGGAGATATTCTGTGTAATAGGCTTGAGGATGATGACGTGGAAGCGTTAGAAAGCTGATGCAATTTCAAATGCCTTGAGAATAGTTTAGAATATTTTATAAAAAGTAAAATTTCATTTCTTCTTCATTCTTTCCAAGTAAAAATAATAGAGGAAAAATACCGGGACAAAAAAAATCTATTGAATTCGCATTAAATAATGACATAATGAGAAATTCAACATTGACTGTTTTCGGTCGACCTTCTTCGTTATTTAGCTGTAATTATCATCACTCTAAAAAGTTTGCTGAATAAATTTTGAAACAAGTGGAGAAAAAAAAGTTTCTCCATTTTTTCTTTTTCATTATTCTCTTTTATTGATAAAAGTAATTTATTAAAACTTGATGATTCCGGATTTTTTTATAACTAATGAGCATTTCATGAAATTAACCGAAACTAATGGAGTTTGCCTTTCAGAATTATTTTCCCATATAATTAATAATTTCTGAAAATCAAAATTCTTCGATTGCACCAACTCACTCATTATTCATTGAATTCAAGAATCTGCTATTTGTGCTGGTGAACGTGTAGTCAATGAATGAGAGGAAACCGTTGAGATGATAAATTGAAAGGGGTATAAAAAAAGAAACGAATGACATGAACAAAAAACAATGATCATTAGTGTCAGTTATCTTGCGAGTACTTTGATCGGGAGTATGTGAACGCGTGTGTGAAAAAATATAATATTTATCAGTGAACGAGAGGAAAAGACTGTTGTAAATATGGCGTAACTCTTCTTGATATCAAAATGGCGTTCGATTAAGCGATATTTTCACTCATGACATTCGTCATATCGGTTATCAATCTTTCAAATACAGTTTAAAAATAATGATTTTTCCCTGTGAAGAGAAAAAATTAGATAACTCAATACTGATTTCTATGGAGTCTTTTGGAATTTATGAGAAATTTTTGGGGTGCTGTTTTTTCCCATAAAAAAAAGTGTCTCTGAAAAAATTCCTTTCAATCTCGCCTCTCGACTTGTTTCTTTTGAGAGACATTTTTATTCTAAATGAGAAATTCTTTTCATCAATAAAAATAGGTTGAAATCTAAAAATGATTTTCACTTCTCCTCTTCATAGTTACAAGTGTCATCTTCAGAACATTCCATATTGTGTACTCCTACCCCTTTGGCTTGAAGCTGCATCCAGGCCACGACACGATCAAAAATACATGCAAACTCGTACTGAAAGGAGTGGGTGGAAAGGAAAAAATAGAGGAGAACCGAGAGAGAAGGCGAGATAAAGTGCGAAAGAGATAGAGGGGAGTGGTACCTTGGCACTCACCAACGGGGTAGAGTAATGGACGTGCCGAAAAATTTTGCGCGCATCCGTGGATACGTTGCCATGTGCCTCAGACGTGAAAGCAAGCGTAGGGCTTTGTTGGGGCTCTCTTTCCCCAATCCCTTTTTTTCCCCTCGTCCCCTGAAAAGGAAAAAAATATATATTTTTCTTTCACAGCATATACTTGGGTTCTCATTCGCCTCTGAAACTCTGGCCCCGTTCTTCTTTTTCATGTTTGGCCGGTTTTAGAGTACAGTATTCTTCCCGGTAAACACGTTCCATCCACGATACATGCAGTTTAATTTCACGGGAAATAGGTATACACTTTCACGAGCCCTTTTTCCTCTACACAAAGAGGATAATGAATGTTGGTAATGGCCTGAGTAGCCAATTCAATATTAATTTTCCAATTTCTTTGAAAAATTCGAGATTCATCTCCCCAATATTGAATTTTTTTTTTTAAATTACGGTGTTTCTAATTTTAGAATCTGTTGGGCTGAAATAAATTGCATTACAGCAATTTCCAACGGAAATTTTCCGCTCCGTTCAAGGGCACTGACAAAATTCACAGAATCCATCAACTTCATTTCCTTTTCCTCCGCCCTTTTTTTTTCCCTTCTTGCACTATTCTTGGGTACTTTTGCACGCAGAAATATATCAAAATTAATTCCAAACTTTTCACAGGATAATTTAACGTTTTACCATTTTTCATGATTACACTATTTCTCTTGTCACGTAAAATTTTGCCTGGCACGTGGGTCGCAGGATGAACGCCCGTGTTTTCTCTTTTGTTCACACTAGGTAGATATACGAGTCACCAAATACCAGCCGACATTGCTGCTATGATATACGTTTACATTAGTCTTGTACCTCGCTTCAACTCTTACACACAACACTTACAAAATTGTCCATCAGTCTCTCTCTTTCTCTCTATTTCTTTCACAGAGTTCACGTGTATTTACACTCGGTCATGTGAACTCGTGTTACGGAACTTGGCTGAGTAATTTCCCGGCCCATGTTTTCCATTGAATTCTCATGTCTCATGTGTTTTTGGAATTCACTGAATTTCCTCAAGAGTCTCTGGTATTTTTTGGAAATTTTTTTGCCTTTCTCTGGTAATTTTAGTGGAAAATTTACCTGGAAACAGAGAGGAAAATTATTTGCATTTTTCAAGAGCTCCATTTGCATAACGTTTTCACTGGATGATGGAAATTTACGTTAGTACTCTATTTTTAATTGGAAAGATGGAGATTTCTTTTTCTCTCTCTCTCTTTTTTAATCTTATTTTTAGAATATCAAATATTTTCTACATGCACTCGCTTGGAATAAATAAGCATGCATATTTTTTTCCTTCAATTAACAATAAATATAAAAAATTAATAAATTTCTCGTATCGACAATTAAAGAGCCTCTAATTCTCGAAAATAATAATAAACGTAGAATTGTTGCTGCCAGAGACTTAACTCATTTCTCCTCCGATTTTCATCCAATTTCACTACAAAAATAACCGGAAATGTATTTCGGTGTGACATGCAGTTGTCATTCTCAAGCAGTTTAATTGATAAATTGGTGGAATTCACTTGTCACGCTAAATGCATCACGCAATTCGTTTCTCTCGATTTTATTCTGAAAATGAAAAGTAAAAGAAGCACCTCATGAATTATCAGCCACATTGAATATAAAAACTCAATCTTCACTGGGTATTTTCATCTCTGCAGATGATCCCAAGCTATTATCGGTTGCTGTGGGAATATTGACTTTTTCTTCTCATCTGCCCCTCTCCACCTCGTTTCTTTTTGGCCTCCTTGCTCTACGCTTTTTTTCTCCTCTTTGCCTCAATTCTACGAAAAAGTAGAGCACTCCCTGAAATAATTTACGGGCAAAGTTAATCCTGGAGACTTATCGCAATTGAAGAAGGGAAAATTATGAATAATGAAAATTGGTCGAATTTATTCGCAGTTGCTACGCAGAAAACTCTGAACTCTTCTGGACAATATCATTTCCCAAAATACTCGAGTATTATCCATTTAGTTGAATGATTTCTCTCTCAACACTTGACCGAATGACCGAATAGTAGAAAACATTGAGGAATAAACGATTCCTCGGTTGTGTGTGTGTGTGGATAAAAAGTGGACCACAGAATCATGAGAATAATAATCACAGGGATTTAAATGTAAAAACGAGTGTACGATTCAAGTGGTACTTGAGACACTTGTGCAGTAAGCAAAAGCTCGGGCTAGTCGAGCTCTTTAACTTTACTTCCCTTTTTTCCCTCTACTTTGAATCCATTTACCTCCCACTATGGCCGTGTTAAAGGGGTCAACGAAATTCTCTTAATATAAACGAACTCTGTTATTTCACTTGGAATTAATATCTCGGTGGAAATTAAAAGAGAAATTGATTTGTCCTTTGAAAGGGAGAAAAAAGTCTTCAATCCCCTGCTGTAACATATATTTCCGTAGTTATATTGAAAGGAAAAAGGAGAACCAATGGAAAATATTTATCCTCATTTCCCGGCAATATCAAGCTTGGGCGTTTGTCCCGGGGTGCTCGCCGCAGAGTAGGTCCAACCAAAGAAGGTTAGAGAGAAAAGGAAGAGGATAAAAAAAAAACGCTGAACTCGGGGAGAAAGAAAAAGGAAATAGAATGGAAGGACAAAAGGCCGCAGGGCGCGCCGTGCGGATCGATCGTGCACAACGATCTATCGCATGGTGGATTCGTAAGGAAAAGAGGCTAGGAAAGCTCGATTTTAAAAATCGTGGAAAATCTGGCTTTCTCCAAGTTGGCCGTTAGCCATCGCTCTCTTTCCTTATAAACTCCCTTTATTCCCTCTATTCTTTACCCCCTCCTTGTCTCTCATCACCACTGCAATCGGCCATTTTGTGTTGGCCTGGTCATCGTCGTGCAATGCAAGAAAATAAGAAGGAACGACGAGAAAAGAGTAGTAAAAAACACAAAGAAACAACAAAATGTAAAATGAAAGGAGTAAAGAGGACACGAAAACCGCCTTGGTTACTCCACGTGTCCAACTACTCCCCTCTCCTTCAGTATCTTCCCCTCTTCTGGTTTACAAGAGACAACAACAACCGGTCTGTAGCCACGTTTGGCACAGAAGTTAACTTCCAAGAGTCGTAAGCTCCCGCGATTTTCCACGGTTCGTCGCTGATATCGACCGCCTTGGCACCGTCAGATGTGTACTTCTCTCAAACCGTCTGGTTTCCTCCCTCCCCTCTCACCCCACTCCAGCCATCTCACCACACCGAAAATCGACCGAGTTTTCGCCCCACTCCATTCGTACTTGATAAATACCGGGTAAAACCGGGTCAAAGGAAAATGTTATTCCAAATTTGGTGAAATCCGTTTCGATCATTAGCGCAAACGTGCAAGAGAGAGAGAGAGAGAGGGAGAGAGAGAAATAAATTAGTATCCGTAAACTGTAATTTTCAATTTTTATTCGTTTGCATTAAAAATTTCTCGTTTACGCTAATGTCGTTTGGTTGAATTTAAATTGGATTCTACATAAGTTCCTCCAAGTTTATTCGATGTTTCATAAATTTGTGAATAAACTTGGAATTTGTGTCTTTAGCAATAAGGGCATTGTATCACCCAGATTCAAGTACTTTCGGATTTCCGGCTCGTTGTTGGACAATCGATAACCCGTGGCCTCGACTATTTGAGAAAGGAGATTCCCCTTGAAAATCTCGTTACATCACAGGAAAATCCAACTGTGATTACATTTTCCAGTTTTTCACATTGTGTGCTAGTGTCCAAGGATTTTTATCGTACTCACGAAAAATTTTCGTTTTGAGCATTCGATTGGTAGAATCGTGACGAGGGTCTCAGTCTGATGTGGTAACGACGTGTCGCACGAACAGACACGTTTTCATTCTATCATCAAAGCCAAGTCTTCCCGTTCTTTCTGCAGTTTCTATCCCACCGGAAGCACAGACGAAAATTATTCGACTCTCGTCCCCATGTCTTGGAGAGATTTTTTTCTTCTCTATCATCAACTCCATTCGTCTGGCGTCAATGCCAAAATGCTTATTATCTCGAAATATTTTGCACGTGAAATGTAAAAATTATTTTTCCGACAAATTCTTCAATTATAATAAAAAAAAAATCAAACGAGTCCCAGTTACATTTGTTTCCCTTGCATTAACGTTATTGCGACACACGAATGCACGTAAAAAAAGTGACGAGAAACGAGGTGGTGTTTGTGTTGTGTATAAAACACTCGTTTCGCAACGAGTATCCATGGAGATACGTATCCGCGTTGTTGAAACGGACGTATCCAACTACCTCCTCATCGTGGGAGCTCACCTACGTATTTACCCACGCTTCTTGCGATCAGAATCGCAAACTCAATGATAAAACTCAAACACTGCGTGTACCGTTATTATTCCTCCTTTTTTTTTCTCCAATTATTGCCAGCACTGTACCTTCAATTCCACTCCATGCTCAGAAATTAAGAAAATATTTGGAGTGATGAAAAAAATAATAATTTCCTGCTTCCGTATTTTCGGAGAAAATACCAAGAGCACATTGACCCGGTTGAAGGTGAAAAAAATTAAAATCATACGTGACTCAGATTATTCATGTCTGAGTACTGTTTTTTTTTTTTTTTTCCTCTTCACTTATTAGCATCAATCCTAGTGCTTCTAATTAGTCGTGAAATGTACGCGTCACTTCATCCTAGCGTTCCACTTTCTGCATGGTTCTTCTAACTGGACGTGCAGTGATTCTCATCTTGAAATATTTGAAAATTACAGTAAACTGTGCAGAGACTCAAATATTACTTCTCTGAAATTATTAAATTTTGTTTTTCAACATTTTAAGATTAAATTAATACTCTAGTTTTTTGGTACGAATTAAGGGGAAGAAACCAATAACGGAGATTCCGCAAGCGATTCGATAAAAATAAATGACTTCACAGGATTTTTATCCTAAACTTTACCTATTTCTACGATATTGTAATCTCGAAAATCCTCCAACTCGATTTTACGATCCAGTGGTAAAGGGGAGTAACTAATTTCCCCATGAATTCTGTGGTACTCAAATATCTCGGCATCTGAGGGAGATGGGAAAAGTTTTGTGGAGTTTTTTGGGGGAAAAATTGGAGCTCAAATGAACGTCTATATGGAAATTACTTTATCTCTCTTGGATTACGAGATATTAATTAAAAACCGAGTGTCAGCGTTTCTTTACCGAGTTGTGAGCTCTTCTTTATTTCGGGAGGAAATGAGAGAGAGAAACATAAGCAGTGCGTTTATGATTTTCAAAACACATGGACCACACACAGCGAAATAAAACGGAGGATGAGAAAAAAAACTCGAAATCATGCAAATGAAAAGAAAACATCTAATTTTTTTAAATATGAAAACAAGTCATGATTAGATGAAAATGGGAAAAAATGGATTATTTGAAGACTCTGCGAATGCGAGAGAGAGAGAGGGAAAAACAACGTATGCACATGAGGATAGTGGGTCGCTCACACACACACACACACATAATGTGGAAGAAAATACGACTGAATAGCCCCATGACAATGCTCAATGTCCGTAAAAGAATCTCTTCTTTATCCTCTCTTTCTCTGCCTTTCTTCTTCTCTCAAGTTTTATTCTTTCGCTTCCTCCCGGGCTTCAAGAGAATAAAAGAAAGGGATTGCTTTGAATGAAAACTGCGGATGCATTTGCAAATTTCACCAACTATTTTTTCAAGCCCCTAAGATACACATAATTCGTGGATCTGTCGTTTTCAATCCACTGAATATCCAGAGGAAATGGGAATTCTTTTATTTTTCCTTTGATTTTAGTTGCACGTCTGGCGTTACCGAGGTCACGCTACTAGGCAGTGCCAAAAAGCACCATGATGTGTGGTAAGAAGCCATATGCTCACACCAATTTGCCATCATCTTCTCTTACTTTCGCTCGTCACTCCCTTTCTTTGTCCTCTAAACTCTTTCTCGTCCTCGCCGGTGGCAACGGAATTTTTTTGTTTTTCAAGTCTTCTGCTTTTTTTTTACTTGTGTTCAAGAGTTTTTGAATGGATGAAAATTAAGGTTGATTCTTCGTTTAAAAAAGTCTGACAACGTTTACATTTTTTTTTATTTCTCAAACGAACAAAATTAATCATCTCCGACTCGAGATACTCCAGAATTTTTGAATGGATTCTCAACTTTATTTATAAACTTTAAAACGAGAATGTAGTTATGTTTTTTTTTTTTTGTAGATAAAAATAGTTTTTTAATGAAGAAATTAATTTGCTCTTGTGGGGGAAACTTTTTAAGTTCATGGAGTAATAACAATTATAAATTGTCTATAATTTAAGAGTGAAAAAACGTGAAATTTTCTGAGGATAAAGGGGAGAAAAAGTGAGAAAAAGAGGGGAAAAAAATATTCAAAAAATTGTCCTTAACAGAATCGAGTGGACTTATTGATAAACGTTTTGAGTTTCGAGGAATCCGTTCTCCATTCAATGAATAACCGGAGGAGTAGAATTTAAAAAATAAATCACATTCGCATACTTCTGCACCTCGTCTCTCCGTTATTCCGCCTTTGTGCCCACGACTTTTTAACCAACACCTGCACAGCCCACATAATGACGTGTATAACAACGACATGGCATACACATACACAAGAAGGTGAACATGAAAAAATATAGGCTGTGGCGAGGAATAAAGGAATTGAAAAAAAAAAAACAATTCGTGGCGACACACCACCTGTGAAGACAAGACAGAAAAACAAAGATATCTACTACTTTTTGTAAAATTAATTTCTCTCGGTTTTTTAATTTTTATAATTATCATAAATAATGATGAATTATAAAAATTCTTGGAATTTCGAAGGAATGCTACAATAGATTGCTTTTGGAAATTTCTCAAAAATTATTTAGTGCACAATAAAATTCAGGAAATGTATCAGACGTTTATATTTTATTATTAAAATAAAACAAGTGCAAAGCTAGAGTCACGTAATGGCAATTAGTGGCCGATGCAAGTGGTAAAAGTTGGATTATTTGTATAGTCAAAGAATTTGTGATATTGTTGGAAGGAAAAGTAAACTAGTGGTATGGTCGAGCCACTGACCTTCCCTCTTTGTGCACCATCTTTTTTCTGTTGTCCTCCCTCTCTTTTTTTTCTATTTATTTTCATTGGATCGATTGGATTACAACACAAAAATCCATGAATTTCGTCAATTACTTTGAAATTAATTTAAAACTAAATATTTTCATTAACTTCTCATGTAAATAATGAAATAATACTAATTTATTTATTTTTATTTACAGAATAACCCTGAAGAACAAGGAGTGGTAGAGCGTCAACAAACGTGGGAGAAAACTGCACAGGATCATGTCTTAGTTTATTGGTGCGCGTGTGTGAAATAAAAATTCCAAGTGAATTATAAGAAAGTAATAAAAATAATAAAATTAGAGAGAGATAGAGGGAAATATTGCGACAAATATTTGAGTCAAATTGGATCATAAAAGAAAATAATTGAGTATCTAGTTTATAGAGATGAATGTAGGTAACGTGATTACATAAAATTCTAATTTTTAATGAAAAAAAAAACGAGTGTTGAGTGTGAAGCAGTTGAAAAAAATTGGGGATGACAAGGAAAAGTGAAAAAAAGTGAATTCTAGTGTTTTCAACTCTTTCACTTATTTCTCTTCATTTTTCCCTTCAATTTTCTACGGCATTCTATTGTAATTTAAAAAAAAAAGTTATAATTAGTAGAAATAATTTGATTTTGTAAAAAAAAAATTATAAATCGTGCGGATGCACGGACGCGCGTGTAAACGCGTGACTATCAAAGGTGCGTCAGAGTGTCCAATAATTTGTGTTTGTGAATCCTCGTGACTTGGGAGGATTTGAAGCGGGAAATTCGTGTTCTTCCTGCTGCGGATGACGTTATTACCGGTGAGTCTATAATTAGTACTAAAATAACCAATTTTACAAGAATATGTAAAAATTTCATAGCTAAGATGAATGTTACATTCTTGATAATTCTTTTTTTTTCAACAATCAATCACAAAACGTTTATTTGAATTTAATTAGCATCTATGATGATGAATATGCAAATTTCATGAAATTTTTCAATTGGGGAGATTGGGGTAAAATGGACATTCTGATTGAACGGTTGGAGATAGCGATTTTCCCATGATTCCATTGTAAAGCTGAGGAAATTTGAGGCGGAAAACATGTGTCGGAATTAATTTTTTCGAGTTTTTCGAAAATTCGATTTTTTCACCCATATTTGAAGGGGTTTACCTTGGAAAAATTTGAAAAAATCACATTTTTGGAAATATCTCCGGTTCTATTTGTCGCAGCGCACTGGGGTCGTGCTTAAATTAAAGGTCTCGTTATTCCCCACATTTTCGTTGAGTTCCCATCGATTTTTATCAAAAATTGAATTTTCTAAAAACTCGAAAAAAAATATTTTCGACACACGTTTTCCGCCTAAAATTTCCTCAGCTCTCCAAAGGAATCATTAAAAAAATTCAATCTCCAATATTTCTCTTGATTTCTCGTAATATACAATTTCCACGTGAGCATGCGTCCATCTTACCCGTTGTGGCCTTTTTACCCCAGCTTCCACTTATATATTTTCCCAGTTTCTCACTTCTCATAATCCGTTTTTTCCCTCTTTTTTTCCTCATTTTTATTTTCATTATAATTGACGACGAATATTAGTCATATGAAGCGTGACTTAGTCAACTCAGTTCACAATGTGCTCTCGTGTCAAAGAGTTTTATGTGCTGATATAATTGATGCAGGTATTCGATCATTATGAATGAATCATACATCCCACATCAGGTACTGAGGAACGTTAAAAATACACATGACAAAGAAAAAAAAAACGTCCACTATCAAATGACTAACTTTCGAATTCATTTTTTTCCATTGTTTACACTCTAAGAAATTCGTCTCATTTTCATAAATAGCGAAAGAAATTAAAATAATCGTAATAAAGTGAATGTAAATGAAATCACTTGGACTTAGAAATGACGTTATTAAAAGAGGGATGTAATTTGTTCTGTTCTCGTGTCCCCCCTTTCCGTTTAAAAGATTTCAATTAAGATTGTAGAAAGGTGGGAAATGAGTGTAACGATTGAAATCAAACTTATCAATATATAAATTTAATGGACAACTGTAATTACCATATTTATGGATGACTTCCTTTCGCAGTAGGATAACCGAGGTCGAGGATCTTTCCGGACCCCGTGTATGATGTAACTTTGGGGCGTAGTAGGGGAATGATGACGTAAGACATTCGCTTGTCTCCTTGGCGCCAGAGTTCACTATACCGATAAGACCCGCACCCTTTTCCTCCTCAAAAAAAATCAATACCAAAGAATCAATTCTTCTTCATTTATTTTTGCGCCTGAAATTGACGCGATGCTAATACAATTAATGTTTGCCTCCCTTTCTCCTCTTTTTTCCACGTCCGTTACTGTCTCAATTACGTAGCATTCTATCGATTCCATTTCTCTTCTTTTGTCTCTCCGGGGGATATAGTCAGAGGCCAAATGAGGGTTGAATGAAAAAGGGGTGGTATCTAAAGAAAGAAGGAAAAAAAAACGACTTTTTAACTGCACAAAGTGTGCGAACGATTTGAAAGAGGCTCGTTGATTTCTCGATTTTTCTACACTTCCCTCATATTTCCAGGTTTTTGCTCTACTCTCTTATTCATTATTTGTCCCTTTTTTACTTCGTAATGTCAACGTCTCTCACCTTCCCCAGTATGTTCAGTCAGACGGTGTATTGTCTTTTGTTTTGGTGAAACTCTGTGTGTCTAGTTTTGCTGACGTATAGAGCTCGAATGTTTCAGGAGATCGATAACGGTTTTCTATATATAAAGAGGGGAACTCTCCTACGCGAATTGTATCGAAAGAGTATAGATATATATACACGTTTTTTTTTAAAAATTATTTTTCCTCTCAGATAACTTCCTGAGTTGAAAATAGATTCAATTTTTTTTATCCATTCGGTTTACCAAAACATACAAACTCTGGATGAAATTTGGAAAAAATTAAAGAATTTAGTGGGAAGAGAGGGAGACAAGGAGTGATTGAGGAGGATGATGATGGTGTTTCAAACTGAAAATTTATCGCTGACGAGATAATCCCAGTGTCGGGTTATTCCTCTTTTAATGCACCATGGGTATGTGTATTCCTTGTGGGCATCTTTCGGTGTATCTCGTTTTCACGATAATTCATGTGCCTTCAAAAATTCACGGTTTAAGTATAATATCCAATGGTGGATAGACGGAAATTGTCCACGAATTTATGATGCAAGCGTGTGCCTTCTTATCCTTGACAATCCGGTTTCTTCATTGGAGAATTGTAATAATTTAATGCAACGTCAACGATGTTAAATTTACCTTGTTACAAGTCACGATGGCTTTTTTCCTCCCTTTCTTGTCTCTAATGATATAACTTTCTGGAATTGGTAGTTCTTTGAATGTCAAGTGATTCAACAGATTACGATGGAAATGGAAATATTTTAATCAAATGTGTAATTAAACATGAAACCTTGGGTTTATTCATGATTATTATTTTTGTCGGTATTTTAGAAAAATAGTTTTTTTTCATGGAAATCATGTGGAAGAGTTGAGGTTATTGACCTGTACATGTGTATACTCATATTTTCGTTTTAAAATTAGAGAGAAACGATTTATTTTTCAATGAATACTGTATTTCGTACGTAACAATTGGGACCGGGATTCGACCTCTCCATTCCACTCAAATCCATACCGACTCATTGGAGGTAATAGATTAATGCACATACTCCACATAACGTGTACACAATCCATGAAGCATCGGAAACACTTGGCAATCTATAATATTCGATCCATTGGTATTTGAGAGTAGAAACTGTGTCGTTGATAGTAGAATAGAGAACGTCCGTTGGTAGTTCCGCTTTAACAAAACCCTGGATGCACAGTATTTTGCCGGAGGATTTTAAGGGTGGACTTTCTTCAGTTACACCCACCCATTCAGGATCAACGAACCGTATAACTTTGCCTATTTTTTTTTTTTCTCATCTTTTTGTGCATTTTTTTCGATTCATTCACAAATGCCTGAATTCTTATTTCGACTATTTCTCGCCATTTTCTCGACCCAATTGTCTTCTCTCTATTGATCGATCTCATTTCCCCCCGATTATAATCAAGCTTCAAGAATAATTTTAATGTTTTTTTTTCATTCCTCTCTCGACTTTAGTGCAGAGTCGTTGAATAGATATAGTTGGTAGTGGAAAGTTTTATATACACCTTGCATTGACTCTAGGGTTAACTATGAATTATTCATTGTGATCGAGTTCCCTTGTCGTCTTTAGATAGCCCCGAGAGAGTGACCCCTCTCTTCCTGCCCCTCCTATTCTCTCTGCACAAAGCAAATTTCAGTGGTAAATTGATTCCTGTCATTTAGAACACAGCAGGACTGTAGCTTCAATCCTTTATCACAATTATTTTCAATATATTCTCTATAATTTAATATTACTTGATTTATTATTGGTTAATTTATTTTTTTTATCATAATAGAATTTTCACAATTTTCAAATGCTTCCACGAATTATCATCCAGACTGCATTTTTCTATTTATCGACAGAATTAGACGAATAATTGGAGGGGAACGAGCGAGTGAGACAGATCAATACATAAAACCGTTATACTTAACGGAATGAAAATGGCAATGGACAATTAATAAACCACAAAGTGTCCATCTAACTGTCAATTTTAATAAGCACGATGTCATTAAGAATTTTGTGAATTTTCAAAATGGCTCAATCCAAACATTATTCATTAGTATTTGAATTTTTAATCCTCAATTGTATACAAAATTAACAAATAATTCGATATTGTCGATATTGAAAGCCTCACATTGATTATTTTAATGAAAATACGAAATTTCTCTTGAATAGCTTTTGTCTTCGCTTTATATAACTCTGCAAAAAGGGTCTAATAATAATCATCTCCAATTCCAAGATATTCATAAATAAAACTACGGAATAAAAAACATTTAATTTCAACCAAATGACATGGCTTGTACGAACGTAGCCAGAGTGCTGTAAAGTTTCCATCGAAGCCCGATACGTAACCAGAAACCTACAAAAGTCATCAACAAACAGAACCCATAAAAAAAAAGGCAATATCAATAATGCACATAGCTCATCGCCTACACGAAATATTCCGATTCCATTTCTATATCCTCCGGGTAAATTCGTATATAGAAATTCCATTTCGTGTAACCATATATACATTTTCCCTCTCCTCATTCTCGCTATTGCTTATTCATAAAACCTCTCTCTCTCTCTCTCTCTCCCTCATTTTTTCTCATTCCTGCTATTAAAGTATGAAAATAATATTCTCCAATCTCATTTATATCGTGCAATTTAAACTCATGTGAATCCTCTGACTTTAACTACTCAACTTTGCATACATAAGATTTATAAATCCAAATAAATTCTATAATCATTGGTATTTGTTGAATGTCACTTAATTATTTTAATCACGATCTTTCTTCTTCTTTTTCAATCCTTATCATTTGTGTGTCCCAATGAAACACAAATCGTTGCGTCCTTACTGATAAAAAAAAAAATTCACGCAAATATTACTCACTCTATCAACAGATATGAATTATTTTATCTTTTAATTTTACTTGATATATAAAACCTTATCTCACACACTTTTACCTGGAATCTCTCCTCTCGGGTCACACAGAGTGCATGAGATTAATACACATTGAGGAAAAGCGAGGAGGCCCCCTCATCATCCATTTGTTACGCTCGTATATATAAAATAATAATAATAATAAATCCGACCGATGGATCTCAGTGTGCAACATCTAACGCTCGTATCATTAACCTACATTGGCCCAATCATCCTTTAGAATCTAAGAGTTAGTGACTGCACGCAACTGTAAGAGGTTTTCATTTCACGTGATACTCAGCCACTTGGAAAAATAGTCGAAATAATCAGGCTTTTTCATACTGTTTTATTAACGCTTTTTAATAATAATTAATAAACTTTATTATTATTAATCACAAACTTATCTGGGGCCTCATTATTTCATGAATTATTTTAATTTTAATTTTAATTTTATTTTAAATATAATAATATTGTATTTTCAGTACATAATGTACCAAGGGTGATGGAGACAGTGGGCAAGCAAGTCCAGGTAGTGAGTGGACTGGGGGTGGGAGGACCTGTAGGAGGAGATCTTCACCATCATCACCACTCTCACCCCCACGGGGGCCACGGACACTCCCTGGTCGGTGGTGCATCAAACCCCACTCGTGTGCAGGCCCAAACACATCAGGGTCAGCCACCACCACCCTCGCACAATCAGCATCTACCAGCGAGGTCTACTCCCGTGCACCGGTGAGTCTCAAAATAATTCAAAAAAACATTATTTTTCAAAATCAAAGGAAAGAGGCATTTTTTCATATTTCATGGATTTCATCAATAATTCAATAGTGAAGTGGTAAGCAAGGTTAAGTCGTATAGGAATACCATGTGCATTTAACCTTGTTTACCACTTCACCACCAAAAAAAATGTTATTACATGAAATTCACTATTAGAATGATTCGATGATAAAATCACTGAGTGAATTCAATAAATACTCAATCATGTCTTCAGTTTCACTTCCGTAGTGTAATTGCTCTAGGCTCTTTTCCGTTGACTCGTTAGAATTTCCTGCGAGAATATTACATTTCGTCACACAGCAATAAACGATGAATGTTACAAAGTATCGTATTTTATATTCCAATTCGAAACGATAACTCGCATTCTCAGTTGCCTTGAAATACAGGAAAGTTTTTTTCCACAAGTAAAGCATGAATTTTTATTTATTTTTATGTAAAGTGAATGTATGAGAAAATTTTAAATCTGGTAATTAATTATCTTGAACAATTTGAAGGAATGAAAAATAGCAATGTTACTTTTTCCTGATTTAATTAGAATTTGTTTAAACACAATTGTCAATTTTTCCTTTTTTTTTTTCCTCACTTTCCGGCTTCAGTTAATTAGCATTAATTGAATTTCATTGTTTAAAAAACTCAAGGCTTTTTTCGGTTGTATCTTGAAAAATCAGGAGATTAGATTCAAATTTATGATTTCCTCTGAGTGAACAAAGGCTTTTCTTTTGCTCTGATTCATTATAAAAGATCTCATCATCATTTGCACAAAAAAAAAAAGAAAAGAAATTCACATTGAAATAATAAATTAAATTAAATATTTATATAAATTTAAAAATACTGTAAAAATAATAATTATCCGAAATTCGCTAATATTTATCGATCTCAAGAATTCTAATAAAGTCGACGACCCTATACGATTCTGAAATTGTGTCATGGTGGTCACGGCCATGGACATATATATACATTATACATACACATTGCCACTTCCACTGATTTCGTTATTTCAAAGAGTGGGATAAAAAACGGAGCAAGTTTGTAACGGCCACCGGTTGCGAAATATTCACAAATCTCACTTATGCTTATGTGTGCCACAATGTGTGTGATGAATACCATACCACATAAACGAGAGGATTTATTCCATTTTTTTTCTGTTTCTTATTAAAATCCTCAGCCACCATTATTCACGTACTTTATGAATTTCTGTGAATTATCAATGAAATAAATCTTTCACTTTTGATGGAAAAAGTGAAATTAGACTAATTTTGTGGGTACATGCTCTTGAACTACTTCCCGAAGCTTGAATTTCTCTTTTCTGTCGATCGTACATAGGAAAAGTTTTCTAAAGCTCATTTACGGATGACCCTTCACGCGATTTTCTACAATGAATCCTCAGAAAAACATAATCTCAACTCGTAGAGTAATAAATTAGCACAAAATCCATAGAACCTCAGTAAGTTTGAATGCAACGAAAATTTCAATGTAGTTTAATTTCCCAGTAATTTATTATTCACGAATTCATTTGAATTATATTACCAATTGTCGATAATACAGATTTATATTCTCTCTTTTCCATGATTCAATTAAAGTTTAATTTGAATAAAATTCAAATGAAGTAGAATTGAATTATTTGTATCAAACAATGGGGCTCCGGATGGAATTTCTCCTTTTTTTTTTCCACATTGTTGATTATTTATAGTTTCCGAATAATTTTAACACCCAACTGTGTTTACAATGACGATGAAATTAAAAAAAAACACACGACCTTGGTCTCGCACATTTGTTTATCCTCATTATTCAAATTGTACACTTTGCGATTCACTGTTTACCTTGAATTTTACGTTGAGTCATAATAAAAATGATGAATTTTTGCCTATGAAAATAAATAATGGAGGGAGGAATTAAGGAACTTGTGAAAGTAAGAATGGACATAAATATAGCAATCAAGAGAATCTAAATAGTGAAGATGTATGGGCCATAAAGCCTGAGGGCAATCAGTATGTCTTTCAAATCACATTTCTCAACAAGTTCCTCAGATCAACATTATTCTCCTTTTTTCCCGTAATTTTCCTCTCTCTCTCTCTCTATCTTCTACACCTATTCATACGCGCATGCGCATGAAATAGTTACAAGAACGTTGGACCCTGTATGGAGTGCCTGCTACCTGTCGATCCTAACCTCAAACGTCAATGCGCATGTTTTTCTAACCTATCGCGTGGCCAAATTCATTAGTGTGTGAGAACTCCTCTTCTCCAATATAGAGAGAAAATAATAAATAATATATATGTATATGGAGTTTACACATGAAAAATTATTCTCCATTATCTCCCAAATGGGAACAATTACCGTTAATCATCCTCATGAGGTGGAATAGTATTTCTTGTGATTAATTATTTGAATTTATTTCACATTATCATTTGGAAATGAAATCGCCTATTGGAATAACAAGTGTAATCGAAGAATTATTATTGACATCATCATTATTCAAATTATGAAGTAAGTCCTTCATTATTTGTCACATTATTATTTATTTAAATTTTGTTTGAAAATATAAGTTTTTTTTTCATATTTCAGAATAATTAGAATGTTTTTACATGGTAATGTCTCTTTTTAGCTACTTTATTATCTGGGAAAATTTCCAAGTGAAATAATGCTTGATTCACCGAAAACTTTTGTATCCAATTAAGTTTCATCCATTCTAACTGAGCTCCACAACATAGGCCAAGTACTTTGAATAACTTTTTATCGTCTACTCTCTACTTTTTTATTTCTTTATCTCGTTTCCTTCCATGCTTGTGACAATTCAAATTGCTATAACTATGGTTTTCAGTTAGTCAACTTTATTGGCACATAGCTGGACGTGAGCTCAGCCAAATCGAATGTACAATACTAATCATTGGGATAAAAAGAAAGAGTGCTCTATTCCCCTCTACTTTCGTGTGAAAAAAGAAAGTTTCGTGATTGCATACTAATGCACAACCGTGACTCGTTCATTTTGGACATTACTTAAGAATAATGACTTCAAGGTTTTCGTATTGTTTCACATTGTATTCGCGTGATTTAGTAAGGAGGAAGACGAATGGAGTCCAAAGTTTCAGCTTTTTCATGATTATCCCTGAAACTATTAAATTTCGGAGAATTTGTGAAACGATCTTTCTTCTCAAACACGAAATCACGTACAAAAATGGAACCGACGTTCTTCAATTGCACTCAACAATCTCCCTCGAGAATTAATTCTCATGACTCTGGTACTCATTGAAATTCTCCAGAATACAGAATTAATCTCATAAAACATATGTCCGACTATTTGAATCGTGATGAGTCATATTGCCCATAACCTATCTCACATTTTAGTTAAAACCAATTTAGAGCAAAAGACCGTTCTCAACCGGTATTTTAGTTAGCCGTGAAGAGTTGTTGGGAAATTTCAGTGGTATAACTCCCGCGTTGTTGCGCGCGCTTACACATTTACAAATACAACTACATGTAAACAAGTATAGTCTGAGTATAGAAGTACTCTAAAAACATGATTCACAATTGGCCCTCCTCACTTCGTGCAACAGCTCTTGCATCCACGGCCTCTAAACTCCATGTCTCAACAATAAGCCAACCCCACACATGCACAAGTACGTGCAAAATCCACCAAACAACTTTATCGATCTCTCTCTTTTTCTCCTCATAGCATTAAATAATTGCCATCAGTCTTCCTTACTTTTTCCTCAAACTCATCATCATGTATCCTCATGGACTCATCAATTGACAACAACATCAATGAAGTCCAACTGAGTTCATCGATAGTGCACTATAATTTTTCCTTACTCCGTAATTGTACGTAATTCCTCTTACATTTATTTGTCCACACACAATGGCCTTATCTCCATCGTTTTATAACTCAACCATACACACATGCATGTACACATGTATTTCTAAGTCAAGGGTCGGTTGAGGTGATACGCGCCTGACAGAGAGCTCTGAGGAAAGAGACACGGCCAGTATGGTGCGCTTTCACAAGCCAAGTGGGAGGGGGTCACCGACCGTTACGTCATCAACGACGAGTAGTCGGTCGCGGGTAAAGGAGTAAGAGAGAGAGGGACAGTCCGAACGACAAGTTAAGCCCCGACATTGCTCACTGAGTCGTCGTTTTATCTTCCCCTCTTGCCTCTTCACTCTGTCTCATCACCAAATGCTCAACTACTCTCTGGAGAATCAACGAAAAAAATACATTTTAACGAGGAGCAATGCACGACAATTTATTTTTCATTTACTGCCTTTATTATTATTATATTTCTTGTTTCGTTAATTTCTTCATTGTCTCATTTTTGTTTTAACACTCTTTTTTTTTTTAATAGACGTACATATGTGTGTGTGTGTACTCAGTGAGCGAGATAATTGGAGCATGAGAATGAAAGACAGGCGAAGTTGTTAAAGGGCGAGCAGAGAAAAGGGGGAGGTGAGGATGACGGTAAAGGGGAGCAATCGTAACGGAGCAATAACGCGAAATTGGATAGCAACGCCACGACTAATCCATCATCCGTAGCTTTCGTGATCGGGTACATCGACCTTTCTCTCACCCATGGAATTTTCCGGATAACGCTCCTACATATTTTTCCCTCCGCTCACCTCATCCCAATCGTGCCCACTCTCATTCTGTCTCTCTCGCCCGTGTTGTCACGTTTCAAGACGAGCTTCGATTATCGATTATGTCTCCGATGACAGGTGCGGGAAAGTCCACGGTACCTATATCACATTCCGTGCTTTTTATTTTTTTTATTTCCACTTTTTGTAATCATTTTTTCAACCAACGTGTCAAGGCAGGTGCGGGTTATAGCATCAAGGGTGAAGAGAACCTTCATGAGGCCAAAATCTGCATAAAAATTCCCCTCTTCTTTATTCTCTTTCTTTTTTTTTCAAAACATCCAAATGTATTTTATTCCTCTTCCTCACATGATGTCGCAGCACTGACTTATTCAATGAGCCAGACGATGCACTTAAAAAGCTAGAGCAGCCTGCTACATATTTCATTGAATTCAAGAGACTTTCGTAATTATTGATTACTTCTGCATTTAAACAATGTAACAAGATATTATTAATAGCTCTGAGTTTTTTACTTGCATCGATTCAATGCTAGTTAGTTTTGATTGATCGCAAAAGTGTATTGAGGGACATTGTACATGGGTGAAGGAAAAAATTAAAAGTAGAGATAACGTGATTGAAAGTATAGAACAATTGAGTTTGTTACAGTATTTTTTTTATCGGACCAGTGCATACTGGATCCATTAAATTCTCCGGATTTATTGAATTTCAGTTTTTATTCTTCCATCATCTGAATCTCTTTTTTCTATTGGCTTCTATTTTTGAGTTTCTCTTGAAATACCGGAAGTCCATAATGACCACAATGGTCTTCAGCCTACACAAATTGTATATTAACTATTCTTCTGCAAATTCAAATGCATAAAGATCATGCAAACCTCTCTACTATCAAATTTCCTGCGAAAAAATCATATAAATGCATTTATTTATTAAATGCAGAGTGAATGAAATGTCTTCAGCCCCATTTTTTTAAATTTTCACTTGAATTATTCATAAAATACGTTTTTTGCAATGAAGAATTGAAGAAGGTACAACGTTGCACGTTGCGATGTGGCAACGTCGTGCGAGTGAAAAATCTCCAGTTCCCTCCGTTCATTGTGGCTCACACACACACATACACACAAGTGCAATATTTTTATACAAACACTGAAAGACGAATAGCACGGAGAGGGGCAAAAGGCGCTGGCGCATTTCAGCTTCACCGCAGGCCACGTGCCTCAAAACTGGCGCTACTCTACAGCGCATATGCGCGCGCAACAAAAGACTGCCATTATGCTGTTGCGTGTTAACCAATTGGATTCAACCAGCTTCTGCGCATCCTCACTTTGATTTGTTACTATTTAATTCCCCCTCTACAACTTCAGAATTTGATTTTATAGATGTTGAGAGTTGGCGCAAAACTCTAATGTTGCCTGGGTCATTCCCGGTTCCTCCGGTTTTTTTCCCCAGACTTCATCCAGTTGACCACTCTCTTCAATGCTACCAAAGTTAAGTTAGGGAAAACCCATTTCTTCCTCCCTCTTTCATTCTCAACAATTACCGTTTCATGTTCTCTCATTTTCTCTTGGCCATGTCGACTCTAATTCCCCATCTATGACTCTTCCCTTTTCCCCTTATTCAATACTGGCTACTGATTTCCTATCTCGCTATCTTTGTTCAGAGATTTGGGTGAAATTACATTCGCTAAAGCATGAACATTCATTAAACATGGCTAGCATAATTTGGAATCGTTGGGATTCGGTGGGCGATTCTTGTTACGTTGACACTCCTTTGATGGTAAAATTCATCAATTTTTTCATTAGTCAATTTCGAGGTAATTCGAGACATTCAAATACCCTGATTTAACAAATTCCGAGTTTTTTTTTTATCTGAAACTTGAATTTAAATCATAATTATTTCAATTTCATGAGACTGAATGAATTCCCAGGAATTGTTTACTCTGAATTTTTCGAGTTAATCAACACAAACTGAATAATTAGGTGAATCCATCTGTTATTATTATTTTTTCTCATTGCATGGGAGAGAGAAATGGAGAGAACCATATGATATCATGAAAACTCGCCGCTGGTTATTTTTTTAAAGTAATTTCAACAAGTTCGGATTGTATGATATCGTATCTCATGCAATGAAATTTGAATATCCCTATTTTTTTTCTCATTTCCTCTGTTCTCTATAATTCCGGGAAATAAAAAATTCTATATTTTCAAGAATGAATAACAAAGAGAGTTCCTAAAACTTGATAAAAATAAAAAAAAAGCGTTTGGCAATACGAGACGATTTTCCAGTGTATATATACACTTGCAATACCTCATACATTCTTCTCACGTGTTTGGGCGTTTGCGCGAGAACTGGGTGCAAAGTTTATCGGGTCGGGTCAACCGAATATATTTGCGCATCAGCGAGACATCTCGGCGCTTGTGTTACACAGTATTTCACTAGGAAGAGGAGAATAAGGAAATTCAGAGAACGTAGTGAGATGAATCTAACGTTTTTACACATTGCACAAGAAATTTATTTTTAGCTTCGTATATCATTAGATTTATCTCTCGTAAAAAAAAAAATAAGAATGGCCCATGGGGTGGAAAAATCTCATGAGATAAGTCGATCGATGCCTGTGAGCGTGACTCACACGTGAATCAAAGTTTGCCTCAAAGAATCCCTCTTTCTCTTTCCGCATGACGTGTGGGTGCCGATAAGCCTTATCACCCTTTCTTCCACTAAAACAGACAAAATCATTAAGAAAAAATGAATGAAAAAAAACCTAATACATTCCCAAGCATTTGGATGCGGTGAAATCAAACCCTCATACCCAATGAGAATACGAAAATGCCGCCCTTTCATCGTGACGATAAATTTACATTGGCCATGAGGTTATTATCATGGAATTATCTCTCTCGGTAAGATAATTGCCAAGTCACTCCCAATGTGAATGCGTGTACAAGTCACTGGACTCCAGACTATACGATTACAAATTTTGCCCTTTCATTCCTCATTTCATTATTTTTCCTCAGTTTATTTTTCCCCCCTTATCTCCTTGTCTATCTGCACTTTATTTTTTCGCTCCGTTTTCACTCATTTCTCCCTCCTCATCGGGATCATTGACCTTTGCCTGGCCCCAGACGCAGGTGCCGCCTTGCTATGTACTCCTTTGTACATACATCCAATTATATATATACACAATACACATAAACACCCGGTGCGCCTTCGCGTAACAATATTCGGGGTGTGGCGCGACCTTCAAAGACAATAAAGGTCACGCGCGACAGGCCACGTGAAAGCACCTACGTAACGAGGGGAAGAGTTGGAGAAAAAAGAATTGGGACAGAATCATTTCAATCAGAAAATAACTGGAGTATCCATTGCTGCAGAATGATACGGTTATACTTGAATTCTCCATTTATTCCGAATTTCACGTGAATTTTTCCAGTCTCTGTACAAAACCAAACTGCATGCCTCTATTAAAATTATTATTATTCTAGTTTCTCATTTAATTTGGGTCATGCAAATTATTCCCACTTTCAAAAGAAATGAGACTGGATAGATGAGTACTGAATTATGATGATAATTATTATTATTATGGCTCATTAGATTTTTAATAAAGGGCGAATGCAAGAGGGTAGAGAGAGAGAGGAGTTTGGATAAAAGCCTATAGGCGAAATTTAATTTGCTTTTGTGATGACTAATAATGGATATATTCATTATTATTTTTTCATTCTGTTCTCCTCTCTTTTTTTTTTCTCTTTCAACGAACAAAATTTGAATGGGGAATTAATTGGGACTGTGTTCAATTAAAAATATACAAGTTTCCATTGAATCCTCTTTGAATTAAATGGCTAATTATTTTTTTTCTGTTTGTTTCAGTCCAACACAGAATTACATTAATATCAAGAGCAATAGTCCTGTATCACCTAGGACTGTAGCTGGCAGCAGTTATGTACAGGGCGGTACTGGTACACCGTCTGGTGGTGGTGCTGTAGGTCCACCAGGTTCAGCTAGTGGAGTACCACCAGGTTCAACTGGTGGTGTTACTGGTAATCCTGTTGGTAATTATGTTACTGTACCAGTACCAAGTGGCCTGAGATATGTACATGCTTATCCACCACCGCCTCCACCACCGTCTGCTCCTGTCAATCAGACACCACCACCACCGGGTGCTGCTGCTGCTTACACCAGGGATCCATACAGAAATGCCACATCAAATGTATGTATATTTATTTCATATTTTTTTTCAAGAAAAATTAGAGAAAATTTAAAAGTTATTGAGTTTAAAGTTCATTATATGTCTTGGCTCAAAGGTGCTTCATTAAAATTTTCATGTCTGAGATAATTGAGAATTTAATTAGAATTAATACAAATATTTGATTAAGTAAATTATTCACTTGAAGCTTTAATTTTCCCAATGCACGTTAACTTCCTTCAATTTCTCACAAAAATTCTCTTTATTCATCTCCAAAAATGAGAGTCATTAAAATTAATAAAATTAAATGAAATTTGAATTTCATTTAATTTAATTGAAGAAGCTAGATTCCTCAAATTTATTAATACGTAATAACGTAATAGAATTAAAATTCAGAATCATTACGACAGTGGCTCGTAAGGCCACGACTAATAGAAGCGGTGCTACAACGTGCAAGACCGCGTGGGTGGGTGAAAGTTGTCCTGCCCCGTGTGACTTGAAACCCTTCTCCTCTCTCCTGCGAATCACGTTCTCCATTTAACTTCCCCTCTTCCTCTGTCACTTGATCGTCGTGGTGTCCGTTAGCGCATCTTGGGGAAACTTTCAACCCCCGAGGAATCTTCTCTTTTCCCCTTATTTTTTTTTTTAGAGTGAAGGCTCTATCTAGAACACGGTCAACTCTGTTTTTTTTTTCACATGTTTCATGCCAATTTACATTCCATTCCGTTTAGCAGAGTGAATAGACTCTTGAAAGGATCCACTATACTTTCTCATTGACAGAATAATTATAAATGCAACTCTTCTTTAATAAAAATGTTTTTTGTTCATTCATTTATTCGAAATATTAATCTATAAAACTTGGGAATTTATATTCATGCATAAAAAGGCAATTATCAACTGAGTCCTCTTCAAATAAGGAATTCTTCCATTCTCAATAAAAAAAACAGGATTTTAATATTGTTTGTGGAAAGCTATTGATTATAAAATAGTTCCTAATTGATGGGAATTGAAAATTTACAACTATCTGAATCTCCTGCAATTTCATGGTTCGATTCTATTGAATTGTCTGACCGTGTTACGATAAAGTGCAATTCATATGTAAATTGAAATTGGAAAAAAGTGAGAATTCATCTGCAAACGGATTTTTGGGAATGAAACCATTAAATTATCTGAATAATATTGAAATATTGTAAATCAGTGAATTTTCAAGAATAATCCAGGATTTTTAATAAATAAAAAGAGTATGGAATTTTTTATTTAAATTTTTCATTGCAAATAGAATGAAGACCGTTATTTTTCTTAATTTCATAGAAATTCGCCTAGCAGCTCTGAATAACTGAATAAAATTTAAATAACAAAATTCGTGAAAGAAGAAAAATGCAAATAAATAAAATAAAGAAATCAGTTGAATTTCGCGTGATTCACGGCAATAAAGTTGATTCATCAAAAAAAAATGCCTCGTGGGTGTGTTCCAAAGTCTCAGTAACGATTATGACGGTTTGATCGTTATTTCGTCTCTTTACTGTCTTTATTTAAATGAACTTCAACACACAATTCCCATGTGTCTGAAACTACAAAATAAGTCAATAAAATTTTTTTTATTGAAAGACAGTAAGCTATTACATGCATTTATTTGTATTAAAATTTTTTCAACAATTTTTCCTCAAGATTTCGGAAATCAATCGTAGATTAATTTAAATACATCTCATAAAGATGACGCTAATTTATCAGCCCTTTATGTTCATGAAATTCCCTACAAAAAAGCTCTATTAAAGTTTTCCTCTAAATCCACTCGTTCCAGAGATATCCCCGCAATAATCCACAATTTTCATCAATCATCTCCTTTTATTACTTCTTCTCTTAAAGATCTCTCGGAAACTATTGATTTTACGATAATATGCAAAAAAAAAACGGTTTTTGTAGTCCATAAAATTGCAAAAAATACCTCAAGCTATTTTTCCATAAACTCCCACGTTCCAAAGATATTCGCATTATGAGGAGTATGAAATTTTTCAAATTATCTCTTTTCATGATTTTATTATCGGCTCGTGGGTTGGAATGTAGAAGGTTGGATTTTTTTCTACTAAAAATCACTATTTCTTTAGTTCCTTGGAATTTTTTAAATTTCTTCATTGACTGAATTATTTCATTTTTAATAATTAAACTCTTAATTTCAGGTATCGGAGAGAGTGGCGATAAGTGTCAGCAGTAGTCCAGTATCACAGGTTGGAGTTGGTGTTGGTGTTGGTGTTAGTGCTAATGAGTATCCACAAAATAGCCGGGGTGACCGTCCACGAATATCACTATTACCACAATCATCAGTAGCACCATCGCCATCGCCAACAAATGCTGATTATCATGTTACAAGTAATAGAAATCAACGGGTTCTAATGCCAATACTTTCGGCTGAACAATATGGTAGACCAGTGGAAGTGGCGACGCTACAGGAGGCACCGCCGTTTAAAAAAATACGCCTTGGTCCACCCCAAACACAGCCACAATGTCAAACAATTTCATCAGCTGATACGTGTATTAAACAGGATCATGTACAGTTATCTCAACCGCTGAGAATAGATACTCGGGTAAGTTGCATTGGATTCTTCTTCATTCTATTGCCCTAATTATTTTTTTAATCATTTGATAAATGTCGATTCTCAATCTTTAATTTAAAACGATTGAAGGGGAAAAAGTTTCGAACAAGAAAAATTGCTCTTTTCAACACGAACGAATTCAATACCAAGTTTTTCACATTACTCAATTATTTACAGAGTTATTCGTGAATTCGAGAAAAAATCACTTTACTCCGATTCAAGCAATATCAAATATCTTTGTAAATAATTTGAACGTCAATTGACAATTGTATACTCTAGAATCACAGAAAAAAAGAGCCATCACTTTTTAATTCTCTATTTATTCATTCTTTTGAAAATTCCACTTCACTAAGAACTGGAAAATCCTTTAACATAGTAGAATGAAAGGATTGAATGAGAATCTGCCTGTGACACAACAGGATTCACTGGAATTTTTCCATTTCGTTATAACAAAATGAGCTTCAGATTTCAAGTGCTTTGGAATCTTCTTTTCAAAAGCCTCTTTCAAGACTTTATAATTTTTTTTTCTGTCCTCTTGGATTCACGCATGGCTTCCTACAGAGAATTACGTTGAAAACCAATTGTGGATCAAATATTATTGTAGTCATGTGATTCAATTTAGCCTCATTTTTTTTATTTATTTGAAATTGATGTTGAAGAATAATGCCTGATCAATAGAGGACGATTTCTACTTGTAAAAATTGCGGCAATGCTTCGCCACAGTCGGTACGACAGTTTACCCCGTCATCCCCTGTTGAACATTGATTTTTAACCCCTGAGAGCTCACCTAGAATTCTACTTTACCACTCCTTTATGAAACAAATCCGTAATTGATATGATACCGATAATCAATTATTTAATGATTAATAATATTTTTTTTAGCCGACTGCAGGAGCATACACACCACAAACCGAGGCAATATCACCAACATTACCAGAGCCAACAACTCAGGAGGATGCACAATTTCGTGTTACTAAAGATGAATTACTCCAACAAATTGGTAAAGTTGATCGTGAAATTGCGAAGAGAGAGGGTGAAATTATGACGCTTAGAAAGAAACTAAAAGCATTGGAGGAAACGGCGAATAAACCCATTGAGGCAAGTGGATTGAAACGACCGGTTGAAGAACAGTCTCAGCAGCCAAAACATCAGTCATTGGCACAGAAAATTTATGCTGAAAATAGAGTAAGTTTGGGTATTTAATTGCAGAGATTATTTTGGAGAATGTAATCGTTAGGCAAGAGTTTGAAGATTAATTGCTCATTTATTTCCACAGAAAAAAGCGGAAGAGGCGCATCGGCTATTAGATAGGCTAGGACCCAAGGTAGAATTGCCGTTGTACAATCAGCCGTCAGATACAAATGTCTATCAAGAAAATAAAACGAGGCATCAGACTTGCATGAGAACACGACTGGCTGCTAGATTACGTAGAGAACACTCGGAACGTGCTACATTACATCGTCAACAATCACAAACTTATGCCATACTTGTTCAAGAATGGCATCGTAAAGTTGAAAAACTTGAATCAGCACAGAAAAGAAAATCTAAAGAAACGAAAAATCGTGAATTCTTTGAAAAAGTATTTCCAGAATTGAGGAAACAGAGAGAGGATAAGGAACGTTTTAATAGAGTTGGTGCTCGTATTAAAAGTGAGGCTGATCTTGAGGAAATTATGGATGGTCTTCAGGAACAGGAGGTATTTTTGTCTATCATTCTAAAATGGCGTTTTAAAATCATTAATTTTCTGCAATTCAGTG
The DNA here is from genome assembly GCA_963565655.1 of Aleiodes testaceus. Lineage (NCBI taxonomy): Eukaryota > Metazoa > Arthropoda > Insecta > Hymenoptera > Braconidae > Aleiodes > Aleiodes testaceus. The sequence goes on from OY751412.1 coordinate 4,854,987, forward strand.
ATAAAATATTGAAATACTGTTTCGATTATTGAGTGAATAATTTTTGGAACAAATGATTTATCAATATTTATCGAGAGACATTTTTTTCTGTACATAATTCGATTATTTGTAAAAATGTCTCTTGATAAATTCATCATGAATTCATCTTCTCTCATTATTTCACTGAATTGAGAAATTTCTTTTCATCGAGGGTTTTTTTTTTTTTCTTCAAGTCCTGAGTAGAAAAAAATTGAGTCAGGCAATAGAAAAAAGAAACTGAAGAATATTCATTTGAATTTACGTGTCAAAATTAATATTTAACTACAAACTGCTTTGGATATTACTCCATTTTCAAATGAATACTTTTTCAATTTGGTGGGAGTTTTTTTTATTATGGTAAAAGTGAAAAGAAAGAGGGCACGTTTACTATATACTCAATTACACTGTGCAGTAATCAGCCTTATCTTCCATCCTATCATTCCATTATTATTCCTTATCTCTTCCTCTATTGCAATTACTACTACCAACTAACTCGCTTTTTCAAAATTATTGTTTTTAAAAAATTTCTGCATAAATAATTCGCATTGCTTATGAGCCATTAACAATTTTTATTTAATAATGGAACAAAACTACTCTTCGCTTTTTTATACTCGTCTTAATTTATTTATTATTCGTGAAAGCTTTTGTCCAAATTAACATTCTCAAATGACATTATTACATGTTAATTCATCGTGTGTCGTCTAATTAATAGGATTTTCAAAAGAATTATTGTTTTTTTACAAATCCGCATTTTATTTAATTTGAATTTTATTCACTAACACTTTTAATACAGTTTTTTTTATTGCTGGAAAAATATTTTTCTATAATCGGGAGATTGTGTGCATAGACTTTTGTGCCATTGGACAAGAACAGAGTGAGGATAGCTTCAAACTGGAACATTTATTGGACAAAAAAAAGTACTTTCCCCTCTGGAGAAAACGAAAAGAAAAAAATCAGTGGATGAAGTATTTCGATTAGGCTTTGAAATAGAAGAAAAAACCTCCTAGGTTTATGCATAACTTGATTCTTACTAAATGCATTGCTGAATTATCTTCTTTTTTTAATTTCTTTAATCTTATTGTTTTCTTGTATAGAAGATATACGGATTTATACATATATTATTTTTACACTTTATCGTAATGACTAATTTCGCGGATGCTTCAATGGAAGATTCCTTTACTACCTTTACTGATTCCCCAGGAAGAAATATCAGCTGAGTTAAAAAAAGCAATTGCTACCATGCAGGTTAGTAGCTTGCTATTCTCTCTTTTCACTTTATTTTGTTTTCTATCTCTAAATTTATTTATTTTTCGACTCATTGGAAGTAAAAGTTACATTACATGAAGAGAATAGAATGTGAAAAAAAATGATGATATCAAATTTAATTTCATTAATGTTTATTAATCCTTTTTCTCTCTTTTTTTCCGCCAACTTTGCATTACAGATGGAGGATAAGAAGATGCGCTCGTATGCTGTTATCCCGCCACTTCTGTTGGATACCAAACAGAGGAGAATTGCATTTCAAAATAGAAATGGTTTACTTCAACCAGAGGAATTAGAGGCACTACACAGTGAAAGAAAATTGATAAATGTTTGGAGTGCTGTTGAGCACGAGTTGTTCAAAGAAAAATATTTACAGCATCCAAAAAATTTTGGAGCAATAGCTCAAAATTTAGAACACAAATCAGTACCAGACTGCGTGCATCATTACTACCTCACTAAAAAAGCTGAAAATTATAAACAATTGTTACGGAAATCGCGACAAAGAACGCGTAGTTCTCGAAATAATCCTAACAATAAGGTATGTATATGAATATTTTTTGTGTAGGGGAAATTGGGGTAAAATGGACATTCTGATTGAACGGTTCGAGATAGTGATTTTCTGATGATTCCATCGAAAAGCTGAGCCGATTTTACATATGAATCGAGTGTCAAAATGGATTCTTTTTAATTTTCAAAAATTCGATTTTTTCACCCAGATTTGAAGGGGTGTGCCATTTGAAAAAATCACTTTTTCGGCGAGATCTCGGGTTCTATTGGTCGTAGCTAAAAAATTCCGATTCAAGGTGAAAGGTGAGCTCATTGGCGATGAAGTTATGTAGTTCTAAATTTGAAAATACGATTCTTTTGAGTACTTATAGTGGAAAAACTGATTTTCAAAAGACACTCCAAAAGTACTTGAAAAAATCGTATTTTCAATTTTGAAACCACATGAATTCATCAATAAGCTCACCTTTCACCTCGAATCGGAATTTTTGAGCTACGACCAATAGAACCAGAGATATTCTCAAAAAACTGATTTTTTTAAATTTCGGCAAGGTAAACCCCTTCAAATCCAGGTGAAAAAAATGGAATTTCTAAAAAATTGAAAAAAAATATTTTGGCACATGATTTTCATCGGAAATTTTCTCAGCTTTCCAACGGAATCGTCAAAAAAAATATATCTCCGATATTTCTCTTGATTTCTCGTAATAAACAATTTCAAAGTGAGCATGTGTCCATCTCACCCCTTGCGGTCTTTTCACCCCATCTTCCCATCTATAAATTCTTTACCTCAACTAATATATTCAAAAAAATTTAATTTTCAGGTAAACAATAGTAATTCTAGCATTGGACCGATAGATATATTAACAACAGGTGTTACAACGAGACTGCAACGTGAGCAACAGCAGAAAACCCAAGAGAATCCCCAAAATAATTCAACATCAACTACTACCTCGTCAAGTACAACTACTACAAATACACAATCAACAGCTACAACTACATGTACACCATCAACTACATCTACCACTACAACAGTAACAACAACAGTAGCAACTGCAACAACATCAGCAAATTCATCACAATCTAGTACAGCATCAACAACTAGTAGTAGTAGTAGTACAACGAGTGATTCTGGTATCATAACAACTGCTGCTTCCGTCCAGAATACAACAACAACTACGACGAGTGTATTAACAACATCCACTTCATCGAGTGCCAAAGAGGCGAGAGAAGCTAACAAAGAAAATAAAGAAAATAAAATTGATACTAAGGAGACACTCGTTAAAGATATTAAGGAGGAACCCAGTGGGGATTCTGCAACGGGGAAAGACAGTAAATCGTAAGTTTTCCATTCTTTTAAATATTAATATAAAAAATGATCAAGTAGTTCAAGGTTTGACAAATAAAACGCATTACCATTCCATTTTCCAAATTAAATTGCAAGACAATAAATTACAATTTTTTAATTAAAAATTATTATTACTCCCATCAAATAACATTAGAATTAACTTGTCCAAAGATTAATATCTCCAACCGTATTTTATTAATCTTCGTAATTCAATCTTCTCCATGGAAGTTTGAGAAATCATAAATCGATTGAATGGTTTCATTTTAATTGGCATAAAAGTGCGCCGAGATTGGTTGAACCGCGTGTCCAACCACCGGAAGATAATCATTGTTCAAACAATCCCGCTCAATTCCCTCTTTCTCGTCCCCCTTGTTCATCGTTTTCGCATACACATACAAACACATGGGGCTACCGTACCAGACATACACTATTCCTCTTTCTCTCATTTTGGTTATTCACTTACCGATTACATTACTGAAACTCCTATTTGATTTATCCTGATAAAATTAAATGAAAAAAAAAAATTCTTTCAAACACTAATCAGTATGATTCGAAGGATAGAAAATGGATTTATTCATTTTTTTTTCCAGTCGACAGTAATAATTGCGATTGGAAAAATAATGAATCCGTGGGATTGAAAAATGAAAATTATTACAATGGTAATCAATGGATTCTGGGGAGTAGAATTTTTGTTTATTCAGTTCATCCACTCGTCGTTCATCATCTTAATTGACCCTCGTAGAATCTCATTGTCATCGAGACATTACCATGCAAATCTCATTGAGCCTTACTCAGACTTGAATAGTTTGCAGGGATTCAATGTAAATGCACATTTAATTCGATTTTTTTCATTTACAGAACGGAGAGTCCAAGTGGTAATTCATGTGTGAGTGTTGTGGGTGCAAATGAAACGGTGATGCAAACATCAGAGACTAAAGAAAAGAAGAAACAAGTTGGTGGAACAGCGGCCAACGTTACAAGCAGTAGAACGAAAGAAAAAAAGAAGGAAAATCATGCAACACCAATGGAGACTAGTGACGAAGAGGCCCAAACAATTGACCCAATTGGTGAGTCCACATTATTATTGTTCTCTTCAATTTATTTTTTTCCACAAAATACACAATGGAATTTCATTATTAATTCAAAAAATTCTGACTCATCCACAACACTATTCTCAATATATATATATATATATATGATTTGCCCACTGCGGTGAGGATTATCCACATATGTAATATTCATCAGTACAAGTGGACAGGTGCCAATATTGTTTGCCTCGTTTCGATGTAATCGGAATTATTGGTTATTTCATGAATAGTCACATATTTACCCTTGGCCATATGTGTGCGAAATAACAGGTAGTGTGTCATTGTTATTTACAAAATGTTCAATCAACAATAATTACTGATACAGAGAATTCATGATTCTCCCTTCATGGATTACGGATTTTCAAAGAAATTAAATCAATATAAAATAGATTGAAATATGAATATTAATGGCAACAAAATTTCATTGAATCATTGATATAATTTATTTCATGAAGAAGAATTACATATTATAATTTGCCTAATCTAATGATATGGTATTTTTATTTGGCACAAAACAAAAATATAAATTAATTTCATTTTTAATATATTCACGTTTTCAATGAATTACTCGTTGTTGGCATATTTTGACTATTTTCATTCTCTGAATTACGATCAACTTCATTTGGATGACACATTTTTTTATGTTTATGCACAAAATAATAACTTGGAAATTTACTGCCACATATTTTACATGGATAATACTGTACATTTAAATCGAGCAAACGTACTTCCCGACGTTTACCATCTGATTTAACTGTACTAGTATCATTATCAGTTGGTAATAAATGTCTCCTAGCGTGTTTTTTATAACAATAATGTGACTTGAATGTGTGCTGACAGTATTCACATGTGTATGCTCCACTACCACTTGTTTCACCAATTGTATCAGCAATTCTTTCTGGTCTACCATTCTCATCATTCTCACCTGATTGATCTGATTTTTCCGGTGCTATTTGCGGTGGTAATACTGGCTGAGGTGCGATACCATCAATTGGCGTAGTATAATTCTCATTCAGCACACGATGAAATTTAACCGGTCCATCACAACACGCAATATCCAATACAACACCAGACGAACTTGTTGAGCCATGATCACTGCTCTGTCTCGATGTTCTACCACTGGGTTTCTGTAGTAATTCAAGTGATGGTAGAGACGTTCTGCACTCTGAATCTGATGAACTCTGGGGAATCTGAAGTTTCACAGATGATTCATCTTTCTCAATGTCAATGTTTTCTTCAGTTACTCTGATCGTTTCTTTCTTCTCTTTTTTTGATCCTGAAGTTCTTGAGGACGAATGAGTTTTCTTCGATAATTTTTGAGATGGGGGAGTTGGTAATCTGGGTGATGGTGAATTCTCCCTGAAATTAAATTGAATTATATTCACAATCCTAAATTGAAGGTAATTGACAATGAACGAACCTGTAGACTGTGGTATTAACTGCAGTTTCATGAATGACACTTGGAGGCTGTATAACTGGTAGCCCAGGTAATTGGAGATTAGGTAAATGGGAAAGACCGACGCTTGATGAGGGATACAGTCCTGGTTGTGACCAGCAAATTGGTGGACCAACCAGACGATTTGGTACAGGCCTCAGGACAGTTGTGCTTGAGTGTGAAGCTGTGGGCAGAGGTGGAGGTGGGGGTCCACGTAGTCTCATTAGTGCTGCTCTGCATTGCTCAAGGGCACCTGGCATGTGCAGCAAGTGTGTTGCTAGTAGAACACTGTAGATATTGTCTAGTGTCACCTCCAAACGACCCGTGTACATGTAGTTGAGGAGTGGAGCAAATGCCTCACCACCTATCATAAATCAATTGAGTTAGAGACAGATTGGATGGGATTCAGTGGGATTTTATTTACCAATTGAGGAGACTGACACTGATGTTATACCACTTGGACCATCACGTGATACATTTGAATTTACGGCTGTTGATAGTAGTGCCTTTAGATAGCCACTGTGTGCTGCTAAAACACCACGATGAGCGACAAATTGATGCTCACCCTCATTACCAACTCTCACCACTGTGTCTGGGGGTGAGAGACTCTCCAAACGTGGATAAGTCTCTTCACCAAACCAAGCTCGATATAAACTGTACATTTTTATTTATATATATATTTTTTTAAATCACTTGAATTATTTTATTTGTATGATTCGAGTTATTTTTCACTTTCTCAGTCGTTTAATCTCATCATCACTATCACTAATGCTTGACAAAAAAAAAAAAGTCTTGACAAGTGAAGAAATTTGTTAAGCTGATTTGATTGAATTCAACAGGGCTTTGCTTCTGTATCGGATTTTCAGAGCTTCTTCTTTTGCAGCTAAAAGTTGGAGATAATGCTGTGATACTTTGACGTGCGTGATTTGAACGCGCGGTAGTTCGGTATGATACGCCAGAGGGTTGGTTTATACTCAAGCAAGGGTAGGATAAAATTTTCGCGATTGCCACCGTTGCGCGCCAGTTGGGCCGCAAAACACTGTGCGGCGGTTTTGTGGGTGAGAACTCCGCCTCCGATGAAAGCAGATTGGCCAGTTTTAGCTTTACACGTGCCCCACTGACTTGCTCGTACTTGGCGGCGCGTTAGAAAATTTTGTACATTCGTTTTTTTTTTTACTCAAATCTCATATTGAAATTTTACATTGAAAATAATTGATTTCCAAAAATGAAATATTTCTTGCGAATAGAAGATAAACAAAATTCTGCGTAAAATCCATTTTCGACACACTTTGAAATATTTATTTCATTAAATTAACTCAATTTACCCTGACTTTTCTTCAAGCTTCCCCTCACTTCTCTTTCTCTCATCATCATTCGTTTCTACCGTATACTATTTGCATAATATCGTTTATAATTCACGTTCTCGTTCAACTCATTCCCTCTTTATTCATCATTATTCCTCTGGATTTTAAATTTTCCTCGTTTCCCCTCCTTCAATTTCCCCACTCGAGAAGGAAATTGAGCGATACCTCTTTTCTCCCTAACTACCCTCAGCAAACATGAGAATATTTCCATCCCAATATGTAAAAAAATCAGCATCTCACTCCCAATCTTCCTCATACCTTTTCCCATCTCTACCCTTTCCCGCCCCAATTTTCAGTTTGACCCCTGACCTTCTCCACCTCCAGATAACTCGAAACATCATTATTCTCCTTACCTTTATTCTCAACTGTCATTACCAATTCCCTCAATGAATTCACAATCTCCCTCTCCTCTGATTCAACTGATCAATTGGAGTTTCATACAATTTTCTTCATCATTCCAACACGAAAATAATCCCCAATGCAATAATGAGTGACACCATTAAGCATTGACCAGTTATAATGTATCCATATCCAAAGCACAGAGAGTTATCATTGAACATTGTACAAATGATCGTGTCTCTCTCTCTCTCTGTTGTATTCAAACGCTCCTGTGTATTGGCCAATAAACAAACGCTCAGTAGAGGAAACAGAATAGAAGCCAGCGATTACGCACATTTCCCTCGAGACAATCGGCAGTGCTTCAAACTCAACTTGCCATCCGTGTAACTCCCTCCCAAACTGCCTATACCACCCCTCCAACTGCCTTTTCCCTCAAATCATACGAGCATAAATACACTGTCACCCTTTTGAAATAGCCATTGCAAATGACAGCCTCAAGTCTTTTCAATTGTCCTCGAAACAATGAACATTCCTGATCAATGGATTTAAAGAGCCTCAGGACAGATTGACAAATACAAACAAATAGAAGGATAACAGAAGAAGAAGATGCAAGAAAATAATGAACTTTTTTTTTTTTTTTCCCTCCTTCTTCTTCATCCTCATTTCAACTTCGATAGTTTATACACTCAGTGAGAACTGGTGGAACAATTGAAGGATGAAGATGAGGAAAAAAGAGAACGAGGAAACAAGAATTTGAGGAGAGTACATACATACATATAACGTGGAAAGTGCCTGGGGGTTATCCAGCGAAAGGGGTGGGTAGGGGTACACACAGAACGCTCGGTTTAATGCCCTGCACCCACGTTGAGACAAGCTGAGCAAACACTTTTCACGATATTACCAGGGCACCGGTGCTACTGCCTTCTATTAGAGAAAGAGAGACAGGTTTTATTTTTTCGACGAATTATTTTCATTTAATATTTTAGTTCCTCATGGATTATTTCATTTTTCGTATCTCTATGCAATTTGCTTACATTTGATTGCTATTTTTTTCAGTGAATCTCTCGGTTATGATCAGACTGATGAAAATCTCCTGTGTTCCAGTCTCTCTCTCTCTCTCGGAAAATTTATAAATGGTTAGATAGATAGAGAGGAGGTAAATTGGTGGGAAAATTAAATGGAGTAGTGGACGATTCAGGGGAGAATGATATTGGGAGAAGTGAGGAGGGAGAAACGTTGTTGAGCCAGGGAAACGGACGAGCTAATTAGCGTCTTGATTTACTTAATCCCAATTAATGCCCGGGCTTTAGCACTATATTCCTCCATTCCCTCTTCACCTCTCCTCTTTACCTCTCAATTCAAACTCAGTACCCAGTAACAGTTCAACTCACTCTATTTCAACTGTGAGTTAACAGTCAGACAAGACTATCTCTATTTCCCAGTCAATCTCTACTGGTTGTGTAGGTACTATGCATTTGATATACACATATAGTTACTATATTTCATCTCCACAGTGTTTCACCGAGCAAATAACGCATTATACACGTGCAGTTACACAGTAATCTGTGCAAATTCAAATAATTTTGTTATTCAATTATTTTTTTTATTTTTTTTTACCTCTGTTTCCTCTAGTCTCTCATAATTAAAACTTTTACGATTATCTCATGTTTCAATGTGATTATCATTGTTTTCTCTTTGAAATTGTAATTCATGAGTAGAAGTATTTTTTTTTTTACATAAAAAAATCATTGAGTTATTGATGAAAAATTCGGGATTAAATCATTGGAGATTATTTGAATGTAAAAAATATGATTTTATTGAAAAATTGAAATGACTTTGGTAGAAATGAATATTTTACTCATTAAATATTAAATAACTGCAGACATAAAAATGAAATATGTAAAAAAACAGAAATAGAGTTTGAAAATATTAACGAGACACTATTAAATGCAGAGAGTTTTAAACTGTAATAATTTCATTCATTAAAAGAAAAAAAATAACGAAATGTACAATTTTTTCAATTTGTGATATGCAGCCACGGGAATTTCTCTTCCCCGTCTGCTCTCTCCTGCCCTTCATTCTAATTGACAGATGTTATTTTGTGTATCATACAAATATACAGAATATTATTGGGGAAAATGGTATTATGCATGGTGCAATTGAGCGAGATATAACGAGCAATCAACCGTTAAAGCATAAACCCAAACGATCAAACTATTCGGTATTCAATATTGTGCTGTGGCCTGTCACACTACATTGTGACTATCATACTAATTTTCAATCTCAATATACGTTATTGATAAATCAATTATTACTGAAATTTTCATTGTAATATGAATGAAAAGGGGAGAAATACAGGAAAATAACAGTAAATGGTCAATTGAAAATTACATCAGAGAGTTGACATTCTCATGTGTCCATTGTAATTGATTAAAAAAATTATGTCTGTAATGAGTGCAAAAAAAATTTGCATGTTTATTAAAATTTTTCCCATCAATGAGCACTCCATTGGAGCACATGGAATAATTTAAACCCACATCCAATAATTTCCTAAAAAAAAAAGTAATGAAGATATTCTCTATTTGCATCTCCTGATTCCCCTCATAATTTTTTTAATTGACTCTGAATTTGAAGGAAGAGGCTTCTTTAATTATTAATTTCCATTGGCATACACATTAGCTCAATTAATGTTTGTAAAATATCACAGATAAAACGTAACATCATTTTGTATTTCTTCCTTTCCCCCTGAATTACACAGAAAGAGCATGAAAATGTGTATTTACATTTAATTATTTTTTGCCCGTACGTTGGCTGAGCGCAAATGTCATAAATATATAAATAACATTGGAAAAAAAAGGAAAAAAAAGGGGTGGTGTTTTTCAGCACGAAATTTACGGTTCCAAGTCTTCACACGACTCTGCAAAAAAAAAACATTGTTAGTCGATAGAGCACAAGAGTCCCCTCGCAAACGATCAATTCACTCAGCTGCCTTATTTGCAACTTCATGGGTTGCATTATGTTTCGTTAAAGCCCGGGCTTGTTTCGCCATCGTAAAAGAGTATCAAAGGGAATATTCAATTGGTAAAGAGATGGCAGAATTGTGGATAGGGAAGGAGAGTTAGTCCACTCACCAAACTCTCATCCAGTTGAAATCGCCAATTACCAGCAACGACTAATCCACACGCTTTTACCCTCAGTAATTAGCGAATATTTTTGCTTCACTTGGGCTTTACGTACTCTCTCATTATAACTCATGATTATCATTTATTCATGTTCATTTATTTGTAGGGGGGATTGGGGTAAAATGGATATTCTGATTGAACGGTTGGAGATAGCGATTTTTTGATGATTCCATAGGAAAGCTAAGGAAATTTTAGGCGGAAAAAAGGGGTCGAAATTAATTTTCTCGAGTTTTTTGAAAATTCCATTTTTTTCACTCAGATTTGAAGGGGTTCACCTTGGAATAATTTGAAAAAATCACATTTTTCGATTTTTGAGCTACGACCAATAGAACCCGAGATATCGCTAAAAATGTGATTTTTTCAAATTTGTCCAAGGTAAATCCCTTCAAATGTCGGTGAAAAAAATAGATTTTTCAAAAAACTCGACAAAATTCATTTCGACACATGTTTTCCGCCTAAAATTCCCCCAGCTTTCCGATGGAATCATCAAAGAAATTCAATCTCCAATATTTCTCTTGATTTCTCGTAATATGACACCAGTTACGTCGAGATTTATAATAATATTAACCAACATGTATAATGAATTGTAATTTACATAAATGAATTCTGTGAAAACGATGGAAAAAATTATTGAAAAAAAAAAAATGTCGATGAAAACTCTTGAATCGTAAATTTGGTAGATTAAGCAGAGAAGGGCCTTGGGTGCAAAGTCGAGGTTTCGACGAAACCCTCAAAGGCCGGTTAAATTCTCCACTTCTACATTATAAAACATTCAAAGTAGTGGTTGAATTTTCTCGTGCTTTCTCCCCTTGCCCAATTCTCTCTTTGGAGCTTGGCTTTTTCACTCTACGCGCACTCAACGGCGCTAGCTTAATTAGTAGGATCTCCCAGTGCATTTCACTTCATCCATTTATGCCCTCAACAAGCTCTTTTTCCCTTTATTTCTTCTAATTTACCCTCGTACCTTTGTTTCCTCGTTAACAGACTATTGGAGTTTACATTGTAGAGGAGAAATTCTCTCAACACTTGTAATTTTTACGAAAAATTAAATGAGAGGAGAAAAGAACAGAATTAATGATATAATGGAATTGATGGAATTGTAAATGGTTTAGGGAAAAAAACATCATTCGACATGAAAGAAATAACGAAATCATGGGGGAACAGATCGAACTGTCAATCAATTAATGTTTGGCGTTTGAAAATCCCACCATGGGGATTTTCGTAGCTTTATTTCCCCCACAAACACTACTGCAAGCTAATAAAAAAACGCAAATAATCAAAATATTATTTATTGAAACATCAAACTTTGTGCAACTGCTCCATCAATGTTTATTTTTAATTTACATTTGATTTCAAAGGGTTATAAACTCTGTCAGATCAATATTTAGTTAAAAAATCAACGAAATTTCATGATTTCATGACAATGGTAATTACAAAGGTAGAAGAATCGAGGGCTTAAACGATAGAGTTGGAATTATTCTATCAGTGTAAAAGAATGGAGAAAAGAGAAATAGAAAATTCAGTATTCTCTCTTTACTCATTTTTACTCTGCGGTTTATGCACACAAACCAGTACAGTTAACGAACAAGCCAGCGAGAACTTTTTAATTGGCTACCCTTAATTAATTAACCAACGAGTATCAACCATAATTATGTGATTTCTACATCGTTTTACATAAATTTTCTGGCTATCCAAATTCCTCACTTATTCTCTCAATTCATCGACCAATTTATCCTTTTTCACTTTCATTAGTAACAACGATAATTACTTGTCGACTCTAATTATCCATTAACAATTATTTGTTCATAAATATGTTATTGATTTAATCAATTGAGAATGTGTAAAATTACATGAATAATATATTGAAATTTAATTATAAAGAATTTGTGAGAATTAATGAATATTCATGGAATTGTGAGTCTTCAAATTTTTTCAAAATTTAGAAAATCTATCAAATTCATGAAAATAAAAATAACCGTGTAAATTCAGCCATGTTTCATTAAATTATCAATGACGTCTGGATATCCATATCTCGATGCCTTTTTCTGATTATCATGAAAAGTTAGTTGCCTGTTGTTTCATTTTCTCTCCCCAATATTTGATTTTTATCACTGTACAGAAAAATTGTATTGCGTGACGTGAATATTGAATTGTACATGACAATATATGCATTTAAAAAGTGAAGCAAATTAAAAAAAAAAAAAAGTCTTCATGTGTGTGTATTTTCATGAAGGATATGAGCCAATCCATTGTGTATTTATACATTTATGTGTAGGTGGGCAATGATTGCATTTAAAAACGTTAAAGCTCAATGTGAAACAGTTGGGAAGTCGCACTTTGTTAAATTGCGATTTTTGTGCGATAGACACACGATGTCGAGGAGATTTACATCGTTTTTTTTTTTCACTTTTATTGCAGCCTACACATATACTGCAATCACTCAGATAGTATTTTTATAAAAACATAAAAAATAAAGGAGCTGTTAGTGGTTTAAGCATCGCTACAGCGATTTTCCAATTAAACCTTTACCTCTATTGATTCTAGTATTTTTGCTTGATTTTTTTGCAGAGAGCGGAAGACAACTGGGTCCCCATGCCTGTGCAATATGCCAAACTGTTGTTGAGGGAGGGAGTCAGTCACGTGCATTATCACGTAGCCAGGCATCGCAGTACGGTTTGAGGGAGGATCAGGTACAGCCTGGTGCACGTGTATGTAATACATGCAGGTGTAAAGCTGTACGTGGTCGTTACACTGCCTGTCCACTACCGGGCTGTCCAAATGTCAATAATGCCAATAATAAAACGAGAGTTAAAAGACTCAGGGCACTGCCACCAAAATGGATGGAATTATCACCAGAAATACGGGATCCTATTATTCAAGAATTTCGTAAGTATATTGAATTGTTTTACATCTGTATTATTTGTAAGAAATATTCTGAATTAAATTTTTCCATTTCAGAAATACCTAACAATACCACAAAATGCTGTTCTGCCTGTTTCAATCGTATATCACGCCGTTTAGCGCCGCATTTGTCTGGCGGCAGTGATGCACCTGATGATGGTAATGAGTCAATAGCACGCCAATGGACAGAGGATGAGCTCAAACAATTGAGACGTGCATTGCGTGAGCATGGTACAAATTGGCCAAAAGTATCTGAACAATTGCAAGGAAAGTCTAATCATCAATGCAAAAATTATTATCTAACTTACCGTAAAAAATTGGGATTGGATCAAGTTGTTGCTGAATATTATCAGTCATTGGGTGAAGAGAGAAGGCCTTGTTTGACTGATGAAGAGGAGAGCGGTAGTAGTACAAGTAGCTGTGACGAAATGGCTGTGCATGATTCGAGTGATACTGCTAGTGCTGGAAGTCCAGCTAATACAATATCGAGCAGTACAGCTGGTTCAATGGGACCCTCAACTGGTACTGCTACTGTCAAAGTTGGTGGTAGTAATAATTTTCAACAGGATAATACAACGGATATTAGAATTTCACTTGTACCACCAACTACACCGGCATCTGGCTCACAGCAGACGTCGAATAATGGTGGACAGCCTTCTAATAATCGAGAGGATTATGACAGTTCTGCCACGGTAAGCGTTTTTGCATTTTACTGTTTTATTTTTTGGGCTGAGTTGATTGATTCATTCCAAGAGAATGAGAGTTCAAGAAAATACTTCATTGAGCCTCGATCATTTACTATTTTAAGATTTTTTATCCCAATTTATAATTAATATTATCAATTAATTTGAAAAAACTCTTCCATCACACTAATCAACTAACACAAAATTATATTTCTATTTTTTCCTGAAACTTATTATTTTTTAATTCATTATCTATTCACTTTACATTACTCAACAACACTACTATTACATTACATCTAAAAATTCTTTAATTAGAAAAATAAAATCAACCTTTTTCTTTCGCGGCACATCTCATTTATCATTTCCGACATTATTCTATTATTTTTCATCCTCAGCCTGATAGATATTTCTATTGGTAATTGTTCTAGGAGACGGCGGACGAGGGTCAGGGTGGTGCCGATGTGGAAAATCAAAATTCAACGGCAGCACTTACAACAGCAAGCACAAATACATTACTACAATCGCAAACGGCCTCACAACAGCAACAGCAACAACAGCAGCAGCAGCAACAGCATCAGCAACAGCAACAGCAACAACAGTTGCAACCGTCATCACAACGTGAACAACCACCACCAGGACATTCACCGCCAACAACAACAAGCAATGCTAATCCCCTAACTGTCAAGGATCTCATGCTTGGTGTCATTGAAATGCAGCTTAAGCGTAATATTAATAGTACAGCACCGCAAAATTCATCGGTTTTAACGAGCTCAGTAACACCAACAATATCCAGTATTTTAAAGACAGATCACAGAAACGATATTACATTTGTACGTGAATTTAAGCCATCATCGAGTTTACCCAATACTGCCATGTCCAATAGGGACTCGAATTTGGCAACATTGTCAGTCGTTTCTGGTCCACATCACAGTCACAGATCAGCGCCAAGTCCCCAACAAATTGGTGAGTTATATCATAAATGCGAAATACTAATTGGAGAATGCATGAATTCATTTTCCTTCATTCGTTTCAACAGGTCAAATGCAGGCAACAATAACACCATGTCCGCCAGCATCAGCAACGAATCAACCCCAAGCAGCTGATCTACTTCCAAAAGAGGGCCTCGTAGTAATGCAAGTGCAACAAGCTCTTCGTGAAACCGAGGGGACCTTAGACCTCAGTATCAAGAAACCGAGACAACAGCAACCACCGCCACAACAGTCACAGCCACAGCAGCAGGAATACAATCACACACTTCAGCCACCTCACAAGCCACCACCGGTGACAATGTACAGACCAGAGCCACCACCAGGTGCATACTATCACCCCCATGCTCATACCGAGCAGGGACACGGTGCAAAGAGCCCTCTTGTTTATGCCTCATCACCTCGTCCACAAGCTCCAATAACAACGAAGATGAATAAAGTAACAGTACCACCGCCACATCCAAAATTATCACCAAAATTGACGAATATCCAAACACCTCACAAAGGTGGCTCAATAACTCATGGCACACCAGTATCTGGGGCAAGGTACGAGGGTTTATTGCGTCAAATGACACCACCTGGTACCGCATCTGGTCCTCCGAGTTCAACAGTACCAAAAGAATCCGGTTCAATAACCCAGGGTACACCAGTACATCCATTCACCGTTGAAAAACGTCCCATGTACGATTATCATCGTTCAATAAGACATTCACCAGCAACAACAAATGTGCCACCACAATCACCGAATCAGGGTGTCGTTGTAACACACAGTAATTACAATTCTTATCCAGCTCGTCCACCACCAAGTTACACGATGGAACAACAATTATCATCGCGCCAAATAATAATGAATGATTACATAACGAGCCAACAAATGCATCAACGTAGTCGTACAGGTGGCAGTACAGAGAGTTCAAATAAAGCTGAACCACCACCACCACCGCCACCATCAACACTGTATTATACCAGTACACCACCACCGCCAGCACCGCCACAAAGTCATACACAGACACGCCAGGGTGTTATACATAGGCATACTGCACAAAAACAAATACATTATCCTCCACCACCAGCTGGGCTCGAGGCATTCTCCAGTTTGGTTGATGTTGCTGTACAACAGCCAAGTTTACCAGTACCCCATCAGCATGGTCATCCATCATCCGGTAGTAGTCACGAGGGCTTGGGTAAAACAATGGCTGATCGCTTATTAGCCGATCGTTATGTTGACAATAATCGTGCTTTCCGTGACCAAGAGATGAGAATGCAGGAGCACAGGTTAGCATTCCAGCATGCTGAAAGAATGGCTGTTGCACATCAACAGCAGAGAGACAGAGAAAGAGATATGGCACACATACGTGAAAAAGAAGAGCAGAGATTACAGAGAGAGAAGGATTTACAATTGGAGCATAGATTTGCGGTTCAGCATCATCAGAGAGAGAAGGATATGCAGCAGGAGAGAATGGCGAGGGAAAAAGAATTGCAGCATGAACACATGATGCAACAGCGAGAAAAGGAGGAGCACAGAATGAGGGAAAAAGAAATGCAGCAAATGGCTGCTGCACAGAGAGAGAAAGAACATCAGGAGCACAGAATGACACAACAGAGAGAAAAGGAAATACAACATCAGAGAGAACAAATTGCTGCGCATCAACGTGAGAAAGAGATGAGAGAGAAGCAAGAGCACAGAATGGCTGTACAGAGAGAGCGGGAAATGGTTCATTTACAGCAGCAGCAGAGAATGCAGGAGCAACAGATGCAACAGCACATGCTTGGACAGAGAATGGAGGCTGAGAGAAGGCACATTGCACAGATATACAGGGATCAGCAACATCAGCAAATGGATCGAGAATCATCGAGGCTAATTGGCAGTGGTTTTTCACAACCATCGAGGCCACAACAGCCACCGCCACCTCAGCCACCACCTCCTCAACAACAGCAGCAACCATCATCTAGACCCAATCCTGCCTCAACAAATTCACAACAGGGTGATAATTCATCGACTCTAACTGCTGCAAGCTTAATTGATGCTATTATTACTCATCAAATTAATCAGAGCTTTAAGAGTACCAGTGGAGCACCAGCTGCTAATAATCAACCGACAAGACCTGTCGATAGACTTTTCCAAGGTTTCCACCGTGATAATCAAGCTGAACCAAATGGCGTAGCACACAGTCCAGCTGCTGAGAGTAGTGGAGGCAATGGTGGCTCAACAACCGAAGTTTCACGAGATGGAAAAGCCATTACACTTGGCGAACACGTGGAGCACATTGTAACGAAGGATTATGGCCCACCTCATGGATCCTATCGTTCTTATCCCGGTTATCAAATGTCCGAGGAACAGTGGAAACGTCGTGACGGCTCAGAACCAGATTCCGGTAAACCTGGCGATGAGCGTCAAATAATACGTGTTTCACAAGCCCAACAGCCATCTCAACAATCTCAACAGTCACAACAGCCGACTTCAGTGGCAAAGCAATATCACACAGTTGAACCGGTATCGCCACCTGAAGCAACACAGAATCATTATGCCCGTAGATTCTATGAAACAACTGCATCAACGACAACATCAGGAACACCACCAAAACCTCATTTATCACCATTAGACTATGTTAAGAATAAAATTGTCGAAGTTATGAGAACATCTGAGGATGATAAAACCGGTGGAGGTGGAGAGAGAGGCTCTGGCAATGGTACTAATGACAAGGATGATAAATCAGCTGAGAGTCCGTCTGGTGGTGATATGGTTATCGATGAAAATCCAAATCCACAACAGCAGCAACAGCAGCAGCCACAACCAGCACCAACTACGTTCTATCCATTCAGTGCACTCGGTGTACATACTGGACCACCACCACCAGCACCACCACCACCGCCAACGTCAGGCTCAACTACAGTTACTAAAGCAGAGCAAATGGAACCTGCACCACTTTTATCAGCACAGTATGAGCCATTATCCGATGAGGATTGATTAAACAAGTTTACTAAAACGTGTTTTCTTGCTGCTGTCTGAGATTACTTGTTCCATCGAGAATTCTTCATTACTATTCTCATGTGGCTTCGTAATTTTTTTATTACAATGAAATTTTTCTGATCGGCGTGTGAAACCCTTTCTTTTTTTTATAAAAAAAACTTTTACGTGAATCCGTGATTAAGAAGAAACCTGATAACTTTATTTTTTTTTCTGTTCTTTAAATTTTAGAAAATTTAGTCATTTATATGAATTCTTTTTATCGCAATTTCATGACGTCATTCCAGTCGACGCTAATAAACGAATTTTAAACAAATGATTTTATAATTGAGAAGTGAATAATTGTGTTTAATGATATAATTTTGTCCGAATTTTCTTTTTCTTTTTTTTCATTTTTTTGTTGGGATTTGCGTTAATTATTTCAATAGAATTATATATTTTTGAGGGAGAAAAAGATGAATCAGAATCATTCCTTTGTGTATGAAAATGAAAATAATTAAAAAATGGACAAGTCAATCAAGATGATTGTGTATATTAATCTCAATAATGATGATTAACTGAACAATTTAAATAAAATGAAGAGAGATAAAAAAAATGCCAGCTTCTTTAGTGCATGGCATCGACGCTTATTTGCAATTTATCCCAAGTATCAACTTGGTATGGAGAAAATCAATGAAAATAAACATTCTCCCATAATTATGATTGAAAAAAAAAAAAAAAATTAATAATGAACTATTTGAATTCCCGTTGACTGCATTGTGCAATGCATAAACGGATGAATGTGAAGTTTACTTGTATATATTATAAATGGATATGATCGTTAAAACGATTAAAAAAAAAGGTACGACGTTAAAGGTGTGCGTGTTTTTATTTCGAATGCGTCTGTGATGAGTACCAGTGTGAGATATTAAAGAGTAAAAAATAAATAAAAAATACCATGTTTCAGTAATCCATACGAGAGACAATGTGTTGGTGGAAAAAAAAACAAATAAAATAAACAAATAAATAAAACTGTTTAACATGCTTATGAAGAACGAGAGATAAAAAATTGTATCATTGTACGAAAAAAATTTAACTTCTATGAAATGAAATCCATTTCTTTTTTTCCTCCTCCAATTTCTAATTTCTTTCCTTTCTTTTCCCTGGTAAAAGTGGTTGATTTATATAAATGTAAGCGTTGTATATAGTACATAATATTTAGATTCTAAGACGAGTAAGTAATTATATTATTACTAGATTAATTAGGAATGGATAAGTGACTAGGAGTTTTTAGTCTGTAAGATGAAGAATTAAAGGAAAAGATAATGAAAAAAACCTAGGTAGCATCATAGGAGGTAGAAATTAATTGAAAAAATTATTAATAAATGAATTTAAATAAAAAACAATTCACGAACTGACTAGGGAACTTCTCTCAAGACTATGTTCTCTTCACGAAATAAATAAATGAATGAAAAACGACAAATTACAGACAAATTATGAAAATAATAATAATAACCTGAATTATCAATGAAACGAATGAATGTGGATTTTATTTAACGTAATGAATCAATTTTTTTTTCTTCTTTCCTCCAATTATTCTTCTTCTTTTATTTTCAGTGATATGAAGAAATAAGAAATCAATTTGTTTTTCTTCTTTCCATGCTTCTCCCATTGTGCACTCACATCCAGGAATTAATTATGAAAAATAATAATAATAATGATAATGTGCAAAACTCATACACTTTTTTATACAGCCTAATTTTATATTTATACGTGACTTCAATTATTGGTGGAAAAAAAAGAAAAATTGCGCCTTAAACCGTATTTTTTCGGCTTTTAATCATTTAAATAATTAAATGAAAATGTTAAAATTGGCGCATTTGTAAAAAAAACGAAGAAACTTATAAAAAGAACAAAATATTTAATGAAAATTGTAGTTTTTTCACTCTAATTCATAATTTTCTCTTTTCCTTTCATTACATTTTTTTTCTTCATTATTTCAAATTGTCTTGTAAATTAATTTCAGAATTATTCAACATAAATTATTAACAGAATGCATCGACATTTCTAAATTTTTTTGAGGGAGAAAAAGACAATTGCATTTTTTGCGGATTGTTCTGTGAATATTTCTGAAACAAGTTGATAAGAAAAAAAAGGAATTAAAAAAAATTAGAATGATCCTTCTTTCTATTATATTAATTCCAAAGCAGAAAAATTGAGAAAAAATTATAATTGATTATGAATCTAGTCTCCAGTGCAGTATAATGCAAATAACTTGGAAATATTCATCAGAATGCTGCAGAAAAATCCTGTCAATGCTTCCACGAATTACAGAAACCTCAATTTGTTAACTATGATTTATTTTTTAATTACCAGTTACTGCGGCCAATTTTATTCTAATTAATAAGAGGTTCATAGAATTTTAAGGGATAAAAATTCAATAAACAAGTTCGACTCTGTCACTGCTACTGCTCCAAATGAATAAACGAAAAAAATTAAATAAAATTAATGATAAACAATAAAGAAAAACCTAAAAGAGACACAAACAAGACCATAGACTAGAGAGACGTAATTGTAAAACACATGTACCTATTCTCTTTCAAAAAAAAAAGCCTGAACGAATGTTTTTAAATTATTCAAAGCTCATTTGGCTGATAAAAAAAAATACACCTGTACTATAAACGAAAAAGGAAAAGAATAAATGAAAAATTAATACTAATTGAATACATTGAAATGAACTGATGTCGAGGCACTCATCCCCTCACTCAACAAGATATTTAAAAAATAATTGAATAAAACATAATGAATAAAGATAAATGAAAACCCTAAAATAAGAATAAATTGAATAATTGTAAAATAGTAATTTGAAAGATAAAATAATATTGAGGAATCGATAATTATTGAAAAAAAAAGGGAAAAAACTCAATAAACTTGAAAATATTTACGAAAAAAGGAGAATAAACTGAAATTATTAGCAAGCAAACACATACCATGCCTACAATAAATAAAGAAGATAAAAAAAAAACATAAGTGTAGCTATACACAATAATAATATCGAAGAAAAAAGAGGAAAAAAAGAACAATTCAATGTAAATTGTTATTTTTGTTGAAATAAAATCATCTCCGTTATGACAGCGTTCGTTGAGTAACTGGAATTTACACGTTCTCATAAAGACTTTTATTTACAAAAATTTACAATGAAAACAATAATAAATTATGATTGTTAATGAAAATCGGAGTCCATGGCTCTTGCACGTATCATGCGTTCTCTGGCAGCTTCGAATTGTTCCAAAACATTATCAACACTATTGATCAACGTTCCGGCTTCGAAAAACTCGGAAAAATTAATTCCGACACATGTTTTCCGCTTAAAATCGCCTCACCTTTCCAGTGGAATCATCAGAAAAATTCTATCTCCAATATTTCCCTTTATTTCTACGTACTTACTCGCGTTTATGAGTAATACGACCAATAAAGCCAGAGATATCCTCAAAAAACTGTTTTGTCAAATTATAAAACAACAGTTGTTTATTTTCCTCCACTCGTTACTGAATCCTCGACTTATTTATGATTCACCTATATGAGATACGATAAGAACAGAGCATAAGGTATATAAATGAAGAATGAAGTCTTCCTGAATGCAGAAATCTCTTATCGCAAAATGGGAAAATTGAGAGTACTCTTCATATTGGCAGTTGTCTTGGCTGTCATCGTCATGATTCAAGGTATGTAGAATTCTTGAATTCTTAATCTACAATGAATCCTCCACTGTTTTATGGAGAATAAAGAAAATTCTAGTAATTTCTATACCAATTGCAATATTTTTTCACACCGTCACTTTTCACAGGTGCATGCCCAGTATGCAATCTGAGGTGTCGTCCAGGAACAACATTGACTAACGAAGTTTACCCTGATGGTTGCAGAAAGTGCATGTGCAGACCAATTTTACCATGATATCAACAATTTTCATGCGATTCTAAGATTCAGCTACTCAACGTAGTAGAAATTAATCAATATGTAATAATTATCTTTGTATTGATGAATCGTAACATTTTTTGAAGAATAAAATTCCTCTCAAAGTATCCTTCGAGTTGAATTTAATTGCGGAAACATTTAAATGATTTATGACTTCAGCGAAAATTATGAAGAGAGTTGTACTTCGTTCGGTTAAACAACAAGGATAAATTGACATAAATCAACAATATTATGATTTCGTCAGCTGCAAAGCAAATTAATACTATTATCATAATGATAAAATGACAGTTGTGTTTTTTTCCTCCAATTGTCACTAGTACACAGAGTCTTTTATGATTTCCTCGTGTGATAACAGCAGAGGTATATAAAAGGAGACTGAGCTTTCAGGTGAATACAGAAAGTTTTTACCGCAAAATGGGTAAACTGAGAGTACTCTTCATATTGGCAGTCGTCTTTGCTGTCATAGTCATGATTCAAGGTATGTGAAACCCTGAAATTCTCATTTTGTAATAAATTTGACAATACTTGATAGAGAAGAGAGAGAATTTACCTGATATCAGTGATTAGCGATTGTTTGTAATTGTTTTTCTTTTTTACAGCTGCCAATTGTCCAGTATGTCGTTTTGTATGCCCTGCAGGACAAGTGCCGATCGGAGGAACCAACTCCAACGGGTGCCCCAAATGTGGTTGCAAACCTGGCTCATAATCATAAAATGAACCATCTTCTTAATTTAAACGAGATATGATAATAAGAAGAATTAATAAACTTTCACTCACAAATTGATTCCAGGCTCTTCGCTTGACTTTGATCCATGCCTCTATATTCTTCCTTCTAGAATTGATTGAATATTGATTTTTTTCGTACTTTCCTCACTGTCTGGTTGAAAATTGTTGTTTTCCGCTACTTGTTACTGATTACTGAGTCATTCGTGATTTTTTCATGTCAAATACGATAAGCATACACCAGGAGGTATATAAAGAACGACTGAGCATTCAGGTAAAAGCAGAAAGTTCAGAAAATGGAAAACTCGAGGATACTCTTCATATTAGCAGTTCTCTTAGTTGTCATAGTGACTGTTCAAGGTATATAGAACCCTCGAATTCTTATTCTGTAATAGATTCTCCAATATTCGATGAGGAAGGAAGGAAAATTTCATGACAGTACCTGAGTTATTTTGATTGTTGAAAATACAAGGGATTGTGTGTAAGGCATTTCTCTATTACAGCGGCAATCTGTCCGGCTCAATGTCATCCTGTATGCGATGACGGAGAGCAACCGAAAATTGGTCCCAACGGTTGTCCCATGTGTTTTTGCGAACCAATACCACAATCTTAATATCAACAATCTTTAAGGATTCAATATTCTCAGCTTTAGCTGTTTAATGTATTAAAAAATAATTAATACGTAATGATTATTGTTGTATTAATTAATTTTAACACGAACACAATGATTTATTAACCATTGTGCTTGTATCACATTCTCTGTTGTCATATGATGATGAAAATAAAATTATTTTGACATTTATCGTTAAATATAAAAAATATTTATCAATTTATTGTATAAAAAATGTATTGCCACTGTCAACAGTCCCAAAATTAAATGCGATGTAAGTCTTTGATTAATCCCATAATGTCAATGAGTAATTTTGTAACTTACTGTCGTGCAAGTTCAGCACGATAAAATCGTTTTTGCATTGCGATAGACACGCTCACCGGCAATCCAAGTGGATAACACTTCTAAGTCATCATTGAGCATTACAAAATCAGCATCAGCACCGAAATCAAGAACACCTTTTCGTTTTTCAATGCCGAGAGCTCTTGCTGGATGGAGTGTTGCAGCTTCGAGAGCCTCGACTGTTGTACAACCTTGAAAATAATATTTTCATAAAAAAAGTTGACTCAAATGAAATGAAAGGCTTATTCGAATCGTATTCTCTTTTAATTTACTCAATGGATTTAATTTTCTATGGATTTTATTCTCTTGACTATTACCTGCGGCTTCTTTGAAGAATCTAACACACTGAGACATCTCCGTAATACTCCCACACAAGGTCTCAGTTCCAGCGATGTAAGCACGTGCATTCCTCACCTCAATGTCGAGTTGCCCAAGTCTATGAAGTCCCTCTTGGAGACCGAGTGCAGAGATGGCATCTGTCACCAGTACAAGACCTGAAAAAAATCCATACGTTCATATTCGGTCTTCGGGAATTCATGATAATGCAAGGATAAATGTACGTAATTTACGAATATTATGTATTCGCTAAACTCATAGTGGATTATCGCTATTATGATAATGATAAAATGACAGTTGTTTGTTTTCCGCAAATCGTTACTGATTCACTGAGTGATTTGTGAGTTCCTCATCAAATACGATAAGCACACACCAGAAGGTGTATAAAATAAGACTGAGCATTCAGGTGAATACAGACAATTTTCTTCGCAATATGGGTCAATTGAGAATATTTTTCATACTAGCAGTTGTCTTGGCTGTCATAGTGGCTATTCAAGGTATGTGAAGCTCTATTATTAATTTTTTACAATAAATTCTTCCTAAATGGTCTTTTTTACAGCGCAGCGAGGATGTCCAGTATGTTTCTTCGTGTGTCCTCCAGGAACGGTTTCAATAGGAGGAACTTACGCTAACGGTTGCCCCAAATGTGGTTGCAAACCGATGTAATCATGATAATATCAACCATCTTCAATTATTCAATATTTAAATTCCGCTATTTCTAAAGAATTTACCTTCGGAGTGAGTCCTATGGGCGATTCTCAGTGCTGCTGGATGGGTGTGAATACCATCAGCAATAATTCCGTAATGAATTGTTCTTGAGGACGGAATTTGATCGGATGTCAAGAGACCAACGAGTCCTGGATCTCTGTGATGAAACTGAAAAAAGAATATAATAAATTTTAAGGTTTAAATAAAATTAAATAATTTCTTGAATCATTATGTACAAACCGGCAGCATTGCATTGAATAAATGAGTGATAAACGAGGCTCCAGCTCTCACTGCGTCTTCACCCTGCTTCAAATTAGCCACTGAATGACCTACAAGTGAATTATTATTGAAAATAAATTATTTCATGCATTTAAACAATAAAGAAAAAATTTCTATATCCTTTTTCTCACCTACAGAAACTCTGATGTTCCGTTTACAAAATTCCTCAATAACGCTACACGAATTTTCCAATTCTGGGGCCAAAGTGACGTAACAAATGTTGTCCAGACTTCCATAGATATCAGTAACTGTCTTGAAACCCTGAGGATAATTAAATTATTTAGAAAATGATTTTAAAAAATAATAATTTGAGTGAAAGAAGGAAATTTACGTCGACAAAACGTTTTATGTGAATCTCCTCATGTGCTCCCTTCTTGTTTGGACTGATAAAAGGTCCCTCGACGTGAACCCCGAGGATAGTAGCTCCCTGAGGACCTCCATCCCTCTTTTTAATCTTAGGAAGAACTTTGTGGTAGGTGTCAGCTGGTGAAGTCACCAGAGTTGGACAGAACGATGTAACTCCATGGGCCAAGAGTTCTTTAGCCACTTTATCAATGCCTTCTTCAACATTATCAACATTGTGAGAGAAATCAATTCCGTAGCCCCCTGAAAAAAATATTTAACGTTATTATACGAGGAATAATCTGCATTAATTGAAGAAATATAATTTATTTAATTCTCACCATTTATCTGCATTTCAATGTACCCTGGCGATATGAGAGCTCCATTGCAGTCAACAGTGGCATCAGCCTGAATTTTCTCGTCGTAAAAAATTTTCTCAGGATCAATTATCTTACCATTACGTACCCACAAATTTTCTTTAATAATTTTTCCATCTCTCAATATTTTACAGTTATGAAAATTTATCAAATTGCTTTTGTTAACCGGCATCGCAGCAGTCGATTGTTTTCTTGAACAATTGGAATATGCACTTGAACAATCAATGAAAATGAGCACTTTGGGATACTGAGAGTGTAAAGTAGAGGAATGTCAGAATCACTTGTTGATTGATTCACAAAAATGAACTTTTAATGACACAAATAATTCGGCCAAAGTTTGCAATTTTATAATGAAACAAAAGGCAACTATTTCACTGGTGCTTTTGGAATATTCCTGAATGGGGAGTGAAAAAAATATGATTGACCTGGAATTATCACTCGCTTATCAACTCCGAAACTGAATAAAAAAAAGGAAATAAAAAACTAAACGTCAGATTTCAGTAGCACAAAAAAAAGAAGACTCTTGTGTTGATGAACAGTGCGAAAAAATGACATGAGATGTCTTTCGCTATGTAATTGTCGATAAGTTAGGAAACAGAATTACAGTTGAAAAAAAAAAATCTGCGCACAAAGTGTTGTACACAAAGACAAGAATAAAGTCTTCATATTTCATCATAATAAACGAGATTCTACAATAATAAACGTGTGAAAATAACCGGAAAAAAATGAGTGATGACGAGAGTTCAGAGAGTAGTGACGATTACCTCGTGTCCCCTGATAAAATTGATCTCGACAGTGAATTCTTCGAACCAACCTCAAAACCATCGAGAGTCCTCGAATCATCAAAGAACTCAGACACCGATGAGTCTTCCGACGATGAATTTATCGAGGAAGAGAAGGATTCAGCTGCACTTCTGGCAGAGGTGATGAAAAATCTCGAGAAAAATAACAGAATAGATTCGCCTATGCTACCGGCTTCATCAAAGTCTCCAGTGAAGAAGCAGAACTTGGAGGATGAGATTGATGCTTTATTGATGCAAGGAGAAACTCCAGCTGATGATTGCAGTGATGATGAAGAGGATAAGAAAGAGATTAAAACTGAAGCACCAGCAGATTACACAATTCCGAAAGAGGGAATTGCCA
Source organism: Aleiodes testaceus (assembly GCA_963565655.1). NCBI lineage: Eukaryota > Metazoa > Arthropoda > Insecta > Hymenoptera > Braconidae > Aleiodes > Aleiodes testaceus. The sequence goes on from OY751412.1 coordinate 4,881,877, forward strand.
TTACTCTTCCAGGTACAGCGATTCTCTTTAATCAAGGTCGTAAGAAGAAAAAAATTGATCTGCAGGCAGAGCTTGTTAAGAAAATGAATAGGAGATTGAGGACGAATCAATTGTACATACACAAAGTTGGCTTGTTGTGCTGGTTATCACATGGCTTTCACTTGAATGTCCAAATTAATAATCCCGAGGTATTATCAACGGCAATGAGTCTAGTGCCACAGTCTAATTGTCCAGATGGTCGAGTTGATCTCAAGTACTTGGAGAAATTCACAAAATGGTTTAAAAAATTAATTAAAGTTGAATTTACTAAAAACGATGTTGCAGTGACTAAAGAGCTCTTGTTGGAACGGATGAAGAAGAAGATTGTACATAATCACAGGGAATTGGTATTAATTTACATTGCTACGTTGAGATCAATTGGTTTGAACTGCAGACTAGTTATTTCGCTGTGTCCCCCTCGTATGAAATTACAGCAGGCACAATTATTTCAAGCACCTGGTAAGGGTGATAATGGTGAGGAGAAAGAGAAGAAGGTAAAGGTTAAAGGGAAAAGTGGGAAAACGGCGGAGAGAGGAAAATGGAAGTCGATGAGAAAGAGCGAATCTTCACCGTCAAAAATAGTACCTGAGAATAGCTCCGCTGGTGATGTTGTTGCTAAGGAAACTGCCAAGAAGAAAGCTGTTGAGCTCCTATCAAAGTTCTCGAGGACTGTCACCAGAAAATCTATCCTCGAGGTGCACAAGAAGGAGGGAACTCAAGATAAAAAATTGTCTCCGAAGAAGTCGACAAATGTGAGACAACTGAGATCTAAAACCATTGAAATTTCGGAGAAGAATGAAGAAAAGACATCCACCAAAACCGCAAAAGGAAGCTCATCAAAACATCCTGAAGTGAAGAAGTTACCGCAGAGAAAGAGTAAACAGAAGGTGGAAGAGGTTGTGGCTTCAACGAGTCAGAGAACGGAGACTGATGAGAGTTATGAAGAAAGCGGGTCTGATTCAGAGGCCAATTCGGAAGAGAGTCCTCCGAAGAAGCAGAAGGTTTCATCTAAAGTATTAAAGGCGAAAGAGTCAGATGCAGTATCAAAATCAAAAAATAAGGCATCTGCACCCAGAAAATCCAGTATAGACCGCAGAGTTTTATCGTCAGACGAAGAATTGGGGGTTGAGAAATTTGATACACGTGATTCTCGTTATCTGTGGGTTGAGGTTTACGTCGAGTCCGAAGAGAGTTGGATAAGCGTGAATATACCCGATGAGAAGATTCACTGTGTCTCTGAAATTTACAAGAAAATACCACGTCCAGTGCTATATATAATTGGATGGAATTCGTCGGGGACATTGAAGGATATCACACGCCGGTATTGTCCTCACTGGCTTACGGATACTAGGAAACAGAGGGTGGATGAGAAATGGTGGGTGGAGACACTGTCCACCTGGCAGGAGAGAGATACTGTTGTATCCAAGGCTGAGGATGAGAGGCTCCTGCAGAAGGAGCTCGAGCAGCCGCTGCCGAAGACAATGTCGGAGGTCAAGAGTCATCCTTTGTATGCTATTGCGAGGCACTTGCTCAAGTTTGAGGCACTTTATCCAGCGGATTGTGTGCCACTGGGACATTTGAAGAATGGAGATGCAATTTATTCGCGTCATTGTGTCCATACACTACGCTCGAGAGAGACTTGGCTGAAGGAGGCGAGAGTGGTTAAACCGGGGCAGCAACCGTATAAGATCGTCAAGGCCATGCCGAAACGGGATAAAGTATGATGAGTTTTATTTGCTCAATTCTTTGAATGGAGAATCTCGATATTTTTACCTACTCCTATCTTTTCTTCATTAGTTCACAGGTAACATCATCAAAGATTTACCCCTCGAACTATTTGGAATGTGGCAAACTATGCCTTATGAGCCACCACCAGTAGAGAATGGTATTATACCACGTAATGAATATGGTAACATCGACTTGTTTAAACAGTGCATGTTACCGAAGGGTGCTGTTCATATTGATCGTGAGTAACTATATTCAAATTGATTTCTTTATTTTTTCGTAAATATAAATAGGGACGTGTACTTCTTTGTGTCTTCATTATTTCTTAATTCATATCAAGTTGACTTGAAGCGATGGGTCAGTTTTTTAATTGAGTTTAAATCTTTGCAGTTCCTGGATTAAATAGAATCGCGAGAAAATTAAAAATCGACTGTGTGCCAGCAGTCGTTGGCTTCAACTTTGGCTGCAGGGGTGCACTGCCAGCATTTGAGGGCTTTGTTGTGCCTGAGGAGCACGAGGATACGTTGAGAGAGGCCTGGGAAGAGGAGCAAATTGCTGCAGCTGAAAGAGCCAGGGAAAAACGCGACAAGAGGATCTGGGGTAATTGGAGAAAGTTGATCAGAGGCCTAATGATTAGAGAGAGATTGGCGGCCAAGTATGAGTTCAATGCTGATGCTCATGATGATGATACAGATGCACCACCAGAACCACCAACGAAACGAAAGGGGAAGGACGCTAAAAAACCAGTGAAAAAGGCTAAAACTGCTGAGTAATTATTCCTCAACAAATTGCCATAAAGTGATATTTTCTACCAGTATTGTTATCAACGTGAAATGGAGAGAATTCATAAAAAAAAAAAACAGTCCAATTTTGCATGCTATCCATTCTTTGAAAATCGTCTGTTATAAATGAAATAGAAATACTATTTTTCTAATTTCATGATAATTTATTGATTTCATACTGAACATTTAGAGTCAGTTACCCGGTCCCATTAGGCCCACTTAATAATAGTTTCTATTTATTTATTGTGTACTCAGGATTTTTTTCGTTGATTTTTCTACACTCAGAGAAGTATTGAGCCTTAATATTACATAAGTTTCAGTCAACAGAGATAGAGAGTGATAATTATATTCTTCTAAATCATCGGATACTACTTTACAATGTTTCGCCGAGAACAATAGTTACGTACAATAAATAATTTATATTTTTTCATTTTTCTATAATTAATATTTAATTATTATAATTGCCATTTCCCAAAGATTCTTTGATAAATTCATATTTTTTTTCTATTAAGAATCATAAAAATAATTATTTATTATTTTTTCTGTTTGGAATCATTGTAATTCAGTGGAGTTGAATAGTAAAATTAGGTTTTCTTTCAAATTCTCTTCTCCACGTTCAAAAATTACGATGAAAACAATCTATTTACATTATCAGTTCTAATTATCAATTCTTCGCTTAATTCTCACCCATGAATCAGTCTATCACAAATATTTCTTCCTTAAACTCTTTTCGAAAATACCCATCAAAACATTCGCTCGTCTCATTATTCTCTTCTTAATTTCCATGAAAATGCATTTGATATAAAAAAAAACTCCACTAAATCACAGCTCAGTAATTGCACCAAAATTACCCACTTCCTGAAATTTCATGGAAATTAAGAGTTCAATCTGCGGTTGGAGAATAAAAAAAAAGGGGAAAGATTGAAAATTTCCTGTAAAAACTAAGACTCAAACGTTTTTGTCTACGGCGTTTACAACATCACGCTATCCCTCTGCAACTCGTTACTAATAATAGATTCTCATCTGGATTTTAATGGTACTGAAGGTCGCGTGTTTGCGAAACATTATTCATTTCTGTTTTTTTTCTTACTTAGTATAATATATCCATACATGTAATTTTTGATATAGAGTACATGGGAATTTTTAGAGAAACACGTTATTTAGTTTTATCAGTGTTACAATAGTTTTTGCATTCTTATCGTGAGGGAGTCGATGGAAACAGTTTAGATTGCAAGTAAAAAAAGTAGTAGAAAATGAAAGTGTGGAAAAATGAATGGAATACCGAAGTTTATTTTATTTATTCTTTTATGAGGAAATATTCATTTCTCTCTAATTTGAATTCAGAAATAGGAATGAATTTCCCTTTAAATATTTTGAATGATCAAAACAACGAATTTTCCTCCCCTCGTATTTTCCTTTTTTTTTGTAATGTAGTAGTCTAGACAATTCATTTATTACCCTTAACAACCGAGTTATTCAGTCAATCAGCATGCAATTACGGTATCCGATGGTACCATACGATAGGCACTCATTCTCCAAAGTTACGTGCCTCGGAAAATTCCCAAAAAAAATGAAAGAGAAGAACGGAAGAGAAGAATCAAAGACTAAAAAAAGAATGAAACGTTACTCAATACCTTTTTTTCCTTCTCAATACAATGAAAATGCCATTTGACGTCAGAGATCAGTTTGATTGCCCCCCAATTCACTCTCAATTATGCCGGAATAGTGTGCAGTCTCTGCCTAAAGATAGTGGCAGTGTCAACAAGTATAATTTTTTCCCAATTTCAGTAATTTTCTAATGAAAGAAATTTGAGTTTGAGAGGAAATGATTTGATTGATTATCTTCTTTGAAATAAATTTATCGCTGTTTAACAGCTTTCGTGTTTTCCCTGCATAAATCAACAGCACTCAGTGCGATTCCAAGTTGAGCAGCATAGTAGGTCAGCATTATTGATACCTTTATGAATAATAATTGAGTTGAAGTTAATTGAATCGATTCAATTGAGGCTAATGTTATTTTTGGGTTTGTTCTCACCGTTGGATATGGTACTGGACAATACCAGTGATGAAGACCAAGCAGAGTATCCGATATTACGAAGAATATACTGCCGATGCAGCTGCATAATTTTGTCCAAGTCCAAGGCTCCTTATTTCCGGAAAAAATAAAAAATATTCATTTTAATTGCTTCTTAAAAATAATTAATCTGCATAATCATGCCTATAATATAAAATCATCGTTTTTCTCTTTTTCATCGAATAATTTGGAAACTCTGTATGAAGTTATCTCGCTTTATCCCCCAACTATTGATTTGCCATTAGTTCTCCAGTTAGCACAAACTGCAATGTTTTGTATGTCAATTTTTCTTTACTGAATAATTCATAGACCAACGACAAAACGACATTTTATATCATAGGTTTGATAAGAACTACTTGTTTTCTTTTTTTCTCTCGTTTACTTTAAAGAATTGCACCCTCGATATAGCTCGCCATGACATAGTTACGAGCAGAAAAGTGTAGATAGGTACTCCAATTGTCAGGACTCCAGTCAATCGTGGCATCATCATGTAGAGTACTGTGTGAGACATAACAAAAGTGTAATTATTCAATTTATCTCTGGCTTTCAAGAAAAATGGGGAAATTAAAAAAACAAGATGAGTTGATTTAATTCCAGTTTTCCTTGAATATCTTGGAAATTAACGTAAATAGAGAAATTTTCAAAGAGACATTTTTTGTAGCTCTACATTTTCTCTACAAAAAAGGTATCTATGAAAAAATTGATATTCCCATTATTTACAGAGATATCCTCAAAAAACGAGTAATAAATTGATTATTCGAATTACCAAGAAGTGCAAGAGCATAGAAACAAATTCCAAGCTGTAGATTGACTGGTTTGAACCCAAATGCATTTATATACATTATTTGTGCAACTGCAAACATTCCCATTCCTGGGATAAACAAATTCGGCCAAACAATGAGTGCATCACCCAAACAACTGAACACAAGGCCGATTAATATTCTCCTCGTGAAGAAAGTGTATCTGTAAGAAAAAAAAGCATTTTCATTGGATATCCATCATTGTTTAACATATTTTTTTTTTCAAATCTATAGACTCACTCTTTAGATAAATTCATCCATTCATGTAGGAGCACAAAGACGATAAGACTTATTATTGGCAAACATTTGAAACAAGCAGTGAGCAACGATGGTTGTTCTGCCAAAAGTACGAAATATACGCAGACACTTTTGAAGAATGGCACCAGTGTTGGACCAATACTTTTCAGCTAAAAAAAAACCATTCAATAAACAAAATTCCATGATTAACAAAGAGATAAACTCCTGTCCTATCTTAATTAATTTCTCTTCAAAAACACCGATAAAGTGAGTAAAAATAAATGAAAAAATTCTCATAATCTAATCGTCATTGAATTCATTAAATTTCTCACAATTTTAAGAATTCTAATTTTTAACAAAGAAATTGATAATAATTAAATTACTTCATAACTATCGATTGCACAAAGAGAACTCACCACTTGCGTCGGTGATGACATTTCAAATATGCTTTTTAAAGAAAATAAATCAAGGTCAACTTGTTGCAAAAAAAAGGAAAATCAAGGAGTTTGATTGAACTCTAAAACATCCAAAAATTCAGAGGTAAAATTAACTTATGATTGATTGACACTTTTGAATAATTCAAAGTGGTTGTACTCGTGACAGTAGCACGTCGTCCGCTATGACAGTCATGCCTGTACTGTTGTTTTCTATCATTCGCGCAAAGTAGAGTGATAAAAAAAATATCACATACGAGTGCATCTGGAGTGGGGGTAAGAGAGAGCTCGATAGTGCGAGGCATCGAGTTGGGGAGAAAGAGAGCCGAAAAGTGGGAGATGAGTGAATCTGACGTGAGATTGGATTGACATTAATTCTGAGGCATTTCAATTATTTGATTCAATTTATTTATCTATGATGTGTATAAATAATGTGAATGAATGTGTTGATTGGTGATAAATAATGGTAATTCTTGGGAAATTGTGAACTCACCTTTAGCAGGTGGACATAACCTCAGAATATCCAACGCATTGCCAAGTTAATTGTTTGTGCAAATTATAATTATTAGAAAAATGGTTGTGCACTCGTTGCCAACGTGTTTAGCACCTTACTTTGAAGCTTATAAACAATGGGTCACTACAAAACCACAGGTTGTTGCAGACATCGAGAGTACTGTCAGATGCATGTCGTACTTTACTGCAGGTTTGTGAAAAATTGGAGTCAGTCATCAGTTTTTTCAAAATATCTCGGAAACTAAGCGAGATAGGGTAATTTTACAGGAATCTTTTTTTGTAGAAAATTTCAAGAGCTACAAAAAAGGATCAGAGCAAAATTGCACTATCTCACCTAGTTTCCGAGAAATTTTAAAAAAACTAATGATAGGATAGGCGGATTTTACTGCAGTGATTGTTCATGAGATTTTGGAGCTTTCAGGACGCTTCCCGACCTCATCACTGGCTTCTGAGCTCATCTACTCGATGCCAAATCTCTTGACTCTCTTGAATGATCACTTGATTTGCGATGCTCAGTACGCACATCTGAATCTACCACAATTCAAGTCTCAGATCAAGATATGGTTGACTATCATTGAATATACAGAAGCATTTATTGAAGTCGGGGGGAGGAAACTGTGGGGAGAGAGCGGCAAGTGGATTGTGATATTTTTGGTGCAATTGTTGAAGTAAGTACTTGAATTAATTCGAAATTTGACTCAATTCCTTTGGAAATTATTCAATACTTCGATATTTTCAGATCAGTAATGAGACTTATTCTCGTTCACCATAATAAGGAAAGAATCATTCAGAGTCCTCCAATTCCTCGGCTGAATCATGAAAAATTAAGGAAAGAGATGAATATGACGGCGGGGACTGCAGGTTTTAGATTAGAACGCTCAGGAACTGTTGTCAGAAGTGTTAATGCGTCAGCTCCAATTCATTCGAGAACATGGGAGCCCCTGTGGTCAGCCAAGGTTGACCTTAATTCAACTGAGTCTCTAATTACTAGCCGCAATTTATTAATTGCTGAGGTAAATAAAATCCATTTTTACTCTGTTGAATAAGTCGAAATCATTATTGATTCTTTTAGACACTCTACATCATGAAACCAATGATTCACCTCACGACATTCATGATGAAAGGCGAGAAAAATTGGATTCCTTGGGCAACAGCACTGACTCTCGATTTAGTGAGCCTTCAGCTGATAAATAGCGAGAAGAAACAAATTTCTTTCACAGGAGCTGAAAGAACCGAACTATTAAGACGCAAAATGAGTTTACTTCTTTATATATTGCGTTCACCATTTTACGATAATTGTAGTAGAGGTAAAATATTTTCATCGCTCGATGCATTATCCAGAAATGTGCCATTAGCAAGATTTTTAACTGAACCTTTTGCCAAGTATTTGCCTCATTGGCAGAAATCTTATTCCTACATGTGGTCACGTGGATAAAATTCATTGAAAGAAAATCATAAAAATATTTTTTAATTTTGGAAATACAATGTTCCAAAGGAATCTAGATCACATTCCAGGTGAAATGGTACATATATTTGGGATGAAACGAAATAATTTGATAATACATAATAGATTTTGGAATATGAAACGTTTTTTTTTTTCATTAAAATTCTCGAGTTTTTCTTGTAATAAAATTTTTATAATGACATGCATTACGGGTGAATTGTACAATTACTAATAATTGTTTTTTGGTATTGTTCATGGTTATTTGAAAAATAAAATTTATCGTGTATTTATGCAATTTTAAAATGCAAAAAGTCCCATTTATCCCACATTTTCACAAATATCCACGTAAACATCAACAAATTTCATTATGATAATTTACAAATATATTACATTATATAGAATACATATTCTCTCTTTCTCTCTCCCTTCAATTATCTTTTAGCAGAAAATACAAATGATTTGAAGATTAGGAATATTTTGTTTTTATGGCCGATTATTTAGTTATTCATTCGCACATTTGGAGTAACGAATTTATTGTTGTGTCTTTCTTACCATCGTTAGCATCGTAGACGGATTTAATCACCTCTTTGTCGACATTTGGGAACATTTCAGCTATCTAGACGCACAAATAATTCACAGAATTTTATACTCCAATAAATCCAACCAATTAATCATCACAAAGAGAAAGAGAAGGTCAAAGTTTATCGAGGAATCAAACTTAATTGAGAAATTATAGTTTTTATGAAATTCGTATTCACCTGTTGTAATTCAGCCTCTGCCTCTGGTCTTGAACTTGGAATGACAACTGGTGCAGCGACAGCTGGAGTTGGTGGTGTCGTGTATACCTTGACAGGAGCATGAGTTGGCATACCAAACATCAAGTTTGTTGCAGACGGTACCATCACAACCGGTGCACCTGTCATATAGGGCTGACACTTGGTCTGAAACGAGGAAAATATCAATTTGATTTGACAGGTTGATTGACTTTCGTTATTACTTGTTAAGTGCATTATTCATTCAGTCAGGAATAATTACAGATAATTTTCAGACTTATCTAGTTTTTATTTGATAAATAAATTTAATCCTTCGGGAATCATTTACCGTGTAAGTGAAGACCAAATTAATCATCCCTTCTTGATTATCCCCTTGTTTACCGCTCAGCATGTACCAATCCTCGTGTGTCTCACCTCTCTGAATAACCTGAGGTGGAATTTCTATGTGTCCCCAGGCTATCAGCTCATCCATAGTAAATGAACATTCGTCGTAAACTTCTACGTATATTCTGTCGATACCAGCTGGTAGCCAACTGATAAGAAGAAAATATAATTACTTGAAAAATGCAAATGAAAGGAGAGAAAACTAGTGGAGCTATCATATAATCCTTTACCTCTGAATAATTTTATTCCAATGTGGATTTTTCCCACCATTCGTCGCAGTCTGAGTCTCATAAACTGAGTGACCGACACGCAATCTTACGTATGGATCCATTCTCGTCATGCCGTAATTTTTAACTAATTTCGCCTGTGAATAATAAAGAGAAGTAGAATTACAGGAATTAAATTCAGTTGCACGAACGAAAAGGGGTAACCTTGCAAATCTCGGTAAAAAAACTGAATTTTTAGGGAATTCAAAGAAATCAGACTTCTTTCATAGCTCTCAATATATATATATATATATATATAGATAGTTGTTGAATAAAATTCTCATTGAATAATCGAGAATACATAAAAATGCTCTGCTCACATGCCATTTCAACTTCACCTCATTAAACCAACATGTTTAATCAATGTCATTAAGAATAAAAGAGTATGACCTTCAATTAAAAATTCATGGCAACTCAACTGAGATTTATTAAACTCGATTAAATTTTATCTTCCATCAATTTTAATTAATCCCTGTTCTCCCGCATTGCCTCCAGTAATTAAAAATCAATTAGCATTTTCACCTGTACAATAGTGACACTGAGCCTCCCCATTCTGGGATCAGTGAACTGTGGTGTTCCCTGTTGCTGTTGCAATGCCAGGGCTGCCTGCTGATCAGCAGCCTCTTGCTGCTGCTGAGGTGTCAGATTCTCCTCGAGCCTCAAGAAGCAGGCTGGAAGAGACCCCAAAAATGCCTTGAAAAAGAGAGCAGAATAATTAATTATTGTAATGAGAAAAGAATATAATTCATACGTAAAATTTAGGGAATTTTTCGTCAACGAAATTCTGACGTTTATGATATTTTATAATCAATTCACATACTCTTTTCCTCCACTCCTCATGCTGCTCCGATCTACCGGCAGCTTCCATATTCTCAACAATCCAATCACACACTTCAGTCAAGTAATAAAAAAATGTAGATGCTCCAAAGTACTGAGGAATATTATCGACTTTATTGCTCTTTTCTTAGTAAAAATGAAGTAATTGGAGTCAACTTCCTACGCACGAAGAAAATAACACGTCTCGGGTGACTAATGACGCGTTTACAATAGTCTACCTTGCTTCCCCCACTTCTCTCAATGAATCAGCTGCAGTTTGTATACTTTTGGTGATCTCATGCGCAGGCGCAGAAGTGTCTGGTCAATTTTTCAAATGAAAAAATATAGAATAGCTTTCTATGTTTTTTAATATCAAAACGAAGGAATAAAAAAAAATAAAAAATGAAAACTGATTATGTTTCAATTAAATCATTTATTAATTTCCTTCATACAGAAATATAATTATCCTATTGTATGTGAAGAATTAAAATAACTCTTCTTGCACAAAATATCTAAAAAAAACTGTGAAAAAATTGAGGCTTCTTATTTTTCACTGATTTGAACTAGTTACATGAGCTCAATTACAAAGTAACGATTATTGAGAAAATGAATAGAGCAAGGAGAGACTGCAGATTCAAAAAATGTGAGAAAAATAGTGGAGCACTGTGATTATGTCCGATTCCAGGTACAATAATACTATCTGGTAATTCATCGATTGGTATAATTGTTCCAGGTATGAGTTTGCCGTCACCTGTATTACACAAATCTGATCTGCAGTTAGTATAAAATTCAAGGGAAGTAGTTGTATTAACTATTACATTGAGGTGTAGTGGATTTTTTTGGCATTCACGACGAAAAGCCACCAATTCACCTGGTGGATCCTGGCGTTCTTGACGATAGATCGTACAGTAATCGTCTGGTTGACAGCCGATGACAACTCCATTATCATGAAGACAATTGTCCATTGGATTATTCGAGGTTGTGCTGCAGACGTAACAGACCAAAGCTGAAAAAATAATTCTTCATTAATGTTTATTGATCAGTATCTCTGGAACGAGTGAATTACCATCAACACAATTGACTCCAAAAAACGCAAGAAAAAACCACAGAATTATCATCTTCTATTCGATAATTATGAGCATGACGAATCGATTGATTTACAGAACAAACTCGTAGTACTAAGACCAACAAAAGCTAACGACTTTTATCAATAGAAGTGATAAGATACGGAACAAATTATCTCACTAATATAATCACTTCCCCTCGGTTTTTTATAATTCAAAAAAATTACGATTTTCTATTAGGACGGAATTTCCGAAATAGAATTGTCAATTAGAATGTCGTCATTTTGATTGTATCGGGTTTATGAATCACAGTGTTAGAATTAGAAATAAAAAAAATTATTCACATTGGAGGAACAAAAAATTGTTTAGATAATGACGAGTATATGTGAAATAATTGGAAAAAGAGAGAAATAAAAGAGCAGACAATTACAGTAGGAAGTGATTTGTGTTTTTTCCCCCTTTTTCACGATGTGAAGCGTGATTTCGAAGAATGTAAATATTGTTTGTATTACCTCCACTCTTATTTAATAATCGTAACGGGGGAAACTCCCAGTAAATTGAGAAGGTCGTTTTACTATTATTAATTTCTCGGCTGAATATACGGGTTAATTCATCTCTTCACACTTCGATGTTCATTTGATGGTCGCAACAAAAGTGGAGGCGAAAAAAATCGGTGATTTCATAATAATTAAATTTTTTACGGGTTGACGGTTTTTTTTTTCAGCTGAACTTGGGTATAAATTCAGGAGGCAGCCGCGGAGGGAATGCATTCGCAAGTGTATCTCCGAGTTGTAACAAAGTTCATCGTTAGAAAGAGTGAATTAATTATTTCAATCGAAAATGTTTAAATTGCTCGTGATTATTGGAATTTTTTGGGTGAATTATGTTGTTGGACAAGGGACAGCAACACCGACAATTATTTTCAGTGTTTCAAGTATGAATCGTAATTCAATGGAAAGAAATAAGAGATGGTATAATTCAGAACGAATGAATTATGCCAATTATTTCAAATCTTTATTGAGACCAAACTTTCCATTTTATACAGCTACAACTCCAAAACCAGCTCCTCCTCCATCTCCAGCACCACAACCAGGCTGTCGATGCGTTGCCTATGCAGATTGTCCCTCAATTCCTGCTGGAATTGATGTAAGAATCGTGAACACGGTATGGAAATTTCTGATAAGTCAATTATTATAGAATATCTCAGAATTTTAATGGAAATATGAGAAAAATTGTGGAGATCTTTCCTCGAGGTCTCATTGTGCTCTACAAAAATCCTGAGATATTTTAGAAGGATTGTTTAAACGATAGGACGAAATTTCTGAAATTTTCATGCACAATAATCAAATCATCTCTTTTATTTCCCACAGCCTCAACCAGGTTGTCCAAGTGGACAAATTTGGTGCTGCGGCCTGTCCAGTGGGATAAAAGAGTCTGCATGTGGGGTACGAAAAATAAACTCTCCACCGCAACCAAATTCTGCTAAATACGGTGCTTATCCATGGCAAGTTGCACTCCTCACAATGGAGAACATGTACATTGGCTCTGGTGTTCTGATTGGTGATGAGTATGTTCTCACTGCTGCGCACAAAGTCGTCGTGTATCCGTAAGTATTTTCCAGTTATTTTTTTTATAAAGGCCGTTTGAAGGAAAATTCCCAAGGTTCTGCGTAACTTTCCGAATTATCAAGAGCTGATAAAAATCCTCTTATCACCGTTTTAGTAAAGGAAACTTTAAATTACGTCTTGGCGATTGGAATGGTCAAGCACTATCAGAGGCAAATCCCTACGTTGAATTTCGTCCAGCGGCAATGGTAGTTCATCAAAATTTCAATTCCCAAAATCTGCAAAACGACATTGCAGTAATTCGTTTGAGTGGAACGGCACCAATAAAGACAGCGCCCAACATCAACACCGCCTGTCTCCCAGCAACAATGCCAGCAACTGGAACAAGGTAAAATCAACAATTATGTGATAGGTATCATGTCACAGAAAATCACTGAGCCCATTTGGATTTCATGTTTATTTTAATTTTCTTACTCTTCTTTTCAAGGTGTTTCGTGTCGGGATGGGGAAAAAATGCATTTGGAAAGGATGGAGCCTATCAGGCACTGCTGAAGGAAGTCGAGGTTCCGATTGTTGATCAAGGTAGTTGTGAGGCACGTTTACGTGCGACGAGACTTGGTCAATATTTCGTTCTGGATAAATCCACTTTTATTTGCGCTGGTGGTGAATCTGGGAAGGATGCTTGTACTGTAAGTATTCTTGGATCTAAAAATAGTTCAGAGAAGCAATTTAATTTCAGTGAAATTATCTCAGGTTCGATCTACAAGAAACTGCAACTTGTTAAGACGATTAGAATCAATTGCATTGTCTCCTTCCTGACATTACAGTAATCATCATAAAAATGTTAATGATTTCAGGGTGATGGTGGTGCTCCATTAGTGTGTGAAACGAAAACTGGACAGTTCCAGGTGACCGGTCTCGTGTCATGGGGTATCGGTTGCGCGACATCCGGAGTCCCTGGTGTTTACGTCAACGTATTAAACTATTTATCCTGGATAAATCAGCAAATAGCCGCGATGCAGAAGGCCTAGACTATGGCAATGAAGAATTGTCAATAAAATCTGTCAAGGATACTCATTAAACAATAATACTAACGATGATTTGAAAATTCGAGGACTGAAGGCGCAATTTATATTTCCTCCAAGTTATTTATAAAATTATTCCATAAATACTTTTTTTATCGTTCATTTATTTATCTATGTACACATTGTTTGCTTTCTTTCATTATAATTTAACTTTGAATTTTTAATTGCAATGATTTTTTTAAAATCATTATCGTAGGAATAAAGAGCTGAGAAAAATCATTTATCACTATTTTTTAAATTCTCTAAATTCCCCTCTTTCACTATCAACGACGTGGAATTTTCTTTTCTTTATTCCTCTCTTATCACTCCTGTACTGATACAGGATAGTTCAACATATACAAATATAGTATTTTACTATAAGTAACGACGGTTTTTCTTCAATTTTTCACCTCCACGTGATTAACATTGTGTTATATGATTCTCATAATCAACGAATATTCTTTTTCATTGACTTATCAAAGATTTTTATCGTCTAAATATACGCGGCACAAGCGAAAGTTGTTGGTACAGTGAACTTTCGGTTTTGAGAGTTAATGAAGTTTATGGATCCTTTGAATTTTGTCAATTTTCTATCGAAAAGCCAAAGGAATTTTTGAGTTTTGTTATATCTCGGAGACTACTGACTTTTCGATGGAATTAATGAAATTCTAAAGATCTATAGACCTCATTATCACTAAAAAAAAAATGCTCGAGACATTATGGCATTTTATAGTATTTTTCAATGAAATTCTTCACGACCAATTCGGCAGTATCGCTAAATGAATTATCATACAAGTAGTTCATTTATCTCTCTTATTATGGAGGTAGAATTACATTTAGTCTTTGCATTAATGCTCTGAGAATTATTTTCATATTATTTCCATCGTACTTCATTGTTTCACTTTGACATTGTCATTTTTAAGTGCATGATTAAATTCAGTAGTTTCATTATTTTGAAACAATAGCAGTACGGCAGTTACATAAAAAATTTGTTTTTACAAAATATATTATATTGCTTAAGGGATACTAAATTTTTTTATTTTCTTTCAATCTTTTTTGTCCTTTGCACAATTTAATTTACTGTTCTATGGTAATTGTAGATTATTCAATTGTTTTAATTAAGCTTGATTATGATTACTAATTACTCGACTGATGCCTGATATATAATGTAAATGAAGATTATTCGTTTTTTTTCTTCTTTCATAATGAAATTAAAAATTTATGATTATCTTGAAAATGTCACAAAAACAATCATTCATATTATTCCACTCAAAATGTAAATTAATGAAAATACTGGAAATCATAAAGAATTCTTCTTAATAGCAATTATTTAATAATTCTCGACTCACGAAGCCTTGAGTAATATTGTTTCTACATTTTCTTTTAGAATTATCACGATAAAATTCGTATAAATTTTCTAATTCATTTGCTCATACTTATTTATGTATTTATGTTCATTCATTTGTCAAAAAATGTGCACTTGTTCGGGGATATAAAAAAGAAATGTATTTTGCGTAAGAAAAAGCGTTAACCTGATAGAAAAAAAACTCAGTGGAGCAATAACTGATTTGCAAAAATAAATAAATTATTATTTGATCGAACCAAAAATAATGAAATAATTTTTCCTTGATTCATTGAATTTGGTACTTATACGCATTTGGCAGTCAACATATGGGACATTCATGTGAACGAAAAAAAAAGAATCGAAGACCATTTTGCTAAATCTAGAAATTAAAAATTTCTGTACAATAGTCTATCTAAATAAGTCATTGAATTTCATTAAAAAAATGCAAAGTCATTGAGATAAAGTATACAATTCTACGTTATCCTCATTCTTTTTCTCTAATCACAATTAAATGAAAAGAAAAATGAATCCGTTTAAGCATTATTAATTAAGTGTAGGGAAGAACTAATTAATTAATTTACTCGTAATTTCTTCCTAATGATAATTCTCTCCTGCACTTGGGTCGGACGCATTTTCTTTCATACCAATTAATTGCTTTCGCTTCAATGTTCTCACAAATACGTAGAAGAAATTCACTCAATTTATTATATTAAATATTAATTTTTGTCTAATTTTACTTAATTTTGCTGTTGCTTGTAAATCGTCGGCGTTATTTGGACGGGATGATGAGATGGTGGCGGTGATAACAAGTGGCCGCGTTCCATCTCGTTGACTTCCTGCTGATCCGCAACGCCAATCGATGTGTTTGAACGTGCTAGACTGTTACGTTGGCGGCACATGTACGGAGTTTCCCCAGGTGATGGAGTTTCCCGACCCTTTTTATTGAATTGGAAAAAAAATTGAATTAATAAAGAAAATGAAATAACAGGAGGTGCATTTTCTTAGAAATTATCGTTTTATTGAGGATATCTCGGAAAGGAGAGGATTTAGGAGAATTTAGTAAGAGACTTTTTTTGTGGAGCACAAGATTCTCTACAAAAAAGGTATCCTGACAAATTTAAATAGACTTGACCGTTTTGGAGATATTCTAATTCTAGTGCCACGTTTTTTATTTAGTCTCATTTCTTCTCAATAATTTTTATAGTAAGTGCTCTCATTTCGCGATAGATCTATTCTTCATATTATTCATAGTCTCCGTAATTCACTGGCCTATTAATATTTATCATTGAGAATGCGTCAATGATTAATTGAATTTTTTTTTGCGATTGAAATAATAGAATTACGATTTTTTGTTTCAAATAAAAATTGCCACAACAGAGCATGAAAGAAAAGTGTCATATCGATACATCATTGTTATCCACAAAATTATTTATGAATTATTGAGAACGCGTCAATTACCAATTACCTATAATTGTACTTGACTCCGATTTAATACCAGCCAGACAACGTCCAAGACACTTGGACTGGGAGGAGGGAGAATTGCTTCTTTTCAAATGGTACTGGGGGACATTCAAAGAAATTGAGGATAATTCTTTTTATTTCCAAGTACAGAAGCCACCGAATAATGTCATTGGGATTGATGTAATTTTTACTCCAATTTATTCAAGTACGAATTCAATGTCATCACTCGTTATACTTGGAAATGATTGAGGGAAAAAATCTGTTTCTTTTAATTCAATAATGTGGGAACAAATCAGTAGTGAAGCGGAGAGAGAATATAAATAAGAAAAAATTGTTAACTTCCTCTGCGCATATCTTTGAAACGAGTAGATTTATGAAAAATTTCATAGAGACCTTTTTTGTAGAGAATTTTGTGAGCTACAAAAAAGGTTTCTTTATAAAATCTCCTAAATTTTCCAGTTTTCGTGATATTCTAAAAAATATATTTAATCACCACTTCACTATTGAACTGAACTTTTTAAGGAAAATTAATTCAACGAAGAAAAATCATCAATTACCTGTTTAGAAGGCCCACAGCATGTTGCTTGATTGCATGGCGTGTCTGTTTTGGGGCAATCGAGAACGCAATCCTCAGTCGGTGTCTCCTTGAATTCACTATTCGTATCATACTGAAAAAGAAGTGAAGCAAGAAAATAGCATAAATACTTCAATCCTACTGCTGATTAAAATTGACATGAATTTATATTATTATAAAAAAAGAGGGAGTGTATTACTTCAATGAATTCAGGTTGAATAGTAGTGGAATGAATGCCCTCGTTGTGGAAGAATCCTTTTACTTGTTCGGCAATTTTCATATACTCGGATAAATTACGACACCGGATATGAGCGGATGCTATTATACGATCCCCAGCAAGTTGCCATACGTGAAATTCATGAACTGCAAGGACACCGTCTATGCTCTCAAGTAATCTCTGTTGTATGGCATCCACCTGAAATTCAAGAAATCATTACAACTGTTTTCATCTTTTCTTCTCGCAATGAGAGATGAGCTCATTCTTTTCAGAAAGGAAAAAATGAGGAAAAAAACATTACTTGAATGTGAGTTGGTACTGTCTGGAGTAATATCAAAGCCGATTCCTGCAGCAGCGGCCAGACAGAATGCAGAATGAGAACCACAAGAAGCAGGGACAATATTGGATCAATATAGTCGCTGGAATATAAGAATTAATGATTTACATAACTCGTTTTACATTGTTGTTATGAATTATTGTAGTTTAAGAAACATTTATGCTATTTGTGGGCAATAAAATAAAATGTTATGATAATAGAAACATAATTCTGCGAATTCAAAGAAAAAATAAGGAAATTACAAAGTTGTAGAGTTTTTCTTCGTTTCGGATATCTAAATTATTTCACAATTAATTCATTCTACTTCAATCAAACTGTGAAAAATAAACATGAATAAATTACCGAATTGGCCATTCAGTCCACTTTACAATGGCGGCTGAAATAATTACAATAACTGAACCAAGTGCGTCCGATAAGACATGTAAAAATACACCCTTCATGTTCATTTGACTGGGATTATGTGAATGCCCATGGGATTTTTGAATTGGTATAGATGGTGGTGTTGGTGGTCGATATGTCTTTTCATTCTGATTCTCATTCCCATTTTCATTGTCATCGTGCTCATTATCATTGTCATCGCCAACCAGCATACTCAGTCTGTTGTGGCTTATGGAAATTCCATGCGTGTGACCATGAGAACTTCCGTGCTCTAGAATTATGAAAAAAAAAGGAATTTCCTTTAGTATTCTGTTTTTTCCCAATTTTGTTTTTATCGTCTATTGTATTTTTTGAGCATCGATAATATCCTGACCTACGTAGGAAGTCGAGGGTATGTTTCGGGGACAGGGAATGGAACAGGTTGTGGAAGGAGACTCGATTTCCTCGTGTTTCAGAGTCACGTGTCTGTCATGATGGCCTTTAAATGGGGTCTAATGAATTTTGAGATATTCCAAAAAAAGGAGAATGAGCAAAGTAACACTTTCATTCTATTTCTCTCACTTCATCACTGATCTCATCATATTCACTAATTAATGGGTTAAGTGGTTGAAAAATCATTATGTTTGTTTACCATGGAATAAGAAGAGTCCAACTATGTTAACACAGAGACCGCCTACTCCCACCCATAGCACTAGAATTGGATTCTCCATTTTAGCTGTTTCAATGAACCTTTTGCAGGCTTCTACAGTTATACTGAAGCAGAGAGCAACGAGAAATACAGCATTGACAAGAGCACCAAGTACTTCAGCTCGTGCCCAACCAAATGTATTCTTCGACCATTTTTTTGGTGACATCTGTAATTGAAAAATTAATTACAATCATCATTACTATGTCGTACTGAATCCAAATGACTTACCTTTATCGACATAAATGCAACAACAAGAGCTGCAACATCGGACAGCATGTGAAAACTATCGGCAACAAGTGCCATAGAATTTGAGATATAACCGACAATAATTTCTACAAAAAAGAAAGCTGTCGTCAACCACAACATTGTTAATAAACGACATTTCTTCCCCGTGAAGCGTGCCATGGCTGTGTCTTTCCTTCAATTCTGAAAGTAATAAAAAAATTGTGGTTAATGCTTCATGTAATATTGATTTTAGCAATTTATGGCATTCTAAGATGACAAATTCTATTAATAATCCGTGAATTTTCATGAATTAAATCGTTCGTGCTCAATTAGTTTCTGTCACTCTGTAGTTCTGTTCCATTCAACAATCGTAAACGATTGTCTTTTTATCATTTCAAAAAAGAAAAGAAGATAAGCAATGATAAGTCCTATTCGATGTTCGATTCAAGTTGAAAAAACCTCGTGAAATTCAATATTTATTCAGTTCTCTAATGGGAAAAAATGATGTAATTGAAAGAATTAATATAATATTGACATTTATATTTTTACATTACCTAATTAATAATTGTTCTTTATCGTTTAAAAAAAGGCTGTTGTTACTGTACTCATTCGCAACAAATTGAGAACTAGAACCCTAACTTTTATCTCTCAAAAAAATTTCAATTGCCCTGTTTTATTAGTTGTCTTATCAATACTTCATTTTTCCTCTCTCAACTTTGTTCCCAATCGGTTTTTAAAATCTATGAGAATTATTTTTATTTAATTCTTAATTAAAGGGCAGTTGATAAAATCATGATTGCCATGAATGATTAATAAAAATCATTCAATAATTTCATAAATCAATTAAACTACAATTAAATTCTCTTTATCATGTGCCACAAATTTAAAGAATAAAAAAAAATCAGAGTGAATGAATTCTTCTGATAAATTGACATTTATTTTGAGAATTTTATTTTCGCACCAAGGGATACTCAAATGTATTTTTATTCGTTTTATATTTTAAGATTAGCAAATTGGTAGGTTAACGAACCTCACAATAAAATTATTCTAGATTCATCTGATGATTTTAAAATCAGTGACTTTTACTTGAGAATCTATTTTTTGTGATTAGTCATGGGGAAAAAAAAGGAAATTCTTTAAAAATGATTCATCCTTGGTAAATAAGAGTATCTTGGCAGAAATTCCTAAAAATAACGATGAACCTCCATTACATCTGTAAAATCGTAAATACAATAAAAAAATATAAATGAATAAAAGAAAATTCATACCTTACGATGGAGAATTCAATGAATCTCAAATTTCACATGCACGCAAAATTCTTATTTCTCTTTTAATCTCATAAAATAAATAACTTCACAGGATTAGAAATTTTTCTCATGTCACAATGAATAATTACAGATAAATTTAACATTAACGTATTTTCATGAGAATTAATTATATCAATTAAACGCTTTGTATTACACATGGGAAATTAGAGCAGCCTGTCAACCCTTCGTCTTTTGTCACTCATTTTTTTTCCATTTCAAAACAAATAAACGGAAAAAAATAACACTGAATTCACGACAGGCATGAGTAAACAGGCACATACAAAGGAATCAAAGGATTTTTTTCATTTAGTTAAATGTATAAAATATATATTTCTTTATCTCTTTTTTTATCATTCAAAAATGATATGTAAGAAGCGATTTATTCTCCAACTGCACAGAAGCTAAGGAGCACGCATACTGTGTGTGTTACAAAACTCATCACCACGGCTCACTGAACTCTCAAGATTAAACTTCATTTGTTTTTATCTTCTTTTATCTACTGACACGAGATGACTGTTTTATCGACACAAATATCGAATTTTCACAAATAAACAAAAATAATTTATGAATTCGAGGAGTTCATGATGTAATGCCTGTTTCGTGAGGAAATAAATTGAATTAATATTTTTAGTATTAAATAAAAATATATTTAATAATAATCTCAAAAAGGACGAGAGCGCCTCTGGTGGGGGAATTCGGGGGAGGCGCGTGTCGATGGGTAAAGAAGGGGAAATCCATTTTGCAACGAAGATTTTGCGTTCGAGTATTTATTTTTAAATTAATAGAACAGTGAATTGAAAATAGTTGGGCACGTGAGGTTATTGAGGAGAATGAGTGTCAAACTGTGGGCGGAAGTCTTTTCACGTTGAGACAGGAAGTGGCGGTTTTTTGCGTGTTATTTATTTACGGGTTATGGCAGTTATGGTTAAGAAGTATTTCGTCAGATTCTTTGGAGCTGCGAGTACTCTTGTACAATGGGCGTGCATAACCCATTGTGTCTTTGAATATATCGGGGATTTTGTTGTTGTAAGTAGTTTTTGTGGTAAATTAATTTTTAATGTCATTTTGGGACTGTCAGATTTAGAGGAGGTTAACTCTTGATTTTGAACGAAAAAAATTCGGGAATTATCGGGCAGCGCCATCATGCTCCGAATTCTGGCGATTGGAAAATTCGAAAATATAAAAATTTGTTTCTTAAATTATTTAATTAAAATTCTTTATTTTTAAATGACTTTCTCAATTTATTCTGAATTTTCCAGTGCACGGGACCGTCAATGGAGCCGACAATTTTCAGCAATGATATATTACTCACAGAGCACATAACTCCACGTTTTCGTAGACTGGAAAAGGGGGATATTGTTATTGCGAAAAATTCAACGAAACCAAATGAACACATTTGCAAGAGAATCAAAGCCGTGGAGGGTGAAAAAGTGCGTCATGGATTCACGACGTATATTGTAAGTATTTTAAATTAAAGTATTCAATAAGGGAAGGTGGGGTAAAAAAATTCATCCACTCCCTCTATCAATTAACATGATATCCGGTTGATTATTATCTCAAAAAGATTCCAGAAGGCCATATATGGTTGGAGGGTGACAACAGCGGTAATTCCACGGATTCAAGGCAGTATGGACCGGTTCCACAGGGTCTAGTACGTACACGAGCTATTTGCAAAGTATGGCCACCACGTGATATCGCATTACTTACAACAAAGTGCGTTAATCCAGATTGACGTTCAATTCTATTTTAATCTAAAGATAATGATAAATTAAAGTTTAAATAAAGTGTATATACGATGAAATTTAAAATAAAAAAGTTATCGACATGAAAATTCATGAATTTTATGAATAATTCTTATTTATCTTTTCCAGGGAATTCTAAAAATAAACTTATTTATCATCAAATTCTATGTGAGTCAATGCTGAAGCGGGTGTTCCTTCGTTTGCAGAAAAATAAATAAAAAAAAAAAGAATATTCATATTCATCATTTGAAACATCACGCGCGGACTTTGACCATCAGCGCCACAGCTTCTTTGTGTTTGTGTTATCAAATAGACGTACACACACATAAATTCTTCGAAGTTTCCATTGGCGAATGAGTTTGTTGGGTGTAACAGAGACGCAAGTAAGGGAACGAGGTGTGTGCACCCGGGGATATCGTGCTCTTACTGGTAATTAATAAATAATCAATTAAAACATTTAATTAATCATTGAATTTTGTGGATAATCAATATTCAGAACATTAGAATCACTTGAATTACAAAGAGAAATCAATTTAAATGGTTAAGAACCGTTGGATGAATTTAACAGTGTGACTTTTGTTTGTACCTGTCAAAAATGCAATTGACATGAGAAATTGAAAAAAAAGTGCACTGATTGAATAACACAATTGAATAGTTAATGTCAATTTTAATTACTTCAGGTATTATTTACGTAATGCCAATTTGTACGTGAGCATTGACCTTGACAAGTAATCTACTTGATGTAGTGAAGTTTACCTTGATATGTTTCTTGGCATAAACGCCCTCAGTCCCCGCCAAACGCCAGAGAAAAAAAAATAGTTGAAGGAAAAGAGGAAAACAAGCTGTCAGATTGAGTGGGCGTTTCGCACACGTGGGGAGCGATAATTCTTTGATTTCCTTACGCCCAGTACAATTAGGATTTTTGATTGTTGAGTTGAATTTCTAATGTTTTTTTATTTATTTCCAGGAAAAGAATAATGCCAAGTAGCATAGCGAGGCATTTATCCCACTGTTGCTTATTAGCAACTGTTATTTTGATCTTCGAGTATGCCTCTGGTGCATTATTCAACGATAAAAAAATTGAGATTGATCCATGGAGCGAATACGGAATTATTGGTGCAACAATACTGTATCTACTACGTGTACTGACATTCTTATCATTTCCCCAAGTGCTATTTAATTTTTTTGGTTTAACCATTTACAATGCATTTCCTGACAAAGTTGTGTTGAAGGGCTCACCATTATTGGCACCATTTATATGCATACGTGTTGTAACACGAGGTGATTATCCCCAATTAGTTAAGAGCAATGTCAAAAGGAATTTGGACAAGTGCACGGAGGCTGGACTCGAGAATTTTCAAATTGAAGTTGTTAGTGATAAACCCATTGGTTTAGCACCACATCGTAGAATACGTGAAGTTGTTGTACCAATGAATTATAAAACAAGTACTGGTGCATTGTTCAAGGCACGTGCATTGCAGTATTGCCTTGAGAATAGTGTCAATGAATTAGCTGATCATGATTGGATTGTACATCTTGATGAGGAAACATTGTTGACTGATAATTCAGTCAGAGGTATACTGAATTTTGTGCTCGATGGTAAACACGAATTCGGCCAGGGACTTATTACTTATGCCAATGAAGACGTTGTCAACTGGATAACGACACTTGCTGATAGCTTCAGAGTTGCTGATGATATGGGAAAATTGAGGCTACAGTTCACCATGTTTCATAAGCCATTGTTCAGCATGAAGGGATCGTTCGTGGTGACACGGGTAATTTTCTTATATTTTTTGTCGGCAGATTGGAAAGAAGGTGAGATTAGAATTTTATCTTATCTATGCAGTTTTACGATGAGATAGGATGGTAGATATCTTTTAATCTATTGAGAATAGTCTTGTGATGACCTAATTGCTCAGGGAAATGAGAGACACTAAGGCATGAAAGTGACTCACCTTGCTGTTCTATTCATGAATGAATCGTTTCTCTTTTTTTTAACGAAGTTACCCGTTTCCAGATGGTAGCAGAACGTCAGGTGTCTTTCGACAATGGTCTCGATGGCTCAGTGGCAGAGGACTGTTTCTTTGCCATGAAAGCTTTTGCAATGGGCTACACGTTCAATTTTATTGAGGGTGAAATGTGGGAGAAAAGCCCATTCACACTCTGGGATTTCGTCCAGCAACGAAAACGTTGGCTCCAAGGAATTCTTCTAGTTGTACATTCAAAAGCAATACCACTGAGAAAAAAATTGTTGCTAGGTATATCGTGTTACTCGTGGGTAACAATGCCACTGTCAACTTCCAACATAATACTCGCTGGATTATGTCCAATTGAATGTCCACAATTTATTGATATATTGTGTGCATTTATTGGTGCAGTGAGTATTTACATGTACATATTCGGTGTTATAAAATCATTTTCATTGTATCGTTTCGGTTTATCACGTTACATATTGTGCATATGTGGTGCACTTGCGACAATTCCATTTAATTTAATTATTGAAAATGTCGCTGTTATTTGGGGTATTTTTGGTAAAAAACATAAATTTTACGTAGTTAGTAAAGAATTTAGGCCACCAATCACAGTTTAAGTATTAAAAAAAAAATTGTTATTCATAGTGAAACAATATTAATTCCATTGCACCCTTCGTACCTGTTTATATTCAAAGTATTTTATCAAATCATGTAGAAGTTAAATTTTTCAATTTCTTTGA
This sequence comes from Aleiodes testaceus, assembly GCA_963565655.1. Classification (NCBI taxonomy): domain Eukaryota; kingdom Metazoa; phylum Arthropoda; class Insecta; order Hymenoptera; family Braconidae; genus Aleiodes; species Aleiodes testaceus. Next base: position 4,906,844 of record OY751412.1, read on the forward strand.
ATCATTGACGATATCTTTGAAAATTAATTCAATAGTTTACGATACTATTCTTTTTTTGAGTACGGAAAATCATTACAGTATGTACATAAAAGCGCACAATTGTTTTTCTTAACGATTTCACATCTCAATGGCGAGGCAATTTGAATCATATAGACAAATCATGTTATTTCATTAATATAAATGAAATCCATTGATATCACTGCATAATTAAATCTCAGATCTCACAATGAAACGACAGATAAAAGCACAATTCAGAATCTGATATTAACAAATGAGTTAGCACCCTTAATTTTTTATTATGCGTTCCGAGGTGTCTAGTCACATGGGTGTTATCGTAATTGAGTTTAATTAAATCATTGCTCGAAAATCCAGTCATTAATTTCTCACGTAAACACTTCAGCATTTGGTTTCATGAACTTCAAAATTCATCCTCGTTAATGTATAATATTCAAAGAATATGATATTTTTTTTTCTACTTCAATTACTTTATAATGAAAGCCCTTTCATGTTCCATACCGAGACTTCCATGAATTTTTTTTATTACCTATTCTGTATTCGAGTTCGGTTGAGTGAAAAAAATGAGGGAAATTGGAAATTCTCTTAAATCGTATGGTTTAGGAGATGTTTTCGGAATAAGCTGCACGAAATTTTCATATTTTCATCACTTTATTACTGAATTTTCTAATGTCTTCGTGGATTGAATTCATTTGGGGCTACTTCCGTTTTTCTTTAAATTAGAAAACGAAAACTTGATTACTACTGTGCTAAAAAAATCGCCGAGCTCTGAGGTCTGCTTACTTACAATGTACTGAGAAAAATAATTAATTTTATTTTTATTAGCATTGCTATATTAATTACAATTTTACCAAAGCTCTAGTGTAAATATAAATTCTTCGTTGAAGAAATAATGATGGATTCTTGTTTGAATATCAAAGATAATTTTTAGTTATAATAAGTTTAAGTTTAATTGAAAACACAATTGTTTGATGCTTGATTAAATCAGTCACAATTATAGAGATGAATTTTTCAATTAATGGTAAATTTGTCTCAGATTAATTTTCATTACAATGAGAATTAGATAATAAGAATCACGGATTTGCATAATGAAAGTTAATTCAGCATAATCGTGAAGTGTTTATCATTGAAAGGAAAAATATTCAATTTCTTATGAGAAACGAGAAGAAAATCTCTAATTATCTTTATACTTACAGTTTAATTATTTTGTTTACTCTGACTCTCTGAATTTCATTAAAAATGTATTTTTCTTGTGAATTGCATAGAATTATCAATTAAATTTTCCAATCTGATCAATCGCAAAAAAATACTTTTACAATGTTTATAATTCCATCAGAATATTTCATTGATTTTGAGAATTTGATTGATAATTCATTGCATAATTATTTTTTTTTCAATTCGACAAAGTATGTAATTATAAATTATAATTAACTATGTAAATTATCGGTAAACAAAGAAAATGAAATCATTTTTATTGACATCATGACCAATGAACAAAGTACATGAATAAAAAATTATTCCTCGTAATATTTGAGAATTTATTATCAGCGATTAATAATAGTATTAATACATAATTCAACAAAACTTTAAATAAAATTCACATTTTTTGGTATTTCAACTAAGTCCCATTGTTTCCAAGGATAATTGAGTTTAAAATTAATAAAATATCCCCTTGCTATCGAATTAATTCGACAATTGCACAAATACTTCTTTTTTAAAAAATTAACATAAATCAAGAACTCAAATAATTAATAATTTAACGTAGAAAATCAACAAATTTCAATTAATTATAATCTCTTAAAATCTATGATGAGTCAGTGAGATCAAAAATAGTACGAAATATATATAATCATATCTCATAAATCACTAATTGATTTTTAATTACACAAAACTAATACTTTCATTATCACGTACTTTTTGGATATCATTCAAGAAGTCTTTCACATCAGATCTATCAATATCATTTCTAATATCCAATTGTCTCACCTCATTATCATGCATATTACCTTTAGAATACTTTAAATTATCATTATCAAAATTATCTTTAGTAGTTTGTGGAAGACATCGTGCTAGTAGCATATCATTTTTCAAATTTTTCCTCATTCTCGCTTCTTTTGGACTGTAATAATAGCCTGGATACTTTTTTTTATGTTCTTCATCAACTTTTTTAGCCAATGCATAATACGAATCTTTAGTCTCATTACTCAAACTCTTCCACATGGTACCAAGCCTGACCGATATTTCTGTATTACTCTCACGTGGATGTTCAATCGCCAATCGACGTCTCCATTCATTGGCAAATATCATAAATGCATTCGGTGGTCTGCGTATTTTTTCGGGTCCATTATCACCATTAATAAAAGTCTGTCTCTCCGGCCTGACTTTGCTCTTAATCCTCAATTTTTTAACACTTTTCAATTTTTCATCATCCAATGCTTTTGTATCAGTGTAATTTTCCGGTGGACTTGGACTATTCTCTGACTCCATGTATATCCTCTGGGGACTAGTGAAAATTGGTTCATTTGCCAATTCGTTCTGAAAGGGAATTTAAGAATATACTTTTTTTTAGAAATCCTCGAAAAACTTAGAAAGGAGGTAATTTCAATAATAATTGAATAAAATTATCATGTACCACTGTATGAGACATTTTTCTCCGTTTCTTCGGCCGACTCTTGTCTTTCTCCTCCTGATGCTGACATTCGAGCTTGCAATTAGCATCATTGACATGTGAATCCGTAATTCCATTCTTTGTCTCAACATCATCAATCACAGGTTTTACCTCGTCCTTCTCATTCTTTTCCCTGACATTGCAGAGACCCTTAACCTGAAGTGTCTCAGCAGTGGCAAGAAGATCAGTCAATTCACTCTCCTCAACTCTAATTTCTCCACTGTACATGAATCTAATCATTGATTGGAGATCCTCGTATTTAACGCCATTTAAAATTATAACAGGATGCTTTGATGTGTGATTTTGGAATAATTCCTGTGAACAATCATTTATATGAGATATTTGTGATATTTTCTCTAAAGTTGAATTAAATACCTGAAAATAAGGACTGCAAGCAGACAATATGATTTTATGTGCTTTGATAAATCGTCCTTCACAGGATAATGTAACATCAACAAGAGATTCTGATGATAAATGCTCTGCAAATACCTGAAAATTAATTATACAAGAATAAATGAATTTATTAATAATTATATTTATAAATTATTATTTACCTGGAGAATATTACTGATATGATTGTTCCATCGTAGATTAAATTGTCCCATTTTTTAATTTATTCGTTTTTTGAGAATTAAAAATTCTCACGTCTGTTGATCACAAAAATAATGCCATTAAACAGGTGAATGTCAATCATAATAGAAATATGCACATTGTCTGGCGCCATTTATGTCTGTGTGTGTCAAACAATGGACCAAAAAGGTGCCGGATTTATTTCAGGATTTTTCTAGTTTAATTATGATTATCAATAATGTTTCATATTATCATTAGTTACCTTTGGATTTTTTGAATGTTTATCTTTTATGAGATACAGGAGACATCAGTTGTCAATGAATTCGTTGTTCAATAATGAAAATTTGCGAATATCAATTATTTTTTTATTCGCTAACAATTGACGCTCGATGCGCCACCTCTTCGTAACCGGGAAAATATGAATGAAAAATGTGCATGAATTTATCTGGAAGTCTTTACTTGTTTTCCTTTCCTTAGAATTTTCAGGGAAATGTGATATTGCGTAATTTTTGCAGTTACCTTTTTCTTCGAGAACAGAAAGAAGAATTTTGAATTCGATGATAATTAATGAGGAAGTGAAATTAACTAAAACCGAATTTTCCTGAATTTTTCTTATCAAATAAATTCAATAATAATTCAATAATTGATCATTATCAATAATTCCTGCATTTTATTAGCGAATAGATAAAAATATTGTTTTGAAATGGGGCCACAGTTTCATTTTAATCTATCATCAATAATTTCACAGATAATCAATTGCCTTTGTTTTCAAATTAAAAAAATCTGATAAAATTCGAGACGTTGGAAGAGACATCTTGGACATTGTTTTTTCTTGATTTAGTCTTTCACTTCTCAATCGTGATAGCACACGCTACATAAATTCTAGGAACTCGTTGAAGAAAAACGTTTTTTGATGAAAAAAAAAAAACAAAATAAAATAATTTTATATTCACATAATTTGCGCGTTTTATGGATAGATTATCAAAAGTACCAGTTTATGACTCATCGATCGATAACTTCTGTAGTGACGAGAAAAACAGAGTAATTTGAGAAAAATTAGCCTGAGTTGAATCACTGATTACGTGACGAATATTTCCTATACGTAGAATGTGAATTGTCATCAACTCTTGAGATAATGTAACGCGATTAATTTATATAAAAAATTGAGGGTTTGCAAGTCCAACGGTAGTTCCATTGATGATGGCTTTGTCAGCACTAGTCCAGCAGGTAACTCTGCTTTTTATATTTTCATCATTAACGTTTCACTCGGTCGATTGCTGGCTACAAAATAGTTACAACATAAAGGATATTAATTTGAGTGCGATTGAAGAGTTGAGAGTTGATGAGAGAATAAATAATTTCACACGAGTGATCAATGTGATTCGTGGATTTCAACCGGATGGTATTATTCAAGAATTTGTGAATAATGTAAACAGAGGAATTCAACGTGACATAGAGAATGATACCAAGTGCGATGAACAAGTAGAGTTACTTTTTGCTGAACTACAAAAGTTTCAACCATGGGCACTTCAGAGTATTTATAACAATTTTATTTATTTCCAAGACTATTAAATTGCAAAACAATTTTTTCCTGTTAATTAACATATTCGAATTTATTTTGCAGTGGTCGATGCATCCTCAAAAATTCCCACAGGAATTTTAAAAGGAAATTTAAAGGATTTAGGTGCATATGACGAGTGTATTGCAGTTGAAGTAGAAACAGGGAACGATACAATCCGTGGACGTCATTGCATGTATTCATTATCGCAGAAAGCATCAAACGCCACACTTCCATTCTTTTCCCCAAGGCTATCGATCTGCTTGCCAGCTACCTGCAGTCCTCAGCGCGTGTCTGCATTACTCCAGACTTTAATTGATCAAGTATCGCAGTATCTTGGATCTCTGGAGATTAAGGATGTCCAATGTTCATCGATTGATGTTGCACCATTCGAGACTGGAGAGATTGTTACAATGTAAATTTAAAAATTATTCTGGGAATTGTATTTCATTGATTCTTTCATGACTAATTGTTTTCCCTTTTGTAGAGTGTGTTTTTCGCTTTTCCTGGGCTTTCTCATTGCCTGTACGATTCTCGATGTCTTCATCAGAGCAACTTCATCTCGTCTCCCAAGTGGATTCAATGAACTCTGTAAATTTTCTTTTTACACTAATGTGTTACGGATATTTGATACAAATTTAGCTCGGGGCAATATCCCATCGCTTCAAGGAATAAGATTCTTCAGTTTGTGTTGGGTGATCCTGGGTCATCAGTATGTTATGGTATTAACTGGAGCAGCTATCAATATCGCCGACGCAATTGAGGTAAGCTCATTTCGGCAAAAAAAATCTACTCATTCTTTTCATAAATCCATTGATATTCTATTTATCCAATTAATCTTTCCAGTGGACAATGTCTTGGAAATCTGTGTACATCGCAATAGCACCATTCGCAGTTGACACTTTCTTTGTCCTCAGCGGTTTTTTGACATCGTATCTCTTCATGAAGGAAATGGCAAAAGGCCGTAAATTCGATCCCATTTTGTTTTACATCCACAGATGGCTCAGGTAATATTAAATCAGCGAAAATTCGTCATTCAGCTAATAATAATTTTCTAATCTTATCATTGATCTTCCAGATTAACACCTGCTCTGGCAGCACTCATAGTCATGTGCATTTATATCCTTCCCCGATGGGGTTCCGGTGCTCTGTGGCAAAGTTCACTTGAAGCACAGAAGAAGGGCTGCGAAGATAATTGGTGGCCCATTCTGCTTTACATTCAGAATTTTCACTCGGTTGGCAATGGTGTAAGTATCTTGTGTCAATTATTTTAGCAGTGAAGATCGTGGAAATCCATTTTTTTTTATTTTCAGTTATGTATGGGACACGCCTGGTACTTGGCAGTAGACATGCAGTTATTCTGGATATCACCTCTCATTCTTTACCCATTATCAAAGAGGCCAAAGATTGGTTTGGGCATATTAGCTGCCTTTATGGTGGCTTCAATCATCACACCAGCTGTGATGGCTGGAGTAAATGAATACTCAGCAGCGTTGATAACAAGGAATAAAGAGTGCGTTCAAACTCGAAAAATTAATCATGAATTATTTTTAAAAACACTTAAAATTAGCCACAATCAAAAGATAATTTTTTTTTTTTTCAGTTGGACTAAAGTGGTCGATATGATGCAGAACTTTTACACTCGTCCATACACAAGAGCAGGCCCATGGCTGATAGGCATTTTCCTGGGCTATGAAATCAGCAAAAAGAGAGATATATCGACTCTCCTACGAATGACTATTGGCTGGATTGTAGCTGTGCTATCATTTGCATTTATATTCTTCACTAATCGAGTTTTCCAAAGTGTCGATTATGAATGGAACACAGCGTGGGAAACCTTCTATGCTGGTTTTGCAAGACACATTTGGGCAGTTGGTGTGGCATGGTTGATTTATGCATCAATTCATGATTATGGTGGTGTTGTAGCAAAGTTTCTGTCACATCCAGCATTCGTGCCATTCAGCAGAATATCGTACAGCGTTTATCTCGTGCACATGGTTCTTCAGCTCATGAGATCCGCTGCATCTAGGGTACCGACTTATTTCGATGATCTGGAAATAATCAACAATTTCTTCGGTACATTGGTATTTTCATGTGTGGCTGGACTTATTCTCACTCTTGTTTTCGAGTCGCCGTTTTTGGTTATTGAGAAAATAATTTTCTCAAGGAAGAAAGAGGAATACATATCAAGGGAAATTCTTCGAGACAGCGAAGCATCAGTTGGTGCTGATAATTACGCTTATAATAATGATGATCCACAGAGTTGTAATGAGAGAGAAGAAAAAATAGATGATAAGAATTAAATAAAATTCCTTTTCAAAATATTCGATATTTTCATTGTAAAAAGTCATTATTCAATATAATTGAATCTCATAAATCAAACTTGTGATTAAAAAATTCAAAGTAACTAAAATCACTATCAACCATAAAATTACAAGAATCATCATCACAATAGTATTGTTATCTTCAATTTAATAATCAAACAATGATTCTCGTAATTAAATTAATGCACTGAAACATGCAAAAATCTCTCTCAGTTATCATGAAAATGTTTTACTCAACAGTAATGAATCGTTTCCGCTACATTTTAATCATTGAATTATTAATTCCATTGATTCAATGTCAATTCCAAGTTAATTACGATATTAATAACGTGTCAGCTCAATTGATTGAACAAATTCAACGTAATTATGGAACAAATGTTTCATTGGATCTGTTGGATGCAGTGCGTGAAATCCAACCGGAGAATATTATCAAAGCTTATGTGAGAGGTGATTTAAATCGTACATTGCAAACGACTAGTGTTAATAATACTGATTGTGATAGGCAATTCTCAATATTCGTTAATGGATTGATGGAATCGGAATTATGGGCTTTGAAAAGTATTTGAAAATTCATTTTTCCTGTTTAAATCAAAATTGGAGTGATAAATTAATGACGAAACATTTGTGCAGTGCTAGATTCATCCTCGAAAATGCCATCCGGCATTCTCGCAGGCAATACCAAGGACTTGGGCTTTTATGATGAATGCATCTCGGTCAAGGTCACGAGAGATGAGGAAATCATTGAGGGACGTCACTGCATGTACACGCTATCTGTCAAGGTGCCCAATGCAACTATATCATTGAGCTCAACTTTGTCTATCTGTTTACCAGCTGCATGCAACAGCCAACACGTGGCACTGATAATGCAGAATGTTGTAGATAAAACGTCAGGCTATCATGATAACAATCTGAGAATTAGATCCACAAGATGTACGACAATTGATCCTGTGCAATGGAAAATTGATGACATTGTTGCTATGTAAAGTTTCATTATCTTTGGATCGTCATCAAAAAGATGAAATGAATTTGAACCTTTTTTTTTTGCTTTCAGAACAATCTTCATGATTTACATAATTTTCCTATCTATCTGCACGATACTTGATGTATTCATCAGAGTTAATAGTGATGTTAAAATAAAAAAGGATGTAATAAAGGTATTATCAAAGTTTTCGTTCTACACAAATGCGCAACGAATTCTCAGCACAACAATTCCAAATGATAATTTACCAGCAATTCAGGGTTTACGATTTTTTAGTATGTGCTGGGTGATATTTGGTCATGAATATGCACTCCTACCCATGGGAGCTGTGATGAATATGGCTGATATCTCGGGGGTATATTCAATATTTTTATCTGCATCTGATCTGTTGATTTTGGTTTATGCTATTTGTTTATAAACTTTGTTTATTCCAGTGGATTAATTCTTGGCAAGCACTTTACATGCTCATTGCGCCATTCTCAGTTGATACATTTTTCGTGCTCAGTGGATTTTTAACGTCGTATCTGTTTTTGAAGGAAATTTCCAAAGGGCAGAGGTTCAATTTATTTATGTATTATGCACATAGATATATGAGGTAATTACATTGTGGTTTGATGATTTTTCCATGATTGAATGAATTTCTTTATTGGGAAAGTTATTGTCAAAGAAGAATGATTGACAGAAAATTCATTAATTTTTGAATTTGATAGATTGACCCCATCACTCGGTGCTATTTTACTCTTAGCCATCTATATTTTCCCGAAAATTGGATCAGGTCCGTTATGGGAGCCAGTGGTTACTTCTCAGGGGCAATCATGTTCGAACAATTGGTGGACAATAATGCTCTATGTGCAGAACTTCATTAACACTAAGTATATGGTGAGGAGAAATTAATGAATTCGAGAATAGGATGATTTTTTTTGCTATTGAGAGTTTTTCACTCCGAAAAAAAATCCTGGTACACTTCACCCCTGACTTTATCACTGAATTGTGACAGAATTAATCATTTTTAGTGGTGCCTGACGCACACGTGGTATTTAGCTGTGGACATGCAGCTTTTTTGGATCTCCCCATTGATACTTTATCCACTTGCTAAAAAACCGAAGCTGGGATTAATTATTCTCGTTATATTTTTAATTGCATCGATTATAACACCAGCTGTAATAGCAGGAGAGTATCAATATTCTGCAGCTCTATTTACAGAGTATGTATTTAATTTGAAAAACTGCAGTCATTTTGTTATTTTAAATTGAATTCTCATGGCCTCTTTTTTTTAAATTCCAGTTTACGAAAAGTGGACAGAACATTATTCGATTTCTACATTAAAACCTACACGAGATCAGGACCCTGGTTGTTGGGGATTTTCCTTGGATACCAACTCACCCATAAAAAGCCCAAACTCTCGAATAATTTTGTCCATCTCGGTTGGATTTTAACTGCTCTAATGCTCGCATTCAGCTTCTTTTCATACAGAATATTCCAGAGCGATGATTATCAGTGGAATGTCCCTTGGGAGGTGTTCTACGCTGCTTGTGCTCGGCACATTTGGGCATTTGCCATTTGCTGGATAATATATGCCTCTGTAATTGGACACGGTGGTTTTATCAGTAAATTTTTGTCAATGGCCATTTTTATGCCCTTCGGTAGAATATCCTACTCTATTTATTTAACACATTTTAGTATTCTCGGTATGAGAATTGGGAGAACACGAAATTCAGAGTATTTTAGTGATCTTGATCAATTCTATTCGTTTCTTGGGGATTTTCTTTTGTGCAGTTTTGGAGGATTCATCTTTAGTCTCATTTTTGAGTCACCCTTCATGGTTCTTGAGAAAATAATTATGAAAAAGAGAAGAAGTAAAGTAAGAAAAGAGGGGGAGAAGAGTTTAGATAATTGTGCTCATAAAATTGAGACTAAATATTGAAATTATGAATTAAATAGTGTAATTACATTTTTTTAATGTAGATGATAAATAAATAATTGCTTTCAATAATTAATACCTGCATGATTATTCAAATATCAATAATTGTTTAATTTATTCCCATTCCCTCAATTATCACATCTCTTTGACAGCCGGATGTAGCTACATTACAGCTTGCAAATGATTTTTATCTCAAATAATTTTAGAATATTGAGAGTTTAATGATTTGTAAATTCCTCAGTTATTGGCATTTGACGTGATAATCACGATTCTACTCTCATCATCTGCGCACTGTTGGCGTGGTAGTGTTCAATTACATCAAGCAATGACAAAAATTACAGACTTAAATATTAAAAGGAGCCTGAAAGTTCAAGGTTTTTCGTCTTTCAAGATGGTATATAAATGCAATTGTTGAGGGGGCTGATCAGTACTTGTTCCAGAGGACTTGCTAAACATCATTACCATGATTTCTCTCCAGAAATTATTCATTCTGATGCTGATTCTTGCGGTTGCAGCTGCTGCTGCACAGAGTGAGTGAAAGAACTGAGACAAGTAATAGTTTTATTGATGAATAATTTTATAATTACTCAATAATATTCTTCTTGCAGAAGTATGCACGAATCACTGGGATTGCAAATATGAACAGTGTCAGGTTGGTTACGAGATACCCATGTGTCTTCGTGGTAAATGCATCTGTGAACCGAATTACTATTAATTACCTGGTGAGTTATTATCATTAATTATTTTGTGATTATTGCATAAATATTTTCTCATTTCAGCTCTGATCGTCCTGGGATTTCCTTAGAAACTTAGAAAGCACTGTAGAATCTGTCAGAATGCAATAAATTGGATCCAATTTGATAACTCTTTTTATTTTTTTCCTCACATAATAATTCATTCTAAAGTTATTCTTAAGTTTCACTAAATTCGATTTTTCATGTTGAGAACACGTAACTCACCTGCACAAATGTCCATAGTTGTTTCTCCCTCATATATGCAAGTTCATATTGTCGCATAAATAATGGAGTAATTATGATAATATGTGTCACTGATAATAGCATATTTGTGACGAAGTCTACGTTCTGGAGTTGAGGTAATTTCCATTATTACTCAGTGTATAAAGTCGTGCATAAACATTTTCGTTTCTACGTTTACGTTTTTTTTTTCGGAATTTTCATTGATCCCTTGGGACCAGCATGTTCAAATTACTGACTGTTTTTTTTCTGATCGTTGTTTCTTTCATGGTGAATGCTATGGGTATGTAGTGAATAAAATTCTTTGTTAATTCGAATTTTAATTTCACTATTTTTTAAATTATTTAGAATCCTGCCAACAAGATTCTGACTGCGATGGTGGACCTCCTTGCATGAAAGAAACTGATAGACTCAAGTGTTTAGGCGGAACGTGCAGTTGTGGTTTGGTTTACAATTTGCCGGTAAACATTAATTATTTATATTTAAAATTTGAATTCCAACGATTGTGATAATTGTGTGACTCAACTTTTCTGGTACTTGCAGAATCCACTTGCTTATTTCGGATGATTCTATGAGGATTGAGGATTTTTCTTAACGAAGACTTTGTAGAAATAATAAACCAATAATTTATGATTGGAATAACATGAATTAATTCTTTTAAAAATATATGTAATATATCAAATTGAAATATTGGAAAATAAAAAAATATGAAATTAATGGGAATGTATTATTTTTTTGATGAAAATCACTTTATTTGGATTCTTGAAAAATTTATTTTTTTCTAGAAAATGGAAAGAGTTTTAAATTCCTTTCGAAAAATCGAATTTCTAAATAAATCCATTCTGATCCATCTCTTCTACCGTAATTTCCCTTTTTCCAATGGAATAATTAAATAAGTTCTATCTCGGACGTCATCGTCACTATCTCTATATAGAGCGCACGTGGAGAAAAAAATCCAGAATCTTTCTCTCCACGTACGTTCATGACCTCTCCCCTCCAACGTGGCGTTCTACCGATGCAAGTCGTGGGAGAAACGCACCGTTCAGCCACTAGAGACCTGAATTATTGTGTAACAATAAAGGACCCATAGCTCATGATAATCTGATCCCCCCAAAGTAGAATCAGAAGAATGAATATGTCCGTAGAACGGTATTTCTAAGAATCTGTTCTACCTCTTCATTCAATTAAGTGAAGTTCAAGGGATCAAACTTCCCAGTTTTCTTCGGTATTCAAAGTTTTTCCTATTTAATTTCTTGTAAGCACCGCTTTATTTCCTCATTCTGCTCTCGTCTTATAATAAATAATTAAATTTAAATAAAATTTCAATATTCGTACAATTTGCGTAAAAAAAATCATTACAATAAACAGAATTCATTAGAAATTCTACCTGCACTATTTATAAAATGATGGAAACGATAAGAAGCATTCTGAATGAATTGAGAGTTCGTAATATGAAAAAAATTGAAAAATAAACGATCTGCACTTATCGGCTGTTATCGAAATATTGGTAGCTTGGAGTACGATAACCGGGCTCATTAACGTATCGTATGATAAAAAGAAAGGTTGATATAAAATCAGAGTTTGTCAATTACATGTTTCACTTCCAAATTAAGATGTGGCCAATCACAGTGATCCTAGTATTATTAGTGCACTCAATTACTGGTGAATTAGATAAAAATAACGAAATTCCACGTTCCCAGTCGGGAATGCCTCAGTTGGTGAATATTATTAGTAAAATTTATTCAGAAAATATTGTGCTTCATGGGGTAGTCAATGGGAGTGTGTGCAGCAAGCAGTTTTCGGATTTTCTTAAAGGAATTGAGAGACGAGAGAAATGGGCTTTAAAAAGTAACTAAACACATTGTAATTTTTTTCAATTATTTTTGATGGAATAAATGAATAAAGGATAATTCTTTCAGTGTTGGATGCTTCTTCGAAGATTCCCTCAGGAATTCTCGCAGGATATCAGAAGGATCTCGGCTCTTACGACGAGTGCGTGACAATTGAGTTTCAGCAAAAAGAGGGAGAATTCATCAGGGGCAGACACTGCATGTATTCGCTGGCTTTAAAAAACAAAACAGTATCATTACCATTGCCAACTCTGTCAGTCTGTTTACCTGCCACGTGTGATGAGAACGATGTACTGGGAATTATCCAGAAATTTATTAATATTACGGCTGATTATCACAGTCTTTATCTACAAGTTCAAAGAATCACGTGTTCTGATGTAAATCAGCCTTGGAAGACTGGCGATGTCGTTGCACTGTGAGTTATTCATCCGATAATTATTAAGTGGTCTAGGTGAAAAAATAGTCTGAAGGTTTTCGATGGGTTTCTTTGAATTGAAGAAGAATTTTATCTAAAATTTCCTCATCATTTCAATGAAATCATCAGAAAATCTCTATCTCCAACACTTTAATCAGAAAATTATTTTACAGATCATTTTTATTGACGTACCTATGTTTCCTGATGTACTGCACAATTCGTGGTTCCATCTCCAGAAGCTCTGGAGAATTGACCAATGATTTAACAGAAAAATTATCACAATTTTCATTATTCACAAGTACAAAGCGTATTCTCAGTTTAAAGATAGAACAGGGTAATATTGCGGCAATTCAGGGAATCAGAGTCCTCAGTATTGTTTGGATGGTATTGGGACACGAGTACTTTATTCAGACGTACGGAGCTGTCAGTAATGCAGTTGATCTCTCCAAGGTAAGTGCGATTCACTAATTAATTCTGAGAGTTTGTGATAAAAATAATCCGAATTTCAGTGGATGAAATCGTGGCGAGCTTTATATATTCTGATAGCTCCATTCACTGTGGACACATTTTTCGCACTCAGTGGCTTCTTAACGGCTTACATGTTCCTGATGAAAATGGAGAAGGGTCACAAATTCAATTTAATTGAATATTATACGCACCGATACGTCAGGTGAATTAATGAAGAATCTATTAGATATTTATTGATCAATGGATTAACGTTAATTTATGGAAAATCCTCAGAATAACACCGGCTCTGGGTGGCCTGTTGCTGCTAACAATCTACCTATTTCCAAAAATGGGATCTGGTCCTCTCTGGGAGACTAACATGAAGACGCAGAGTGATTTTTGCTCGAAAAACTGGTGGACAATGTTCCTGTACATTCATAACTACGTGAATACGGAATATCTAGTGAGCTCTCATAATTATTAATTTCTTCTCTCAATATTCTGAGATTTTAATTAATTTATTGTAGATGTGTTTGGGGCATACGTGGTACTTAGCTGCTGACATGCAGTTCTTCTGGATCTCACCTTTTATACTTTACCCTCTCTTGAAAAAACCAAAAATAGGCCAAATTCTTTTGAGTGTTCTTATGATTGCCTCCATTATCGTACCAGCTCTTCTGACAGCAGAAAATGGGTACTCTGGTTCGATATCTGTTACTCAAGAGTGAGTGGATACTTTAATTAATAAATAATTTTTTTTTTTTTCAAATGAGTGACAAAATGAATGGATACAATTTTTTATTACAGATTAGAAGAATCAGAGGAGAGACAGAAAAATTTCTACATAACTAGTCACACTCGAATTGGTCCATGGCTTTTGGGTATTCTGACAGGTTACAGGCTGTTTTCAGTTAAAAAAGATTCAACTGATACGAAAATAATGATATTTGGATGGATAGGAGCTGTACTGGCATTTGCATTTGTATTATTAACATACAGAATATTTCAACTTGATTCATATGGATACAATGTGTATTGGGAAGCGTTTTATGCTGGTTTTGCCAAGAATATTTGGGCATTTGGAGTATGCTGGTTGATTTATGCATCAGTTCTTGGATACGGTGGTCTAGTCAATCGATTCTTGTCGCTGTCGATATTTGCACCAATTGGGAGAATATCGTACTCTATTTATTTGTTTCATTTCATGGTTCAATTGATGAGAACAAGTGCAATGAGAACGCCTTTTTATTTCAGTGATTTCAATGTATTTTATCTGTTTATAACTGACATTTTATTGTCGATTTTTGGAGGATTCTTCATGAGCCTTGTCTTCGAATCGCCTTTCGTGGTGCTTGAAAAGCTTTTATTGCAGAAAAAGGTGACGGAACATGAGAGGAATTCGATAAGTCTATCTCGAGAAATGCATTTGACCATTGGAATTCATAACTCTGCTTATCATCATGAAGATATTTGTATCGATCGATAAATTCAGGATTAAATCTTCGAGGTCTTTGTTAATGAAGAGTAAAATGGAAATTAAATGAAAATCTCAATAATAATTTTAATTTAACTTTAAAAAATTGTATCGAATTTGAAATTTAACTAAATCAGATTGAAATTATTAATGTGATGCATTTATGATAATTGAGAGAATGTACATGACGCTTCATCTTCATTGAAGATAACTATTATTGATAAGTAAATGGATCAGGTAATTGATAAATGTTTTAAATCATATGAAATCAATGATTAAAATTAAATTTTAAAAAATATCGATATCTTCGTTTGATTTTGTAAGTCTCTTTTCTTATCAATCTCTCCCTAAATTGATAAATCCTCTTGGCCGAATACGAGCACTGATTCGGACATTATTATTTTATCAGTTACAAAGAGTCCAACAGACGTTATGCATTCTTTGATTTTCCTCTGTTTATTACAATCACTGATATTCTCAGTTAATTGTCAGATCAATGATTCCGATAATTTAACGTACAGTTTCATTCATTCACTCCCTAATTATGGAAAAATTAATTCTACCCTTTTACTCAGTGTGATGAATGAATTTCAACCGGAAAAAATAATCAAAGCACATGTGCAAGAAAAATCACGAATAAATGGTGAAGAATGTGATCGACAGTTTGCAGAATTTCTATCGAGTGTAACAAACCTCGAATCATGGGCATTAAAGAGTATGAATTACATTATTTTTAATAATAAAATCCAAGCTTTTGAATAAATGAAAAATAATTTATCTTCTTTAGTGATGGACTCTTCATCAAAAATCCCATTGGGCGTACTTGCTGGAAATTTAAAGGATCTCGGTGTTTATGATGAATGTGTGTCGATTGCAGTAACGAAAAATGAAGAATTAATTCGGGGGAGACACTGCATGTATTCATTGTCAATCGACGAATTCATGAATAATGTATCATTGTCACCAACTTTTTCCATTTGTCTTCCTCACGCCTGCGATGCTGCTCATGTTTCTAAAATAATCGAACGAGGAATTAATTATAAACCAGATTATCTCGACTTCGAAGTTACTTTAAAGTCGGTTAAATGTTCGGCAGCAGATCCCGAGCCATGGAGTGCTGGTGGAATCATATTTCTGTGAGTTATGAGTGGTAAAAGAAATTAAAAATATCCTGTGAGTATCTTCATCATCACTCATTCATTTTCCAGAACAATCCTCAGCATGTACTTCTTCTTCTTAATCATCTGCACAATATCGGATGTATCCTGCAGATGGATATATCCAGTGTCAGACGACAGTATATTAACTATATTATCAAAATTCTCATTGTACACTAATGGGCAACGTATCCTAAGCATGAAAGTATCATCTGGGAATTTACCTGGAATACAGGGAATCCGATTCTTCAGCATGGGCTGGGTAATTCTGGGACATGTATACTACATTCAGAGATTCGGAGCGATCAGCAATGGAATGGACGTAGCTGAGGTATTTGGAAATTCTTTGATCCCAAAGAAATGCAGATAAAAAAATTATAAAAATTCTGCTTTTATTTGCAAGTGGCTGCATTCGTGGAGTGCTCTGCCCATTCTCATAGCTCCATTTACAGTGGATACATTTTTTGTCATGAGTGGCTTCTTGCTGTCGTATTTGTTCATGAAAGAAATGAAGAAAGGTTGCAAATTCAATCCCATCATGTACTACGTGCATCGATACTGCAGGTAACAGAATTAACTTAATACAGATAATTTCAAATTCATTAATTGAGGAATTTGATAGGATCACTCCGGCATATGCTGCACTTCTCCTGATATCGATGCACATATTCCCACGGATCGGTTCCGGAGCCCTGTGGGAGGCCAACATGAATAGCCACACAGAGAGTTGCTCGAATAACTGGTGGAGAATGCTGTTATATGTGCAGAATTATGCACATGATAAATCTTTGGTGAATATGAAAATAATTCTTTCACTTTATCACCACTGAATTCTCAAAAAGTACTGAAAAATAAATTATTTCAGTTGTGCCTGAGTCATTCCTGGTATTTAGCAGCGGACATGCAATTTTTCTGGATAGCACCGTTGCTCATGTATCCCCTTGCGAAAAAACCGAAAATCGGTTTAATTATCTTAGGTTTATTTATGATTGCCTCAATTTTGAGTCCGGCTATATCTTCAGCATTGGGTGAATACTCGGGTTCCATAGTGCTGACTCAAGAGTAATTATTAATGATATTCATTATTAGGGGCCGGTGGGGTAAAAAGGCCACGATGGGTAAGATGGACACATGCTTACTTTGAAATTGTATATTACGAGAAATTGAGAGAAATATTGGAGATCGATTTTTTTTTTGATGATTGCATCGGAAAGCTGAGGAAATTTCAGGCGGAAAACATGTGGCGAAATTAATTTTTTCGAGTTTTTTGAAAATTTGATTTATTTCACCCAGATTTGAAGGGGTTTACCTTGGGAAAAATGGAAAAAATCACTTTTTTGGCGATATCTCGGGTTCTATTGTTAAAGTACTTTTGGGGTGTTTTATGAAAATCAGTTTTTCCACTATAAGTCACTCAAAAAATCGTATTTTTAATTTTAGAACCACATAAATTCATCGCAAATGAGCTCACCTTCCACCTCGAATCGGAATTTTTACGCTACCACCAATAGAACCGGAGATATTTACAAAAATGTGATTTTTTCAAATTTTTCCAAGGTAAACCCCTTCAAATCTGGGTGAAAAAAATCAAATTTTCAAAAAACTCGAAAAAATTCATTTCGACACATGTTTTCCGCCTGAAATTTCCTCAGCTTTCCAATGGAATCATCTGAAAATCGCTGAATGTCCATTTTGCCCGGATTTCCCCTACGATGAATTCGTAGGACAATAAATAATTAATTAATATTCTCATTCTCATTTCAGTCCAAATCATACACTAGATATGATGCTCAATTTTTACATAGTCTCTCATACAAGAGCGGGACCATGGCTGATGGGTATTGCCATGGGTTATTATTATGCAAAAGTGAAGAATCAGAAGCTTGAGAGGAATTTCGTTATTTTGGGCTGGATACTGGCTGTATTAGCATTCGCATTTGGATTCTTCACGTTCCGTGTCTTCCAAGCTGATGGATATGAGTATTATGTTTACTGGGAAGTATTCTATACTGGTTTGAGTAGACACATTTGGGCTTTTGGTGTCTGTTGGCTCATTTATTCATCAATAACCGGTTGCGCTGGTATTATCGGCAGATTTTTAGCACTCCCAATTTTCTTACCACTAGGAAGAATATCATACTGCATTTATTTAGTCCATTTTATCATTCAATTTATGGAAGTCAGTGCCATAAGACTACCACTGTACTTCAGACAATCGACAATGGTCGCACAATTCCTCAATGATTTTATTCTATGCACTACATGTGGATTCGCTCTCAGTTTACTCTTCGAATCACCATTTATGGTACTTGAGAAAATTATTCTGAGTCGAATGAAGAAGATTGAAAACACTTTACCAAAGTTCAAAAATGGTGAGACGTCAATGGGAATTCATAATAAGTGTTATCGTCATGATAACGATGAAGATTTGGGGAAATATTGAAGATATTTGTTTTGTGATGCTTCACTGGTATTGATATCTTTACTCACATCACATCAATGTATTCCATCTTTTCATTAATCATTCTGTAATCTTTCAAGTTCATAATAAATAAAGAAATGAATCCTCCAAAATTAATCCATTTCTATTTTTATTCGAGTGACTAAAAAAAAATCGTTTGTAAGTCACTCTATATTTACCGAAGTTTCTTCCAATTTCCCTTAAAAATGGAAAATCATATTCACTCTCCAACTTGGATACAAAAATTCAAAAATACACAAAACTCAAAACTCACACATGTTTCTTACGTAAAGACATCTGAATGCGAGTCTCATTATTTATCCTCCACGCATGCGTACAAAGAATAGCACGCGCGCAAGCTCGTAAGCAGAAGCGCGTGTTAATATCTGAAAGTGCTGGAGGAATACGTGATTAAAAAAAAGTTTCAAACGAGAATTGAGAAGAGAGAGGGAGTAACAAAAAAGCGTAACTTCAAAATCTTTGATTCTAAATAAAACTTTCAGCTGGTTGGGACGATGCCACATGGTCTAATTTCGTGTCAGGGCGGTTGCAGCCGGGGCGAGGCTTCTCTCTTACTTAGTCTGGCATTTTTGAGAGTACTGGTGCTGGGCCCATGCGATATTAAACGAAAATAAAGAGACAGAGAGAACAAAAAAATAGGAAGAATTAATAAGTAAACGAAAACGATTTGATCGAGAATTAATTAACAATTGTTTTTGTGTTAAATAATTCATTGGAGGTTTGAAAACGAATTAAATTAAGTGATTTTCAGTATCAATGTGAAGCCTCGGAATGGCTGTGGCCCCACTGGGCAAGTGTATATTCCTGCCGTTATTTTTATTACTATTTTATGTTGGATACGGCTTTCGGATTCGTGATGGACAGGTTGGCTCAATTGAGCAGCATGATAGCTGTACAATTGGCCATGGTAAGTGTGTTGATGATACTGGCGGTGTTCAGGTGACCTTGGGATCACTCAAAAAACGTGCAGAAAGCCTGGGAGGTATTCGTGGACGTGGTACGAGCAGTGGTGTACGTCAACCACCTGTAGATGTGGTGCAGGATAAGGGGGATGATAAGAAGCTTTCTGAACATGGGAGGAATCGAGTGAGGATTTTTAGTCGGAGGGTAATGCCCTCAGGAAAGAAATTTGGGGAAGAGAATGAAGATAGTAAGGATGAAGAGGATGATGATGATGAGGAAGAAGCTATTGTGGAGGATGAAGATAATGGAACTGAAGAGTCAGATGAAGTGACTGTTCATGAGGAAGAGGAGGATGATGATGATGATAGTGAAGATGAGGTGGATAAAAAAACAGTTAAAAAAGACAGTAAATGGAGTTTTCGAGGGACTAGTAAAATTCCAGTAAAAGCTGAAGACTTGAAGGATGATAGTGAAGTAGGATCTGAGGAAGTGGAGGAAAAGAGTGAGACTCGGTTGAGTGAAAATGGAGATGAAACTGAAGAATTGAAATCAGTGGAGGAGGTGAAGAAGGAGGATAAACCGGTGGTTCAGAGGAAACTTGAAAAAGTCAGATTAGCGGATAAGGAGAGGGCGAGACCCATTGAAGCTCCAGTGATAAAAGTTGTGAAAGAGGCGAAAAAGGTTGAGGAGAAGAAAATTGAAAGGAAACCAAAAATTGAGGTGGTGCAGTCTAATGCTGAAGTTCAGAAGCCTAAGCCTCCGAAGGAAGTGAAAGTCAAGGAGAAAGTAGTAGTAGAAGAGGAGAAGAAAGCAGATGAGAAATCCGAGAAAATATCTTCCCCTAAGAAGGACGAGAAGAAAGTGGTGGTGAAGGAGAAGCAGAAAGTAAAATCGAAAGATTCGGAAAAAATTGAAGAGAAGGAAAAACCCAAAGAAAAAATTAAGGAAAAACCTAAAGAGAAAGTGAAGGAAAAACCTGGAGATAAGCAACTGAAAACTGAAGTGAAAACTAAGAAGGAATCCAATACCAATAGTAAGTATGAATTATCTGAAAAAAATTAAATTTCATTAATGCCCCATATGAATTCCAGAGAAAAAGCCAGACAAATCGAAGAAACAACAGGAGAGTACAATTTCTCTGAGCGAGTTAAACGATATGATACTACAATTACCGAATTTCGTGCCAAATTTTACGGCTGTTGAGGATCCCGTCTGTCAGCAGCACGGGAAGATTTTCCTTCGACAGTTGCGTGGCCGTAAATTATGGGCACTGCAAAGTGAGTTCATCTTCTGTACTACAAATAGCTCACCAAAGATTGTTTCAAACAATAATAATAAATTGTCCCAAAAATTTAAATGAGTAGAATAAATGAGAGAAATTTGTATTGCTTGAAAAAGTCAGACGAAAAATTTTCTTCAGCTTTGTCTTTCAGTGTTGGACTCGAGTGGAAAAATACCATCAGGCTTACTCCGTGGTAATGTCAATCAATTGGGTGATTTCGATCAATGCCTTGGTATATCATCAAGAATAAAGTTTGATGACAACAAAACCATGAAAATTCAGGGTAAATACTGCCTAGCATCAGTAGATATTCAAGCAACCATTCCCGAGACAAGAGTACCAGTGAATTTGATACAGAGCCGTGGATTTCTACGTGGAAATATGAGAGACGTAATGGATTCATTCATAAAACGTTTGCTATATTATTTTTACGGTATTTTATTGTTGAAATAACTTTCACTGTAATTTATAGAGTGGTCACTTCGTGCCAAGATTTACAACAATCAACTGGGCGCTGTGTATACCATCAGCCTGTTCAGCAGTTGATGCCAGAAATGCTATTGAAACTGGCCTGAGTCATCTGAATGCAACGTTGGGAGTAAAATTCATGGTTGATGTGAATCCTGATATGTGTTATGTCCAAGAAAAATCACAGAGCTACTCGAAAGAAACGATTGGTGTACTGTAAGTTATTTTGGTTATTCGTATTTTCAATGATAAATAATTGATTATTTTTTATTGTCTTTTGCAGTTATTTTTATGCCATGATCATTTGTTTGGTCTTCATTGCAACTGTACGTGATTACATAGTTGTTTCTGAAAAAGGTGATGAAATTTTATTGATAATTCCCTACAATAAAAAACATGCAAATTCCAAATAATTGATGGATTCATTATTTCGTTGCAGTGAGTTATTCAGAGAGAATAATAATGTCATTTTCATTACGACGAACATTAAAATCATTGACAAAACCAATGTCACCACATAGTAGTGACATCAGTTGTATTCATGGTATCAGGGCATTAGCTACAATTGCCCTCTACGTTGGCCACAAAATGATTCCAACAGCTGGAATGCCCTACACGAATCGAATAGTCTTAACAGAGGTCAGTTTATTCAAATGACTTTGTTAATCACATTTTTTTCACTCATCATCATGATTATTCATTATAGATCGCTAATAATCCAATGAGCTCTCTACTCCGGGTGTCCTTGGTCTACACAGACTCGTTTTTACTACTCAGCGGTGTTCTAAGTGCTTTTCACATGTCTCGTGAGTCGACTAGTCGTGGGGAAATCCGTTGGTTCTGCAGATTCATTGCCAGAGTCATTAGGTTTGTCACATTAATCAATTCGACAGACGTTGGAAAAAATTATTTACTTATTCATTGATGTATTTTGGGATCTAGATTAACGCCGTCACTTTTGGTTGTTATTTTTTGGTATGCATTTGTGATGGAGCATACAGGATCTGGTCCACAGTGGAACAATATCATAAAAGCCAATGCCGATATATGCAAACAAAATTCATGGACAAATTTTTTTTACATACAGAATTTTTTCCCTTTTGAAGAAATGGTGAGTGAGAGAATATAATGTTTAATTATAATATTAATTAATAATTAATGATAAATTTGATTTTTTTGCAATTACAGTGTGCGACACATACCCATCAATTAGCTCTGGACATGCAGCTCTCCTTGCTCTCACCAGTCCTTGTTTTCTTCCTACAAATTAAACCGATAATTGGAATACTATTAATTTTTTTCTTACTCCAAGTATCTGCGACGCTTCGTTACTTCGCTACTATCAATAATAATCTGTCTCTCGTTATTTTCCATGGAATGTCGTAAGTAAACGTTTTATTTCTTTTCTTCATCATAATAGTTTCAGGCTGAATTGATTAGCGAGTAAATTGCTTCGGGAGTCTGTCGCTTATAACCGATTATTTTCAATTAACGTTATGGATTGATTGTTCTCATTTTCTGCAGGGCGAAACACCTTTATAAAACTGCCAATTTGACCTATGCCCTTTCTCTTCATCGAGCAACACCTTATTTATTCGGTATCAGCCTCGGCGTTCTTCTGCACTACACTGGAAAGAATATAAAGATCTACAGAGTAAGAATGATAAAAATCTCAACAGATAAAAAGAATAAATTATAATTACTTCATGAATTTCAGATTTTCGTAGTTTTCGGTTGGATTATTGCTGCATTACTTGCATCATGGTCTTTATTCTCACCATGGAGAATGGCGAGGAGGGATTACGTTTACGATGTTGAAGAATCAGCCCATTATGCTGTAATTGGTCCAGTTTCATGGGCATTGGCGCTTTGTTGGGTGATTTTCGCCTGTTTCACGGATCACGGAGGCTTCGTCAATAAATTCCTGTCGAGCTACTGGTTAATCCTGTTCTCCAGAATATCGTACTCTGTTTATCTCACGCAGTTTGCAGTATTTTTTCACAACGTCGCAACAACAAGATACTCCTCCGAATTTCAACTTATGAAAGTGGTGAGTAGAAATAGAGAAATTATAAGAATAATTACTGATGCATAGTTCTTTTACTCAGATGGATCCATACGAAATTTCAATGGTAATCTTCGTATCGACAGTTCTGACTTTATTCTTGGACATTCCTATGCAAGAGGTCAAAAATGTTTTGATGGAAAGCACAGACTTATCGTTGACACAGTCTACTGAAGATGAATCTAAGCCTGAGCGGAGGAAATCAAGCAAAGACATCAGGAAATCATCTAAAACATTGGAACCTGCAGAGCACGAGAGAATTATTGATCAGAAAAAGGAACATGAAGGTGTGAATTATTCTGAGGAAGAGGATCCTCGTTGGAGACCGAGAAAGCCAAATGGCAAACAAAGAATCTTCGTGAGACGCAGTTCCAGAGACGAGGACATTGGCTACAGAAACTGGGGAGTGAAACGTGAGGATGGGACTGAGAGAAGAAGAAGCAGCAGTACACAACGAATGATTTACGTAGATCCTGACAGAGGTACACGTGAAATAACACCCAGACGCTCTGAAGACTTCAAACGCGAGAGACGTTCACTGTCGAGGCCTGCGGAATCTTCATTAAAACCCTACAATTCTGAGGAACAGAAGACCTCGAGGAGAGATCGTTCTAGCTCACGTCTCTCGGATCGTGGGTATTACAGGGAAATCGATTCTTCCTCCAGAGCTTCAACAAAATCGGATAGAGGACGATCGCCGAGACTCCGAAAGACGCCGGTGCGTTTGATATCATCAGGCAGTGACGATGAGCCTCTCGAAATTAGAGCCAAGAGTCCAAGACGTCCAGTGGAGAGGCCGAGAGTCAGTGATGAAGAGGATTGGGAGCAGGAGTTGAGGATAAGGAGGCAAAAGTTTAGAGAAAGAAAAGCTTCTGAAGAGCAGGAGGTGAAAGTTGAGAAGGATGATTCGACTGATCTGAGTAGAAGATCGTCTGCTGAGGGGAAGATAGCATTGTTGCAAGGACCAACGAGTACTAGAGTAATGGATGCATGGACAGTTAGCAAGGGTCCGAGGGTTTTCATTGGTTCTTCGCAAGAGCCAACTGATACTGAGGAAGAGTCACGTTATAATCGTGATTTTGGGGAATTACCGATTCCAGACAGAAGACAGAGCTTGGACTCTCCGGAGCATGAAGAACCTGATTTTACATTCAGGAGTGACGTTAAAACAAAGACACTGATGGATTTGAGGCAAATATCAGCGGAGGATGATGGACAGGAGGAGGAGATTGTTGGGGGAATGACGCCGGTGCCAACTGGTAAATTGTTCAAACGCGAATCGATTATCAAGAGTCAGGCGAGTGAAGAGGATCCTGAGTATCTGTTACCAGAGAGACCGAAATTAGTGGAACAGGAGCAGGAACATCCGTTCAAGAAGGCTTGGCAGATGCAGAAGTCGAGGTCAGAGGAGGATGGACCATCTGCATTTGCGATTAAAGACGTTAAGGCAGAGAGCGGCAGTGGACAGAAGAAAAATGAGGATAAAGACAAATCTCCATCACCACCTTCTGGACCGAGTGAGCAAACGTTTCATCTCATTGTTGAAGACGTCGATTCGACGAATTGGCAATTGAGTGAAAGGAGCGAGAGTCAATCTACTAGATCGAGTGAAGAGTTGGATTATGATAATGAAGAGGGAGAGATTGAATCGTCAAGACAATCAAAGAATGATGCCGAGGATTACAGCAGAGCATCCACTAGATCCGGAGTTGGTAGTGATTCACCAAAGTTAGATTGGCCGAGTGAGGATGAGCAATTTGAGAATTACAGAAGACAGAAGAGACGATCTGAGGCATGGGAGAGTGACGAAACGTGATGCTGATTTTTTTTTTTGGATGCACAAGTAAATGCAATTATCGAAAATATATGAACACTTTAATTATTAATAAATTATACGAATTCTACTTAAAGTATTTTACATTATTCAACTAATCTCACAATTATTATTTCATCTCAATTATTCGTTCATCCGGCTGACGAAATGGTTTCCTCTGAGCAGTTTCGGCTTGTGCTGTTAGATCTTTCCATTTTTTTTATCCTCGGCCGTAAGAATATTCTCTCGAGTCCAAGAATTGGGCCCTCGAACATTGTTGAGAGAATTACTGCACCGAGGAATGTTAAGACTAGGTGAGAAGCAACTTTGGCGAGCTGAAAAAAATCGGATATTAAGCCATGAAAACCATCAACAAATATCTTCAGCAAAAAAATGAAGTATAATTACCAGACTCAAGTTATCCAAATGTTGTGGTGTTCTAGTTGTTGAAATACTGTGTAATTCAACAAGACCATTCACTAAATATGCTGAATAAGTTAATCTGCTGAGTGGCACAAAGGGTCTCCATTTCAAGAAGCTCTTGATGGGGCCTGATACATTAATAAACGATTAAATAAAAGAATATTTACATATATTAATTGAGTGATGAAAAGTCTCCTTATTTTTTCGTAATTGTTTAAGTATCTAAAATCATTCGAATTACCAGAATTATCCGTGATACAGGCAAGAAGAACCCATCCAGTCCCCAGACTCCATAGTGCCCTATGCATTGATGAATAGATAGCTGCTTCAAGCACACCATAATCTTTTCGTGGCCCATAAAAAATCTCAATTGAATACATTGACATTACCAATGATAGTGCAGCTAATATCCAACAGATTCTTACGCAATTCTGTAATAACATTATCCATTCAAGTTTAATAGAATGTTAATAGTTTTTTTCATTTATCGAACGGGTTGGAAAAATTGTGTAATCACGCTTACCTTGGTGAGTTTATAATCGGCAGACTGAATTCTGTATAAAATGTAACCATATAAGAGACCGAAGCAGTATGCACTTGCTCTCATGTGAGTTTTTATGTAGCTATTTCTGAAGTATTCATTAGTTGATATGTCTCTAATTTCTCTGCAAAGAAGAGAAGATTCGTTAATTTCTTAAGGAGAATGAGGTGGAGTAAGAGATGAGATTTTTTCATCTAAAATCTCTAATAGTACATGCAAAAATCTATCTCATTACATTCTAAACCGGAAATCCAATGAAATCATGAAAGAAATTCTATCTCAAGTTTCATTAGAATGCCCATAAATTTCACTTTCCCCAATGAATCTTAATATTACAGTCTTCCCGAAACGTCTTCAAAATTATCAAGTCTTACTCAATGTATATCATTAGCGTTGGATCTAGGTGATTGACCAAGGTCAGGGAGAAAGGTAGAATGATCGATACGAGAGTAGCGCCAGCTAGAATGAATTCTCCTGGTTTTCTCCATCTCCACAGTGGATAAATAACAGCTGGTGCGAGAATGAACAGTTGGGTATCAACTGATAAATACCATGATTGAAACATACACTGAAATTAAATTTGAATTAAATTCATTTCACAATTCATTTCATTTTTTGGAAATTGCTCAATGTCTCTAATTATATGAAATCACTAGAAATGAGAGAGAATCCAGAATTTAGTCAGAAATCTTAATTTGCGTTGGAGATTTCAGGTACTTTAATGCAATTGCAATTTCGGTCTTTTTAAATTATAGGAAACACTGAATATTATTTAAATAACTACTTTCAACGTTTTTTTCATTACATTTCCACTTAATTTCGACTTCTGCAATAATCTCCGAGTACAAAGGTACTTGTCGCTTTGCCTGAATTATAATTTTCACAATAAGGAAAAGAAAACTCTCGATTTTACCTCCTAAAATAATGGGATTTTCTGTATTTCCCTGTCTCACTGTTTCTGGTTGAATAAAATTGAGAGAAAATGCGTCAGAGCCATAATTTATTTTTCTCAAAGGGACGGCCTACTTTCTAACAAAACACTAGTGAAATTTTCAAACATACCAATTGATCAGTGTTGACGTAGTTATTGATGTAGAGAATATTAGTCCACCATGATGCTCTGCAGCGTTCTTTTTCCTCTATCATTCTCCACCAAAGTGGTCCAGAATCCAATCTCGGTAACCACGTAACATACAGACCAACCACGACGAGATAAGCCGGTGTCAATCTGCATAAAATTCAGTTGTTCCTTTCAACTCTAAACTTTCCCTATTCTCGGGCAATCCCAATTCCATAGAAAGAAAAAATAAGAAACTCACCTTATGTAACGAAAAATATAAAGAAAAAGAAAGTTGACGGATTTCCGTTTGTCCAATTCCCTCAGTAAAATACGTGAAAACAAAAATCCACTGAGTAACAAGAATGTGTCAACTAAAAGTGGATTATTGAGAAATATTGAATTCTCAATTTTTGTTATGGCCTCTGTCCAAAAATTATTATTCAAAACAGGTCCTCCAACGACGAATACGAGACAGTGTCCAGCAACAATAAAACCCATTGCAAGAAACTTCATCCCGGATATGCAGTCAAGGTTGAGTCCATCATCATTAGCAGGTCCGCATAATTTTTTCATGTTTGAGATCAGTGAGAAGGCGATTAATACTTGTGGTAATGTTCCCTTAGTGTCTTTATCGTATTTTATGTAGATTGCATGGGATAATGTTCCAATTGCGATTATCACAGTGAGTCCGAGGATGATGACGCTGTAAAAAAATTAAATTAGTAGGGGCAGAAGGGGTAAATCGCATTATCCTCAATTTTCAATTACGAAACTTGTTTAACGATTAAAGCAAAAATATCATAAATACCCGATGAATAAACAAATTACGTAAAATTACTCACACATAAATGACATCAGTGGTGTCAGTTTCCACTGGCACATTACTATAGCACTTTTTGTCAGTGACAATAGGCTCCAATGTCAGTCTCGAGCCACTGAAAACCACATCCAGCACCCGGCGAATGACTCCCTGAATTTCCCTCGCACTGCAAGATGCAGGAACGCAAATGCCCCAATGGAGTTGCTCAATCGAAGCCTCGTATCTCTTTGGGGACTTCCTGAATTTCTCCCAAATCGTTCCAGCTTCAATGGAATAATCATCAGGAACCTCAATATTAACATCACCGAGACAGTATTTCCCTCTGATGGCTTCTGGTGCATTATCATTGTTCCCGATATCCATGCACTCATCGAAATTCCCCAGCTGATAAGTCGAACCGCCCAAAACTCCCTCCGGAAACTTGCCGGAGGAATCATAAAATTTCGCCGCCCAAATTGTTAAATTCTGAATGCCATCGATTATTATTCTTGCATGATCACGACAAGTTTCGTCTTCTATACTCTCAATTGTCGCTGCCAAAAGCGTTAAATCCCTTGACAGAATTGGCAGACCATTTTCACTCTGCAAATTGTACTCCAATGACTTTGAAGAACCTTCCTCAATTCTATAAATTCCTTCATCACTCAGCACGTAATCACTGCACAATAAAAGCACTAGTAAAGTCCACATTATCGAATTCTCCTTTTTCTTTAAAAATCCGTAAAAATTAATAATAATTCACAAATTGTTCTTTTTACTTTCAGAAATCCTGAGGTTTTCACTGCATTTGCTGCATGATGAGGGCTCGATTTCTTCTGCGGTGAGGGAAAGACTCCCTTTTTCCAACGACCTTCGGAACCGGTTTACTGGATGAGGTATTTTATTGAATTTTTATAACTATTCTCTTTTGTTGAAAATGAATTTCACGATTTTATCATTGTCAATGAATTCTTATTCTTCAGAAGTTAATATCGTGCTGTTACGGTGACGGTCGAGCGTCAACAGAGGTTGTTTGAGGTTTTTACCTGTTGTTTTGACGAGTCAGCGGGATTCGATACCGCTTGAGAGGGGCATCGTTCCCGAATGAAAGTAAAGGTGATCGTGTATGTTGCATTTTGTTTGTGTAGTAGTGCTTGCAGCCTCGAGAATGTTTTGGAATCTGAAGTGATTAGTTTTTTTTGCAGTCTGTGTTGAATATTCCTTTTTTTATTGTGAAGTGGATGTTTCTGGAGAACGAGATGAGTGACGCATTAGAGAGATTGGAATTTGCGGATTTTTTTTTTTGGGGGATTAATGGGTTGAGTCGAAGGGTCAATGGACTTTGAGGGCAACACATGGATTTTAATTTATTATAAAATCATTATGTGCAGTGCAGTATTACTTCATGAAACGATCGAGATCATTCCGATTTTTTCTTACTCGATAATTTCATGATGCAATTGATTCGTATTAGCAACGATAAATAAGTAAACGATTTTAAAAATAATTGCGCTCGAGATAAAAAGTGAAAGTTCAATGAACGCGTGTCGTTTGAAGTGATTAACCTCGAGCTATAAAAAATGACGATGTTACTGCAACATTAAATTGTAGGTGAATGTTATTCCAATCGGGTTTATAACAGTCGAATGAAGGGAAATTCCACAAATCCGAAATCTTTATATTCATTGATTTGTTTTTCTCATGGAATTAAACAACAATGATTTATCTGGAAAAATTGAAGGAAGTAATATTTTCATAGAATTGATTTTTCCATTTTTTAATCTGAAAAACAAATTATTCTGTTATTATTTTTTCAATCACATGAGTCAGCAGAATAATCTTCAATAGATCAAAAAACTAATCAAGATAACAACGCATGATGAATTATATATTACATCAATTATCTGGCGTGATGTCATGATAATTTTGAAATATTTCGCTTAAACCGGTTTATTGAACAATGGACTGTGGACAACAAGCGGAAATCATTGAATGCATTTTGTTTTTTTATGATAGTTTATTTAGTGTCACATCCGTGAATAAACGTTCACATTATTCCACCCAAAAGAAGCTAAATTATGCAATTTTGCTGCCACTGGAATTAATGACAAAAAATTGCAGATCAATTTAGCAGAAGCAATCGTCAGCTGATTGTCTAACATTCATCAGATAGAATTGTATTTTATCTCTTCTTGAATTATAAATTTTTCCATGAACTTCGGTATTTCCTGAGAAAGTGAAAAAGATGATTAATTGCCTGAGGCTCAATTTTACTCGTGCCATGGAGTAATGACTATTGTACACGTAAAATGATTTATCAGAATTGATTAGTACATAATTCGGAATTTTAATGACGTTAGAATGACGAGTACATTATCTTACAATGAAGATTCATCAATTTTGATTACTTATTCGAAAATAAAATAATTATTCAGACGTTTTATTCATTGTCAATTTTAATGAGTGAAATATGATTGTGTGAACTCATGGAAAATCCACAGGAATTCACATAAATATCTCAGTTTCATGAACTATAAATTTGAACGAGTACAGAAGCATTTTGGGTGGTAAGGAAAACCTCAAACGATCGTTGATAGTGGAAGCCTTGAAGTAACATTAAGAATTAATGTCCCAACCTCAAGAGCCACAAAATCCCATGGATAATCGGTATTTACGTATCACTTATCCTCTGCAGATTTAGAGCATTTTCCAAGAGTTTGGTTGGTAATGGAGAAAAAGGTTTTAGCATATTTTTATTTAAATTAAATAAAACAAAGGTTTCAATTTAATTTATTAAAATTATTACTCCATAATTTGACTCTGCGCAGGATACGCGCGCATCAAGTACCACGTGCCTCTTTTCTCCCGCCACAATTTAAAGTATCAATGGGGAAAGTGATGGGAAAAGATTCATAATTTATTCCTTCCTATTGAATCTCGAGAGCAAATTGAAAACGTTCGAAATTGAAAGTAAAATTAATTTCCTGTTGCAATTTATCATCCACCCCTTGTACTTTACATACACACACACACATAGAGAATTTCGTGCAAATGACTCGACAATGTTTATGGTCTGCATGCATCGTATGAACTTATAGACTTTCTTGTTACAAATTTGACAGGCTTATGATAGATACTAATTGGCCCCACTTCTGCCAAGTCACGAAAACTATTAACCAATTCGCGTGTTTACAGTTTATTTCACGAGTGTGTTTAAAATTATTTTCGTCTCAACAAAATAACTGAAGGTAATTGGATCAATGGATTTTATTCAATCAACTGATACTGATATTAATCCATTTTTTTATTAAATAAATTTTTATTGTCATTCAAATACTCTGATTTTCATTGAAAATTGAAAATGAGTTATCACGATTTTTTGGAATTGTATCAAATGCATGAAATTGTCTCGTCCATTCACGTATTCTGCAGAAACGTGACAGTACCAGTCTATTTATTTTATCGACAAGAATCGACGCCTCGTTCTCACAATTCTCCCTCACATACACATGCACACAAATGCACATTGCTGCCTACTTTTATTCTCTCTTATTTGATAAAAAAAAAAAGGGGGGAAAAATGTATAAATCTAGAGGTACGTGATGCTTTCGTAAATAACTGACTCGTTAGAAAATCCTTCATTTTTATCAAACTCTTTTTTATTTTTACATTTTATGTACTTTTATTTGTTGTATTATTGTTGATTTCAAGTTTGGGCATTTTTCAAATATCCAATGTACTTGGAGATGAGTAAAGAAGCCCCGTTAAACCAGTGATGTCTCGTTCTTATTTTTTTTTCCTCACAATGTTGGTAGTGGTAAATACGTGGTTAGACTTCTGAAGAGACGATTTACTATTTTTTTTCTTCCAGTTGCCCCTCTATTTTCATTTCTTTTATATTGAATTTCTATTTGGTGCTGGCCATTGTCAAACACATGCAGCCAACAGGATGCCAAAATAAATAGGACAAAGATGATGGCATCCTTCTGATTCCAACTCAAACTCTCTCGAAAAAAAAAAACGATTTAAAAAAATGTGAATTTTATTTTTCCATTATCGAGTAAACTCCTCTTCCAAATAATTTTCCAACAAACTTCTCTCCATCCTTCATCAGACAAAACTTTATAAAATTCGTTATTTCATATCTTTTTGAAAATAATTCCATGAGTTGATGGGTAAATTCAGATAGGATTGTATAAAGGCACAGAAATAGTTTGTGATTAATTTCCGGTGTGTAAACATATTACAAAGGCACACAAGGTTGCACAGAGAAACCGGAAGTATGTGGTAGCAGGTAACAAGTTGTAGAAAGAGAGGAGGAAGCAGTTTGGATGTATTCGTTCCTTGTGAAATTGGCGGATGGCTGCAGAAAGGATTGAAGCGACTAACAACGAGACGAAGGAGATGCAAGAGTCCTTCCTCCTCAATCCTTACCTCAGCCTATCTGCCTCATTCTCTTCAGCTTCATTCTGGCCGCGGGGAAGATGCGAGGTACGTCTAACATTGCTTGGGACATTTGCATACTTGGGTATTCATGCGGAGAAAGCTTTCGGTAGGGCGCATTACGCCATTTCAGATTGTTCCATGAGAATATGTATGTGCCCTCCGTTCATTCCTCAGTATTTACATGATAAATTCTTTGGAATTATGTAATCTCAAAAAATCCATCGTTTCATCAATTTTTTAATTAATTTTTCAATTAATTTAATTGATTAATTGGGTAATTTTCAGTGATTTATATTCCCAAGGACAATTGGCACTTTTATTAGTACCAATTCAATAGCTAATTTCTTCTTGTCATTGGATTTTCCTTCTTCTGTTCGTTCATCCCTATTTCATTGGTTGTTTCAAGTTATTTTTTTTTCCTCATTCGGATACTTAAATAATCACCCGATTCATCAAAGTCTCTAGTAAACGTAATAAGATACTCTTTTGTTCTTCTACAGGAATTGCTTCTTTGTACTCAGTTTCTATTCGTATTTAATTGTCTTCTTGAAGAAATAACAGTTTAAAACTTTACAAAGTTCGATTTAACATGACGTAATAAAAGTTGGAGGATCAAGGATAATTGAGTGCAATTATTCTCAAGATTTCTTCGATTTAAGTAGAAATAAATAAATAGAATTGGAGGGAAAATAATGAAGAACAGGTGAATCAAAGTCAGTGTCTAGAGCTTTGATGGGTCTCACACGAGTTTCTATCTCGACTTTGAAAGCGTAAATTTAATCCAGAATTGAAGTGTTCATTCGGGTGTAGTACTCAGCGATAATGGATATTGCTATTCGAAGTATCTCTCCCGTTAAATGACATTCTACGTTGGCTCTTAGATGATACGGCAATCAAATTTGCATTAACAAACTTGAAATCAGGGGGATAAATAAAGGGAAAAAAACCTTGATGCTTTATAATCCATGAAAAGTAGAACAAAAAACTGTGAATAATCGGAATTTTAACTGAATTCCATGAATTTTTGAGGAATAATGAAATTAGAATGGAACAAGATTTAAGTAAAACTGGGATTTAAGTATTTTTTAGTTAAAATGAAATGTTTGTACAGTTTGGCATGTATTATAAGTTGAGTAGAAGCCATCGTGAGAATGTACGGGGTGTCACGATTCACCTCCCCGGTATTACTACCCATTTCTGTTATCCTCCCAAGGTGTAATCTCTAAGCCTCTAAAAGGTAGTTTCCTCTCGACAGTTTGAGTATCAGCCATTCCATCGGTCTTTTTGACTCTCACTTTGCTCTGCTGATCTCGTGCTCTTTCTCTCATTCACTTGCAGCTCCATGCTATTGTCTTTGTCAACGTGAAGCAGCGCGGTTTCACTCACGCCCATTCGAGGAATCCGCAACGAGTTGCCTTAGTGAAGTTTACGCAACTGCCTATGAATGTGAGTCGTTTGAAAGCTCTCTCCATCCTTTCGCATTTCACTTTCTCGTAAGATATTCGATTTTCGAGATTATTGAATTCTTTTGTTCATCCATTTGGCTTTGTGAAATTTTATCATTCAAACTATTGGTTTTAAAAAAAATTTGAGAATTGAAGGAGAAGTGAAAATAATAATTGAAAAAAATTCAAATGAACAGTTTCATTGAAACATGACAGAAGACTTTATCACTGATAAATTTATTCATCCATCTGACATTGAATGGTATTCATGAATACATGTATCAATATGTGGTTGCACATTGCCACGCTCTGATGCTTCATTTTTATCAATCAAAAACGAGATGAAAAGGGGAAAAAAAAAGGAATATTCATCCATCAATTATTGCCAGTGTACAATCAAAACCAGCGAACGATGTATATTGAATAATATTCGCCATGATATCAAAACCAGACTCACTCCACTGTGAAGCAATCATTCCTACCTTTTGGTGCTATTACAATGTGAGGATTCACACTGTTATATTTTCCCATGAGAAATAATAATGCACAATTGGATAAAGCAATTTCATGGCTCATCACCCATGGTTAAATGTACAAAACATCTTTCTCATTATATTAAATATCGTTTAGCATTTTTATATCTTTAATGTTACATTATATGAGAAAGAAGAGAATCAATGTTTAATTATGAATCTTTCAATTTCTCTGATTTGCTGCAACTTACTGTAATCTTCCTTATTACATAAATCATCAATTGCGACAATTTCCAGAGGATAAAGATTAGCGCAATTAATGAAACAAGGAAAAAGGCGAATATGTCCAACATGTTGACTTGGTACCAGGGCAGTCGGTTTGGTTGTAAATGAGACAATCCCTTGTGTCTTATCACGTGCTCAGTCCACCATATAGCCTCGTCCAATGGATGCTGTGGTCTGTCGTAAAACAGCTCTCGAATCCTCAAAATATTCTCTTTATACCTGAAATGAAAATTGATGAATACATGAATTTAAAAAAATCACAATAATTACCTTGGATTCAGTATGAGCTCCTGAATAGTCTCTCTCAATTCTTTTTTACTCATCTCAAGTAGGTTCAACGACAATGCAACTTTTTTCTTCACCAAAGCCCCAATGTTGAACCACTGATCAGCAAAAACTGGCATTCCAAGAAGGGGAACACCACAGTCAATGGCTTCTTCAGTACTTTGCATGCCACCTTGATATATGAATAGTTTGATATTTGGATGAGCTGAAAAAAGAGAATATCTTTGTGAACCTGAAGGGAAAATTCGAGAGATTGAATGTGAAAATTTCGGAATTTTTTATTTTTCCTTGTTAACCTAGGACTCCTTGCTGCGGTATCCACTTGGCGGTGAATACATTTTTAGGCTTTTGCATCAGACTCTCTGCCTCGAATTTCCATACAACAAGATATGGTAACTCGGAAAATACCTCGATGAGCTTATTCATCACTTCTCCCTTCAAATCGGTGCTTCTGATGTTGCTCCCGAGGCTGAAGTATATGAAGCCCTGTTTGGCATTGTCCAACATATTTTTGAATTCCAGTGGTAGGGTTTTATTCATTCTGCCAATTCGTATTCCACCGATTGGTAGAATCGTCGGTATCATTGGACGGGGATAATTCAGTAATGGATGGGTTGTCATGAACATCATACTGATGCGATGATGTAGCTCATGGATTGATGGTGTTTTATCGCCAAAGTGTTTTCTCAGAATGGCCTCCTGCACTGGATTCACTACATACTCATACTCGTAAATTTGACGAACTGTGTAATACAAATTGCTTATTCTCTGCCAAAAGTTCATTTCATCTGGGAAATCAGTGATTGTAGATGGAATTGATGCGATGAGGTGTGGATTATCTGAAATAATTTTTTTTCTATTATTAATTAAATTCTTTTAGAAATTCTTTTACCTGAATTCTATTATATTCACTCATTTGATGATAGTGCAGAGTAAATCCTGGCAACGTTGTGATAATAATGAGTGGTGCATTTAATTTATCAGAGAGATAATAGAGTCCATCCCAGTATCCTGATTCTAAAATGATGAGATCGAATTTTTCACTTGAATTAGGTGATAAATAATTCCTGATAATTGGATTTGAGAATAAATCCTCTGTGACCATGTGCCCCAATTCATAAGTCAAGTTTAAAAAGATGTCGGGGTAGCCTTTGTTGTTGGATATATCTAAGAAGCTCCAGGATAGAGCTGTTCTTGGAAAATAGTCACTCAATGAGTATTCGGTGTAGTTGCTGATGGTTTTGTTGATTGGAACTGTTGTGAATGCTGTTACTTGATGTCCTCGTCGAGCCAGTGCAAGACTTAGTGCGTTATTAACCATCTGAAATTAATTTGATGAATTGTGGAGATCGATTGCCTTTGGAATTGTTTAGTTACCTGATGACTGTAAGAAGGATATGGGAAAATTGCCAGAATTCGAGCGGAATCAACTGTCAGTAGAACTGAAGAAACAAGAATAATTGTTCGAGCCAATGCCATTCTGTGAGTTGATGTCAACAAGTCACTGTGAAAGTGTTAATCCAATCGTCATGAAGTGAAACGAGGCAGTGAATCGAAATTATGCCTATTCAGATAGGCGAACTGACTCTTGAATAATATATGAATACTCAAGACTTATGAGAATGTTGAGTGACAGAAAGATACTTTTGTCAATTTTTCAGAATAGTCGATGTGATAAGCTTGATTAAAAGTGTAAATATGATTCAGGTGCGAATAAATTAGGTCAATGGCAAGCTCATCAGAATAATTTATTAGGGAAACCGTTCAATTAATTCAATGTCTCTTCCATTAATTAACCATTTTTCACTTTCTCAGTTTTTTTCAAATTGTCCTTGACAAAATTCGAGAGTAAACGAATACAGAAGGTCATTACACTTCTCGTGTATCTCAAGAGCCTCCAAGTTATCAGGAATGAAGCAATGAATAGGACCAGGAAAAATCCGTAAATATCCCATAATTCGGACTTGTACAGAGACAACTCATTCAGCTGAAGGTGAGCAGCACCCTTGTTCCTTATGACAAACTCAGTCCGCCAAATTGCCTCATCCAGAGGATGCTGGTATTTGTCGAGCATCAGCATTCGCAGTTTAAGAATATTCTCTTTATATCTGATGTTAAGAAAAAAAATCAATTCAATTGGCTTTTACTCTATCATTTGTCCCACTTACTTTGAATTTGATGTGATCTCGAGAATCGCAGTTCTGATTTCTTCTTTCGTCATTGTCACCATGTTCAATGATAATGCAACGCCTTTTGTGATGAGGGCGTTGACGTTGAACCATTGATCAGAGAAAACCGGAAGTCCCAGGACAGGTACAGCAAAGTCGATGGCCTCTTCTGTGCTCAAAAGACCTCCTTGATATATGAATAATTTTATATTGGGATGAGCTGAAAAATTCACATCAAAAAATTAACGAAAGAAGCAATTACATAGAGAAATTGGGGAGAGTGTTTCCTTATCTTCATGAAGTAGGAGAAAGAAGTGAAATATTCACCCAGAACTCCCTGCTGCGGAATCCACTTGTCAATGAATACATTATCAGGTTTTCGTGGCAATGCCTCTTCCTCGAATTTCCATACAACAAGGTATGGTAATTCGGAGAATACTTCGATGAGGTTATTCAATGTTTCTTGCTTCAAATGGGTACTCTTGAGATTCGAGCCAAGGCTGAAGTATATGAATCCCTGCTTAGCACTGTCCAGCAGGATTTTCAGTTTTTCTGGTAATACTGGTTTCATGTTACCGATTCTAAGTCCAGCGATGTTCAGAACTTTGGGTGCAATAGGACGTGGGTAATGGATCAGAGGATTGGTGTTGATGAAGAACATACTGGGACGATTTCTTAGCTCCCTCATTGTTGGATAGCCATTGTGAAAATGTTTCTTCAGGATTTTCTCCTGCAGAGGAAGTACTGTAGAGTGATATTCGTAAACTTGGCGGAATGACTGATAGCAGTTATTGATTCTCTCCCAGAAATTCATTTCTTTTGAATAGCCCACGAATGCTTCAGGATATGATGCAGGAAGCAGTGGATTTCCTATGAAAAAATCATTTTTTCAGAAATATTGTTTATAAATAGGGAAAGATGAATTAAATCGAAAATTTACCGTGATGATAATGTTGTACTGCCATTCCTGGTAATGACGTGATAATAATCAATGGTGCTTGAAGTTTGTGAGAAAGATAGTGCAGCGAATCCCAGTAGCCAGATGACAGAATAATTAGATCAAACTTCTCTGTTGTGTTCGGTGATAAATAGCCTTTTATAATTGGATTCGATAATATATCATCAGCTATAAAGGCACTGATTTTATAAACTTTTGATAAATGCCAGAAGACTCCTTTCTGTTGTATATCAATATATTTGAGTTTCTTGTCATTTGTCATTGAGTAATAATGATTCAATGAATATTCTGTGTAATTTGTGATATTTTTGTTCATTGGATCAGCTGTGAATACAGTGAGCTCGTGTCCACGTTTTGCCAGTGCAATTGCCAATACATGAGGAGTAATCTTTGAAGAATTTGGGGAAAAAAGAATTAGAATTATTGAGTATCTTTTAATGCTATTACTAAAAAATTCACTATTTACCTGATGACTATAAGATGGATAAGGAAAAAGTGCCAATATTCTCGCAGCATTTGCATCAAATGCAAGCAATAAAAAACCAACAATTAAATTCCCAATTGGAATTTCCTTCATGATGAATTCACTATTAAAATATTCAACGAAAAAAGAATTGCACGTTAAATTCAGAGCCCAACGAAAGACAACTGATTGTCAGAGACAAGTATGAAAAAAAGATATTAAAACTTTGAGCATTAATAATTAACAAGTCATAATAATTATTATCTCCAGAGAATAATACTTTCACAATTTGAATGATCATTAGATAAATGAATTACGTATTAATTATTTTTCTTGATTCTCCTCGTATTCATTAATTTTGAATGAAACACTTTACAATTCTAATGACCAATTATTCAAACGTCTAAGCGTAAAAATATAAGGTACAATTGCACACGTGATTCTTGATAAGACTCTTCATGGTGAATCATCCATTCATGTATTCAGTTCGTGGCACAGAGAGCGGTGAAATAGTAAAAATAAAAGAAATGAGGGAAAAAGTAGAAGAAACGAATTATTCTACAGTCGAAAGAGGTATAAAGCCAGACAGTAAAAAAGGCAAGGAGGTAGGGTAAAAAAAAGGAAGGACAGAAAGAGTAAAGAATCGAGTAAAATCCAACGGGCCAATCTCGTTATGCCAAATTTTCTGAATTTGGTATTCAAACGGGCGTCTGTTTAAATATCGTAAAACCTTCTTTTCTCATAGTTACAATTTCTTTTTTTCCCTCACTCTCTCGACTTTTATTCAACTGTTCAGTCATTTCATTATCCAAATTTAACATTCGTGGTCTGGCGAGTCCAATTTTACACACCATTTTATTTTGTTTATGCGTACAGTTCCATTTTTTCTTTCATTTCTTTTTAAACATGAAAAAAAAAAAAAAATCGTTGGATTGAGGGGGCAAACAGCCGTATCGTTCCGGCTCGCAGGTGCCATCGACGAGGCAACAACGTAACCATTATCATTGGGGCCAGTATCGTTGGCCTAATTGGGGTACCTGTGCGGTGATACAACACACTGTCGCACCAAAACCCATATTACTCCTCTGTTTTCGCACTCGCGGAAATTCACTCGTGCGCAACGACGCGTAATTTCAAACAGTGCGACGGGTTATCGCTCGCTTGTGATACGCATCACAAACCTCGGAAGGGTACTCTTTCATCCACCAACGAGTGTCTGGGCTTGTAGTGGATACGTAAATAACAAAGGAATAAATGTAATGAAATATTGAATGCCCCTGAATTCATTCCAATGATATTTTCCCAATTTTTCCCATTTAATTGAACGTTCTGTAAGAATTAATTTTCAAATTTATAAAAATTCAGAGGACTGGATTAATACCAACTGTAAAACGATAGAAACAGTATGATTTCGTCTTCCACTGTGAAGCAGAGATAGTCGCAGGTATTATCAGGGAACTAATTAAACTGGAGGTATAAGAAATAAAATAAAAGGCGCTATCGTTGCTCGCGATAGACTACCATCCCTTTTTCCACGCTATGTGTCTAGAGGGGAAGTAAAGTGTGTGAGAGAGAGAGAGGCAATGGCCCTCTTTCACCCTCTGTATTTTCGGTGAAGAGAGAGCAGAGGCTATGAAGCTCTTCTCGTCCCAAGCCGCGGGCAACTTTCGTTTTGGCGTCTCTCCCCACTTTTCCATTTGGCGCCCTTCTCCCTCCAGGCCTCGCAGTTTGGATTCGGCCCGGGAAGTAATTAGGCTGGAGGCGAGAGATGTAGCGGATATTGTACAACGGTGGCTCTGGGTACAAGCTACCTTGATGCCCAGACCACTTCCCTCTCCCTCACTTGGCCCATAGAGTTGTTGTTATCTAACTTAAATGAACCGCGTAATAATATCGTTAGAGGCGCTTCGGTCGCCATTTCCCACTGTCTCTCCTGCTCCTTCTGTAACCACCATTCCAAAGCCATTCTACGGTCTTCCGCCTCGGTCAATGAAGACGGATGAGGCACTGCAACTGAAACCGAGGGCATGAAATATACCACTGTATATCCAATCCTCTCATTCCACTTCTCTCAAAACTCCTTCTAATAAAAATGAGGGGAGGGAGAACATAAAAGTAAATAAAAGTTAAGACAAAGTGCTGAACGATTCTCCGACTCCTCATGTGTGCTTCTCGATTTATTTGTCTGAAGTCTTTGTTTTTTTTTCTCGTTTAATGAAAGTCATGAAGGAGAAAGGCGTCTGACCATGGGCGAGTGTTTCTACTCAATTTGCACGTGTCATTCTTTAATGCACTTTTATTATTATTTATAATTGAGAGTAATTATGAGTGTCTATGCTGCTGTTTAATGGTGAATTCGAGATGAAAAGGGCAGAAATAAAATGCCAGTTGGTCTCCATTTTCAGGGGGTGAGAGAGAGAGGGGCAGGAGTTTTATGGAGGTAACACTGTGTAAGAAAACAGCTCCAATGTACAACGGTGAATCTTCTCGTTAACGATCTGGCCAAGGTTTTTATATACCCGTCATCTTTTCATACCCCCGTGCCTTTTCTCAAGACTTGGCCTTGTTATCGTGGATCATTGTTACTGCCGCGTCATTATAATCTTGCCCACTTTCCTCTTATTCTTGGCCCTCCTCAATTTTTTTGCACCCCGGCATCTATTATTTTCTCATCTGGCTATATCATTCATGAAATGAAAATCCACTCTTTTTTCCCCCTTTATCTTTGGTCATTATTATTATTATTTAAATCTTGTTTGTTGCGGAGTTTACGGGCTGTTTTCTTTTTTTAATCAAAGGATTTCGTCGTCATCAGAGACGGGGATTTTTCTCTTTTATTTTACACTCTTTTTCGTAAATTTTTTTGTAGATTTAATGATGACGTTCTTTTCGGGTAAAAACATTGAATTTCAGAGTAATGAAGAAAGTCCGGTGATCCCTGATCAATTTGGATAATCCGGGGATAAGATATCTCGTGAGGACATTCGCCTTCATCTCCGTAATCCAAGTGAAGATATTTTAATCACCGATTGTGTTACCACAGAGCTCGGGTATCATTGTATTTACATACCAAAACTATTGGACGATACTATCGTTGGATTAAATCGAGAGAATGGGGAAGTGAATGAGAAATATCGAGCCAATGATTCTCCACCATTTCTGCATGGGGAAAAAGTCTTTATCGCAAATTTCCCTCACGACGAAATTCATTTCTCGATTGAGATGTTACAAAAAATGGGGGACGATTAATACAGGCGAGAGCGATAATTTAGCAGCAATATGAAAAATGCATTGGGAAAATGGTAGTGTACTCTCACGAATACCAACTCGACCGAATTCCCACTTTTTTTTTTTTATTTGTACATTTCTCTGGGAAAAACGCCAAACTTTCGAGACTCGACGATTTTCTCCTGAGAGTGTCGCTCAGTGTAGGATGGGGCGATGGAGTGGGAGTGCATGAACACACGACACGTCACGTTCTTCCTCATAATAATATTTAATCCGATCCATTGCCAGACTAACAGCGGTTCGCTCTTATCCCCCAAACCACTCTTCAAAATCTATCGGTTATACTTTATTTTTTTTCCACATTCTTTTATCCTCAATTTTTTTCTGCTCTGAGAATCATTTCAAGTGCACTTTCCAAGCGTATTTTTCCCCTGTTTCATCATTCAGTGATGAGGTAAAATTCAGGATGAATCAATTTTCATTCCAGATTCATGTGAATCCGTTATTTATTTTGCTCCGAAAAAATTACACGATCAAGGAAAATTGTTTCGGAAAAAATTGCAGACAGGTGAATTACTTTCATCGAAAGAATCTTTCAATTTTCCCGCCAATAACCTGTCACGACGTTATTCCAGCAACACTACATCATCCAGATTCCAGGATTTATTGAAAATCGTATTTTTTTTTCATGAGTATCGAGAATAATTATTAGAGGTCATCATTTGAATGGAAATTTCCACGATTTTGTCACGTAATAAATAAAAATGGGAGGAAAAAAAAGAGGATTCTGAGGCTCTCTCGGTATTAGAGGTGTTGTGTCCTGCAGACTTGTAGCTCAGGGGCTTATGTGCAATAAATAACGATTTTCCGAAGACGTCAACTGAGAATTCGTGGTGGTTCAAATTGATACCATAGATCAAGCTATGGAAAAATACCTATCGCATGGTTTCTTTTCATTTCATCCTTTGAATTATATTCTTCAGCGATTTTTCAGTTTATTCAGTTTTCAGATAAATTCAAAGTGGAAAAAATCTCTCTCTCTCTCTAATCTCTTTTTGATTAAATTAAAGTGCAGAGAATCTAGGGACATTAAAAAATAAAGGGAAATAACTAAAGCACCGTAAGGAGAAACAGTCGACGTTTGATACTACAAGTGTATATATATTCGTACAACGTTGGTTAGTAAGTGAAGCATTCCCCAAGTACGTTGGTACCTCCGACTGTTTACCATATAGATGACTCGTTAGCCGATGTTAAATTACTGTATTTGCCTAGTTGAGATTTATCATTCATACCGCGGGCTTGTGTAACACTCACCCGCGCTCCTCGTAATAAACTGTATGCGGCTTCGTCTTTCCCTCAGTTAACTAACCCAAGCGATCTATCCAGCAGTTTGTCTAACTGAATTTATCCCAGTTTCACTTAAATCAATCGAGTTGTTTAAACTGCAAAATCATAATCCTCGTATTTCCATATTTTTTTACAATTAAAAATTCCTGGAATCACAAATGATTTTTCATGAGATTTCACTGAAAGATAGAGTGAAAAATTGAATTAATAAAAAAATTATTTAATTTTTCACTCGTGAATTTGTGGCACGCACGAAACAGGTCAGCTGGCGCATGGCTGCAGGGCTGGAATTTAATTTTCCGGCTGCACATTGTGACCGACTTACTTCGTCCAAAGCCTGTACTTTTTTTAATCCTTTTATTTCCTGTTTCAAACTATTTTTTCTATCTTTTTATTTTTAATACACACTTTTGCTCGGTCCATTCTCATTTAGCACAGGACAAAAGCGAGGCGAGTGTCAGATATTTTTTAGAATGACAAAATTGTGACGAATGAAAATGCAGGTCATTAGCATAACTACACATGTAATTGAACGGGTGAATAAAATTGTTTGAAAATATACCG
Source organism: Aleiodes testaceus (assembly GCA_963565655.1). NCBI lineage: Eukaryota > Metazoa > Arthropoda > Insecta > Hymenoptera > Braconidae > Aleiodes > Aleiodes testaceus. Next base: position 4,950,697 of record OY751412.1, read on the forward strand.
TAGTAACTAACGAATAACTCTTGCATTCAGTAGTTTGAGGCGCTAGTGAATTCTACTGGTTTCTGTAAACAAAGCACTAATGAAACTTCTAATGAGTCAAATCTTATTATCATTTCAGTGCTGGTGTGAGTTGGAGACATTCGCGGAAACGACAGGAAAGCGCAGATGGAGGGGGATGGAAATACTGAGTTCGTGGAGGCTGTGTATAAGGTAAAGTAAAGTTTGGTTTACTTCAGATGCATAAACACACGTCATTACGTTGAATAAGAAAGGTTTGTCTTGAACAGAGTGATTGCAAATTTCGTTATTCATTAGTGGAGTTTATAATTGAAAAGAATCATTGGTTTATTTCGATTTATTTTGTTTTAATATTTGTCTTGAAGATGTTTGGAAGAGAATTCAAGATATTCCTTATTCATTGGCTCTCAAAAGTGCATATTTTTTTTCTTTACCCCAAAGTACAAGTAAATTCCAAGAATGATTGGGTATTATTGAATGGAGTCTCTCAAAGTTTTCTGATTAAGAGACTTTATCCATTGATTGAAATAATGGTGAATGAATTGGAAATATGAGAGATGAATTGGTGAGGGAAAGAACTCGTGGAAAGTGTGAGAAAGAGGAGAATTTTCATGGCAAAAAAATAGTGAGAAATTGAAAGATGATAAAAGGGGTATTGAAAACTGGTGGAGAAAGAGGGGGAGGATGGAGAATAGATGTTGGATGAGAAAAGCTCTCGGGGAAAGAAGATGAAGCGATGACCGAGACATCGAATTATTCCTCCATTAATTAAATACCAGTTCAATATCGAAGAATTTTCTTGAAAGGTGAAGAAGAGAGGGATTCCTCATTGCTCTGCGTCTTTTCCAAAGTCTTTTGCTTTTCACGAATGAAGGTATCCACGGCTCAATTAATCTCGCGGGACAATGGGCTTCCTGATGATAATCCTGGGGCATCTGAAAGCACCTCAATTATTCACAGCTGCAAATCACTCGCTCTCTCAATGGGACAATGTTATTTTTTTCGCACATTTATTATACTCTCTGAACTTTATTTATTTACGCAAAGACAATTGATCGATTCTTTCCTCACGTTTTTTTTTTTAAATGAAACTCTCCTTTTTTAATTAAATTAGAAGATAAAATGGAAGGAAAAAGAAGGACATTTATGCACGAGAGTCTGAATCGTTAATGTAAAATCACGGAGGAATAGTCGTGCACCCGAAGTTACAATGAATTAAACCTATCTATACGTAACTATTGGTAACTCTCGAGTAGAAACTCCTTCTTCTAGTTTGCCTCAATCGACATCCACTGCAGTCCGAACTCTCTTTCTTCCTCTTTTTCCTACTACCTGCTAATGCCTCTGTCCTTCTTTTCCCTTCCCTCTCTCTCTCCATTCCATGCAACGGGAGGAATCGCTATTGGAAATTTACCTTACAAATTAGAACGAATGAAATTAAAAAAAGTTTTTCCACGCTGAGTTTGAATTTTCAAGCAACTTCCTCGTTTTTTGTTGAAGAAGTGAGCTTTTGTGATTGTATGTCGTGGATAATGAGAGTCGAGAGCTGTTTCCCGGTGTGGTAGAACCTGGAAAATTGTTGTAAAAGAGAAAATAAAAAGGATAAAAAAGGAATTTAACAAAATTCTTATAATTTTTCCATGCATCGTCTGAGTTTAAAAATAAAGTCCAGTATTTTCTCATATTTTTTTCCCCTTTTTATCCTTATTTTTCTTCTCAAACTTAACAATTGACAAACTCGTAAAACTCATATGCAATAAATTCTTGGGATTTGTTTCACAATTCTCGCTGTATTTATGATAGGTAACAGAGGGCTCTGGGCCCCTCTTGAAATTGTCCAAGAAGTTATCTAGATATATAGAAGTGACTTGAGAAGAAAAATCATAGTAGGGGAGAAGAGAAATTGGGGATGAGAAGATTCAGCGAGATTGTTGAGAAAGAAGAGAGGGTAAGAAGATATAGACGAGTGAAGGCAAGAAGGTTGCCAACTTTTCCGATGTATCGATATGAATATAAATAACCCGATAGCCGAGGCCACGTGGATCCCTTCCTATCTATACACTTTATTCAGAAATCTGATGAAACTACTTGCATGGACAATCTGTTTGGATTATTTTATCTCTTGAATTTAAAAAATTAATGAATCATTTGAATAATTAACAATATGAAATGAGAAACGATTGGATGAATGAAAAGTACGGAATTGTGTATCACCTCGAGCACAGAGGCAATTGTCATTCGGCTCATTCGTGGAGCGCCTCAATAGGCAGCTGAACTGAAGGATGGAAGTCTGGGCAAAGAGGATCGGGGGAATGAGAGAGAGAGAGAGAGAGAGAGAGAGGCAAAGGGTAACACTGGAATGAGTGTAGGTATCGTAGCACGAGAGCAAACACTGTTTCGTTACAATGAAATGCAATTTCCTGGTGTTACTGTGAAAAGAGGAACTGGAGGGAGCAGCATAACGGTTAGACTACGGTATCATTCTCATTCGTCTTGCCAGCTAAAAGCTTCCTCGTTGTGCTCGTCGTTTGCTGCGTTAAACAATCGGACCTGCGTCGCATTCGTTAAGGAGCCATCTTATTTTCTCGTATTTTTATTCGCGCTCTGGGTGAAATAATTCTGGGTTACTCGGAATCGGAGGAATTTGCCGGTGATTTTAATGATTAATCAATCACGATTATTTCATTACAATCGGAGTAATTGCGATATTTAATTTTCTGCGACGTTACCTCTATTTTTACATTTGCATTTCATTCATTTGAAATAGCCTCGTATTCCTCAATTCGATTCTTGTTCTTTTTTCTTCGCTTTCTTTCTCTCTCATTTCCCCCTTTTTTTCGTCTCTCTTGTCGTCTTGAGTCGCTTTAAATTCGCGGTCTTACGAATCTGCATATCGTTATCTTTTTCCGGAGGCGACGCTATTATTCGGATTTATCCTCAGACGTTTGTCGGGAAAATTTCATTCTTTTTTTTCATCTTGTTTCATTGTTTATTTTTATTCCCCTTTTTTTTTTCAATGAATTGCGCATATCTTGACGGTGTAGGAGGGCATCGGTTTCATCCAATAACTAAACAGCGATGAAATTGCTTTTTCACAATCTATATTATACGAGATCACCCGATTTATTACCATTTTTTTATGATAATTATTCTCATTTTAGTGCAATATTAGTAGCGATGGAAATTCTTTTATTTTCCCTTTCGCTTCCACGACAAATTGAATTTCGTGGGGAAACTCGTGACAGTTCCGGCGCTTTCCGACAGATGGAAGTACTTGGTCTATTATGAAATACTCATCGCTCACCCTCTTCTCAAAAGTTTTTTTTCTGAATTAAAAAAAAAGCACTTACGAGTGATTTTAGCAAAAAATAACAAGATACCTTTTTTGCAGGAAATTTTCCATTCAACAAAGAAGGTTTCTTCATAATTCCCCCAAAATCCAATGGTTCTCGAGATATTCCCCGAATAATAAACCTGGAACACAATTTTCAATATTACTCGCATCACAGTGAGCATGACACAGGCGGAAAATCAGTTTGCCTAATTAAGCACTAATTAAATGGAAAATTAATAAGATCCCATTGGGAAGAAGTCGGTAGACCGAGGGGAAGAGAGTAGGTGAGTGAAAGGAAATCCTATAAGCCACCTAGAATGTTGAAGGGGGTTGAGGGACTGGCGCTGCGTGCCAATGTAGGTAAGGGTAGCTTTACAGCTCGAGGGGGAGTGCCACTGAATGGCGAATTAAAATGAATTGTGAGGGCTGAGAAATTCTCACTCTGAATGATGCTCATTCAAAATAAACAAATAAACTGAGAGGAGAAGAAAGAAATGAGGGGAGAAGGGAGAAAAATAAAATACGGGTGAGCAAAGTTTCGAGGAGAGGAAATAATGAAGAGGATGGAGTTGAGAAAAGAGGGGGGAAAAAAAAAATGAAAATTCAGGTACCTTATCTAATCAAGCCAGACGCTGGACTATTTTCATCGACGATGGAGTATGAACTATCGGAAAGTTTTTTCTTAATAAAGTGTTTGATCAGAGTGGAGGACTTTGCAAGAGAGAGGGTTCCACTTCATCCAAACCACCTTGTCAGAGAGTTCAAAGCTTCATTGGTAGACAGTGAATTTTAATCTGGTTATCAAAGGCTATCCCTACTGGTTGAAACTTTGCAAGATTGAACTGCACCTGCTTACGTATTCATCCGAAATTTTCGAATTGGTATTTCGTCCCTTGGATTTCATTTTTTTCTTTCAGTTGATGGCATGAATGTCAAGTTGGAGAATGAATATTTTATTTGTTGAATTACTAAAGATCAAACTTGCAGTGTGTAACCTCTTCTCATTGTCTTGAGAAAAATTTCCCCACTCCTCGTGAGGCCATCACGATCCCACTACCCATTCACTTCTCCCCGAAGCTCTGGTACACCGTAGAGCCGTTAGTGTAAAGCGTTGGGTGCTTTCGCCTAAAGTATCACGCCTATAAAAGGAAATTAAACTTGCTACAAAATTTATCGGGTTTAACCTGAACCCAGTCGCTTTTTTTTCCCTCTTGAAATCACCTATATACTTTTCCCCCGATTAATTCGCTCTATTGGTATTTAAAATTGATGAATTACTCTCCACTCAATAAATTCACGCGTTCATACGAAATCCTCATGAAATAATTCATTCAATTAAATTTATTTAAATTGAAGAAAAAATAAAGCAGAAAATGATTTTATTGGAAAATAATTACGTAATATTTGTTGATTAAATTATTTCCATTGGAAAAATGAAAATAAAATTTTTCATTCCCTGCCAACTTTTATAATGATAAAATTAAAGTGTACACGAGGTTTACACGAGCATTTTGCCAAGTGAGCGAGATGAGCTCAACCGCTATGTGTCTGCAATTATGATTTTTCTAAAAAAAAAAAAAAAACAGAGACGTGTGGTACGTGTGTTCTTCTCTCGAGCGCTCTCTCTTCACTGTTTCATCCACGATTTTCGTGCGGTCCAAGCGAGATAGAGAGACGAGTGTACCCATCCACGAAAACCCTTTTGCGATATCTTCATGCACAGTACCGCGCGTTTATAATGAAATTTTCAAACGCGGGGAGAAACGTTAGTTCCCACTTCTCCCTCCTCATGCCAACCAGAAAACCATTCCAACGGTTAAACCCTCCACGTGTGCATTCCATCTCTCTCTCTCTGGACGCGAGAATAGCCAACCGGTATAATTTGATTTTGCCGAATTATCACTCATTCCCGGGTGCAAAAAGGATAAATGTCATGCGTGACTTGAATTGAATCTTCACAGGCAAGGCAAAACGCCAGGGCACATTCTGCATCAATTGGCCAGTGAAAAAGAAAACAATATTAAAGTGTGAATTTTTAATTTATTTTTTAAATAAAAAATTTCATTAACATTGCGAGAAATTTTCAGTTGAGAGCTTTAAGAATTTTATCATTTAAAACATTTAACTCCAGAGAATTCATAATTCTTGAGGAATTTGCGGAAAAAGTAGCAAGCATGATGAGAATGAAAATGCTCAAACGAAATTTATGAAAAATCAATGAGCCTCTTAACTCTTATTTTTTTTACCCCCAAAATTGGTGCCATTATAGAATGCAGTAGCAGTCGTATTCTCGCAATCAATCTCTTTACGACAGTTGTTCCAGACATTTCTCCTGTCCCTCTCTCTATCTCGCCATTCTGTCGGCGTGTGATATCCACGAGAGGCTTTTCATATTAAACGATATAAAGAAACGAAACGTGTGATTTATGCGCACAAATTGTCCTGTCACGTTCGTACGAGGCAGTGCCTCTCTTTCTCCTGCTTCTTTCCAACAGACCTTACGCCTGTACCAAATTGTAACTGGTGAAAACGTTCTCCCTTGCACGACGTGTTATTGTCCGTGCTCCAATATCCTGTGCATTAAATTTGAATTTTTTCCTATTTTTTTCATTCATTTTTTTACCTCTGCAATATGTCGTCTACTCAGTTGTTCAGTGACATAATTTTTATTTCACGTGAAATTGAGAAAATCATCAGTTTCATTTGTTATAACGAATTTCGGGACAAAAGGTGGTATTTTATTCATTTTTTTCATCACCTCGATTCTCCAACATTCGATTTGTTTGCTTGGAAAAATCTTGGCGTAAGAAATGAGATATGTAGTGTGTATATACGATGCTGGTTATAAAACTGAGATAATATATATATCCAACAAAACGGAAGGACGCGTGAGAGAAGTGGGGGAGAGGGCTTGGTACTGTGTGCACCATCTGCCAGGACACCACTGCGGGACAGACAGGATTTTGGCCATTTAAAATGAAATTTAATATTCTTTCTCTTGTGTGTGCATCTCTTTTAACACTTTGCCACACAATTTTCTTCTTTTTTTCCTCACTTTCGGTGGGGAAAAAAAAGAAAGAAAGAATTGGGGGGAATGGAAAAAATTTAATTTAGGGGTTGCCTGAAGGATAAAACGGAAAAGCAGTTAAAATTAATGAGAATAATTGTATTCATCATAATTATTTAAGAAATTGAATGAAAATATCGGACAAATGGACATTGGAAAAAATTTCAATCCGTTCAATTCGTAAAATTTCACGCAAAAAAAAAAACTGGAAAATAACTGGCGACAGAAAGAAACATATGCAATTCATCTCTGAATCGTTGATCACTGCATCAAACCCTCTATCATCACCAATCGCATCGTTTCATTGGGCTGACGCAGAAGGGGAATTTCTACTGTACAACGTCCGAGGAGAGAGTGCGGGCAGGGTAGGCGAGAGGGAGAATTGAACGATGCATAGACGTCGACGGTACAACAAGGGCTAGTTAACGGGTACCATCGTATTAGCCTCGGTAGTTCTGGCAGTGCACAATGGTGACAAATTTCACGCGCTATATGATCTACCCGCGTGGTTGAACCGTTTTCGCGCTAACTGTGCCTCGTCCATCCAGCACGTTCCAGTATCGAGGAGCGACAATGTATACAGTTATCTACCCCCCGCAGACTAGATGCGGATTTTCGACTCTATCCCTGGATTTCCGATATTCATAAAGCATAATAACTGCTAATTCATGGGGTTTGTTTGGTTCATATACACATTGCTGCTGTGAACCGCAGATGCCGGATAACCGTTTAGTCAGTGGTATATCGTATTATGTGGATTAATTCATAACGAAAGAAATAATTATTTTCACGACTCCAATTTCAAGGACATAAACTTCACGACCACTAAAGCATCAACTCCATCATCAAGTGAGAAGGGAAAAAGAACTGAAAAATTGCCGACAATAAAAAAAAAGAAGAGAAGAGGGTAGATTACTCGAAAATTCCACGAGGAAATTAAATGCACAGTAAAACAAATGAATCACAAAGTTTCATGATAAAATTCCCCAAGTACCCCTGAAGGCACTAGCACGACCCATAGACCTAAACTCAATGGGCAAACACCTTTCCATAGTCTCATATAATCCAAAGAATGACGATTAGACAGGGAGTTTGGTAAGTCGCCCAAGGGCCCAACACAGTGTACTCTTCCTCTTCCCTCAAAGCCATGTATATTAACGTGAAAGAATTGTTATGTAGACAGTAAGATCACCCCTGGAAATTCCACTGCAATAGTAAGGCCAAAGGAAGCAGCAACAGTGTGTCAAGTTAAGTGAAGTAAAGTATTACGTAAGTCGTTACAGTGGGGTGATAATTGTCCGGATGCTGTGAGATTCCTACGTAACTCCTTTGGGAGACTGTAGATTACAGAGTCCATGCATTTCGGGTATTTGCCCCTTTCCCCCACCTCACACTCGTCTCTCCCCCGGTACTCGAAAATGTTGTATACTTCACTCTTAACAGCCCCTTGTACAGACAGTGCTTCTCTCCCTCTGTCCCTTCTCCTCCTTTATTTATACACGTATGGATAAATGTATAACACGTGGGATACTGCTATTTGATTTATCTCCGTGAGAAATTAACCGGCTATTTATCACAACAATTTAAAACCCATTTTTTATTAGAAAATATATCAAAAATTAATGGAGATACCTCAGTTCTTTTTTGTACATTTCAATTGACTTGGAAATGATTTTCCCCGAGACTCACACACAGACGCAATCTTAAATATTATCTCCAGGAGAATAGTGTGATTTTTTTCACCTCTCCCCCTTTCACGCACATATCGGAGACGTCTACTTCTGGGATATACATGAGAAAGAGGAATAAAAGATGCATTGAAAATTCAGAGAGGTGCATTTACACTTCAATAAACGTTATTACTTCGTGTCGATGCAAATCAACAACAAACTCGCTTCTGGGGGAGCACAACCGGATATATATGTCTGTATCCAGTAAATTTCTCCTCTTTTTTATTATTTTATTTTCTCTATTTATGGAGGAGAGAGAGAGGGGGTTTGTTGGCTTGGCGAATTCCTTGCCTCATTGAATATAAAATACATTACCAATTCCCAGGTCCGTCTCGATTCAGGGCTGACACGTTTTGCCAGTGTGTGGCGCGATTCAAAAGTCGTCGTCGCACATTTTACTTTATTTCTCCTTTTTTTTTGATAAAAAAAGGGGTGGTTATTCGAAGTGCGGCTGCTTGCTGCTGATGTGGAAAACGTTAAGGTGGGAACGTAAAATCTTGAGGATGTAATTCGGCTTTTTTTCCCTTATTTTTCGTATGAAAAACGTCATGACAGAAAACGGAAATCGAATGTTAACTGTCAATGAAATAAATCGCAGAGTTATAGGTGAGGTGAAAGAATTATTTTCTCCATGTTGATCGGTGAAATTTTCGGAGTTTTTCTCTCATTTTTTCCCGGAAATCAAATTAAATAATCCAATAATTGGAATAAAATGATTTTTTATTTATTCAAGTGCTGCAGTTACGTACGAGAAAATGTCTGTCTCAACGTGGAAGATTGCACCGACTCTGCTATCCTCCTTGGAAGCTCTTAATTAATGGGGCGCGAGACACCACTGAAAGAGGAGGGAGGATAGAAGGGAAGTGGCAAGGAGGTCGACACACTCTTGGCCCCAGTACCGGGGAGCAGGGGCAAAGGAGGGTTTATGCTGTAGACTTGTAATCTCGTGATGCCGTAACTTATTCTAAATGCACTGGTGGGACCCACGAGATATCTCGGTGTGTTGTCTAGGAGGTAAGTTTCGACCTCGGCAAGCTCCTCGCGTTGCCGAGGCCGGTGGTTAACTACACCTGACATTTCCATGGTTCGCCTATCTCTCTCTCTCTCTCTCTTTGTAGCTTCTCTCGGCTATTCTCAGTGTGACAGTTGCACTGTACTCGTAATTCCAGACATTAACCGATTTTCTGAATTCCTAATTAATGCTTTTCTGATTGACTAGTAATTAAAATCCAAATAATATAATTTCATTATTTGGGAAAATGAAAATTCTAATGGAAAAACTTTGAGAAAAAGGAAGAAAGTTAAATGAATAACCCAGTAAAACTACTTCAAATTCCCTGAAGTAAGTAACAATTTAATAATTTTCTCTGATACGAGAAAAAGAAATGAAAAAAAAAGAAGGAAAATGTTAAAAAAATTGATATTAACGGGAGACTACAGTATAGCCCTGAGCTGAAAATAAATTTTCTCGAGGAAGAAACTTGTATGTATAACGGGCAAGAAGCGAGCACCCTGTACGCGAAGGAGTGTGTGAAGGAGAGAGAGCGATAGGAGCTATTGGCAGTGTACGCGAGAGAGAGGTTATGCGCGTGGCGAGCGCCCCCTGTAAACCCTTCAGCATTCAGCACACTCGATCACACAACAGTTATCAAAGGAACTCATTTGAGCGGGTGAATGGGTAGAAAGGAAGTCAATCTCGGTGCGCGGAGATAAGCCCCCTTTCTTCCTCTCCACTTTTTCTCTATCCAGGCTACCTCTATCCCCGGTGCACCGGCGTCTCGAGGCAGTGGTGACGTCGAGGCGCCTTCTCCACCCCTTCCCTCTTTTCTCTTCCTATCGCCTTCTTTATTTTGATGGAAAACTCTCGACATTTACGGTCACTGCGAAATTTCATTGATTTTCTATTCACGTGATGTGAAGATTTTTTTAAAATTCTTTTCCTCTCCAAATTAATTGAGATTTGGATATTCAGTGGAAAAAGGGCACAAGGAACTTTATGAAATAATGATACTCCGTGTATCATCTTACTCCTCTCGTCTTACGTTTTCCCATTCCGGGGTTGAACCCTCTCTCGTTGCCCTTATTCACATGTCAATACCTCAGCTCGCCTCACTGTGCACAATCTATACCTCCGAGACGCCAATGGCAAGTTCACTACCGGTCTCTCCCCTTTTTTCCCCTCTTTATTCTCTTCTGTGTGAATTTTTTTCTCCATCATTTCCGTCGCGTATATTTTTTTCTCACCTCTAAAACCCGAGTAAATCTCTCGTATTTTTATTCATATCAAATGACTCTGTCACTCTGATTTTTTTCGTAAAAAAAAGGAGGAAATGTCAATTCTCGTCTCAATATTTTATTCATTGTTGTAAAAAAATGCGTTTCCTCTGGAAAATCATTTTTGTAAAATCCCTCTCACATTTATGAGGACAAGTGTAAAGAGTAATTACATGTAAATAAATGTATGGGTCTGGATAGTTTCAGGGTGAGAATATTTTTTAGTAGTCATAGGTAATAAGACGATGGTGAGGAGAACGGGTTAGAGCTAATAAAATGAGAAAGAAGGGAGAGGAAAAAATGAAAGAGATAAAAAGGTGAATCAGGGAGATATGGTACGGGGCCATGGCTATCCTTACACTGTTAACCTCCCCACCTATAGATGGTATAATTTTGCGAGCACGTCGCCAGCGGGCCGCAAAGTTTTTCTTTAATATATTCTTACATGCGCCTTGCGGATTAGATTAAAACGGTGAATGCATAAAAACCGTTTCCCTCTCACCCTCACCACTCAACTCCAGGGGCTGTATGAGGCTTTTCTCGGTGAAAACGTAGTCGTATTTATGATTTATCTGAGTGTTTTCAAAGTTGGAAAAAAGGTGGAAATTACGAGAAATGAGAGAAAAAATCATCAAGGGGAAATAAAAATTCATAAAAATTACACCAACCAATGGAAGTTGATGTTTCTTCTTCAAATTCTTCTAGTATCATCGTAACTGAGTGTAATTACACTCTTGCCAAGGTAGTAAAACAGAATCTCATAAAAAATTCTGGATAAAACTTTTTCAACCGTAATTTTCGCCTTCGAGCCCTGTTTTAAATTTTCTCCCTTGCATCCTGTCATCAACAACATTGAAAAAAAGAGGAAAAAAAAATAAATAAATATGAAATGTACTTTTTTAAGTAGAGGACGCAATCTACGAGGTACAAATGAAAAATATCGAATTATCTCCGAGGCAATTTTCTTCCTCAATGAAACACTTATCTTTCCCCTCGGTGGATCGTTCAAGTGGCGGGAAAATGAAAAATACTGGTTCATGAGGAGTAAAAAAAGAAAAAAAAAACGTATTAAAAAAGAAAATGGAGAAGGAAGAATTTTCAACAGAGGGAAACTATCAGGCCCTTGAGCCCGTCCTCGTGTTTCTCTCCCGATTACACGTTCGAGTACACCATTTCCCCGTTTTTTTAAACTCTCTCTCTCCTCATTTTTACCTCAAATTTTTGAATACTGGAATAGGGAATTAAACTTTGCGCACACTAGCTCAACAGTTGGACGTGCTCGTTGAGTATTATGTACTCGTTTACTTTTCACTCCCTCATGCCCTTCTAACACGCAAACAGTTACGATTCTGGTATCAGAGCTACAGTAGAAGGAAAATTACATTTCCAATTCATGAAATGTCAGCTGTATGACGTGCGAGAGTCTCCTCCATATTTGCCTTTATATTCCACGAGGAAAAAAGAAGTTTTGCGCTCGAGAAAATGTGGATTCCTTGGAATCTATCAATTTCCTTCTCTTTAATTAGAAAAAAGAAGCAATATTATCTAAAAAAAATCCATAATATCCTCGAAAACTCCGATAAATCAATTTATTCATTGACCCAATCTCCACAAACATTCAATTAATTATGTAATCAATGAATGAGGAATATTAAATATATTCATAGATTAAATTAAGTTACAAAGTTTTCGAATTCTTATTTAAACTTCAATCAGTCTCTTCATGTCTATTCATGATCGATCGAATTAATTCGTTATGAAAATTCAAATGATTGCTTATCTTTTTTCTCCCTCTCTTTTTTTCATTAATAAAAAAATTACCATTGAAAATGCATAATCTTCACTTTGATGGGGATTTTCATATTGGCGTTTGAATAAGATAAGTAGATGCAGTAGATCATGCAAATACTATTTCAAAAGTTTTTCAAATGCTGGATCTTCGTGAAGGTAGACACGTAGAACGGACAATAAATAAAACAGAATCCTGTGTGATCCTTGATGCAGTGGGAGAAAAACGAATATATATTCCAAGTTTCGGTGGAAAAAAAAGAGAGAGGAGAAGAGAAGGACAGGGACATGTCCGAAGACGAAGTTCTTGGATATTTGATCGTCCGTGAAGGCTATTGGAGGAGAGGGGAGAAGAATGGCTATCGTTAGATGGGCAGTAAATAAAAGCAGCCTCTCTTGCCGGGCTTCTCATGCGATCGCTTCCGATCGAATTAACATTTTTCTCAGGCCACTGAGGGAAAGAGAATGTATCCGAGGAGGAGAGACAATGGGGGTGGATAACTTCAGGGTCATTTTTTTCTTTTCCTGAAACTCCTTGGAGATGAAAATCCGATGGAGATAAGAAGATCCAACGGCTTGTGAGGGACACGTGATACCTTTGGTACTCGAAGATTTACGGAATCTTTTGGAGGCTCATATCGCTTTGGATTCTTCTCGATAATAGGTTTTTTTTTGGGGATTAATTATGAGGTTTATTGCAGGGATTTTTTTTTGGGGAATATTAGAGATTTATTCTTTCATTTTTTCAATCAAATTTTTTTCACGTACGAATAGATTTCAGGAGTTGAAAAGAGTGATAGGAAGGGTCATGGTTCTGAGAGTTGATTGTCGGTTTTGAAGTGATCGCGTGCCACACTATCGCGTCACGCCAAGGTACTCAAGTCTCTCGGTCCGATGGATTTTTCACGAGAAAAACCCAGACGATCGAGTTAAAATTAAGTTTGGTGAATCGAAGAACTTTGAGTTTAGACCTCTTTCCTCTCTTCTCTCATTCACCTGTGTGTGAGAAAGTGAGAGAGACATGGTTAAAGTCTTTTCGTGATTCGTTTTGGGTTATCCGACATTGAGTTGAGGTAGCCGCAATTGACCTTTTCACGCTTGACTTCCACAACTCAACAGATTTAATATTTAATAAAAAACAGGGGTAAATTCTGTTTTCCCTCGTGATTCAATTATTCGAGTGATTTTTGGAATAATAAATGGGATTAAAACTTCATTTATTTCCGGAGAATAATTCTCATTTTTTCCTCTCCAATCGGAGCAGCAAAAAATCCAAACTATTACGTCTCCTGTCGCAATTCTCGACATTTGTCTCTTGATCCACTTGCGTTACGTATCAGTACGCAAAAACATCGAACTGGGAATTCACCTCCCAGGGGTGGTGTCAGTAGAATAAGGGAACAGACGTTTTCCAAATTTATTGCGGCTTTCCCGAGGCTAAAAGAGAAAGAGAGGAGGAAAAAAAATTAACTCTGAAAACTCATTTAAACTTTGAAAATCATGATTAATCGATATCTCCATTATTCTTCAAGAATAATCTCTATTTGTCTTTATCTAATTCTGTAACTGATTATTTGCGATGATGAAGACAATGAAAGGGGAGAGGCCTGGGAAAAGGAAATTAATGACATGAACTACACAGCGAGCTGCCATAGATCTCAATGGTAATGACGCGACTCGTTGGAGCTTGAGAATTAAGGAAGGGGCAAAGTTTGTTGTAGCTGGGGGATTGAGAATTTCTGGTGATTGCCAAGTCGAGCAAACCTTATAAACGTCATCGTACTCCCATAAACCTATGATGCACGACTATTTCCATGGCATCATGGGTTTTACGCTTTGAAATTTTTTGAAAATCTACCCTCTTGGGGATGGAATAGACTGAGGCAAATTAGACCATTACAATGGGATGATTCAGGAATTTTTTTCAGGGTGAAAGAGTTTATGAAAAAAAGTTAAAAAAATTGAGAAGATGCTTTGACATTTATACATTTTTCGAGATTTTTCGCATTTTTTTTCGGTGAAGTCTTCACTCTCAAAAAAATTCCCAATTAATTTTGGAATAGAGAACCATTTTGCCTCTTCTCTTCTACAGTTTCTTTACCCTCCTTAATATTATTTTCATTGTTGTTTCACACAACTTCTCCCGTTTATTGCCGCAATTCATTGTATTTCAAAAGAATTCGGGAATTCATTGAAATTGAATAATTCATTAACCAGAATTTTAAAAAGTGTCTTATTCAATTCATTTTTTTTAATATTAATTCCACTGGAATTAATTGATAATGAAAAATTATTGGGCAATTAGAGGGAGAAGTTAATTCGTCGTACCTCGAAAAGGTTAAAATTTAAACCGGCACTCAGCACGCTTGAACAACTCCCTGGGTCTTGCGTTCATCGAATAGTTTTGTTCGTCGTAAGTGCTTGGTAGGAGAAATTCTCGCGTCTAGTTGATTTTCAGGCCCTAGTTTTCGCTGTAGCCTTTAACCGTTGAGAGCCCTTTCTCGTGTAATATCGAAATTGTTGTTGCTACTAAATCACTTACAAAGTATTCCCCCCGTCATAATTATTCAAATTACAAATAGCAAAATCGACCTGCAGGTTCAAATACTCCAGATTTTTTTTTATAGTGAATTCATGTATTAAAAAAAAATGAAAAAATTCTGTAATAACTCAGACATGTTAGAGACTACTCTCAAATTTTTTCAGAATTTTCAATAATTTTCTTTGATAGAAAAAAAATTATTCAAACTTATTGATATGTCTGAAACAAAATTGAAGGCGATAGAGATCGAGAAAGTTTATAATCGAGATGAAATTGGTCGTCGATTCGTATGTAGCAGTACGTACGTTACGGGACAGTGGGTTAGATAACCTTCCCCTTGTGCCCCCTTTTTCCCTACGTAGAAATGTTCGGGGAAAACGTATAATACTATACAGACAATGTAGAAGTGGGCACGGCGGTTGCCGCTTTGACAGTTCGCACAGTTCGAAATCCAATAAAAAGCTAATTGAATCTGTGACGCCACCTGACTTCACTAATGAAATTTCAAAGTACCAATTTCACGTTACGCCGTTCTCAGCCTACCTGTTTCGACACGCGCTCGTGACCCCATAGTTATATCCTGTAGTCCCCTCTCTATTTCCCTGACTCCGCTATATCACTCGAGTGGTAATGCCCAGTATGGGTTCGGACAAATTTTCGTAAATTGGAACAATACGATTTGCCGAAAATTTCGTTTATTTTCATTGAATTTTGATGAATTAAAATTAACCTTTTTTCCATTAATTCAATTTAATTTCATTTGAATTCATATAATTTGCATGAATAATTTTATCTTATACTGTGAATAAATTTATTGTTTTGCGGGAGTGTTAAAAAGTCTCTGGCAAAACTTTTGTAAATGTTTCAACTTTGTGAAAGTAAATTTTTTAAAATAGAGGAAGAGTGAACAAAAGAGGAGGAAAGATTACGCAGTTTATGACGAAAAAAAAAGGGAATTTACTTTTTTTCACACAATTTGTATCGTAGACACGTAGCAGACCGGGTTAATTTTGGGTAACGAATGCCCACCACCTTAAAGTACGGACTTGAGTGGATGGGAGGCAAGTGGAGGGGGTAAGAAAGTTTTTTTTAAGGCGTAATTGCACGCCACAGATATATCAGGTACTTTTCCACCTTACCAATGTAACTTGTGTGTGCTTGCACGTCTTGAAAATATTGTCCGACTCCTCCTGCACATCCGTCTCATTTCTCCCTCATTTCATTTATATATATATATATTATTTTTATTTTCTTTGTCATTTGTTTTCACCTCCAACTTAATTTCACCAAAACTTTTTGACTTGTAAAATCTTGTAGAATCTACGCAAGTTGTAAAACTCTTTTGTAAATTACGTGAATTTATAATTCTTAATAAATTCAAAGGACCACGCGTACTTGTGCGCATAAAAAAAGAATTATGTCGACTTTTCCATGACTCTTGGTGCAGTTTCTCTTTTTTTTTTTTTTTTAAATAAAATAATTCAACATCTTATCCTTTACTTACTTGACGAAGGTAAAATCCCGAGGGTGATGTTATAGGTTTTTACAGTAATTGAATTGAAACCGACGCAAGACCAACGTGAAAGTTGAGTCAAAACGTATTTGCACGATATCGAGCGTCGGAGGATGAAAGAAATCCGGAGGATTTTTTTTTATTCATCTTTTCATGCGGTTTTATCCATCCGTGCTTTTCCTCATTTTTTAATGTTACTCTCGTTTTTTCTCTTTTTTCCGTTGAATTTCTTTCTCTGGGGAAAATCAGTTATATGTATTCCGACGAGGAGACAGATGAAAGGGGAGCAGATGAGTAGATTTGGTGAGGAGATACTTTGATTTTAAAAATTGCTGGCAGACCGCCGCAAAAAAAAATGAAGGAATCAAAGTACTTAGGTTAATGCAGATCTGGAGATTGATATGAATTAAAGGGATTTTTATTTTCATTTCGATGTTTATCAAAATTCGTCTCTGGAAAAAGCCGGAATTAATTATACTCAAATGAATTACATTGAAAATTCAAGCAACTCCATGAAGTTCAGAGGGATGACGCGAATATGTCGAATATATTGCTCCCCTCGATGTAACATGGATCCTCACCTAAATCACCGAATGAAATTAATTTATCCTAGCCAATGTGTCGCGTCGGCGCGTAACGCTAGTCTGCCATCAGAACCAGTATAAACGCATGTACCACATTGCGTACGACAGATAATATATTCCTCGGGATTCACTGCCTCTCTTCATCCTTTCCCCCTATTCTCATTGCCCCTCCACAATAACCCTCTATCCTCCGACACTTTGAAATTTAACACATGCCAACAAACTCCAAACGTTAAACTCTAATCTCTCGAGTTGATTAAGTGATCAGATACATATTTTCAAGTTATTTATCATGAGATTACGGGTATTACGGTTAAATTCATGTAGTCAATTAAAATTAAAGACAATTTTCATTTTATTTAGATTAATTTTGGGAGTAAAATGGATTTTCTCAAAGGCATGAATCGAATTTCCACCCAAATAACCATCGCTGATGCTTTTATTCCAGTGGGTATTGGATTCGCAATAAATGGTTTCATTTTTGGGCTTTTCTTCACAATATAAAAATCCTCCGAGCAATATAGAAACTCCTATTCTCCATTTTTCTCTTAACCTCCTGTGTCTGGGTGAAGGAGAAATTGTGAAGAATAAAGAGGCAAAAAGTTGAGAGAGAAAAGGAAAATATAAAGAGCGAATGAGGGGAAATCAGAAAAATGCTGGTATCTCCGGGGAAATTAACGTAATGATGCGCTTCGATTCTCAGAGTCGAAGACTCTCGAAGAAGAATATTCTTATCTTTTCTTATACCTCATTGTTAACACTACACAATATAATTCACTCTCTTCTTATCATTATCTTTCACTTGGAATTTTTCATTTATTTGTCTCTGTGAATGTTTCATGATAATGAGGTGATGAGAATTACTGAAAATGAATTATTCTTCTTTATAATTCAAAGTGAGGATGAAAATGAAAAAATAATTATTGGAATAAGGGACAAAGCTAACTAAGTATCTCTTTTATTTATTTACACTTTTTTTTTTTTCATTCCATTCTCGTTTGCTTCCTCCTGCTCCTCAACTCGCCTCACTCTCGTTCATTCGTTGAGGCGGTTCAATTGTCCGCGAGAAAGCGGGGAAAAAAGATTCTATTAAAAGTTGACGACGAGGTAAGAGAGGAAACGGCAGAGAAGAGTTGGGGGTAGAGCTGCCGGCGCGACGGACTTTCGAGTTTTAATGCACTCGATATAATCGGCCCTCTTATCTCAAAAATACTAAGCGCCTTTCTCGTAAATTGGAAAAATAATTTGCTGTTTTATAAGAAGCAACGTTAATATTCCCCCACTTCGAAGAGATTCTTTTTTATTGGCCGATTCCTTTGCCACTGGATATTCTGGGGAATTTGCAGAAATAATATAGAGAAAATTGTGATTTTTCCGAATTATTTTATCATCCCAACTTTTCTCCTGACTTTTCTCATTAACACGTTAATTCGAAAACTTCATCGCTCAAGATTTCCAAATAATTCTTTCTTCTCCATCTTCATTAATAGCTCAATCACAAATAGTTGGAAAATAAAGAGAGGAATACTCGTACGTCTGTGAAACAGATGGTAAGAGAGAATGTAATTGTAGATAGGGTGAGTCCTGACCCCTCTTTCTCCAATCTCCTACTATTTAAGAAAAGTGAGTAGGAAGGAAGTTTAATAATACAATCTTGGCATCATTAACTCTGGGATAATGGTGTGAACTTTTAATTAGTTGTACAATTCCATTCGGAAACACTTTCCCGCTGGATCCATTGTGTTTTTATTCATTGTACCACAGATACGCCTACCGCTTCCGCCTTCCTCCTTCAGGAATAGCTGTTTCTTTGTGGGAGAAAGAAAATAAGAGAAGTTGAGGAGAAATGAGAGTGAAGAGAAAGGCTCTTTGCTTAAAAAAACTAACGTTACTTTTCTCGCGCCCACTTTGGTTAGTAATACCAGTCTTCATTCTGACCTCAAGTAAATTTCAAATCTCAAGGGATCAACAAGAAGTGCAAACTTTTTAGCTGCTAACCTCTGGCTTTTAACTGGATTCACCATTTGCTTTGTGGCTGAAAATTAAAATGAAGTGTATTTAATTTTTTTCAATGTTCTTCATTTTAATTTTTTAAAATATTCTTCCATTATAAATTGCAATCACTTTTTACCCTTTTCGTTGAACGAAATAATGATTCCAATAACTCAATACTAAACTGCACTCGAAGAGAAAAGCTTATTTGATTTACCAAGCTGAGCATAAATGTAAATGCATGGCTTTAATTGCTCAGCACTTGAGGAACGATGTGAATAACCATTAAATCAGAGTACCTCCATGTTTTGACCCTTACAGCCCACAGAGTCAAGATTCCATCAGTAAAGCCGCCTACGACGTACATCGTTACAGCTTTTGAATTGCTTTTGGCCTCTAATGGAGAATTTAATTTAAGTTTGAAATCTTCATTAATTTGCGAAAGTTGAGGGAGTGAAAATATTTAATTTAATATTCGAGGACTCGAAGAATTGGAGAAAAATATTTATTGCATTCTGCCAGGTGACAATTCACAATTTTCATTCGAATGGTTAAAACGCGACTGAATATTTAAAAAAAACGGGAAAAAGAATGAAATGACTCTTGGATTGAATGAATTGATGCGGCATATATATTCGTAAAATTCAATCACAGAAATAAAGCCGCCACCGGATAATTTCCATAAATCGTTTTATCGTGCTCCACGAGATTTTGCCTATTCAATAATTTGCATGTTTATAAGCAAACGTCAGAAGTGAAAGGTTCCCAAAATGTTTGATATCCTCTCGAATTGCCAATTTACATCCATGGGAAAATTGCTTCAGTTATTCCATACTCCAATCGTCTGTAACACAGCTATTCTCATCCACTAACAGTCGAATTATTAAATTTCCGTCCTTTCCCCATTTTATTCTCATTAAAAAAATATCCAAATAATCGCCAAAGTTTTGTCAACAATGAGAGAAAGGAATGAGCCAAAGTTTCAATAACGTTGTAGCCGCGAGTTTCAATTTAGTTGAATCTCCCGCCATGCACTCCCACTTCTCCTCCTTCTATCTCACTTACTCAACGTATATATGATAGCCCCTAGCCACCTAGCAGCCCTATATATCAGTCTTACAGTTCTCCTGATAACAATTTCATACGAGGATTACCGTCGGACACGCGAGCACCACCACTCACCTAGCCCCCAAAAGCAAAAGGGATAATCCCTTGAATAATGCGCATGTTGTTACTGCAATATTAATCAGATTGTAAATTAAATGATAATTTAGTGAGAATATATATATTATATATTTTCTAAAATAATAATAAGAAAAATATGAATTTAATGATTATTTAATTAAAAAAAAAAATCGATGAAAACATGAAAATCCCAACATTTAATGCTCTTCAGCTGCAACTAATTAATTCGCAGTAGTTGAGGAGAAAGAGAGCGGATTTCTCGTGCATAGGAGTCCGCAGAGTGGATAGTTATATTATTGTACTCGAAATGTTTGAATGCTTGGGTTAATTGGAAGCCCTATAGCATGCAGTTACATTTATACTTAACCATATATACAGGAAACTGTATGGGCTCTTGGCAACTTTGTGGAAGAGTACAAACCGCCTCTCCTGTTCTTCCTCCCTCTCTTTTCAGTAATACCTTAATGCTGCACAAAATGCGACTTGAAATGTGCATGGACGCACTTCACGGGACAATGATCGTTGGGGGCTTTGAGGTTCAACTAGACTAACTGAGTCAGTTGTGTACAAGGTAATTGGATTCTGATACTAACATTTGAAGAAACTCAGGCCCCTGAAAATGGAGGAAAAAGGTTAGAGAATGGAATAACAGTGAATGCATGAATTCTACCACCTTCAAGAAGAATATGAAACTTTTTTGTTTGTCGACGTGCTGAGAAACGAGTTCTCCACATTTACGTCTTTTGAAAATTCTGGGTCATGTAAACTCACAAATGTTGAGGGTACGATGCTGCAGAATTCATGGAGTCATTCCACAGAATTCGTTACTCATATCTTCTTTTTTTCGGCTCCAAGCTGTTGTCACTGGTGTACAGAGCGCGTGCGAATGAAGAGGAACACCCGGAGGCCAAGCTACTGTGTGTTTCGTGTTTTTTTCCGCTTTGTTGATAAATAATGGGGGAATTTTTTGGAAAAAAACGTGGATTCATCATTGGGGTATCAAAAATATTGAGGTAAATGGAGGAAATACTGTATGAAACTTGATTCTTCATGTTTTTTTTTCGCTTTTATTGCAATTTTCGGGGAAAATGGGAAATTTGAGAAATTTTTTTATTGCATGCTACCAGGTCATGCACCATGGCAAATGGTACGCATTGCGGTTGTAATATAGCGAAACGAGCGTTGTACCTTTGTCAAGGACATTATTCGTAAGCCCATCTACCCCGTGACTTTTACCAGTGACAAAACGATGGCGTTTGCCACCTACAGCTACGCTCTCGGGTGAAAGAAAGGGGAAATAAAAAAAAATCAAGAAAATAAGGTAACGGTTAAGGTTGGAAAACGTCGCTTGAATTAAGTGGCCACATTTGTTTGACGGGCATAATGGTGCCCTTCTTCTTCCTCTAATACACTTAGAATCCCCTCTTTTTTACGTAGATTTGTGTTGCTCGCAGTTTCACTTAATGTTTAACATGGTAATTCAAGTGAAATTCCATCTGCTTCACTTTATTTTGATTTTTAGTGATACCTCTCTTTTTCTCCTATCTCTCTCTCTTTCTGCTCCTTTTTTACAAATTGTGAAATATGTTTGGTGGGCCCGAGTCGTTTCCAACTTCAAATATATTCTAACAATCACACTGGGACCCCTTGGAATTTGCAAATTTATGGTAATTTTGAATCACGAATATCCCCTTGGAATGAATTTCATTTAAAGTTTTGCACGTCAAATGTTTGGGTACAGCAGCTAGTAAATTTTACTTAAAAAAACGACTTTTTTCTATTCTTTTTATTTTTTTTTTTAAATAATTTAAGTGAAAAGTCGTCGTGCGCTTTATTTCATTTGAATAAATTCATTTTACATAATTCATATTATTATTGAAAATATTATTGATAAAAATAAGTGAAAGAGAATGTAAAAATAATTGGAGATGTTTGGTCCAATATATTCTAATTAATTAAAAATAAATCCAATAAACACAACATGCTCCAAATTGTTGCATCTTTCCTCACCACAACTGGGTTATACATTTTCTTTTTTTTTTTTCAAAAAATCCAATTAGTCTGTAATTTTTTAGCATTGAATCCATTCATCTGAATACGTGTATTGAATTTTCCATGGGAAAAAAAAAATGGTGGTGAAGCGTGGAATGAAAGGCACTCTCACGATTGGTACCTCCTTGAAAACCTTATGAAAAATATAACCGTATTCGAGAGAAATAGATTTCAATACCACCAAGTTTCAACTTTCAAGTAGTAATACTCGAGACCGAATCTATATATATATATTCCATACAATTTCTCTTCACTCTGAATATTTTTTCCAGCCCCAGTAACTGGATAACGAAGAGAATTATTCCAATATTATTATACTTCTATCAAAAGGCTAATTTAATTTTAGTGAATTTGCATGAGTCAAAAGGGATGCAGCCTCTGAAATCTATTGAACATCGAAAGGCAAACTGCAATGCATGTGTGCATGTGTGTCTGCTCCCGTTCTAACTACGTTTCCGTTGAAATGCAAATCCCAATGGAGTATATGTTTGAGTCCCCGAGTGTGTTACCCGTATCGTATTTCTGCATAACCATTTGAACCTGGAAAAAAAGAGCTGTGTATTTTTTTTCATTGAAAAAATCATTGAATTAATCCGAAGAGTGTCCAAAGACATGTGCACTTGGGAAAAGGGCATATCTTACGTATTTCTCGGGTGATTTACACCCCGTCAGCTTCTGAATATTTAACGTGGGCCAAAGCCCAAACGCAGGCAGCTAGGAGAGCCTTTCTGATCCGGATTAAGAGAAAGTGATAAGTTGCCCTCCATCCATGAGTTTCGTACACAAAAGTGTTTGGGTATGTTTCTTAACCTCTGCATTTCTCTCTTCTTATTCTTCTTCAAGACTTTGAAGTTTGTTCACTTTTCCAAATGCCATTCTAGACTTTTATATAAAGAGAAATGGAAGAAACGATCAATAATTCACTGGTAATGATTTTTCCTCGAATTAATACGTGGTAGATGATTAATAAATCAAACCAAAGCCAGTGTGTATACAATTCCATTCGTATAATTGTAATTTCGTTCACGTAAACACGTAAACACTCCTACAATTTTAACTCATACATTTGCAAATACGAAAAAATTAAAATGCGCATAATTATGGTGCAATTATGAATGTTGGCTTTTCGAATGTATTGTGTTGTCAATGATTTTATCCAAACGTGGATAACAGCTCGTGCAAATCAGTTAATTTGGTCATAGCCACACATTTTGATATACTCGTTAACGAGTTTCAATATTTTTAATCATTATTTTCACTTTACATTAGCTTCATTAATATTTGATAAAAAAATAATAATGAATCATCAATTGTCTCAGGCAAATTGCAAGAAAATACCCAAAACTAACTTAAACATTCTCATGATTTTTGATGCAGAATGACGAAGAGGGACTCGAAACATTATACGGTGTGATTGCTACTGTCTCGTCGTAGTAGCGGCTATTGTTGCATTGTTCGTCTGCTGATTGGAATTTAAATTTTATTCATAGGCTCGTTTATATCCGGCCAGTTATGTATTCAAATCGAGCGACACAGTGTGGATGGTAGGCAGTGGAATTTTAGTCCCTAGGTTACCGTCCATACACCAAGCCCCCTTGGAGCTCCTTCCTCTCTCTCTTTTCATTCCCCTTCTGTGAATGCGGTGGAGCTTTCAGCGATAATTCCCTCGATTTCCCAAAACGAGGTGGATTGACTAACTGGTGGGACGATTCACACGCCCTGGGATTCGGTATCTGCAATGGTGAAAAAAAAGAAGCTATTTTTTTTCCAAATTCATATGATCGATACCAATAAAATTGCATCCAATGAGCATTTTCCTCCCCTCTTTTTTCCACATACAAAAGAAGCAGGAGGAGAAGAGCAGAGGAAATGAAATTTAAAGTCAATTGAGACAGAAGAAATAAAGAATCCTTTGATCCTTATTGAAAAATTTTTGGACTCGACTCCAGAACGTCCAACATTCAAGCCTTATTGCGGGCATCCTCTCGAGTCTTATTCCAGACGAGTAAGAGTAAGTATTTGGCATGACGTCAAACGCTGGATATTAGGATTCGTATGTGGAGTTTTTCCAGTTGGGATAGGTGGAGGAGAAGAAGAAGAAGAAGAGAGTCTGGTCAAAAGAGGGCCCTGTATAACAGAGAAAAGAGTGAAGTGACTGTGTGGTGGTCATTCGTGCGTCACATTTCGTGACCGGCCTACAGGCTATTTCTGATGTCTCTTGCAGAAGAGGTCAAGATGGCTATCTCAATTCTCCTTTATTCCTCTTTTTCTTGGAGCCCTTCTCCCCAACATGGAGTCGCTTCTTTCCTCATTTTTCTTCGGTTCTCCATTCAGAGATAACTCCACTCGTTTACCAAATACTCCGGACAGAAACATTCTCACTGACGGGATTAAGTGAAGAATTGACAAAGAGATTGTTGACGAGGCCAAAAAATAAATAGGCAAATGAGATGATGAAGAAGAAAAAAGAAGAGAGACAGTTGAATTCAGTTTATCCTTGATTCGGATCGCTGGTATTTCCTCTTGACTCTTCGTCTGTCGACTACCAAACGACTTCCTGTTTTTCTTCAGTATTTCAAGTACGCAGTTTACATGTACCTGTGTAGGTGAGCTTCTACTGGTGGTCTGTCTTCTCTCTTTTACGAATTGCAAATTTTCGGCAAGTTTTCGTTAGGGAAATCCAGTGCTGGCAGTGTTCAACGTATACAAACTGGCTCGAGCATATATATGTATATATGGGACTGAGTGAGTTATACTTTGTGGACGAGAGGCGGAGTGAAGCCGATGGTACGTTGAGGGCTGAGTGAGGGAGAAGAAGAAATGGCGCATCTCCGCCACGGTAAAAGCACAAATATTTGACGGGTAAATAGAGTGATACTTGATGCGGAGCTGGCGCCACCGGTGGATCCCAGTTCTGCCACTACACATCACTCAATGGCAGCACTGGCGCTGTCTAGATACCATCAGTGTACTTCCCCCGGGGCCGTTTTTAGTAGAAAAATATCATTTTCTCAGTGAATTGCAAATATTTGAAGAATTTTTACAGTGTTCTGCTTCATAAATTCCCCTCAATGTTTCATTGATACTTTTCCACTGATCGATTATTGCAGTTGCAGGGGCAACAAAAAAAAAAAAAGGAAGACAAATGAAGGATAAAGAGTTTGGGGAGATTGACTCTGTTCATGGAAAATTTACAGGGATCGGAGGTTTAGCTGGCAGAAACCAAGTGACGGCTGACTATTCGTCACCAAGAGCTCACAACGGTTGGATACTCTGGTGTCACACGTATACATGTATACGCTGGCCTCAATTCCCCATTCGGTCAGTCCATCCGCCTTCCCATTAACCACAATGCCAGTGCGATTAGTCTTCGCGGTGTTATCGAATGATCCCAACTTATCTTCGATAGAGGAGCAAGGAAAAATAGTAGAGAATAGGTCAATTTGAGAGACGATAATTTAAGTACATTGTTTAGTTCAATTATTCATTTGTGATTTGAGAAATTTCAGTCTCGTGAATTCCATAGAGGAGACAAATATGGCGAATGACAGTTCCGGCCAATTATAAATTTCTAGAATGCAAATGCAATGGTTAGTTTCGTTAGATTAGTGCAGGAAAGACGTCGAACTAGCATGGTTGAGTAAAAGCAAAATGTATGATATATAGAATGTAAAGAGGCAACGTGAAAAGGAGAGGAAGAGAGAAATGGAGAAATCATAGTAGTTAGAGATGTGATGGGAGGCAGAGGAAATGGTAGGTAGGTGCGGGATAGCTGATTGGCGGCAGCGTTAGCGTTGAGAAAGCTAAGCCCAGAGTCAGCTCAACGCTGCGTCGTCATCCGTGTGACAACTTATAATTTGATAGAGTTCCCTTACTCCCTTGCTCACCTCTTTGGCTCTCTCTCTCTCCCCTTTATGGCAGTTTTCAGTGGGATAACGGTAACGCTTTTGGTACAGAGAGAAAACGGAGGCTGGGCTTGGGCTTTCCACTTCACATCATACTAAAATCCCATCTTGTGCCACTGGTGTTCATCCGTTTCTGTTATGCTTTCTCCCTCATTCCTGAGAAAAGGAAGAGGCCCTCCATTCGGACGAGTCGAGGCAGACTAGAATTGTTTAATTTGCCTGATTATATCGCAATGTTTGCAGTTAAGAATCCCCGTGAATGCCCTCTTCCTCTTGCTCAAGCCTATCGCTTGGTTGATCACGATTTTCCACAGATTTTAACAATTCTCACTCTCTGCTGAGAGAGCACGAACTCTTTTACTTTCATTTTTATTTATACACCAATATAAACTGAATTATTTCATTCTCATTATTTGAATAGTCCGTTTTCCATAGGTTAGAACACTCTCGGAATATATATTCCACGTTGATAAACAGAGATAGGGAGATAGAGATGGGTGGTTCGACGAAAGAGGAAAGAGAAATCGCTTGCTCAGCAGATTGGTATCAATGGAGACAAATTGAGTTGGCCGGTGATCGATGAAGCTCACCATCCGTGACGCCAAGTTACGGCACTGTGCGCGCAACGTTTTCCCATCCAAACCCATCCCTCTCACTCTCCCATTTAGCCACCTACTCCCCTTCATTCCTCCTATTCACCTGTATTGGGCAATCTGTATTTCCCTCCTCGTCTGTTGTCCATCAGGCCAAATCTATACACATCAGCCTCTGCAAACTCGTTGGGCTTTTGATCTCACCCAAAATGCTCATCTATCAATATTTTCTCGGGAAATTTTGGATCAATTATGACCACTCAAATGGGCTCATGCGCTTGATGACCTGGAAATGTTGGTGTATTGGGTGGAGATTTTGTGGATGATTCTGATGGAGATAATTGAGGAGCTATTTTCATGAAGCTTCTTCAAGAATCATCGGCGGATGGTGCTTGTACAATAGGACTGATTGAGATACCATGAGTAAACATAGACTAGGTGCTTTTAGTTGATTAATGCGGCTGTGCTATCATTGTAACAATGTACCATCGTCTCAACTACAATGAATGCAGATATCCTTGGATACCTGAAGACAGTTTGGTGAAGTGTGAGGATTATTGACTCTTTGGCTGTATGAATTTAATAGAAGAACTTTATCTGATAAACTCATCAAGCTAATCATAATCTCATAATTTGTCAAAATTTAGCAAACGAGTGGAATCTATTCCAAAGAATCCATACATCTCCAAGTATATTGAAGCTGCGTACGCCACGAGTAACTAACTTTTCCTTCTTCCCACCGCTCACTTGGTATTTCGATCCTCCGCATGTGTAAAATATTATTATCGTCCTGGGAACGATAGAGACTGGGGATCGTTTGGTGAAGAGAATGAGAATTTTCATTGGATAGAAACACTATGCCTCAGCAAGTACAACTTCTCTTACCCCAGTATCTTCAGATACTTTCGTTTTGCTACGAAAATCTATAAAAACTTCTCGAGCCTCGACTTTATACAGTAATGGGAGGCCATAAAATCTTCTGTACTTACTCATCCGGTGATACAGTTTCCGAAGGGGAAAAGAGGAGAATGATGCAGTGAGAGAGTGGAAGTTGAGATGTGTAAAATACTCGTTGTAAGCAAATTAGCTTGATTCTGTATCTAATGCCCCTTTATTTTCTTCCAAGCCTCATAGGAAATAACGATCAGCGTTGCAAAATGCTATTATGAAGAAGCGATGCAACTTTGCCGATTATTGCAGGATCTTAATGGAAATGCTTGCATTAAAGGGCAGCTATTTGAAGCACCTCGTTTCACTCATTATCATTTTTTTCTTTCTTACGAATTTTCATGGGTAATTAACAGTCTCCATTTGTTTCTACATCTCTGCTTTACAGCAGATTGTATTTATACGAATTAATGGGAATAATCCAACATATCTCAGGGGTATTTTCCAGGTAAATCTAAATACTCAGTGATGGGCTGGCTGGTTTAATTACACCGGTGATGACTCGTGAGTTGACATTCAACTACGCACTGCCTTGATAACTTCCTTTGTATGCTACGCATGTAGTACTTCACTCTGCATACACATCAATTTCCATCAACATTCTAACCAGAATGTGTCCTTCCATTTTCACCCAAGTAATTCTTGGGAAATTGATTTAAAGAGGAGAATAATTTACAAATGAACTATCAATTGTTCAATGATTCTTTCCAGTTGAATTATTAAACTGCCAGATTTACAGTTCAACTGGGGATTTTTTCATTCACCAACAAATACAGGTTAACCGGTTGACACTATCGTTTTGTTGCTTTAATTCAGCAATAAAGTGCCGTTTAAGCGATTTATAAACCGGCATCCTGTATTTTGACTTTAGGCATTGTGCATGCACAAAAAAAAGGGGGACTATATACACTTTCACTCTGATATCCTCACAAATTCCAAAACTCCCACCAAAGGATTATTGTATTTTTTCCTCTTTTTTTTTTTTCTATTTGCTTCTTTTCATTCGCCTCTCCTGCCACATCTCTAACTCCTCCCTATTTTTGCACGCAGGGTGTTAGCTGGTTGAAAAACCAACCAGAAAAGGTAACGAAAAAAAAAAAAAGAAATATAAAAATAAAATGGAGAGAGAAACTGGTGGGACAACGTATTGCCCACGGGAATGAATTTTTACGATATTTACTTTAAACTTTTACAACGAACGCTAACTTTTTTTCCACGCTCACTAGTTGGTTATATACTCCGAAGATTTTCTACTGTGCGTATTTTACAGTACAAGCTAGACTATATGGAAATCGACGAGATCCTATGGTTGGATTTATTTGCCTTGTTTTGTTCTTTTTTCCCCTGTTTTTTTCCCCTTTTTAGTTGGAAAAACTGGAGAGATATATTTTTCAGCAATTCACTGAATAATTCACTCGATGAATCTAACTTGAATCTGATAATCTGGATTTTATCAAATCACTAGCAATCTGTGAAATGATTCATCAAGAATCCATATCTATTTGATGAAGATGAAATAACTCACAGCAAATAGCACAAATCAATATTATCACTTCTGGCTGATGCAATTTTCTAAACTCCCAGCGATTAACTAATCCAGAGCCTCTCATCAACCGATCTCGATAATTTCAGCTTGATAATTATCGTCAATAGTCAACTGTGTATTTCTCATATTGACATTATGAATTATCTTGAATCCCTGTGCACCACTGCTCCCAATGGATCTCCACATCATCAACTGTGAAATGTACCAATAGCATCGTATCTAACGCACGTTTAATTACCAAACGTACGTGAATGTTGAATAATTTGAAGGACAGCTGCAAGATTCAATTTCAAAAATTCACGACTCATTGAAGATTACACGAATTACCTCTTTTTTTCTAAAACCGAATACATTATGAAAACAGAATGTAACATGCATCATCCTCGAAAATTCACTTCTATTGATACCAGATGATCAGAGATTGGCGTGGATCGATTCGCAATTACTGGTGGATAATTACCGTATTGGCCTGCATGGAACTCCATTCACGGCTGGAAATCTGGACACAGTGGAGAGTGAGAACGAGAAGCTAGGCTATATTATCAAAGTCCTACCCCTTCGGTGTAACAACTGGAGGGTCTCTGCCATTTGCAATAGACTATACTCTGCACATTATTCCCATCTGTGTTTATAGATACAGTGCTTGCTCCTATTTACCTCGCTGCCATTCATGCATTCATACTTTTATGGGTTATTTCATTAGCAGATTGCCTCCATCACAAACATTGACTCTTTCAGTTGATTAGGGGATTGGTATTTCATTCAATGGTGTATTCATCAATTGAATTGTGCAGAATTTTGATAGTTGGAATATTGAGAATGAAAAACCATCATTTGAATGAACCAGTGAATGAGGATTACCTATTGATAGTCATCAAAAGAGTTTGGTAATAGCATTGAAAAGCATCCACTCTAATTACCGCAATGGCATTTGTAGAAATCATCGGAATGTTGTGCGGTCTGTTCATATTCCGGAACTTCGTACATAGGTAATTAGATGGGTACAGGCTGGATTGTCTGATGTACAGGATTCAAGCCTCTGGGCTAGTTCTCGGTCTACTCTGCGTGTTAGGATATAACCTGCTTGTAAACCACACACATACATCCCCACCAATGATAGTCAAGCACGCGTGGATCCTATCGGTGGTATACCGAGGATCCGATAATCACTCGGGCAAGTAATGCAGAGTCCTGGAGCTTGTCGCGTAAATAATCCAAGGATTATCTTGGACAGTACGTTGATACAGTTGGACGATATTATTACAATTGGAATTCATTAAAGGAATCATCCAATTGTCATTATTGATTTTTGCACTTTGATGCAGCTGCAATATTCTGGAAATTATCAAAAATTTTAATACTCGTGTGTCCTTGGTGTTATTGCTAACTGAGGGCAATCTCGTTCTGGTTGTGCCTTCGAGGCTTTGGTATACAGGACTAACACGTTACAGGTATCCCTTCTTCTTCCACAAAGTTCCGTCCACGAGTGCTCTGTCTCGCCTCTGGTACCAAAAACCCCTCTGTGTCTCTCACCCGACAGTGGCAACCCTCTAACGAACCACATTTACATCTGAAAGGTGCGCCAATTACCCCGGGGTACATTTTACCTCGATGCTTGCTGCACAACTTCTACATACGAGTTTTAGGGTAGGGGAATTGTAGTATATCCTGACCATTTTCATTGCCATATGTATGAAATAATTTTTTGTTATTTCTTTTTTTTTTAACTCTCATTCTTCGTGTTACTTTTACTGCAGTTGGACATTTTCAGTTTTTGTCTGTGCACTTTTTTTTTTGCATCTCTCTGTCTGTACAACACTTCCATTTGTATTTTTTTGTTTCTGTTGATTGTTGGCTTTTTTTTTTATTTCGTTGCTCTCTCGAAGCACAAAGGCTGTCTTGTGTGGTTCTTATGCCTCGGTGGCTTCTGCCTGCTCGTTCACACACTCCTAGATGGTTTTCTACATTTTTTCCTTTTTTTTTTCATCCTGTTGAAGGATTTTTTTCGCCATTGTTTATTTCCATTTTCTCTCGTTTATTCATACATTCTTTTTTCCCTCTTATTCAAGAGGGCTAATTAATTTTCTTCGCGTCACAAATTCGTGAGTGGTGAAATTAGAACTCTCTTTATCCATGAATTAGAATGAAAAACATAATTTCAGTGAATTCAACAGAGTTTCAATTATTAAAGTACTTGTGGTAATTATTATTAATTTTGAGAGATTATTTTTTTCACGGAATTTATGATAATTCATAATTTTAATTATTCCCTGTTTGAAAACACGAATCTACCAATGCAATTCATGACATTACCCTCAACCAGGAGGTGGGGAGGAGTTTCCTAGAGCTTCGGAGCACTCAGAGATGCTGTGGCACAAGGGTTTCTCGTTTGGAAGTTTCGAAAGCTCGATGTCGACCTCGTTGAACCACTGCCGTGGGCCACTCGTTTCTATCCAAGAACTTTGAACAAAAGTGGGAGTATCGTGGATTCTTTGGCGAACAAAACGAATTCGTTCGAGATCCATTTCTACTTTTATCATTTTTTTTATCAAGATATTTTTTTGCCTCTAATTCTTTTTCTTTGGAATTTTCAGTTTTGCGAGAATATAAATGGGAGGAATATTGGTAACCGATTCCATTCCATTATTCTCATGGCCTGGGGCATGGGAGGTGCTGCCAACTGTCGCTTCATTTGCAAATTAAGGGTTTAAGATGTGGAAACATTGAGGATATTAATGAAGAAGGTAAAACTCTTCTGATTTTTGAATAAAATCAATTTTTCATCATTCCATGAGAACATCAATTTTCCACATGCATGAACATACACAGATAAATTCCCAAATTAGAGGTGTGTGCATAATACGAGTTAACCCAGTGGCAGCCACGCGATCGTTTTGTCGGGAGGGCATTTCAAATGTGAGTCGTGCAATTTAAGCCATTTTTGGTGGGGTGTGAGAGTCAACCCTCGGGCTAACACTTTGAGCTTTAGCGTGTTGGTAATTTTCGCGCGTTAGATCTGACTCGGCCGACACATAGCGAGAGAGCCCGAGCGAGTGGAAAATGTGTTGGTCCTTATGCTATATCCACACCGCATTCAAATGCTTCAGAGCAAAAAATAACAATAATAATGATAATAATGGTGATGATGAATTTTAAATTCAAGTGAATTTTTTTTCACAAACGCAAATTGTTACTGAAATTGCTGGAATTCGAAACGTTTTACTCTACAAAGAAAGGAAAATTGGGAAAAAAATGCATTTTTTTCATCAGAACGATGAAATCCCAGCATCAGTAGGAAGCCCATTGCTGTGGACTGCACTCACGTGAGCACATACATGGTCTCGACGAATGAATTCAGTTTTAACGGGTTATAAACGTACATTTGCATGAGGATGATATTAATTCTCGTCAGAGTTCACACGTTTCACTCAACTCGTGTCCACTTTTCGTGTTCCGTTTTATTTTTCCATCATTTCCTCTCTTTGCTCCTGAAAAACTGCTTTAATCGCCGAAAGTTGCGAATTAATTCCATTCTAAAAAAATTCGAAAATCCACAATTTTAAACGAATGACCTTGAGCCTGTCGCCGATCCATCCGGGGATAATATCCAAGTCCTCCCACATCCACACAAACACATACACTCTCCTCACTAGAATTTCATCAAGCAACGAGGGTTAAGTAGCCCTTGATGCGTCTGGCAGCCTATTAAGCTCAACTCGTTGCCCTCGCACTCAGCGAGAAACGTTCGCGTGGTTTTCAGTCGGCGTCATTAACCGGTTTGCCGTCGTTATATTGCCTCGTCTTTGGCAGCCCTGCACCCTGATATTTCGCACTCGGGGTCCTTCACTTGCCTCCTTCAAAGTGTTTTAATTAATCCAGGCTGAATCAACGTACAAAAATTAATTTAAATATGTTTACACGATGAATCCTTCGCATCTTTGAGAAGTAAATAAATTAATAAACTGAGAATATTTTAGGAATTAATGGGAATTTAGTCGGAATGACATTGTTATCACTGTAACGATAATAGTTTACAATATTGGAAGAAGAGGCTGTAAGGTTGGAACGTGTTAGGCAATCGTTTTGAACAACGAACGTAATATTTGGTCAGAAAAAAAACTTGACGATGCAGCCATTATCCACGTTATGATACTGAACTACCGCATTTTACGTTTTCTTTTTGAAAACAATTTCATTTCCCCGTTATTGCCATAATGGGAGGCCATTACTGGAATAGAAAATTCTATCGTCCATTCGAGAGAATCAAAGGAATTCAATGAATAAATGAAAGATAATCATCACAATTGATAAATCCCGAATGAATGTAATTTATTCCCCGAGAGATTTCAATGCCCAAAAAATAGCAGTCTCAAGTTAAATTAGTTGAAAAAAAAAAAACGGAGAAAGGCTTCTCAAGCATTTGGTGTTCCTTCGGAATTGAGCTGAGATTCATTCAATGCTCATTTGAAACTTATTTACAACATCGTAAGGACCAATTCGTACATTCACCTAGCACTTCCCGTATTCTCGTTATGCGCACCTTCTGTCTCACTTTCTCCCGTTGAATCTCTTTATTCGCCGAATGAAGCTGAGCTCCCCCAAGATTCCTGACGAGAGAAGGGTACTTTTGCTTTCAAGCAACACTCACCAAGGCTTTCTGTGAGATGGTAGAATCCAGGCCCCCTTCTCCCATGCCCCTTGAGCCAATCAGTCTGCTCTCACTCGGTCTACCTCTCCCTCTTCCCATACTCTCAGAGGACCTCGAGTATAATGCTACAGGTAATTAAGCTGTTATAGACGGAGGATTCGTTGTATCCAGACACTGATATTGGTGGTAAAAGTCCAACAATGATATCATGGGGGCCGAACTTGTACATAAACTCTGTGGATGTTTAAAATTAGTATGAACTTTTGTAAAAGAAGGAGTGGAATGAGGGGGGGCAAGTTTGAAGCAGAGTGGAGAGGAGCGAGTGGCATCAGTATATATTGCAAACTCTCCCTGAATCGTTTCCTTTTCAACCGTATAAAACTTTTCACCATTATTGCCTTTCTATTCGATTTTATTCACCCTTTCTCGTCATTCTTACTCAGGCAATTCCAATACAGACGGACCAAAAGAAATCAGGAAAAATAAATAAAGTTAAAAAGATGTAAAAATATTAAATTTAAAGATTCTTCTTTTTTTTTTCTTCTCTTATTCTTAATGCCTCTGTTCATTGAATATCAATGAGTATCAGAATAAATTAAATATATCGAAGAGTGGCAGGGTGGCCCTCAAGGATTAATACCCAGCAACCAAAGCCTCCCCTCATTCTCGCACTTTAATACAACCCAGAAAGCTGTCACTGCTCTTTAAATTAAAATCAACTCAATCGCTCAGCGGTGATTCACTGAGACGTAAATCCGGTTCAGGGGTTTTGGACTCTCCAAATGCAAGACCGGAAGAGGTCTCTCTGACCTACGTCAGAAGGGAGATTCCTCCGGAGATTTTCCATGGGATTTACAGTTCATGGGAGTGAGGGAATGAAAATGTTTGGGGGACGAACACCCTTCGAAATCTATTGGGAGAGCTCTGAGATGCAGAGATTGGGCGCCACCTTTCCGTTTTCAAGAAAGGAAGAGAAATACCCGAAGGACACTGATGGAGAGGGGAGTTTGCCTCTCGTCTTGATGATACTGCGACATTTTTCAAAAATCGGTGGGAATTTGAAACGTTAATTGGCTCGTGCACTTGAGAAGGAGTAACTGGCGATGAATGTATTCGTTGAGATTACGAGAAATCGTTGTAAATGCCATTGCAAGCCATTTCCCCCTCTTCTCTCTCTTGGATTGTCCCGAGGTCTTTTCCACAGAGCCTCGACCGGGACCTCACCATCACACAAATGTACACGTATATAATACAGGTATATGGAACGGTTAGGAGAGGCCACTATCTCGCAACTGCAGTTACAACTGCACAAAGGTTAATGCATGCCATTGTTGCTGCCAGTCCGGCAGAACTAGTGCGCTTTGGTTGGGTAGACGCGCCAGGGGCATTCACACGAGTGACGCCAGGGGTACACTCGTTATATTCCTACCAGTTGGTGAATTCAAACCCCACTAAAGGGGTAATGGTGGCAGATCTACGTATATTCATTCAACAAAAGAGTCAAAGAGAGAGAGAGAGAGAGGAATCAAAATCTCTTTCTGTTGTCCTCACGAGCCATTTCCAGCATTTCCGATTTTTTTCCACTATCCAGAGCTCCTCTATCCCCCTTTTTTTTCGTGTTTTCGTTTTGAAATAATGAAAGTTTTGGTATGTAAATAAAGACAATGGAGAATGTTGGATTTATTCGCTTTTTTTTCGACTCTGTATTTACAGAGTTTGGGGAAATGAGGGAGAAGACAATGATCAGGAGACAAATTCTGCGGGTCC
This sequence comes from Aleiodes testaceus, assembly GCA_963565655.1. Classification (NCBI taxonomy): domain Eukaryota; kingdom Metazoa; phylum Arthropoda; class Insecta; order Hymenoptera; family Braconidae; genus Aleiodes; species Aleiodes testaceus. Next base: position 4,986,183 of record OY751412.1, read on the forward strand.
TTGAAATACTAGGGAATTAAAGGTTTTCCTTCTTTTTATGATTTTGAGACTATTGCTCGATGAACTGTATTGGAACATCAAACGTTTCGGCAAATACGGGCGATCAGACGGGTTTTTAAAATTAATTGTGAATAGAGAAAAGAAGTCAGTCTATCAATTTGTAAAATTGTTACGTTGAATAATGAGAATTTTATTGGGACTCTCAAAGTGTAGATAAGCGATTAATTTTGCTGGCCAAGTGTGTAAACTTCTCGCCCCGAAGAATTCATCCAATCTCTCCACCTAATCTTCATCGTGTAGAGAATCTTCTGAATTCAGGCGTATTCTCATGCGATAGACGTATCAAAGTAAATAAGGTGTTCAGTAGAAATCTCATATAAGAAACGATGAGATCGTATAAAGTAGGCTGAATAAATCACAGAAAAAGAGAGGAAGAGAGAGAGAGAGAGAGGGGCAAGACAAACTTTCACCCAGATTGGCTGCACCCGTGAATCTTTTTTCACCCTCTTCTTTCTCATTTCACTTCTTTCATTCACCTATCTTCATTCTTCCTCGCCTCCTCGAAGGTTCCTCCTCTTTTTTTTGCCCTCGCAATCCCACCATTTCGCGTTTTCGCAGTTGAATGGCGACGATAACGGTGCGGTTCCAAGGGAAACTGATATTGCTTCCAATATCCAGTTGTTTGCATTGATTTCAGTACGTCTTAGCTGAAGAATTTGCCTCAACCCAAACTTGGGTTATTTCCAATCATTCATTTTTCCAAGTGAAGTGATAAAAGAAATAAGAGATGAATATCCATAAAACTGTTTGATACGGATGGAGTAAAAAGGGAATATCTCATGATTTTTCAGGAGACATTGTGAAGGAGTTTGATTGAAGATACTACAAAAAGAATCGAATAGTGAGAATGCAGGAGTTTGCGGAGGAATGGGGAGTACACGTGATAATTCGGGTAATCCATCACTCGATTTGACATTACGATTGCGACAATCCTCTTCACTGGGGCAAACTACCCTTTACGATGATGTATCTATCGGCACCTGTTAGTTGACAGCATGCATCGTTCAGTTCCGCTTTCACGAGTACCCTTGCAGTGCGTGCCAACTCTGGAGCCCATGTGGCTCGATGAATTGCCTCGTATCGTGTTGCAAACCACTTGATTTGTTCTTGATTATTTGAATTCAGTTGAATGAACATTTTGTCGTTAATTGCTTACACGTAGAAATTGAATTCCTCTTTTTTTTCTCTCCACAAAAATATAATAAAACTCTCAATGTAAAATTTGATGGATGACCCGAAGTGCCCTGACTACTATAAGTGAACCTGTCACTTTTCAAGAAGGTTACAGGTCATTAACCACCCTCCCCAGTGAATTTCTCAGTACTTATTCATGAAGATATTCATGGGGATCATTCTCTTGCCCGTTACTTTGTACTGTGGGTGTGATTCATCCCCCGGGCTCCTCATTCGGCGTTTGTAAGCCAAAGCTCCGTTTGTTGATCCTCCCCCTCCTCAAACTAAACTGAATATTTATGTGTGAAAATTTCGGGTATGAGACAGGCACAAATAACCTCTCGAGTGAAACTGTTTTATCATGAATTCATAATCGATTGATTTCTTTAGAAATTAATGCAAGTTTATCATCGTTATTTTTATTAATTCAAAGAAATTGATAAAGCGTCATTGGAGAGTTGGCTCATACGGTAACGTTAACAGCGAGGAGGCTCGTTTAGGCACTGGACCGCAAAACCCAGTGCACATTTCAAGAATCTATGTGTTCATGTGTGTGTGTGTGTGTGGGTGCCAGGGCTCAGCGAATTTTAGTGCTAGCCATTGGTTAATGCACAGATTCGTTCTTGAATAATTAATGGTCCTAGGGCAATGGATGTTTGGTAAAAGTATTCCATTATGCGATCTGTGTGTCATGCCACTCGAAAATTCACCAGCCTCCTCTCTCACTTCCATTGTTTAATGGGAGATTCTGGTTGTGAATACTATTTTCACCTACTGTTGTTCGCGTTTCAATGAGCTTGATTCCCAATCACATGTCATCAAAATGTTTCAAAATATTTAAGCATGCGTCTGTTTAACATTTGCTTTGGTTCATTGTGTATTTGGAATAAAAGTGGAGAGTATCGAGGATCTATTGAAGATTTTTATTTAAATGCAGATGATTTTCAATGGATCTGCATTTACTATGATAGCTCGTATTCTCTACTTTATTCATGGAATATTGCAGACACGTTTTATAATCTATTTTACAGTGACTTATGAGAGTGTGTGAACTAACATTAGTGGTGTAATCGTCGGTTTCCTTCTATTTTCGTGAGGCATTGCTGAGGAAAATTGGATTGTGGAAAAAGAGAGAATTGTGAATAATTTTCGGATATAAAATAATTTATCTCGTGGATTTCATCAACAATTACATTACAGAAGATGAGTATTCTTTATTGCAGAAGTTTTTATTCATGAATTGAAGAATTATCAAGTAGAACAAATTAAATTGTTGAAATAATTCATGAAAAAATGAAGAAAATAAATGTCTTTGAGAATTCTTACGCTCGATTTAAAAAAAAAATAGGAGAGGACAGCAAAACCCATCGACGATGTCTTTTAGCGATTCTTCCGGTTGCATCAATAGCGAAGGAGTGAATTACCTCCCGGCTGACCGCACAGAGAGTACTACCACTCGAAGTCTAAGCATAACTGCAGGCGAAAGTCTTCCGGTCAGTACCGAGGCATTATCCCTAAAATTGAGTGTCATCAAGTTGTGAAAGGGAGAATTCCTGATGTAGCGACAACAATAGACCCGAGCCATTGACAATCTATTGATTGGTAAGAATTACCGTACAATTGTTCCATCCCTGTTTCAGTACAGAAAGGAATAGACAGTGGGCAAAGAGAGGCCAGAATGTGTTGGACTGGGGGGGGGCTAAAATGAAAGGCACTGGAAGTGGGTACACGTTGAAGTGTGGGACTCGGTGAGAAAACGAGTAGGAGGGTTATAAACGACGAGTAGAAAAGGGACGATGAGGAGGAAGAAAAGAGAAGGGGGCAGGCGGTTAAAAGGGGTGCTAACGAGAACCTGGGACATCCCTAACCTCGCACAGTCGCCAGCTCAGCGTCACTAGCAGACGAGACTAACGTCGTTTAACGCGGCAAGGTCCCTGGAAATTTGCCCGCACACTCATCCCACGTCGCTCTCTTCTCTCCACTTTATTTTTTATATATCGTTGTATTTTCCCTCTTTATCCGGATTCCTTCCTCCTCCCTCGTACGATCGGTTTCCAGCTAATCGTGATTCGTTATTTCGACAAGTCCCGGGAGAATTTTCAACGAGAAAATGTCAAGCTCCGGTGCATAAATTTTCTCCGGTGAATCCGGTTGTTTCTCTCTCTCCCTTCTTTTTTTTTCATCTATTCTTTCTCAGCTGCGTTAACCGGAAGGACTGAAAATCACGATTGTAAATCAGACATGGAGAAGTAATAAACGACGTGCTAAGCAAAGTGTATCAACTAACGTTTACGTATACCCCTGGGGAAAGGTAAATGGACGTATTGGCTTCGCCATCTCTCTCTCTCTCTTTCTCTCTCGGTCTCGCACGCATACAGATACACGAGTTTATACGGCAGCAGTACACATGTAATAAAGGAATAGGTATTGTACGATAATTGGAAGCTACGACTGTTCTCGACAGACGTAAAGTCAAGGAAGAGATCCTAATGTATCTTCCTCTCTCCGTCTCACCTTAACATCGTGTACTATGGTTCTTCTGGCACAGTCAAGTTACTTCAGTATATATATATGCTTCTATGTTTCCATTGTTATTGCTTTGGCAAGTTATCCCGTTTGGTTTTCAACGATCTGCGGATACTGTCCAGCTTGAATGTTCCAACCAGATGTTTCTGCTGCTCTCCGTTACGTGACACTTTGTATTCCACGATTTTTGCTGCGTTGGGAAAAACATTGTTAGAGAGATTGCAAGTGGATGGAGCAAAGTATTGGTCAGACGTGGCATCAAAGTGGAGGAAATGGCTTTTTGTTCGTGCAACTCTTATCCTCGGGCAATTTTCTAATTATTCAAACTGCTAAATTGTTGAAATAGATTAGAGTCATTGGGCTTTTCTTCTGCACATGACAATGCTCCAGCAGAGAATGAGGACAATCGGGTAATTTTACGGTAGGTTAAATCGGTCAGTTGGATGTTGTACATTTCGTATAAATTCGTGTTCTCAATGATAAAAAAAAGTCGCTCTTTTTCATTCAATACGTAATGGAGATAAATTGAGTAAAAAATTTCCATAACTTAAATAGGAAGAGAATAAAAGGGAGGAAGGGGAAGGGGAGTGCATCAACTGGACGTCTCACAATATGGACAATCAAGCTCGTTCACGGTACGTTGAGCCTGGATTCGATGACTCTATAGGAGGAGCCAAAGTCCGTCGACTCTACGAAAAATAAGAGGTACGTGGGCATGGGTCAAGACGTGATCCGAACGCTAGAGAGGCTGCGACAGTACTTTTTTTCTATATAACCCGTGTGCCTATGTGAATGGACTGAGAGAATTTGAAGGGGCGATGTCTTTACGGAAATCGAGATTAGTTCAACTGAAAATCCTGCAGTTTTCTCGATTTTTTTCGAAAATCAAGAGAATTGCTGGGTCACAGGGGGCAAATAAGAGTGGAGTATAATTGACACGAGCAATGAGAGAGCAGAAGCTGAAATAAACCCACCGGAAATAATTGAGAAACGCTTTCCTTTTCGTCTCCTCATACATCAAAAAACTCTCAACTGAAACATGTCAGTAGCGTGTAAATATTAATTAAGAGTAGAGAGTTCAAGGATGTGAAGGTAAAAAGGCAGAAAGAGAGAAGTAGAGCATGTGTGTGTCTGTTGGTGTTTATAAAATACGTGAAAATCAACAGTGAAGGAGTGAGACCGAGAAGGGTGGATGGCAATAATTATTTTCGTTGCGCTACACGATGAATTTAACCGGCAAAGGTACAGAAGGTGGTGCACACATACACACACACACACAGTTTCCTGTTGCTCTTTCTTTTTGTCTTTTGAAGAGAGAAAGAGAGCGAGTGTTAAATATTACACGTATACTGGCTTCTGCACTTTTCATCACTTATTCTTGAATATTCACGACAGAATTTTCCGAATTATTCGCTGATTTAATTGCACATTTTTATCGGAGTCAAATTCATTGTCATCGGCCTCAGTACATGACTTATGGACTCGTAGACAGAAGTATATGTACCATGAGGATTATTACGATGGCCTCGAGGCCAAGGAGAGTGAGAGAAACTTGGCAGGTTTAAGACGTGGTGAGGGAAAGCCAAGTTAAGGTTAGGCTGAGGAGATGTTTCCCTGCAATTACGTGGAGCTACATTCACGAGGTGCTTTATAGACCTTCGGTCGAGGCTTCTCCTCTCTGTCGCTCTCTCTTTTGACTAGTATTCTCTACTCTGCAGTTTCCTCGACGAGATTCTAGAGGCACGAGTGGAGTTTCTGGGTGGAATTTCAGCTCGTTTATGGTCGCGAATGAGCGAATCATTATGAATCCCATGGCAGGAAGAAGTATTACCACTTGCAGCATTTTCTTGGGTTATTATATGAGTTTCATAGGAATAATTATGTTTATAATTAGGGCCGAGACGTTGGTGTCACATTCTGACTAGGCTGAAGTTGTGCATTTAGAATGTATACACGCGATTTTTTTTAATCACTAGACTGTTTCGCGCGCCCATAATTTTGCGTGGTGAGCTAGTCCAGATTTTTTCCTATATTTTATAGGGTAGATCGGATCAAAACTTGATGAAAAAAATAAAAATTCTGGAAAATTAGAAAAAAAAAATATTTTGACACTTCATTCCTATGTAAAATCGTCTCAGCCTTTCATTGGGATCATCAAAAAATCGCTATCTTGAACCGTTGACTCAGAACCTCCATGTTACCCCATTTTCCCCTATTTTTTCAACGGAAAAATGCATTTACCTTTGAATAAACGTCTACTATCCCATTCGTATCATCCCACCCATTCGTCTGTCCATCAGATGGCAAATTAACACACTAACCATTTACACACACACACACAGACGTTCCATTGACACTTGGAATTTCATTCTCCTCGTTTCTCCCTTGAATGCCAGGCAATACAGGCCATGTAAAGCACCAGAGATACTAGCCATTCCAAATACACTAGTGGACCGTCATCTGGTATTGTACTTTTCCGTATTATATATACGATAACTGACAACGATCATTCCGTCCGATTAAGCACAGCCTAGATGGAGTTTAAAGTTTTTCGAGTATGAGTTAAAGCATCGAGTGCTGCAGGCGCTTTTGGAGATGGGGGAATAGGTTAAGGACTCCTCTCAAATTGAAGAAGAGAGAGGTGGGGTGATGTGCTAGAAGTAACCCATTGCCGAACAATGGATCCTGGCCGCGCATCGACGAACACTAATATAAATGCAAATTAACTGTTATGCGCTTCTGAGTGGTAGCCCAGTTAAGCCATGACTGGACGTGTGACTGAATCGACTCGCTACACGTGGGGGGCAAAAACAATTTTGATTTCAAATCACTCGGGATTTTCCAACCCTTCGGTCATACGATATTCATCTTCAATTTGTAATTATTAGTATTTATGTCCAGAATAATGGGAATATTTTTAACTCTTTCTTTTAGTATTTATTTTTGGAGAAAAATTTAATTTGGTTTTCTTTTGTTGGAGACGAGATAGGAAACAAAGGGAAGCAATCTCTTTCTTTTCTTTCTTCTTTCATTTATTTTTTTCCCTCCCCTTTCTCTCGGGGAAAAATCTTGAGATGAGAAAGTACCGTCGGCAAAGGCCATTCTAGGTAGCAATGCGCAGTAGAAAGAGAAAGTCTACGATGGAGAATGTATATACATAGTATCTGGAGAGACTGGGGGAAGTTAGATGCACACACGCAAAAAGTCCTTGTGAATTGTCTTTTCACAATAACACAGGCCCAAGGGTTAAAAAGGAAAGTTTTTCCTTTTTATTCCTTCTTTATTTTTCATTATTGTTATTATTTGAATTTGGGGAGAGAAAATTGTATAGGCCACACGTTTCTTTTTTTTCTCTCAATTTTCGAGGGCTCAAGTTTTTCACGTAGCTTAACGCTTCTTCCCGTGTGCACCTCGGTTTTCGGTATAAACAAGCAGATTTCGAGTTTTAGAGATATGAAAATTGAAGGCTATACTCGTATTACTATACTCGTATTTTTTTGTCGTACGCTTTTTTTCTTACGCAATTCCACAATGGGGAGGCTTGTCAACGAATGAGGAAGAGGGGGAAAAGTCAATCCCAAACGTACATGATAAAAAATAAAACGAAGAAAAGAAATGAGATAAAAGGGGAGGGGAGAGAAAGATGCGAATGGTTTATTGGCATTTCCGCACACGGGGAACTTCGCCAAAACAAGACGTCGAAAGTTTATTCAGTTTCTGAAATTGCTCGGCCTCATATGAAAATGGATAGACAATTCAGTTTTGCCACATCACGTTAACATAACGACGTATTTTCTCCTTTCGGAGAATACTTAATATGAGTTTTATTGCATTTTATTATGAAGATTAGATTAAATTATTTCATGTGCACTTAATAATTTTCAAAATAAGAAGAACGTAAATGAAAGAGAGAAGAAATAAAAAGCTAAAATGATGAATAAAAATAGGAAAAATTTATTACATTACGTTGTATTTTTTTATTATTTCCGGCAGTTATTCTCATGAGGACAATTCGGAAAATGGGGAATTATCATCTCACTGAAGGGGAATGTTAAGACATGGCAAAACAAATGAAGAGAGGGAGTGAACCGCACATAGTAACAATACGCGTGAGAATGTATGCCCATAAGACTGCTGTCAAGAGGAGCCCATACGCCAGTGGGGCGATGATAGTAAACAGTTAATGCTTTCTCACTTTGCACTTGGTAAAGTAGTAGGTGAAGATGGTATGCAACAGTGGAGGGGTCGTATAACCCAAGTAGTAGCAAAGGAGTCTGTCGCCTCTGTGGTCGACCGAGTGCCTCTCCCTATAAACCCCATAAATAATTCCTGCGGTCTCACTTACTCCCCAGTGTCTGCCTCGGGTCTAAGACGATTCCAAAGTTTTTGAGGGGGAAGAGGCCCTTTTGAAATTTCATGATTTCTCCTCTGCATTTAGCAGAATGATGTCCTTACTCGACTGCAGCTCGAGGTTGTGCAATTTCAATGTGAAATCATTGATAAATCGTGAGACTATAAATTTCGAGTTAATTACCATTCTAATTTGTAGATTAATTCGGTGAAATTAGTGGAATTAATGGAGATGGAGAAATTTAATTTTCTAAATGTCCAATTTCATGTAAAATTCAATATCAAACACGTAAATTAAAATCCGAAAATCATACTGCAACAATCCTACACTTTCACCCGAAAAAAAACATGTATTTGAAGTGGTAAATTGTGAATAGTATGGAAACAGTGAACAATATTTTTACTCAACCAGTTATGGGTTGACGGAAAATGTCGGGGCGACATCTGCACGGGCGATACGTTAGCGTGTCAAAAATCGCGCGCGCTCAACGATTATAATTGATGGAGCCTTTGATAATTAATAGAAGGGGAGGCGCGGTTCGTGCCCACCCGAGCGGTGAGAATGGTTAGTGAGCCATGGGGATGAGGAGCAGTGGACCGAGGCTGGTCGTGGGTTCAGCGGGTTATGGGCCGATTTAAAACTGCCACCGTGGGCTAACGAGAGAGAACGAGAAAGAGGCGAAGGGAGAGAGAGAGAGAGGGAGAGATATGGTGCGAGTGAGAAAGCTCCGTGTATATATGCAGGGTAGGCGTTGGCTAATTGATACGTTCCCATTAATTATTACGTCATTTCCGGTGAGCCGTGTTGCGGCGCCAGCACGTGGCCCTGACAAGAGCGCTATGCCCTCGGTTTTACCACTCTTCCACGTATACGTGTGAAAATGTGTATAAATACGCCTGATGGAGGAAAAAAAGGGGTTGAATGAGTGGGGAATTGAAAAAAAGGAAAAAGAAACAAATGTGAGTTGTTTCTAATTAAATCAGTGGCAGAATCTGTCGAGAAAACACTTTGGGGTGCAGGGATTTTCAGTTTTGCGGTAAGGACATTGGGGGAAACATTTGTGAATATTGATTTTTTCGAATTTTAAATAATTTCTCTTTAAAAATTCATTCAACTGCAATTTTATCTACAAATTGTGAATAAAATTACATACTAAATAGATACATAGCAAATTGAGACTAGTTGTGACGTAGATAAGAATAAAAAGAGATTCATGAATTCCAAATGAAAAGCAATATGTTGAATGCATTGAGGATGCTTAGAGGCCATCGAGAAGCGATCCATTAGACCATACCAACCTCGTAATTTACATTTGAATTTACATTCTCTCGTATACACCTTGAATTGAAACATAGAGACAAGTAGTACCCTGGGCTCATACACGTACTACATAACGTCTCCCACGTAACGTTGGTGCTTGTCGATGAGGTCGATTCTCTCTCTCTCTTCCTCTATATATCGCGCGAGAAGGTGGCAGAGACAGTTAGCATCCTCTAATCAAGCAACCGTCCATCTGCATACGAATGTAACGCGCACGAGAGACACTCACTCAGTGAAACTACGAGTCAGAATAGCTAGACTTTAGTGCCTATGAGGGTTTAAGCGTATTCCCCTGACCTCCTCCCACTTTGCCGCCCCTTTTGACAGTTCTCTCTGCAGTAGCATCAATGTGGGCAAACTGTTTTCATGCGAGTCCTCGAGCTCTTGCTCACTTGTTGAACTTGGTAACGGAGAGAGAGTGAATAGAGGCGAGAGCCTCTGCGTTCCACGCCATTAAATATTTCAATGAGACTGCATAATTTCTTTCATCTACGTCAGATGAATGAGGACTCAATTCAATCGGTTTATAACCAGATGAAAAACTATTGTCTCGACAATTTTATCTCCTCATTTCTTACAGCAGTAAGACTCGTACAAATTAAAAAACAGACGGCAAATCTGAATGAATTATCAATCGATATCAATGATTGAAAGCCCAAGAGCTCAATAAATTGGCAATCCACGCACAACGCACGATGTGATTAAATATATATTGAATTCTGAAGGACAGACTTGTGGTACTGTGATACTGAAAGGCAAAGAAGCTTACGAGATTTGCTCCTTCATTTCATTCTCCGCATATCAGACGAGAATTTTCTCATGTATCTGTGTCTTCCCCTTGGCAGCAATTTTTTCCTCTTTTCCGTGCCTCTAATTTTTCACCATCCCTCTCTTCATTCCCTGCACTGCCTCATTTTGGGCTCGACAGAGCGCAGAATCGAATCAAAATCTCGTCTCGTGTTTCACAGCAAACGATTACAAATTAATTTTCCCCCTTTTATTTTCATCTCCCACTACTTCTCATCAATTGCCTTCTCCTCGTGTTTGCCTGTGTTCTCTCGTTCTTTGTCGCTTGTATTCCAGGGCGTCAGAATAGCCAGGCTTCACCCTTCCCCTGAAACTGTGCAGAGTTTAAAGTAACAGTTGATACTAACCCAGCCTGCTCATTTGCGACGTTGATCACGTACACCGGCACCTAAGGAAGGCCCATTTTTTTTCCTCAAAGAGAAAAGCTCCGGGAAAATAGAAAGAAAGAGAGGTGGTCGAATGCATCGTAACATCCACAGGAAAACTACCGGGTTACATAGAAGAAGGCGTGCTGGCCGTTAAGCGCGCCATTTTAACGGCGACTTGCCCTTAGACACTTCATTTCTTTGAGAAAACCAATCTCTTGCTATACTTACCGGATAAAGATTCTCCTGGTATTGCAATTTGCGTTGTGAACTCCTTTCTCTCAAGACATGTGAGAGATAATAATAAGGAGATGGTGGGGAAGAAAAAAACGGGGTAGACCCATTAAATTCCCCCAGAGACAACGGAAATATGATAACGTACGTTTAATATTTTATAGTTGAATTTTTCGAGATATACGAGAATGGTGATTGCGAGGATTTAATCCTGTCGCCTTTAGAATTTAATGAATTTTCTCGGCTTGCGATTATTCCCAAAAGAGAAAGGATGATGATACTCGTCCAGTACCGTGTGTCTGTAACCTCTCTTACCATTTTCTACGTTAACCATTATTATTGTCGGTAGTTTATCATTGGTCTCTGTGGATACGCAAGTCGTTGCTTAAAGCAGCATTATACCGGGCTCACTTGGCAGGAAGGAGAAGATCGTAAACCGTACCTACACTCAACCCTGGAATTCCCCCTCTCTCCTCCTTTTTTACTCTATATCGCTACCTCAGTGGCGGCAAAGAGGCTGCTAAAGGCGTAGAATATTAAGCGGTGAAGTAAACACGCATCCCGGGGTTTAGACGTGGCAATAAAGTGCCCCCCAATGGCAATAAAAGTAGCCGAGAAATTTATCACCGTTATTCGTCTAATATCAAGACCTTTTACGGGATATCATCCCGCAGTTGATAATTTCATTCGTGACTCTTACGATTCCCACTTCTGCACTTTCTCCCTTTTTATTTACATAAATTGTGATAATACATTTAACCTGGGAAATTTAAGTTTGTGAAGGATCCAATAGAGGTAGCTATTGGCAGAATTATCAGACTTCTAGTTTGTGTAAATAACCGCTGGATATAGGGTAAGTGTTCAACTAGAAATTAGATAAATTTACAACTAATGAAGGTAGTTTGAGTCGAGGGGATGCAATTATAGTTAAGGACTGTTGCATCAGTGACATTGTCAGGAGAATATGATAAGCACCGTTGGATATCAGCATGAGTGTGGGCCAGTGGTACCTAATTACGGAAGAGCCCGAGGGCAGCATCGTAAATGGGTCCCTGTATCTCCTTTGAGGGTGGTATGGTACACAGTAGTTTACCCACAGCTTGCCAATGGCTTTAATTGCACATGTCTTAGCACATCCACGTGAATTCATCAATGGAATGAAATTGATTAAAATTATTCAAAATATTTTAGCCAATGCAGTACTTTATTTTCGTATTTCTATTAAAGGGGAAATTGCTTATTGCACAGTGTCGAAGTAGTTGTGAATTTCTAAAGGACCGATAAATTCCATGCAATTCAACTTTGCGGATAAACCGTTTCCCAATTTTGGTGAAATGAACTGGCTTGGCACAAGCAAAGCGGTTTTCCCTGAGGATAGAAGAGGCGAAATGCACTACCAAGGGCATCGGTGCGGCAACGCGTGGCAACTTGGTTGCTAGCCGATTAGACTGGCTGGATGATGGTAGGAGTGTGGTGGGAGTACTCACAAGTTTTCGGGTATATCGGTCCAATTACCAGGACGAGGGTGAATCTGCCAACTAAGAACTCTTCGCCCAGTTTGTTGGGTTGGGATGCCACGGAGAAGAGAGAGAGAGAGAGAGAGAGTATGGGAACTAGAGGAATAGGATAGAATATACTTCTCTCGCTCACAACATATATTCAATTCCTGATTATTAATTAAATCTCTTGCATAAAGCTGTTTCGGCTGGCAAACTCTACAATATATTGCCTCGTATCGGTTAATTAATGCCCCCCACCAACCAGTCGACGCTTCTATCTGTTACCTGCCACAACGACTACCCAAAATTTCTGACATCCCTGACATTTTGTTAATTCCCACTTGGATTTTCCATAATTATCAAAATAAATTTCGTCTACGAGAATCAACTGGATTATCATGAAAATTATTGTTTCCAGGGACAGATTGTGCTACGTATGGCTTTGGCTTGAATCGATTGTCATTATCAAAATGCCAGAGTTCAGGATCTTTGGAAGAGAGGCTAGACTCTGCAGCACATTGTCGTTGCCCTTTAATCGTGCTACCTCGAATTACCTGGGGCTCGAGGTACCTGTAATTTGAGGCTTTAGCCACTTCATCAACCACCAGTGACTGATTCTACAAAGTCAACGACTCAATTCCGTTAATTAATTGGACTAGATGCATCTTAACGTCACTCTGTCTTATTCGAATCTCCACGTAACCATTCACATACACATGAACACACAAATATATAAACGTTTATATATTTTCGCTCGACTGAACGTATGATTGGGCATCTCTGCCATATACATTTGAATAGAATGGGAGGAAAATAGAGGAATGGGGATTGGATCTATTGGCCAAAGCACTGTGGCAAAATGCTGCAGGGGCAAGGGTGGCTATTACAATTAGTCGCCATTATGGATAGGGAGGGTTTAGTTGTAGCGTCCACATCGACCAACCGGTTCAGCCCCGGATGACCGAAGCGACCGGTCAGTCTATCATTGCGAATCTACCGTGTATGTGGTGCCCCTGGTGTATCTTCTTTCTCTCTTCATCCAAAAGCACTACATACTCACTGCAACATTTCTCTCCATTCGTTCGAAAATACCCGCCTCTACACTTCAACCTCCCACCTCTCCCTCTCTATCTATCGTTGTGCTGCTGGCCGCACTCGTACCCAGTCACACTGGCGTAATTACAAGCATTCATTTCACACTAAAAGCCAGGAACCCGGGATAGCTGGCTACCGAACGAGTCCCGTGCGAGCTCTCTCCTGTTTTTTTTTCATTCGCCTCTTTTTTCCCTCTATTCTACAATTTTTTTACTTTCTATTTTATCTGAAATTCACGCGATTACAGGACACTGTCCAATGCATTTGACTCCACCGATTGTGAAGTCAAACCCAGGTATTCACGTGGCAGAGAGTAAAAAATAGAGAGGCGAGGGTCGTTGGGGTGAGATACATTCGAATAATATGAATAGCAGAGATGGATTCTTTGAAGTACTTTTCATGGATGGTTTTATAATCGTGGAGCTTTGGTTTCTTTCTAGAAGCCATGGTATATGAGTGGATCATTTTGATGAGCTGCAGGTGATCTACTTAATTACGTAACATGATCATGATAATAATAACGAGCTGTGAACGAGTTAATCAGGCTTATCAAGTCTCTTGATGATGTGCTTTGGTCAGAGCTACTGTGGATTATCGGTTTACAACTATTCTTCCATTATAATCTGCTCATATAATATGTGGATTTACAGTGAAAAGGCTCATGACTCTGGCTCGAACCATGGGGAGAATTATTGACACGCAGAAGTAGAAAAATAAACATTACCGGATATTCATGATTTGACGTTGAATGAAATCGTCGAGGAAGCAGCGAGGCAAAAGGAAGAGAGACGTTCCTTATACTCTCATGAATCAATTCTGAAGGAGTCGAGGTGGCATATTCTCACGAATCCTCTCGACATCATAAACCATTCATCCATATGTCTGTCTCTCATTCTCCCATTTTTTTTTCTCACTCAATTTTATTTTCTTCCCCTTTTCTTACTTCAATACCTCTTCTTTAGAGCATCGAGAGTGCCATCACATATACTTTGAGGATACCGAGGAGTACATAGCCTTCTTATACATCATGGTCTTATGAAAATAGAGTCTCCACTATGCAGAGAGTAAAGAATGAGCCAATCTCGCGTATGATCGAGCATTTCGATTTCATAGAGAGACACACATTATCCGTACAGTGATCGCTTATATACATGGAGTAGTGGAACGTGTTAAAATGAAGAGGAAAATGTGGAGAGAGAGATGGAGCGTAGTGCCATGAAACTCAAACTATTTTTTCTCTCCTTTTTTCCAGATGTTTTTTTTTTCCTTTTTTTTTGGATCCAGAGAACACGGGACCCAATCAGACGCCCTTGATGCTCTCTACGCTCGCGAATATAAATGCCCTCCATTTCGTCTATATAATCATGGGAGTGTGAAATTAACCAGCCAATTCTGCAGTCAACCGCGAACCCTGCACGCATCACCGGAAAAGCACCATCCTGCTGGCCAATGGGGTACAACCCTGCATCATCCTTTTGCCATTGGCATCCAATCCAAAATGCCATTAAAATTTTCATTCTCAGCCATTATTTTTTTTTTTATTCACATTTTCCTCGTTTCTCCTATCTCTCTCTCTCTCTCTCGTGATATTTTGCAGGTGGAAAAGTCTATTGGAAAAAATTACATCACTTTTGTGCATTTAGTAGAATGTTGAAATTTTCATTTTTTTGGGGAGAAAAAAAATATTGTATGGCTCGTCAAGCAACAGATGGTGCTTGAAAATTTTCCATTGAAAAACAAAAAAAACAAAGCACCAGCAGTTAACAAAGGTGAGCAAAAATGAAACAATGGGGCATTTGGTAACAGATGGATGGTGAATGAGAGTAGGATTTTTTTTATATGAAAAATTTGAAAATGAGTTGACAAAAAATGATAATTTGATTTTTCATATTCTGATGAGAATTGTGAATTTATCAATTTTAACAAATGCTATTGTCCATCAAAGAGTTACAACGAGATCAATAATGCTCTTGTTCTCTTTTTCATTGGACAGAAAAAAAAATGGATGAATACTGTTTGAAGTGGAATTTGTATAAGCAAACTTCATAAGCCGTATCAGTGCCGGAGGCGTATCTATATACGATTCATGTCTCGATGCATTCTACCCGCTGTTATTTCATAGCGTCTCCAGGGAGTTATCAGAAAGCCGTTCCCCGGTTGGATTAGCATGTCTGAGGTCCACCAATTTCAATATCCACTTGATAAATATTCGTTTTGGATAGAATGATATTCCAGCCAGTTTTTCTTTCTCTTTACTCTGTATACCCAGTATTTTTTTCCACTTCTTTCATTCACTTGAACTGCCATTTGTTGAAAGATTTTCATTGAATTTTTCAACCACGATGAAGGCAAAAAGTAAAATTCAAGTACTAGAGAATAATTTTTTCTCAATGACAACCTTTCAAATCCATTTGGATGCGGTAAGTTTGAATACCACCTTATTACCAAGAAATCCCAAGCAATGAACTTTGTGGGTGAAAATACCAGAGAAAAGTGAAGTGAATTCATTAATTCCATGGGATTACCATTAATTTCTTAATTAATGTACCCTTCTAAATGGAATGAAGAGGCAAGTTATACGGATAAATTTAGCACTAAGATCTTTGAGCCAACGTTGATGCGTTCGTTCAAGCGTCAGACTTCCTTCGTTCGACTCCTTCACCAACCAGTTTGTTTTCTCTCTTCTCCAACTTTATTTTCATTCTTTTCATGAATTTTCTACTTCATTCTTTCCTCCTCTTTTTACCTCCCCCTTTCTTCAACTCCTCCACTCAAACTTTGTCCCGTCTTGGCTTGAGTAAGTAATATAGCAGGTGGGGGTAAAAGAAAAGGAATGGGAGCATAGAATTTGCGGAAAGCTTTGGGACCAGAAGGAGCGTTGAGAACACTCGCACCGCTGAGGGAAACGTCGAGTGAGTCCGTCTGGTAATATTAATAAGTAGAAAGGTAGAAATTGTAGAGGTACGGGGGTTTGGAGAGTTAGAAAAGTTGGTTTGATCAGTCGTACCAACTCGGACTGCTGGAGAAAGAAGAGGAATGGAGGTGGAGAGAGATTCAAACACTAGACCACATCAGACGAATGGGCCTGTACGCTGAAGCTATTAGCATAATTACAATACCTCTCTGGATATCCCAGCTCTCTGCTTACTCAAAAAATCACTCATTTTTTTCAATCCTCAGCGGCTGCCTGTAATTTTTCTCCCCATTACTTTATCAATTCACTCTCATATTCATGATGAGCATAGTGGAATCAATTAGAGTGATGTGCGTCATCATTGGGAATGGAATCTCGTGACGTTTGAGAGCAGCACACATCCTCGTTCACCACTTTTCATTAATCTCGTTCATTTGAAAAGGAAATATGTACTTTACATATTCACAAGCCCATCAGCACTTCCTTCGGTGAATTGAAGCCTCAAGATTATTCTTCACCTGGACATCTGAGGAAAAAATGAGGAAAATTTCATTAAACATGGTTCTCCCATTTCGCCAGTTGCTTTTATAAATACCAGTTTATGCTGTAAGGATTGAGATTTATAATCGTAATTGAGTTTAAGGCTTCGCCATTGCTGAGATGATACGGAATACAGTGTACTCTATGCTCAGTTGTACTTGTTCCCTGTGGTTTATGGCGATCAGCCACCCCTAACGACGAACCAAGCGTATATACTCCAATGTCTATTACACATGATAGACTGCCGTTTGGGAAGCGTAAGGGCGCCAAGCTGAATCAGCTATGGTCAGCCAGGCGAGACACCCTCCTGGTACTAACGTCTATGCCTGTGTTACTTTCATCTGCCTCTTTCCGTTCTAATTTCTCTTTAGTACGAAATCACAGTATTTGATAGAACAGAAGTGAGTAAATAATTCATTTACATTCTCCTGAAAATTGTATAATTTATTTCCATTTATTTTGAAAAATACCGGTGTCTTTGGGAATGAAAATCAGAGTTTTAGGAATCCTTGTGCATTCCACCTGGCACAACATTTAATATTCTGTTGTCGATATATCCAAGTGCAAAAACATGCTGCAGATGTTATCAATATTCCTCTTCACTTCTTTTTTTCACCACTTTTATTCTGCAATTCCAATCCAACATGCTTCTTTTATTCGAGTGCAAAGAAAATAAAGAGAAAATTCCAGAATAAATGAAAGAAGTCGAGGTGAAATAGGTAAATTCGAAGCGAAAAAGGTAGTTGAAGTCTAGCGTGTGGGCTAGAAAATGGACGAGAGTGACAGAGTTGTGTTCGTCGGTAGTAATGAAGCGGATTAGTCAGAATGACGGAGGACAGTAATTCCCTGGGCAAATGACATCGATTGTGCAGCGAATTCACATCGCGACACAATCGCTCAACTTCAACTGCTGGACCAGAGCATTTCATTTAGAATATTTTTTTTTTCACTCCATCCTAAGCCTTTGCAATTAACAATATTCACCTCTCTATCTTCATACTAAAATTGAAAATCTCATTTGGAGATTATTAACTACCAAGAAATACCATAAATAATACAGAGACAGAGTAATAAATTTAACGAAATCAGCTTTTATCATATATTGGTTTTTCATCCGAAAAAATGGGGCTACGTGTCCAGTGAATCGCGATTGCCTTGGGAACTTGTAACGTGGTAAAAACCATCAGTACAACGTGGGTGTAAAAAGAAAGAAGACTTGTAGAAAAAAGAATCAAGTAGAAGTAACAAGGGTGTTAAAAAATAAGAGAAAAAAGAAAAGTGGAAGAAAGTAAGTAACCAACAGTAGGGTAGAACGCAGTGGTTTGATCCCATGGGGGCCAACCCGAACGGTGCGAGTGGCCGGAAATGATTACTCGTGATTTAAGAGGCTCTCCAACAGTTCTGGCCAACCGGATGCATTTAACCTGCTTGGAGGGCATGCCCTGTTTTATCGGTGAAGTGCAGAGATCGTTGGGGGGGCTCAGACATCAGCTCTCCACCTCTCTCTGCTCTATTCCTCTCTCCAACCCGCACACATTCACTTGAACATCTTCATCCCTTATTGAAAGTAGACATTGAATTTTAAAGAGAGCACCATCACATTATTCACGTGAGGCTCAATATTCATCTGGAAATTCTCCTCGCATCAACTTCGATCCTGCAACACCAACCAGCATCACTGGTGAACCACAACGTGCCAAGGTTAACCGAGCGATTGATCGTCAGGACCGTGCAATCGTGTCCTCCGGCTGGAGGGGTTCTCTTGATCATGTAGCCTCTCGAGACAAGCACCACCATCAACATGGTACGGCCTAGTAACTGCTCCGTAAGTCGTTTGGACACATACGAGCTCATGCATCATCTGGACAGAGCGTTGCATCAGAGACAAGTGCTCGGGCCTTCAAGGGGAAACTCAAAATTGCAACATGGTAGAATAGATTCATCCTGTCTTGTTGGCCACTTCATCAATGATCACATGTAGTTACTCGCTATAGAGTCAATATGTCTTGAATCAATGGTAAATTTCGTGTTGGTTCGTGAAATTACAGTTTAAACTATTGGGATTCAACGTTATATTTGTTGGAGTTTCAATTTCCCCCTGTACATTGTCAATTGATAGTAGATCATGACATCAGCCTGGAGAGTAGGGCGAGTGGGGAGTTTGATGGTGAAGGAGATGGAGAAGGACAGAGAATGGGGTAATTCTTGGACCAGTTGGGAATCCCATCGCGTTTCCCGGGTAATGCCGTTCCCTTGTTTCTCTTCCGCTTCGGTGAAGGGTGTATTGTGGTCGTAGCTATCCCATTACCGCGGCCAGTGTTTGGTGCCAGGTATGAGGATGGACGGGTGTGATGGGTCGTTGAGTTCGTTGCGATTAATTTGCATTTGGAAATTCTTTAATCAACTCTTGCATATTTGTTAATGCTATTTTCGAGGTATTTTTAAGAATAATTGTGATTATGAAATAGCATTTGTATTCATGTGGTCGTTAGGTGTCCCCCCTGGCATTGAATCTTACACTGTTGCGTGTGACAGTTGATACAGTACGTTCCTGACATATTCAGTAACACAATCGATTGCAGCAAATGGGCGTGTTTAGAGCCTATATCAAGTTACCATTAAATTGATATTTCGTGAATCCTTGTCAAAAGCACGAGTATCATTTGAATCGGTTTATTCAGCGTTCTCCAAGTCCAAACTCTGATCACCAGACCTTGAAGATCATCCTCTTACCTCCCTTTTTAGTGTACTTTCTATGCCAATAGTGGAGTCGCCGCAGGGACAGACTTGGGGAGCTTTTGTTGGGCACAATACACGGCTTATGCGATAGTTCAATATTTTCCGTCGACTAGTATGCAATTTGTCTTATTATGGAGTTTGTTTGAATGACAAACATCGGATAGATACTCGAACAATTACTCGTGGTGGGTCATCATATGGAATATGACTATGGAATATTTATTGTACTTGAATAAATATTATTCTTACATAGTCGCAGCTGTAATTCAATGTTTTATGCTGAGGCAGACTTTTAAATGAGCTACATGAAATGCACGTCAACGATAATATTCAAAGAACTGATTGCATTCTCCTGCTGCCTAGAATTATCGTAATTTGCAGCAAGTTTCTCCGGCACGTGTCGAGCACCATAATGGAAAATGAAAAGCTCAAGCAACTTGTCAATGATTGCCAACACCTCTGGAACCCTATTGGCAATTCTGTATTTGCAAAAGGGCAATAGGGCACCTTTCATACACGCGCCCCAGCATCTTGGATATTATCAAACATTCAGCAATCACACTTCTGCATCTGTGCCCAATATTGCTACTACCTCACTGTGGAGTTTCATAGTGATGACTTACTTGCTTCGTCTCAATGTATACGAACACAAGTACAAAGTTATTGAGACAGTTGATGCTAGCACACACATTACAACACCAACGACAAACCTTGTGGCAGTCAAACAAAGCACTCGAGATTGTGCAGACACGCAATTTCCGTGCGTACTATACAAATTGTGGTAAATTAATTTCTGTCACTCACGCAACTTCTCGACCAGCTGTATTAAAATCATGATTACTGAAGTAAATGGGGAAAATATTTGCTGGCGCATCATGAATTTTCGATTGGAGTATTGATGATGGGACCATTGAGTAAATTCTTTATGAGGTATTATGAGGTTCTGCAATTTAGGCAGCTTTGATGGTTAGAGATGAGTTAATATCTGCCATGTGGAAAAGACAGGATGCATTTATGCGAATTGCTTGAACTTTAATGGTATTGTGGGCTCCTCTCTGCGCCGTTATCACGCACTCCTTATCCATATATATATATATATGTATATACTTAAAAGAGAAGAGAAAGAGGCACGGGAGGCCTGTCTATCCACCCGAAGATCTGAGGAATAGTTGAGAGTTGACGAGTCGATAGGATGCTCATACATCTCGAAATCCCAAAGCGAATCCTACGGGCAATGAAACCATTCTCCTTCCCCTTTTCAGTCTTACTTCTTCAAGAAAAATCCGAAATACCTTGGGCTATACCAGCCAGAGTCTTGTGAAAATTATCATACGCATGGATTGAGAATCTCGGTGAAAATACTTGGTAAAAAACTTTTTCACCCAAAGAAATATATAAAAAAAGCAAAATCTTCAAATATTGTCTGAACAATTTTCAAATAGAAGTCTTACTCTGTAACGGCCCATCTTACCAATCTCTTTGGTTATTTTGTGTGGAGTTATTTGGAAATTTTTCCGTATACTGAGGAGGAGAAAAAGTTTTTAAAAGTTTTTTCCTTGGTATAGTGGACGTAATCACTGAGATGGATCGTCGGCTTTGGACGGTTACCACCGAGTATTCTAGATAGCACCGCAATGGGAGTATTTCAAGGAAAAGAGAGTTTTACTGACTTTAGATGAGCATAAATGACAGAATTTTGCATCAATTATCAATTCAAATGTGACAGAGACAAAGATATTCATTTAAGACACTGAATTGTTGTTTTACTTACTCAAATGATGCACTCAGGAATTTTCAATTCAATTGACGCTTGAGAATTGCGTCATAATCATATGCAGATATAGTATTGTGAAGAAAAGCATATTTCATGCATGTGTCAAAATGTCGATTAATTGTAATATCATTTATGGAGTACATCGATTCAATTTGTGAATAATACCGCAGATGTGGACTATTGTTCAGTGACAGGCGGAAGTAAACAGTGGGCTATTGCAAGCGAGGTATAAATGTAGTCGATGTCACCGATGAGGAAGTGTGCAGTTTGATCTTGTTCATCTACAATGCAACGTGGCTCAGTATTCTATTTGCTGGCGGCAGTTGCCGTCGCTTCGGGCGCCTCGATTTTCGGTGGTGCCGAAATTGATCCAAATGAGGTGAGTGAATTATGATAATGTGGAGCTATTATAGTTTGAGTAAAACGATTTTCGTCTTGCAGGCTGGATTTGAAGGAGGTGTACAATTCCCAAGAATACCTGGACTGAATAGTCCTCTATTTGGCTTTAGTCTTTTCCCACCACGTCCACCAGGCTCTCCATTTGGACGAGGAGGTCCTGGAGGCCCTGGTGGACCAAGAGGACCAAGAGGCCCAGGTGGACCAGGAGGACCAAGAGGCCCAGGTGGACCAAGAGGTCCTGGCGGACCAGGTGGTCGTGGACCTCCACCACCATTTGGTATCCCCGGTCTTCCACCTCTTCCCAACGTCAACCGCTTAATCCCCAGAATTCCATCTGGCCTCAATGCCAGCGTCGCTAATGGCAGCATCTCCGATTTACCACCACTATCATCATACCCACCAGGTGTTGCTCAAGCCATTCAGCTCGCTCGAGATCACCTCAATACGACTCTTGATCTTGGAAACAACTTTGTCGACGGCATCCAGGAAGCAGTCGATCAAGCCATCAATGGCGATGATCCAACGCTTGCTGTACGCACTCTCGTCACAACAATTTTGGATGCTTATTTGGAGGTAGCACGAAATTGTCCAATGATTATTATTGGAACTCGCGTGTTGCAGGAAGGCATTCGTTTGGCCGGCGAGGTCGCTCGATCGGTTCGAAATGTTATTGCTGGTCGTAATAATCCGTAATGAGTCACGAAGTTTGTGACTGTATGAATATCCTTCAAACTCAATAAAAAGTATATTATTTTGTTCAGCATTGAAGGTTTTGTAACAAATGATTATTGACTAATGATATTATTTTATATCTCATTGATAATTCATTTTTCGTTCGTTAATTCCTTTGATTAATTCAAGTGTACACAGAGAAGTTGAGAATTTTTTTAGATTCTCGGTAATTCGCCAGTTACAATCTGTTCTTGCCTCATAAAATTGGCATCCGTGCATAAAACATGAGAAACGCTTCGATATGTGCGCCACACTCGAATTCAAATCCACGTACATGTGGCTTTCATGAATGTGTGCAAAACGAGATACGAAAAAAGTCGTCTGTGGCTTTTCGTTGTACTGAAAATATGTCTTCGGTTGGTCCATCGAATTTAGAGACCTACAGAAAGGAATGCACTGGTGAATATATTTTTACTTTCACCGCAACCATCAAGTTATATAGCCAAGTGGTGAAATATCCTTTCGCTGCAAGTGCCGTCATGGGAATAGGCCCCCTTGCAGCTACTGTGCGTGATATTCCATATGCGTGACGCTTCAATCGGATATCTCCATCCATAAATTTCATTCGTATGAAAGTAGATACACGTAGAGATGTCTCGTTGACGATGCCTTTGAGACGCCCTTGCGTAAAAAAATTACTAAAAACATACCAAGAATTGAGCCTTTGCTGCAGCTATAAGCGAGTGATACAGGGACTGCACTTTTACCAAAGACGCTTGTGATGTTGATGATCACACGCATTTCTGATTCTCATCAGGTACATTTGCTGCCATCACGCCGGCCGTTGGTCATTCTACGTGAAATGTCCCCAATGCATTCACGTCTATCACTTTCCTTTATACCTCGAGAGGATGTGCGATTTCTGCTTCAAAGTCATATGGGAAAGGAATTAACGCAATCGCTACAGAATTTGTAACAGCATTCATCCCACTGAATCAATTAATGAATTTTTTGAAACTTTCCCTATACAACAGCAAAACTGAGATCTACCCATTAATTGTTACACAATGTAATTGGTAGTACTACAATTGAATGTGTTTAAACATTTATTATTAAACAAGCAGTAATGTGATAATTAATCACGAATAGAATTTTCTCCCTACACCTGAATAGTTATTCAGTTGGCATTGGGTGTCCAGCGATGAAACCTAATTCTCAGTGATTAAATACAGCGTCACGATAATGCTTGTAAATTGGCCAAATTATGTGACGCTCGACCCATGGTCAACGAAGGGAATGCCGATTAACATACGCATTACCTGGACACCGAGTCGACCTAAAATTTGCATTGGTACGTGTCGAACGAGCACTAGATCTCTTGGGAGTCTGACCAATGTCAGTATTCACTGAAAAAATAACAAAAAACCACAAGAAACTAATAGAATTTGTGAAAAATACGTAATCTCCATTTTAGAAGAGAAGGAAAGTGCTGAGAATATTTCAGGGTAACACTAAATATGAGAAATTCGATGTAAAAAGTCCTCCAACATTGCGTACCAGTGTCAGAGAGGTTGAACACCATGTAAATTGCATACTCGATTGCGGTCTACTGAAAAGTGGTGTCCCTACTGTCCTGTGTCGCTACCTCCAGCGGTTGTGCAGTTAGTTTCTCTCGGTCTCCTGTTCCTCTCTTGTCACCATGCACCAAGGCAACACCCAACTGGATCTAACAAGCACACAACCACAACTGAGTCCAGCTTGCAATGTACAACTGTCTCCAGAGATCCCTGATAGCTCCTACTGAAGTCGTGAACCGCTCCTTCATGTCCCCTCCTCTCTCTTTTATCTCATGTAAATGAATCCATTATCTCAGGATAAGCTCCCTCAAATTATCATCTCATTTCTTTTCAAATGAGTGGACTCATTGATAATTCAATTGCTCAAATGCAACTCCAAAATGTATATCTGCCAATTAGTCTATTCATGATTCTCATTCCTTTGTCTCTCCACTGTCAAAACCACTAGTTTCAAGTGTAATTCTCTTTATTTCAAATTTTATGCAGTCCCTACTTTCCACACTCAACCACTAAACATAGAAACAAATATACTTTACAAATGTACTGCTGCAGACAACACTATTATCAAGATGTCTACAGTGTCCCGTTGATTTTACACAGTGAGGGTAGATACCGTGTTCAGCTCATTATTTTCTGACAAACGTTGATGGTGATAAAGCGAAAGGTTATCATCTCACTTGAAACTGAATTTTCTCATGAAAATAGAAAGAGATTTTCTCAGCAAATGGAATTGTCACCATTTTCTTCCTCTATTCTTCATTCTCTTCGCTAAATTATGTAAACGTTATGATGAAAGAGATGAATTCAACTGTTATAAATTCATCAGGATGTCTTTCAATAGAATTCTCAGATTAATTCATTCATAATTTCTATTGTATGCAGTGAGTTTCACACGTTCCCAGTCTTCTTTTAAATCTCTCTTTCCCTTCAAAAAATAGCACAGAAAGGGGCTTGAAGAACCTGAAGAAGCCCATCTGGGATCCAATCAGGGTCTCTATGCTGGTATACATGTGTATTACGAAAAAAAAGGTGATAGTTGTATGGACTTGTTGGAGGCTCAATCAGACTAAGGGTATCCATCCTTCCCCTAGTTTCCTCAACCCTCTGAACTCCATCCGATAGCAACTTTATATCACATAATCGGGGACTAAGTATACTTAGCCTCAGCCTGGTACTATTTTTTCTCTTCATCTCTCGTTCAAGCATTCTATCTTGTGCTACTCTGCTCTTCTCGTCCCTCGTTTTCAATTTTTGTAACAGCTCTGGAGGAAAATTATCCGGGGAATGCTTAAGTAATTGGATTCCAAAGAAAAGAATCTAGGATCAGATGACCAATTGATGGGAAAAAAGAAACTTCCCGGTTTTGGATCCAATCAGGGCTTCGATTGAGTATGCAAGGAGATAATTATGTGCATCAGGATATATTCCACATGAGATCGGGAATTGATTCATCGTGGTTGCATCCAATTCTGACTGAGTTGAGATATTGTGGGCTGTTTGAGTGATTAAGATCTTCTCTTCATCCGATTATGCCGCAATGACAACTCAGGTCGAGGGCAGTGTAATATCCTGTTCCGTATTGATTTCGCTCTTGAACTTATGTAGGAAAAGCTCATTCTAGTTTCAATGTTCTATTTTAAGAAAATCACTGCAACTCAATATTTATCTATGAGTGAATTTTCCGCATTGAATCACTCATTTATTGACCACTTCAACGAAAATATATCACATTTTCCAACATTTTCCGGCTCACAACAGCCCGACTTTTTCCAGGATTCATTTATATTGATTGCTTTCCTTAACACGTCTACTCATATTTTTAGACGAGGAAAATGAATTAGGGGGATCACACAAGAACGAGGAAAACAAGAGGAGAAAAAGAAACGCGACAGACGTGACAGAAAGAATAATGTCAAGTAATTACAATGTAAAAATTAAAATATCCATATTGTGTCTCGTCTTTCAAAGAGCCAATACGTGTAAAATTGAATAGCGATCATTGTTTATAGTTATTAACTGTCGGATGATGTAATGGCTCCCTGATAATTTACGACCTTCAACACTTACCTACCTTTTGTTCTTGCGTCATAACTTAGATTAAATTGTGAGTGTCTGGTGCTTATAAAAATAGTCACCAGTCCATTTCCATCCAGTCTACGTCGGAATTTCCGAGTTGTCTTTTCGTGAAGTTGTTGAATTATTATTATCTACCCTTTCGTACCTGGGAATCAACGAAGATCATAAAAACTGAGCTCTGTTTATAAATAGTGCAGATCTACAATAAAAATGATTCTCTCCCACATTCTTCTGGTGGTGAGTTTACTCTGCTCGGTTTTACCAAACAGTTATGGAGCGCATATTCATGTTGGGGTGAATCCTAAAGGCAATGACGGTTCTACCAGATCTTCAGATACAGGTGACATTTTTTTTTAAGTTATGGAGCTTTTTAATGACCATCAGAATTAATGCATTGGTTTTCAAGCAGAGGTCCACCTTCACCATTCTCTTGATAAGAATCATGCTGACGATGGAGGTGTTTTGGTTCTGGAGTTCAGAGCATTTGAAAGGGTTGTCAGAGTTAATCTGCAACGTGTCAATAGTGAGCTTGCTGGTAGTAATACACCGGTATTTGTAGCCCGTAGTTCAAGCGATGGTGTGACATTTGAGAAAACTCCAGATCAAGTAAGTTATCCCTATTATTTTTTATTTTTTTCAATTCGATGAATTTTTGGTATTTACTAATACTTTCTTCTAACTCTACATTTGCTTATTGAGCTGATGATTTTTGAAAATATGCTCGTGTTTTTATGACTTCGGACATAGTCGGAGTGATATGATAATGTTTTACGACTCTCCACAGACACTTGGAAAAGCAGTCACCTTGTATCAAGATAGACTCACTGACTCAGCTATCGCCGTTACATCCGACGATGATGGAAGTCCAGTTTTTGTAAGTAGAAATTGGTTATTATGAGAAATCAAGAGAAATATTGAAGATATCTTTTTTCCGACGATTCCATTGGAAAGCTGAGGAAATTTCCGATGAAAATTATGTGCCAGAATATTTTTTTTCAATTTTTTGAGAACTCGATTTTTTTCACCCAGATTTGAAGGGGTTTACCTTCCCAAAATTTGAAAAAATCAGTTTTTCCACTATAAATTGCTCAAAAGATATTTTTTTTCATCTTAAAACTACATAAATTCATGGCAAATGAGCTCACCTTTCACCTCGAATCGGAATTTTTGAGCTACGACCAATAGAACCAGAAATATTGCCAAAAAACGGATTTTTTCGAATTTTGGCAAGGTAAACCCCTTCAAATTTGGGTGAAAAAAATCGATTTTTTTGAAAATTAAAAAAAAAACATTTTGACACTTGATTCCTATGTAAAATCGTCTCAGCTTTTCAATGGAATCATCAGAAAATCGCTATCTTGGATCGTTCAATCAGAATGTCCATTTCACCCCAATTTTCCCTCTCAATGGATTATGAAAACTCATGATTCTTCTATCCCGAATTCAGGTGGGGACAGTCGATGGATTCAGTGTTAATTATAAACCAAAATCAGGAAGGAAGAAGAGGGCAATTAAGCGGCGATCGATTGGTGGATTGACAGCTTCTGAATTGCATGTTGTTTCCGAAATTTCGAGGAAGAGGAGAGACGTAAAGGAAGCTTCTTACGCAGACCTGCAGAAAGAGCTTGAACGTCAAGGTGAAGCATCAAATGCTTCAACTGTTTATCCACAGCTGCTCGTAGTGACTGATTACGGGACAGAGGTCTCGTAAGTGTTGAAGCTTATTGAAATATGACTTTTTTATGAATTAATGTTCAATATACTGAAAATTAATTTTGGCTCACCTCTTATTAACAGAGATGCGACTTCGCTACGTGTTGACTTCGCCCAGAAGCTTGTATACATCCTCGCCTTTTTCAATGGTGTCGACCTAGCGTTCCAACAGCTTTCAAATCCCCAAGTCCGTTTACACATTTCTGGTATCGTGATTAATTCTGTAAGTAAATAAATTCCAAAATAAATTACACAAAGAAAAAAAAAAGAATGATTACTGAAGTTTAATCAATTATTCATAGGATCCTGCTGCAGCACCGTACATCGAGAACAATCGTAATGCAACTGGTGCTATTGATGCTGTTGCTGCACTTGGACAGATGGGAGAATTCTATGCTGATCATTTGACCGATCTTTCACCTGACTCATACAACATTATCGTAACATTGCTCAAGTGAGTCATCATAACATACTCGAGATGAGTAATTACAATAATTTTCTTTATTTTAATTCGCAGTGATTACATCTGCGATCACCATGAGGAAGACTTCTGCAGTCCACTATTGGCAGGTGTATCGAGCCTCGACAAGAGATGCGTTGACAATCATCCTAGTAGTTCAATGGTCGCAATAGTTGAGGATAATTCGGTATTCTCTGGTATACGAACAGCCATTCACGAATTAGGTCATATGTAAGTTGAATATTACATGTAGTCAAGAGTTAATTCAGAAGTTATCCCCAAAATATCCTGATAATAATAATATTCTAATCCTAGTATGGGCGCTGAGCATGATGGTGAGGAAGAGGCAGAGGATTGTCCATTTGCTGATGGTTATTTAATGGCGAAATACAACGATTCGAGCGATGTCAGTCTGACCTGGTCCAAATGCAGCAGGAGATACTTTAGTGAGGAGCTCGGGTAATATAGAATTCGAATATTGGGGAATTTCATTAATACTGAGATTCTAAATTGCAATAATTTTCCAGGTCAGATGGCTTCGATTGTCTGCGGAATCCTCCTAATTGGGAAAAGGATGGGAGTCCTTTGCCTCTGATATTACCAAGTGATCTGTCAAGTCTCAATCGTCAATGTATTGCTCTAGGATACGTGCGAAATTGTCAGGTAGAATCTTTGAGAGTCACTGTAGTACTTGATTAGAATTTCATTAGCTTGGGGAAAATGTTGATAATTAATTTAATCTATGCAGGGTCCTCAGAATTGCCAAGCCCTCACATGCTCCAATACAACGTACGCCTTCAGCTTGGATTGTGAAAAAGCAGGTATTCCAGCGGCACAAGGATCATCCTGTGGTGTGGCTCAAGTAAGTAGAATTTCTCATTTTCCCTTCACTGCATTTAATTCATATCAATCCTGTTTAATTACAGTACTGCATTAATGGAGAATGTGTACCAGAATCAGGAAGCAAAAAATGAGATATTAAAAGTGTTTTAATTCTATCCTCGAAAAATTAATATTCGATAATAACATAGAATAATAATGTTCATGCTCTCGTACTAACTTCGATAAACTTAAATAAAGTATACTCTGCAAATTCACTGAGACAGTAATAATTCAATCCCTAATAAGAATTCAAGAATATCTGTAACGTCATACAGTTCTTCTGGAATTGATGATAAAAGATGAGTTCAACGATAATCCGAAGAAACTGTGGCGTTTAATATTCGTTTTCTGGCCAACTCCAGGACGGACCCTCTCGAGTTTCACGAGATAACAGAGGCTATCTTTAAAACTTGAGCCCATGCCTACCTGACAAATGGTCCTTCATGTAAACAGCCATTATTCGGAGTAAGTATGAGTCCTGAGATAACACAGTCAAGCTTAAAGATACTGAGATTAAAGTAATAATTCTCTCATCCTCCGATTGATTATCCTGGAACACTCTATAATTTCCCTGTTTGAATATCAAACTGTCTCTCTTGCTCTCGGACATGTTGAGGAATTATTGATATTTCTCGTGATATGGGATACTAACGTGCACGCATACCAGAAATTTGCATGCTCGCATTGGCAATAAACACTCGGTTCGAAACGACGTGTGCACAGAGTTTGATTGGGCCAATGTCATTATGACAAAGGCATTGTCATGCAAATCTTGGAAGGGAAACTGGCAATGCTTACGGCCTTGGCTACCATTACACCGTTGGCATCCGCTTATCGCACCGTTTGCCGGACATGAATCGTATATATGCCTACAAACTGGACAGTCCAGTGATGCCGTTCGTTTTCCATGTAATCTGCTGTCTCACGATCAATGACACTTTCCAAAGACAGTAACATCAAAATATTGACTGCACGATCTTGATTATTCCGGTGAGGAAATTGGATATCGAACGCCATAAAATAGAGTTCATTCATGTCCAAATTTTTAGTATTCAGAGTTAATTATCATGAATTATCACAGAATATCTTGTATCTATTTGCTTGATATTCTCACCAAAAAAAAAAAAAGTTGAAAATCGATTAAATGAAAGAACAGATGTGTCTCTGCATGGAATATCTCATGGGACAATTCCGCTGTGTATTCACGAAGAGGGCTGATAGTTTTCTACCATCTAATTGTATTTTCAAATGACAGATTTTTGTGCTCAATGTTGCTGACGCTGGAAGAGCCATTCAGAAGTACCCTAATGTGGTTGGCTTTCGTGTCCCCATTGTAATCGAGAGGTATAGGTACATGTATATGCCCTAGGGGTGGTATACATGATGGGGTTGTTTTTCAGCAAATTGACAGCTGTTAAAAAGTATTACAATGATCATTCAAACGTTATGTGCTTCAAATTAAACGAAATATTGTTTACTAATTTATTGTAACAGAATTAATTGTTATTGATAATTCAAGAACTTTCGCATATTCTCGTTTAAACATGCACGTAAATTGTAATCAATGCAATAAAAAATGAAGGGGTTTTGATGTGGCTCCTCTCTTTCAGTTGACTGATTTTGAAATATGAAAACAAAATTACGCGGTTCAACGAATCGTGCTCCTAACCGAGGCAAAACGGTACAGATGCACAGAGATAAAGAGGGAGAGAGAGAGGGAAAAAGAATGAAGGGGGAGGCCTTGACGAGGATATGTGCGCGTGCTGTGTTACAACACGCCAAGGGATGCGTTTTCGGATGGAGCACAGAGATCGCATATATATATATATATGATCACATAGTGGCGTATCACCAATAACAGGATCATAGGATTATAGCGGCAGATTACCGGATTCGATCAATTATTGTTCGCTTCGTATCTACGTCATGCCGGTATGGGGAATATAGGCGAGTTTAAAGCACGATTGACCATCGTAACTAAACCACTTTGGACGTATAATTTTTCATGTTTGTAAGAGGAAGAAATTCACTTTTATCAGGTAAATAAAAATGTGATGTGAAGGAAATTATTTTCCACACCAGTTTTATTGTCAATTACTTATGGATTTAATTCAAATGGCGAATTGATTTTGTAAGCAAATTATAGGGAAGTCTTTAACGTCTTTAATGTTACATTAATTCGTACTTGACAATTTGAGACAATGGTGTTTAGATTATCACCATTGAAACAGAGTATAGGACATTGGGATCGTACCTGGTTACCTCCTCCAACTGTATCGCCATGGTTAGGCCGCTTATCTCAACACCGTGGCATGCTAATCGACGAGGCTAGTACGCCTACGACTATATCGGCTATACGAGGCACTCTAGTTATCCCGATCGCTCTGAATAATCCCAGGACAAATCGCTTGGCAGCATTAACTTCTGCCTCGTTTCCCCCTAAACCCCTCACCCTTCATCTCCCTCTCTTTTTCCCTCATTCTCTCGTAGATAGTTGATTTATCGGTTTATAGTTTGGGAAAAAAGAAGAATTGATACAGGGGCAAGTGATAACGCAAGAGTTACCAGAAAATATCGAGAAAATCATTCGCACAAATTCGAAACTTTTTCCTTTCCATTTATCCCAGTGATTCATTTCTATTCAATCACCAATTCCATCTCCACTTGGCCCTCAATCCTCCATGAAACGATTGCATTGATTGGTGACGAGTTTTTGTCTGCGACACCTCGTTTCCGGATTTCCTCAGAGCCAGGAGGAAAAAAAAGGAAAGAGTGCGGCAACGTTGATGGAAGGATAGAATTCAAGAAAAGTAGTAACAGCCGTATTTCTGTCGACAGTAATAGGGTTGTTCGTGCCAGAACACGTTGACTCACCCTGTCAGCTCCCTCCAACGTATCAACTTTTGTCTCTCACTAGAGTCTATTCCATTTGCGACGTAACTGCTTCAAGTGTTGGGGAAAAAAGAGGAAATAAACAGCAATTGTCCTCTGTATCACGAATTACAGTTTTTTCCAGTCTAATTATTTTGCGTTTTATCCGACAAAAATAAGGTGCACATTTGAATGAGAATTTAGCGATTAGGAAGATGATTCTTTGAATGAGACACTTGATAAAGACAATAATCCCCAATAAGACATTGAAAAAACGAGAGTAAAATGGGCCTAGGTATCTTTGCCTGCGAAATTCCCATGGCAGTGACTGCCTTTCCTCCTTCCATTCACTTCCAACAGGCGAAATGAAGAGAAAATTGGAAGAGACTCAGTGTGAGTAGACTGGAGATAGGCGAATTGAATGGAAAGAGGTGAAAAAAGGGGGGCAAATAGGAGCAGAGAAGAGGCCAAACGATGTAAAGTCCCACCGATATTCTCTGCTCATCCCCATGAGACCAGAATATCGTAGTTCCAGGATTGTTACCCCGATTTCATCCCCTCGCGAGTGTCTCTCGGTTCCGCTGACTAGGATCGTCCGCGTTAACGTTTCACCTTTTCCTCTCCACTCTTCATTCCTCACACAGCCTCTCTTTCTCTCTCCCTATTTTAATTGTCGACCATTTTATAATTTAATTGGTGGAGGCAAAAATTTTAACGTGAAATTACGAAACAATGGGGGCATTATTGCGAGCCAAATGGATCCGTTGTTTCTACGTGTTAATTGACGTCAGCTTTAATTTTTCAAAATAAATTGTTACTCTATTCTATTGAGACATTGTGAAATTAAATTACAGTGTGGTTATCCTCGTTAAATTGAACATTCGATTTTTCTTCCCTAAAATGAAAGAAAAATTGCCACACGAGTCCTGTGAAATTGCCTCTGAATTATTTCCTCTTTCTCTCTCTTCTTCTTTAATACATGCAAAAGTCTCGTTCTATATTGCTTGCGTTATCAGAAACACAGAGGGGCCGTGACAGAATTGTTAGTACTCGCACCAGAGTTCCTGATGCCTCAGAGTCCTCCGACGTCATCCAAATACAACCATATCTCTCTCACTCTCTTTCTCCCCTAAAAAAAACGAGGAAAGTAGGGTAGAGGGATGAAGCAAGACCGCTCGATTCTGTATTACAACAGAGAAAGAGAGAGAACGGGAAACAGGTGGGAAATATAAGAGATAAAAGGAAGAAGAAAAAAAAAACGAAAACGTACCAGAGGTAGAGAGAAGAGTGGAAGATGGCCCGCTTGCGATTAGATGACTTGTCAACCTACGGGGAAAATTGCATTTTACAAACTTGTTTCGTGAAAAGAATTGGAGGAAATTGTGAGGGCGGGAGAGGAGGATTTTTACCTCGGTAGGCGAGCTTAAAAGAGCTGGGGGGTTTGGAGCGACAAAAAGGTGGGAATACATCCGGAAGGGTGTCGTGAAGACGACAAGGTTGAATCTTCCTGCAGAGAGGGACTGAGATGTTTCTTCCATCTCCAGTTTACCACCCACTTTAAACAGAGGAGAGAGGGCTGTGTGATGAGAGAGAAGGGAAGAACGGAGCCTCGTACGTCCAAGATTTGGCTCTGCCCGATGCTGAAGGAAGAAGGAATAAAAGCTGTATGCAGAGGCTCAAGGACGACGCAAAGTCCCTCTCTTTCTCCTCCTCTCATGTTACTATATTCCACCCGAACATTTGCAATACCTTGTTCAACTCGGCGTCTTCTATTCCACTGCTGCGACTGTGCCTCCCGAGCGTCTCCTCACTTCTCCATTCAGACTCCCATCTATTCCTTCTTACAAAGAGACACACAAATTGCCTCGGAACTTAGTTTCAACGGATATAAAGGACTTTCCGATTACGTTACGCCGAACTCCATGATTGATCCGAGATGACGATTGCGTGGGTGACTCAACATGACCTCCTTCCACTATTCCAATGGTATAGAGACACTATTCCATTGCATGTATACTTTCATCATGTGAATCGTGTTATAGGTGAGACTGTATTAGCTCGCAGTGAATATCAAAGTTCCTGAATGTTTGATCAGTCTGCAAGTGAGGGGCAGAAGACGACGGATGAGCACCAATGAGCAGCATTATTCTCAATGCTGAGGAATTTTGAGATCAGGTGTTGCATGATTTTTAGGTAATAGTTGATAGACAGAACAATAATTCCATGATTAAACAAGGAATAGAGTCGTGCAGATTTGATTGGTAATGCTAGTGTCCACATGTCACTCGGGAAAAGCTACGTGCGTCCATTTAAACGAGGTCAACTGTGACCATCGTGTGTTAGAATAGATGGAAAGGTATCCAAACAGAGATAATCCCCAATTGTGAGCACAGGGGTCAGCAAAATTTGATATAAGAAAAGATTTCGTGCCTTGATTCACCTCGATTCATCGGACCTTACGTCCATAAAAAAAAGCGGAGGGAAAGGAATAACAGTATGTTTATGTTGCAGTTTATACGCAGAATTGAAGGTAAAGCCTGGTAATCCCTTTTCTCTATATCAAGCTGAAACATGGAAAAATGGGAGCATCTAGAAAATTATTGGGGTGCTACTGTGATTTTTTTGGATTTCACGCATCAACGCTTTCTGATTCCATGCTTTTATCAAATGACTCTTTTTTATTGCACGTGTTTAAACAGTTCATCAAATAAACGGAGATATATCCTTTGACCATTGCATTGAAATGCCCGAAAAAGTGGAGGAAAGAGGAGAAACGTGATTATTCAAGTCAGCAAACGTTTTGTATAATTTTATTTGTGATAAGAATCAATGGATGAAATAGAAAAGTTCCACTATTCCCCTGATGTCCTATGATGCGTACACATTCACTAAAGCAAGTTAATACCGCTCTTATTTTCGTAAATAAAAATCCAACGTCCCAATGTTGAATAAACGTTTTTTTTACTCTATCCTACAACAGCAATCGTCTCATTCGAATTTTTTCATTCTTTTTCGCTCATACGGTGACCCGTATTTGAAGCGAGGAAACGAGTAGGAGGCACAAGGGAAAATACGAGGGAAAAATTTTTGCCGAATGAAATATTCCCTTGGGGCGATTGTGAGTTTGGACGTTTTCCGGTTGATCGGACGGTGCACAGTGAGCGCCGATGTGGAAAAACCTCCATCCTCTTGCGCACCGTCAGTGCCCAGGCACACCCTTACTCTCTTTTTTCTCTCTTTATTCCTTATGCATCCATTTTCTGTAGCATCGTTTGGCCATCATCCACCAGCTTCTCGCTTCATATTATCCATTCGTTTTGCGCAATAAAATGCCCCATCGTCGAGAATGAGGGAATTTTTTGAAACAATTGGTGAGTTTTATTGTCAATGAAACAATGGACACTGAAAAAATCAATTCGTTAATTACTTGAGCCTCTTTCTAATTTTTTTTTGTTAATGACATCTCAATAATCATCATAATTGTGAAGAGTTGAATAATGTGAAGCAAATGAAAACCTGAGAAATACAATACTTGATAAAGATTGCACTGTCATCAATTGCAACGACATCAACTCTATTTGCACGTCGAGTCAACAATATCTCAACAACTAGATTGAATTGCCCGAGTATCGTCAGAGTTAATAGCTGGAAGGATCAATATCCTCTTCATGGATTGAAGCATTGCATTCTTTTAAAACTCTCCATTCCCTCGTAATCCATAGAATGAACCGAGTGAATCAATCCATAGAATAGCATAATGACTTCTGTCTACTTCACTATTATCAGTTTGAAATCAATAAATGTGATCCTTGGGTTATTTGAAACAGCGATGAGAACAACAATAATAATGGACTGTACCCTCGTCTTTCCTTTCATTTCTTTCATCAATCCTTTACTTATAATGCTATCACAGACCATTGTTGTCACTCAATTCGCAGAGTTGAAGAAATTCAACAGATATTCCCATGGGATTTGTCTGAAGAAGGAGAAGAAGAATGGGGAAATAAAAAAAATACACAAATGGAAAGAGTCAAAATGGAGGATCCTCTTCTCCTATAACTCACGTATCAATAGACATCATTATTCGTCGAGAAAAAATCTCATTATCATTGTTCGTTTATTATCAAGAAATTAATTATCCGAGGCAGTAGCATAATTAGATTATTTAACTAAGAAGCTCGGAATTCATGAGAAAATTAAAATTCCAATGAATAAAAAAAAAAAATGCCTCTATTCTGCGATGATACCGAGTGAAATTTAGTCTCTGAAGCTTTTCACATCAATGAAGCGTGGAAATGGGAGTTTCCAGAGGCAAAAGAAGGAGAAGAAGCTACACGTGGTCCTTCAACCCGTGTAAATCCATGAAAAATGAAGGGAGAAAGGATGTAGCTGCTTGCAAGTACTGACGGGGCAATCAGACGCCCGCATATGCTTGGATTACTCTCGTCGATTGACCTTTTTCCTTTATTTTTTTTCTCTCAGTAGGAAAAGTGTGTCCGGGTTACTTTATTCTTTGTCTCCACATACTGCTTTTCCTTTTAGCCTTTATTTACTTGATCAATTCCTCCTGATCCTCCGCTGTCAGCGAAGATTCTCCCCCTTTGTCATGCGTTTTTTTTTTGTTATTATTTAGGAGATAGAATGAAGGAGAAAATAATTGCAGAGTTAAAATATATATATCGTAATCTGTGAAATGAAAGACTCCATCGTGGCATTCATTTATTGGATGGAGCCAATGATGCTCATGGATTGGGACTGCATCAGAGGCATTATTGGGATGATTACCACGTGCAGGGGACGGAGCTTTGGATCTTGAAGACAATCAACGTGTCGTTGGAACAAGACGATTGTCGTCCCTTTTCTTGCGAGGGGAGAGCAATGGCGGAGGGTTCAGGCGCTTTTCTACGGATTATCCTTTGACCATTTCGAGGATGAGACAATACCTATGACGGGGGAAGGAGAGGCCAGGAGCTACCAACAAAAACACATACACACACTTCAGGAGCTGAACTCGTAGGAGCTTCCTGTTATTTCTCGTTATCGGTTATCACGCCCAAGGCCCGACGAATCCAGGCGACCGGCGCTTCCTTTGTGGCCCCTTGACGAGAGAAGAATCGTACGAAGCTGATACAATACAATACACTGGCTCTCTCTTCATCTATTTCCTTTTTCCGGTAGCTTATCAAAGTCAAAGCCGAATGCATTGAAACAAGACAGTGTAAAATTGTGAGGAATCCCTGTCGATTTAGATTCGAATCATCATTTTATCTTTTAAATTAAGAGAACATCAAAAATTCCTCTAATGTCCATTCTCCTCAACCTCAATAATCGTGGGTTATTGATTCTCCCAAAATTTTCGAGTCTAGAGCAGTAAAATTATGTAAATGTGAACATGAAAATTTCTACCCAACTGCCAACGAATGTGAATCATTTTCAAAGGAAACCCATTTAATTCTCTAGCAAGGCATTTTCTGGCTCTGCTTTCGAGATACTCTAATGGTCCTATGAAACTAGAACCTGAGCAATTGCACACATTGCCACTGACACCAGCGATTATGCTTTTCAATGAATAATGTTTTAGGTGAAAGAGAGCATAGTTGGTCATACATTTACCCACTGTATTTGCATTTTACTGATGTCCTCAGACCTTCTCCACGTGATGTCGTAACCTCTCTCTGGAGATACTAATACCCTTAAACAAAGTATTAATTCAACAGTTGTATTGCATCACTGACATGGAGGGTATTGCCATTGTATTGTGCACATTGCAATGCCTTGGTTTACAATTGTACCACCTGTAACCAGGTTTCTATTCAAGCTTTATGTACATTTGGGAATACTGCATGAATCCATTCTACCAAGTTTGTTAGCAAACTATCAAATAACGTATTGTCAGGAGATTAGACTTCAATACGAAGAAGCGCAATGATGTCCTCCATTGACCCAATTATCACTGATTTTAACGTCAATCCAATCATCACTGGTACCTTGTGCTTTACGACGAAATTCCAGATGATGTATGGCACAATCCACTGAGAAATCATCTCGTTCACACGATTCATGGCTTACAGAGACCAAATCATCCAGAATGATTAGAATGATCTGTCTGTGATATTCTGCATGATGAGAGCCACGAGATTCCTGATCACTCACGTATCCCTTCTGTACCATCTAGTTGATGAAAATCATTGGCTTCAGCGATGATTCTAGGATGCAATAGGTTATCCATCCAACGTACAACTACAAAGCAGCCACCAATGAAATTTAGTCAGACGTGTGGTCGTGCATGTGGTACGAATGGCCAGTGCCGTTGATTCAATCATTCAATGACATCAAAGAGATTTACGTAATTTTCGTGAAAGCTAATTATTGATTATTCAGGGCTTCCAGATTGAATTCGTTGATTTTATTTAATTAGTAATAAATACTCTTCAGGAATTTGATGGTACAATGGCAGGATATTCCTCCTTTCTTTCCACTGTTTGAGCACACAGGAGAATAAATTAATGAATTAATAGTGCTCTTGCATTGAATCACTGTATTATCACTGGAATTTACAATAATTACCAAGATAAAGTGGTATGGATAATCGAAGGAAATTGGTACTGACATTCCGAATTATTTAAAACAATAAGCAGATGAAATTTTATGGTGCAGAGCAAGTGCCAAGGGAAGTGTGGCATTTGGCTTGCAGATAACGGCTCAGCCAGACCAATATAACTCGGAAATAGGCATAGAATTTTAGTGGATCCATGTTCGATAGGATGGAGATCGGATTTTTGGGAAGAATTAAGAGGAGAACCTTCACCATTCTCCTCGAAAGTGGTATTCTTTTTTTTTACACTCTTGGCTCCTCTTCTGCTTTTCTTTTTTTGGCAGTGCGCCATACGGCAGCCGCCGTTTCCGATATGCAATTTCAGTTATTTCCAGATCGTTTGGTGCGCCCACGCGTTAACGCGAAAAGGCTAATGTAATGGAAATAGTGTAAGCCCAGTGTGTCTCTCCTATGCATATTATTGTAGCCACTTTCTAGGCTCAATTCTCTCTTCTTCCTCGCAATAGTAATAATTGTTATTGCTCGATATAGTGCAATTTTGATAGCATGGAGTCGAGGAGAATCATAAGCTTCCGTTTACTTTTTATCATTGAATATATTTACGTGTTTACTCTTGTTTCAGGTACTTTGAATTTATGTGGTGGTTTTTCAGGCAAATTAATGGTTTTTGTCTCATGAAGTTATCAGGCTATTAATTGTGAAGAAATAATGAATTACAACGGAATAAAAAGGCATATGAAAAAGAATGGGGTTTTAATCTTCACCAAGAAAATAGTTGAAGTACAAGTTGAAGGCTGGTAGTTGTGAGTGGACCAGTGGAGAAAATGGGGGGCCCGTAGGTGCCTCCATGTAAACGAGAAGATTTTACGTTTTAACAAGCTGTAACTAAATGCAGAGGCGTGTGTATACAAGAGAGAGAAGGAGAGAGGGAGAGTCCGCCCATTGGTTTAACGAGCTCGTAAAAGTTAAAACAGTAAGTGCCCCCTTAAAAGCGTTTTCAGCATAGTTCTTAATGGCACGTACCATCGTATCTTTGTTTTTAGCCCCGAGAGATGTATACAATTCACTATCTTCTGACTTGTTAAACCTGAAACTTGCAAACAAGTAATTTTCGAGAAAAGAGGAGTGTACGAGAGAATCTTATTAAATTTTTCTCTTCACTTGAAATTGTAGAAAAAAATCATTGATATTAATGTGAGATTTGTTCATTTAGAGCTTGAGACACTTTAAGGAAGAGGGAAATTTTCTGGTTGAGAATGGAGAGTGGATGAGCAGTATTTGGCACTGGGCCACGAGGATTTATTCATTCTTCCTTACTGAATACTTGATACTCTTGGCCTTTTTTCATCACAACGAATACTGAAGACAAAAACATTTTATTACGTAATTAAGCTCAATAATGCGGTTATTTTAAATATGATAAGTATCCTGGGTTTGTTTATGACAGAGATAATAGATTTGTTGGATTGTGACAGTAATTTGCGGTTAATGAGTGGAAAAAACGCTTTAAATTCCGAATAATTTGGGATTGGAGTTGAATTTTTCAAAAAATAAAAAATTTTATCGTAATTTGCATTTTGCCAATTCTCTCTTCTATTTTTTCAACATAGCCAAAGTTCATAAATAAAGTTAAAACAAAAATGAATGAAAAATAATGACAAATTGACTATGAAATCGTGCATCATTATCGGGCCCTCCAGTGGATACGTCAAAAGAGAAACGAATTGGCCCCGTAGTAACGTCGTAACTGGATAGTGGGAAAGGGCGTTTATAGTCGTTGTAGCAGAGCTCCAATAATATAAATTCTCTTTCGTTATCAGTACGAAAATTTATTGGAGAATATTATCGAGCTGCGATTATCACGATAACATCATGACCGCAGCACACATGACCCCGGTGAAACCTCTGGCACGGAGACACCGGTGTGCCATGGAGCAAGAGAGAGAATGAGGTGAGAGAGATGGGGAGAGCGTGGAAAATACACCGTGTGACTCTCACGCCCCCCCCTTTTCACCACCAAAAATCCCAAAACGCACCCAAAACCTCTCTCGCACGTTGTAACTGCATAATGCGATTATTTATTGCAAAAAGGTTATTTATTGCTCGCCGGGTTAATGCATACGTAATTCTCTTATATTTTTATTTAAATTCTCCTTTTTTTTCATCTTTAATAATACAGTTACAGGTACTGCCAATTGCAACTGTTAATTTCATGAATTTTACGATTTTTTTTAACACTCTGATGTTTAAATTTATTCAATTGCATTTCGACATGCAAAATTTCATCGATTAAATTGCAGAAATTATTCAATTTAATTGTAGAAAATAAATTGAATTCAATAAACCATTTTTCAATTGTGAAAATAAGAGAAAAAATTAAAGCCGAATCACTCGCCTCGATGGAAAAGTTGAAAAAACCGTAATATACATTGAGCACTTGAAGCGAATAATCAGCAACAGGTCTGATTCTGAAGATAACCCACGAGAAAATTGTTCCAGCAAACGATCGTCATAGCCGAGAGAATCGTCCGAGATTTTTCCTTTATTTTCCCCTCTAATTTCCCCTTCGAATCGAGTTTTTAAAATTGCGCCACGAGAAAATTAGATTCGCTGCAGTAGGCGCACGTCGACCAGAATTGTCTGGGCTATAGCGAACCTCCTTTGAGAAAATGGCGTGAGGGGTAGAAATACATGAAAAAAAAAGGGAGAGAAAATTAGGAGAAGATACAGTGAAGATGGGAGAAGGCGAATCGAAGAAATAATCTGGCGAATGGTGAGAAAAAAAACGAATTGAAAGGAAGGTGGTTGAGAGCGAAGAAATTGGGCCATTCGCTGTTCAACCCTGTAATTGGAAGCCGAGTTGGATTCTTGAATCTTCATATAGACATCTAGAAGGGGAAGAAGGAGATACGTATACACATCAACAGCTTCGGCGGATAGAAGCCCGGGCTCGTTCTTCCGTTTATCGGATAATTACTGGAATGGATTCCTGTTGGATTGTGGAGGAGCCATGGAGGGAGTGAATGAAAGAAAAAAAAAGGGAAGAAAAGGAAAAGCATTGAGGGGCTGTGGAGTTAGGAAAATTACTGAGTAGTGGAGAGTGTAGGAAGAAGTCGTTACAAAAAAAAGTCAAGTCGCATGAGCCCCGGGGCTCGGCCATAAGAAGGGGCAGGGGTGTATGGAGGCGTTGGATTAGCGTGATCTCGAGTGATAACGCTTTTCTTCTTTTTTTCCTTCTTCCTTTCATTTACTTTTTCCCTTTACTCTCTCTTCACTGCTCTTTTACACTAGACCTTGAGCCCCTCTTGCTACTTCACTCGTGTCTGCCACCAGCGCAGTCTATTCTACTTGAGTTTTCCAACGGAAAACGTACGGTGAGAATCATAGCACGTTTATCGTGACGCAATTACGAGAAACGTCTAACGAGGAGCAATGAAGAAATGTGACTTTCTGAAAATACAGGATTTTTTTTAACAGAAAAAGTTGTCTATAAAATTCCATTTTCTTCAATGAATTAATAATCACTTTTACTCAGCCTTGAACCGATGAATTCTTCACATTCAAAGAGTAAGATTCATTTAGAAATGAATTAGAATTCCACGGATGAATGAAGACAAGGGAGTGATAATTCCTTAACCCAAAATTTCCTATCTTAGAATCAATGGGGTCGTAAGTTCGATCACCATTGTTCTCCGTTTCAGTTCCGATCGAAGGGAAGATTAATTTCAATGTCGAATTCCCATCGTCTCAGAGCCCATTCTCATCCAAGCTATCCTCGGCTCCAGTACTCTGTCTCTCCTTTGCGCCCACGGGATTGCATTGTATCGCGACAGATATAGATAGTTGAGGTATCTGCCCTACCCTCTACAACTCACCGTGAACCCCTTCAGCAAACTCATTTACTCGTTGGCTCGTGTACCTCCTAACAATGCGACACTATAGGCAAAACATTGTCCACGAGGTGGATCGTTAATGCGGCCATTGTCACGGGTTAATGTGACTCGTGATCATCGTCTTTAGTGTACCTCCTACGCATCTCCAATGCTATCAAATAATTTTGGATAATTGAGTTGATAAGTGCAGAGTTTCATTGATAATTAATTCATTGAAAAATCTCCAATATTCCTCCTCTTCACAATTTTCATAATACACAGCATGAAAACGAGTTTTAGTTTGAACTCGAAGTGACGTAGTGGGATTCTAATGAGAACATACGTTGTAAAATGGAGAGAAAAGAAAATTCTAGTTATTTCCATTTTCTCCTTTTACTTTTTCACTCTCTACGTCTCTCCATTCCGTCCGCTTGCAGACCAAATGATGAGACATAATGGTCGGACAGAGAGTGGGCACACGGGAGGGAAAAAAATAATTGGCAGACGTAACCCATGGTCCACAGTAATCGGTACGGCAGGTTCGTGAGTCTCGTTAAGCAAAAATAATGGAGATTATAAAAATGGGAGAGAGAACAAAAAAAAGCAGAAGCAAGAGGAGGGAGAGAAAAGCTCTGCGAGCTTCTTGGAGATCCTCAGTCGTTCGTACTTTTTGAGTGAAGAAGAAAATTAAGAAAAGAGGGGAAGTAGTGAGAGAAGAGGTTAAAAAATGTAGAATGGAAGCATTAAGTTTCTGTGAGTACCAAAAGTGACATCGTTAAATAAATCCAGATAGAAACAAACAAACTTGTGGCTCCTGACCAGTCGAGTTTCACCGAGGAGCTGCTCATTTTTCCAACGTAAAATCTTCACTCGCACCCTTTGTGCCGAAAAGCCCTCGACGATAGTGTGGCTCACTTGAACGTCCAACATCGTTGAGTCTTCACCGCACGTGCTCCACTACTTCTCAAGTCATTAATTACAGCCTCTACCTAGATTCAAGAAATGCGGAGTAACGAGGCCAGGCCCACCGTATTTTCGCACACTGTCTCCACCCTTCTTCACGTTTCTTTCATATTTTCATATATTTTTTTCTCCTTCTTCTACTTATCTCTTCAAGAATTTTCATGATTTTTTTCTTTTTCACACTGCGCCAACTTCTTTGTCATTATTTAACGAGACTACGGAAAAATGGCCCGAGTCACTATCCTTCGTCTGCAGAAGGTTATCACATTATTTTTAGCAACATTTCTGATCATTATTTTTAATTCAACGAGCGCACGGTGTCAGCAGAGTGTCGAGATACAATGGGCAGATCACGAGTATCAGGAAGAGATAAAGAGGCGGACGAATGAGGCGAGAGAAAGGCAAGATGGAAAATATTTCTTGTACCGTAATGGCTTGGACGCGACCAACGGTCAATTTAGAACTTCAAAGGAGGAGCCATAGGATGAAGGATATAAAGGGCAGTCAGACCAGAAGACTTTCAACTTTTCACACCAGAGATATCCTCTTCTTTATTCTCTCTTGTGCTTCTTTTTTTCCTGCTCTCGTTTATTCCTTCTTCTCTCCTTTTTACTCTGCTCCATTATTTTCCAATAAATTTTCACAGACACTCTCTGAAAATCCTCTCAACAATACACATCATCCAACAACATCCAGTGACTGTAAAAAAAAGGAGAAAAGGTCCGTTCGCCTTTTTTCGTCTCTTTCCTTCATTCCTTTTTTTTTTTTAAGAAGAAGAGAGAAGTTTTAAAGTGGTTTTTAAGTGTCATCAGAGGATAGTCCGGGTTGGAGTAGCTGGGATACTACCGAACTACTGAAAGCGCTCGCTCGTTTCATCGATAAACTATAACGAGACAAATGGGATGTGAGTAGTGCAAGTGATCCGACAATTTCACCTTTTTTCCTCTCATCCCAAGGA
Organism: Aleiodes testaceus; assembly: GCA_963565655.1. Classification (NCBI taxonomy): domain Eukaryota; kingdom Metazoa; phylum Arthropoda; class Insecta; order Hymenoptera; family Braconidae; genus Aleiodes; species Aleiodes testaceus. The sequence continues at coordinate 5,030,579 of OY751412.1, forward strand.
TAAAGATATCGGCCCTCCATCTCCCTGCTCTTGGAGAATGAAAAGTTGTAACTGCATGTGTGACTAGAACACTTGGACATTTAAAACTTTGTACAATTCTTCTTTCAAACATTTAAAATTTAAAGAGATCTGAAAACTCTCGCATCACTGAGAAAAGTGAGCGACATATTTACAAGTGCTTTTTTTATTCCTCGCATTAAAAAACGAGAGGAAAAAAGAGGGGGATGGTTAAGAAGAGACTCAACGAATGCGGCGAGAGAGTCCACAGGAGCTCTCAAAGATGGCGCCACTGGTTTCGCCGAAGAAGTAAACCGCCTCATTCCACGATTTTCGAAAAAAGAAATAATTTCATTCGCCTCTGCACTGGAAACCGAAGACCCAAAGGTCCTAGTATTTCGCAGACGTGGCAAATTGACGCAGAGGAATCGCGGACAAGGGATGACGGAGACAGAAAGAGAGAGAGAGAGGGGTTTGAATGTTCCTGAGCCGACAGTAGTCATTAACTCGGTCCACGGTTGGGTACGCGCCGACGAAATTTTACAATGGTCGAACCGTTCCGTTTTCAGCCTTTAATCGTGACTCGTTCGTGCGAAACTGCGTGGTAGATTGCGGTATGTCCCTGTCTGCTTTCTGCTCTCTTTTTTCACGTATTTCTCGTTCTTTCCTATTTTTATTCCTTTTTCGACGATGGCGTCACGGTAGAATAGCACTGCCGGTGTTGCAATACTATTAACCTACACCATCCTCGGCTTTTAGTGCATTTAGATGGACTCAAAAGCTCCATGAAAATGATGTATTGACCCAGATGCTGACCGCTCCGCTGAGCACATTAGGACTAACAAAGTTTCGGATTTTGTTTACTAAAAAAAGGCTCAATAACTCTTGTATTATTCTGCAATTCACGGCTTTTCCACTGCAACGTGCTACATATCGTTAGCCCCATCCCTCCCCCTGCTTCTTTTCACTCCCACTCTCTGGCCCTACTGTGTTACCCAAGCATGGGGTCTCCAGCAACTGTGACACGTAGGCAGCCAACGTAATTTCAACGTTAAATCGTTTATCCCTGTCAACTTGACATGGAAACGTGTCTCCTTTTTTATCTCTAACGTTATTTATTCTTCCTCATCCCTTTCATTTTGCACTCTCACGTGTGTAACCCGTGAGAGACACGGAATTACATACTGGAGACAAGAATTATGTAACAACACTTTTTGATACTCATATTTGAGGAGTATTCTTTGACTCTATTCCGGGTTTTTTCATTTGATTTTTTTCAATTAATTTTAAATGGAACATTCAGGACAGATTGTTCCCGGGATTCTTGATTAAGAACGCTTGGAAAAATGTAGGATAATAGAACATTGTGATGATGGGTGATTATGGAAAAAGTCAATTAATAAGGGAATTTTAATGGGACAATGAATTTAAAATTATTAAATGTCGAGAGAGAATGAATTTTAAAAAAATATTCATCGATAATCACATGCAGCTTCGGGCGTGTTATTTCTTCTATTCAAACGAGTTAATAGCAACATCATGTGGATGATTGACCGCAGTTGCTACAATAATGGGGTGAAAATCATAAAAATAGGCGTCATGAAAGCCAAACTGGTGCTGCTCTTTTTTTTTAAAACCATTTCTATTCTTTTCTTCTCTCCTTCTGTTTGTTGGGAGTCAGTCTGTTCTAACTCCATTGTGAACTGATGACAGACATGAAATAAAAATGAGAATTGAAAAAAACATTGGAGACGTATTTTTTTCGGCAATTTTTAGTAAGCGTGCCGGTGAAACTAAAATAACACTGTTGAAAGAGGCGTGTATGGAACGAGGGCAAATATTTTGCTTAGGCGAGAAAAATTTTGTTTCGTGTTATGGAAGAATATGAGTAGATGTAGAAGTGAAGAGGAGAGTGGAAAGAATTTTTTGAAAATAGTAGTGGGATGAGGCTAGATGTGAGGTGTCCTTCACGAAGGGTTGCGTGTCACGAACGGGGTCGGATGATGGCTTTTGCTTCTTGAATTGATGCTCTCTACACCACGTGAGAGTGGCTTTTTTTGATAGAAAAAACAGAAGGTTGAAATTCACCACGAAATCGATTTGTCATTTATTTTTTTTTTAGGATTTTGAGGAGTGAAAATATTGGAATTGAAGAATTTAATGGAGAAAAATACTCGTAATAAATTCTCCGAAGCTCCGATAATTATCGTATTAAAAAGAATCGCCGCAATGAACTAAATTCATTGAGTAACAGAGGGAATTCACATTAAAAAAAACGAAATGAACTTGAGTTTTGGGGACAAGGACCACCCAGGCTCATGGCCTCACATCGAAACTCCTGATTCTTCACGTGCAAATTCAACTATCTTCCTCTCTCGTCCCTTTCTCTATCCCATACCCACCGCCAAAAAACACCCACCCAACTGTACATAATACGGCAAGACTCGTATGCCTGGCTCCGCTAATATATGGCTCCTTGTAATTGCCCTGCGATAAATTAATACGATTTCGCACGCATGTGCTGCACGATATATAGGCCCATTGTTTCAGCCTTGGTACTCGAGTGTGTTTCAGTGGGAGAGAGGAAGAAGTTTAACGAAATGAGAGAGTGTAGCCAGCCTCCCCTTCTCCCATATCCTTCTACCTCTTATTCTTTAGAATCAACATTCCTGCTGGGCTCGTGTGGGTGGATTGGTTTCATTGGAGAGGAGAAGGAAAAATACACCTGCCGAAAGGTATATAGCCTTTTTCGAGGCACTCTGGAACGCTGAGAATGACGATGGGAGCTGCCCTCTGGGCTCCACTTCACCAAAAGGTGAGAGAGTGATTTAATGGCGCAAAAGTTTATTGCACCACTGTGCAACGAGAGGACAGACACTTTTACTAGCTCGTGTCATTGAACTTATCTCTCTCTGGAGAAAATAAAATAAAATAGAGAATTATGTGAAAGAAATGGATGAAGAAAAAAAAAATACTGGTAAATTGATTGTGTTTAAGGAGAGAAAATCATTGCGCATGGGCAAATTCAGGGCTGCAGGGCAAAACTTTCAGCAACTTTTGAGAGTTCAACTTTTGAAAATTGTGATAATTTGTCTCTCTTCAGAAATTTTAATGAGTTTATGTAAATATTAATGATCAGCAATTTGTATGGCTTCAAAATTCTCATCAATAATACAATTTACTTTATTTTTTTCTGTCTCTCTCTCTCTCTATCTGTGCTTTCGCATTATAAATTTATATTCTGGATGAGGTGAAAAAAATGAATTATGATTAATTTTCATCATTAAATTCCTATTAATTTAGTACCGTAAAATTTACGTAATACACGTCCGCATATAATCATTTTTATGAGGTCAAAAATGCATTTACCCATCAACAGAAAATCGCTGATAGTGTTAGTGTACGAGGAGGAGTGAAAAATAAATTACTGAATTATCGTGCGCGAGACCCCGCGCGTTTTTGGCAAATGGACGAGCAAGAGGAAACGAGGAGGGAGAAATTGTGAATGTATATGTATCTATTGGAGTTTGCATACAGCTTTACCGAGAGAGAGAGAGAGAGAGAAAGATAGAGGCATATGGTTTGGTTTTTCCATGAGTGAAAGAGGGGGAAAGAGAATACATGTTGGCTCTACGAGTCTACTAATTTAATGGTGGGGTTACAACAAAAATTATCGGCTGGATAATTTCACGGGAGCCCCCGTCCACTACCAGCATTAGTTATCGTCCATGTTTTCCACCAATGAGCCCATGCCTCTGCCTCACTCACGCCTTTATTTCTCATTCCACTTGGAAAATTGAGAGAATAAATTAAGAGTAACAGTTTTGTTATAGCTAATGTTTTCCTGCATTTGTTTGACGTATTTTAATGCAACGAAACCTTATGGATTTTATCAAGTGTCAGTTTTAATGACATGATAATGTAATAATTAATTTCATCATAATTTTGATGTGAAATTCCAATGACATTTGTTGAATGAATTATTAATATTGATTGTGCTAATTACTGGGACGATGAGAAACATGATTATGATGAGGATACTAATGTTTTTACAAGGCTCTACTGATTAGAAGAATAAAAATTAATGAATGAAAAAACATGGTGATTAACGTATTGTGGTGAATACATGATAACACAGAATTGGCCATGAATTTCGAGACAATGCGGAAATTAGGCAGACAGTTGATGGACAACAGGAAGCACCAAATTCAGTATTCAGTGCCAAATATCCCTGGAGACAGTATCTACCATCAGTTTTAAATAGGTTAGGATCTAGAGGCTTGGGAGAGAATTGTATTGGTAGTAGGTTGTAGGATAGAGGATGGGCATTACACTCTCTCTCTGTGGCACGATAAAAGTAACGGATACGGTAATTTAGTTTGTTAATGAACTTACAGTTGGCAAGGTACGTGGAGATCTTGTCCATGGTAAGGGCCCGTAGCCAAAACCTCGAAGATATATAGCTCTTGAAAATTGGAATACCACGCAGGCTCTTGGGCATCAGTCGGGAATTCCAAGAAATCCAAAGAGAAGTGCAGAATGAAGTGGAAAAAAAGAATTAGCATGAGAGGTAAAATTCAATGGATGCATTGATGCTGAATAATAAAAAAAAAAAATAGCACGACATAATTGATGATTATCAATTGTGAATGTGAATATTCACATGGAAATAGAGTGATATAATAATTGATTTTCATCAGCCATGAAAAGCCATCGAAAATTAATCTCCAATGGATACGATTTCTATGCGTTTAATTATCCGTATAATCGTAGCGCTGATACGCAATCAGGTGGTTTATGATTATACCACTTTCGAGAACTGGAAAATCAGAGATCGTTTCACCTGTATTCTCCCACTCCACTCGATTTAGCCCCGTTCCAACTAGGAGAATATTTCATTAAATTTGCACCTCTCCTGGCGAATCGTTCGCCTCCACCCGTTCCATTCTGAATGAATCACGGGCCAGTGGGTTGTAGAATACAGGCACCTCTCCGTGGTGTTGTTTTTCTGTGCATTACCGCATGCATGTACCCCGTATCCACATGGTACACAGGCGTTTTGTGTCTGTGTATATTCTATTATATCCAGTGGATTTTACTTGTTAAGCTATAGAGTGTGTTTATGCCCTTTTAAAATTTTATCAATAGCCCAGAAAGAGAGATTAATGCCTGGCAATGAGCTCCAGTCAGATACTGCCTCATGCTGCAAGAATTAGAATTTCGTCTACCCATGGATTGATAGGCATTAGAGAGCATTTGATAGTAGAAACTTAACGTTTAATTGATGATAGTTTATTTTTCATGAATGACCGGAGCTTCGGCAATGTACGGACAGTTTGCGAGAAACATCGGCCCTCTGGTGGTTGATGGAATTACGAATAAACCCACTAGCGCCACATTCATATGGCAAATATTAACCTCTACCGAGTTCATTGCAGCCAGTTTGGATTTCATTCGTTGAGAGTAGCAGTATCTAGTCTGCCAACGATTCGACACGGCTGTTCAATAAACAGTGCTAATGCCGATGGCATTAAACCAATAAATGGAAAATGTAAATACAGATTTCTAGGGGGGGCAGAGGTCCGGAACTGGAGGGACAGGAGAGGAAGGGCCGCGGAAAGTTTATGTGTGTAGATCTAACCGAGTGGTCGAGTGAGATACAGGAGGGACATACCGGAGTGACCAATTCTCGCTTCAACCCACTATTGGCGCAGTGGACTGGCCAAGGGGGCGCTAGCAAATGGTTTAGGAAAACAGAGGGCGCTTCGAAAGCAATGAGCCTCTCTCTCTCTCTCTCTTGTGGCTTCTATTTGCACGGCATCATTCCCCATTCTCTGCAAAACTCGTGACCGTTGGAAAACCAAACTAAACCGGCTTATTATAAATTTATCCAATCTATATGCATTAAAAGGTGTGTGTTACGATACGCACCAGAGGAGCTCACTCGACTACCACCAGCATCACTACCACAGGTGGACCATTCTCGATATCGCTTTTTGATAATGTTATCGGATATTCAAATTAACCATGTTCATCAGATTTATTGGACTCTATCTGTCTCTACATCCTATCCCACTTTATTTCAATTTCAACCCCCCCAACAAAAAAAAGAATTTAAAAAACACTAAACGGATTAAGTCTTGAAAAATAGAAAAATATAATAAATCGGTTAGATTCTCACGGTATGTTTTCATGATTCAAATTCCTTAAATTTTCATTGTCTCTCTTATCAGTTTGGGAATCGCATGTTTTTTTTTTCCTCATCTTATTTACCGTTTTCTCTACTGCCATATCCCCTTGACCTGTCATCGATGGCTCTTGATATTTTCCTGGTAAAGAATATTATAGAATCGAGACTGTCGTGACGATCGTGAAATCGGCCGAGTCACGCCGAAGCTAACACGATTTCCGATGGTGGCTGAATCGCGCTGTGTTGCTGTCGTTATAATATAGCCCTCTTCCTCATTTCTCTCGCTCTCTTTCGTTCGTTACACAGGCGGTGGGGAAATCGTGCGAGATCTCGAACGATAACACTTAACCACTCGACATTATCATGATAGTGTCGATTATGATAATGGCTCGTCATATTCAGCTACGCTTAATCGTTCCCGAATGCTTCACTATCGTTGTAATTAATGACAGAGACTTTTATTATTTTTCCGCATTATCTGAGGACTGGAAAAAAATGCCGAGTATCGGTTGACGATTGAGTAATTACATTATCTCTTAATTCACGTACAGTTAAATCTTGAAGAGCAAATGAACATGGAAATCTGACTCTTGATTCTCCTCAGTTGAATGAATCATCGGGGATTATCGCATTCAAAATTCGTTTACGCCGAGCTTTTTATGTCGGAAGAAATGCGCGCACACGACCGGGAGTAATTTTATAAAGGAATTCAATTGCTCTTCTACATCCGGGAATGAAATATGAGTCTGCGTCGCGTGAAATAAGAGCCGATTGGATTGAAAGAGTATCTTACTGCCACTCGATATCTACTTATACGACCTGTGCAGATACTCTACCTCCATGCCCCCATCCAACTACCTCTCTCCAACTATTTTTTTTCCCTCTTTGGTTCCTTCGTATTTCTTTTTTCTTCCTCTTGCCGCTCTTTCTCTGGCTTCGTCTCAACTCACTGGGCTTTCTTGGACGCTTCCTATCGTAAAAACTCAATTTAAAAAATGCATTCCACGGATTTTTACAGAGACACACGCTCAATCAGATTCATAATGCGTAGTATTCAAAAGTAATTTTTACGAAGATTTTCTTCACTATTTGAAAAGTTTTATGGAATTGATGAATGTGAATGTATGAGTTCTCGTGTTTTCATGGGATAAATGTTAATCATGTGCAGTTACTTGGAAGTCATAAAGTTTTGACGTGCGTGATGAAACTGAATTCCATTGTGCTCATTAATATTTTTAATCTGATGGTACTGATGATTGAAGGGAGAGAATGAGTTTCACCTTTTATGGCCATCTATTCATCTACGGTATTATATCCTCGACAGTATCGTTATAATCAATAATTAAAAATTAATAAAATAGATAGGCATCTGTGATACATCAATATTTATAACACAAGTGATTTCAAAGGATTTTTTCAATGACGCAGCAAGTAATTCATTTTTGGTAAGTACATCCATTATTTTTTAACCAATAGCAATTCATTAAATTTTTCACGATTAAATTGATGAAAAAGAATCCAGGAAAAAATTTGATTATATCAATACTCTAATTAACCAAATCAACTTAACAGAAAAACCGAGAGATTTTTCCATATATACATTTACGTTCATACTCTGTACATATTCCATTCTCGTGAGTGGGAAAATTTCGCATAACTCAGTGGGCAAACAGTGAGTAGCCTGGCCAGCCGCAATCTGGCCAACTACAACTTTCAATCACGTTTAATTGATGCTGAGTGCGTATACATAAACTTTCTCTCGCTGAGGATTCCAGTTGAAGAGGGTTGCACTCATTCTCCCTCGTGTAGTTTCACTGTAGTTGGGAAAAAAAAGAGGGGAAGAAAAATATTCCAACGAAAAAATTGGGAAAAAAATGGAGAACACAGAGGGAGATAGGAAGTGGCAATGAAAAAAATTGAATTTAGAAATTAAAAGTGTTAAAAAAAAAGTGTACATCTCTCACTGCTAGTTGGGGAGTCATCAGTGGCCCTGGTGGTGGCCATAGAGATACCGAGTGGCTGTAGAATAGAAAGGAAAACGAGGTAGTAACGAATAATCTCAATGTACATACTTCTCCTCAGTTCTCATACATATTTATCCATGACGCGTGTTGGAGCCACAGTGGGATGCACCACGATGATCCATATATGCATGCAATAGTAGCAGAGTCAAAGTACAATGGCTAGTGGAGCCTGAGGACAAGGGATTTTTCAGTTGTGCTTTTTCGTTTAATTTTCATTGTTTTATTATCTGTTCATTTACTCGTTCTCTCTCTCTCTCTCTTGATAAATGAGGGATTACATGAGTCGAGAGAGATCTTGAGGACGAAGGGCATGAGTGTGAGATGAGGTTTTTTAACTTATGAATTATTGAATTTTGTCGTTGCTTAAAGGCGTCAAATTGATTAATTCTCATGAAAGTAATTGCGAGAGGAAATAAATGGGTTACGTTCAATCGTTACGAATTGAGAGTTCTTTTAAAAACTCATTAAGACACGGGAGTAAAGGGGATTTCGGACACTCTGGGTGGCCGGGACACTTTGTTAAAGTCACCCTTCTGTAAAATGACGATGTGTTCTCTGTTGGATGAGGGTATTAATGTGTGTGTGTGCACGCGTCTCAATTTGTTTGCGAGAATTGCACGCGGGTATCGTGGCCATTTGATTCATGTACCTAACACGGCGAGAATGCACCAAAGGGGTCAGAAGTCACGGGCGTGCTTGAGGGGAGAAGAGAATAAGAGGAATTGAGGGAGGATGGAGAAGGAGAGATAGTTGGTAGAGGCAATGGGTCACGCGCAGTGATTTTGTATGACCCTTTAATGACTCCACGTGTATCAACGACACAATCGAGTCATCGAAGGAACATTTTAATTTCAGACAGAGGAAATGTTTATTTGAGAATTGAGTAAGAGTTAATTAGAGGCAGCAATCGGATTTTTTTTTACAGTGAAGACCTACACAAAATAATTTAAAAATAAATCAGCAATAATTGAGACATGTTGGAGTATTTTCTCTATTTTTTTCAGATTTTTTTGGTAACTACATCGCCCCGAAAAAAAATCCTGTTCCAAATAAAGAGAAACTCATGAAAATTTACGGTTTTTCGTGGAAGCAGAGAAATCAACCGATATTCAGACGGAATTCATTGCAAAGAGGAGTTTTCTCGTGGATAATTAAACGAAAATACAAGTTTTCCTTGAAAGTTGGTTGGCAAAAAAAAAGCGAGGCAATGAGCTTCATCGTTGATGCTTTAACCCCATTTCGAGCTCTCTTGCAGACGGTTAAACAGGGAAAATGTCGATCGGGCAATTTCACATCGCATCCCATCGCAACTTTTATCCCGTGGGCCAAAATCTTTCCCTCACAGTCTCTCTCTCTTTCATCCTATCTTTCTGTTTCACTCGCACATTCTCCTCTCATTCTAACAACGGATAAGTCACTGATCTATAGGCGACTGAATCAAGGATAGCACACACGTCCAACTTGGTACGCGGACGCCAGTGAGAGTAATTTATTCTCGAAAGGGAAATTGGAGAGGTTGGATAAGCACACTGACACTCTCTTCCTCTCTTTTCTTTCTCTCTGTGCTTCCACCGCGAGTACATATATCAGGATAAAAATTCATGGAAGTCGAGATGAATCTATTGAGTGATTTCTTCTTTTTTCTTCTCTCCCATTCATGAAATAATTTTATTTTCTGGTTTTAATACTTTTAATGTAATTCGAAATTCATTCAATTTCTCCCATTTTTCCATCACAAAATTATTTTTCAATATTCTGAAGAAACAACATACGACACAAATAATAAAAAAAAAATATAAATTAACATCTCAGGTCATAAATGAAATTGGTTATCACAGACATGTCAGTTATTCCATTAAATTTTAGCTTTTTTTTTCGTTCTATAACTACAGGAAAAGAGATTTAAAAAATTGCGTCATTCCATGACACGATTTTTTTTTCGCTCTCTCGCGAATTACCAACGCTCCCGGGAAATATCGATCTCGCATACGTTCCCTCGGTGATCCGCAAGATTTTTCCTCTCTTTTTTTTTTATTCAATGACTTTATTTTTCATTTCACTACCAGTGACTAATACATTGAAGAGAAGCCGTTATTTTGAGGGGGAAAAAAGAACTCCATTGACTTAACGCATTTGTGCGCTCTGCAAAGGACTTCCTTTTCATTTTCCATATTAAAGTTTGCCTATACCAATGATTTTTGCTATTCAGAAAATTTTTATATTCACATATACTGTATACAAATGCATGAAAATCCATAGATTTCTCATTTGCTTAAAAGGAAATATGTGTATTCAAACATCACACATGTTGAATGAATATCATGCTGTGTATGTGCAAAAAATTTATGAATAAAAAGGAAATAATTAATATTCAGAGGAATTAATACGTAAAAAGTATTGAGAAAGGTATGAGTGCAATTATCATATTTGCCATTATTTTATTCAATGAGATACGAATAATTTCGTAATATTTCATTTTTCCTTCGATTTTAACAGATGTCAGGCAATTTTCGTAAATTCATCGAGCTTATTTCCCAAGTGAAAATTTCCAATTGAAAACTCAAGATTGTCGGTAGAAGCCAGTGGGATTATATCCAACAGATGCATTGAACTTTTTCAATGTGCACGAGGGTCGTAACTACATATACATGTGAAAATCCGAATGGAAAAGAAAACGTGGACCCACCACGACTTCAAACTCACTGGCACACGAATGTAATGACCCCTGGGACTTGTATTAACATGAAAATACTTGTCATACACGTTGATAAATAATGCATCGACGCGAAATGCCCCGATGTCGTATACCTCTGCGCTTCTCCCCACGTTTGCCCATTGTGTGTGTGTGTGTGTTTGTGACGACAGAAAATACGTGGAGTGGGATATTACCGCACGAGTTTAGCTCAGAGGCGCGATAACTCATGGTAACAACTGCACGCACCAACTCTGCGGTTCCATTAATACTCGGTGAACACATTTTTGTGAGAAATTCGAAAAAAAGGACGATTCTTCTTTTTGCCTCTTCAAATATCGGGCTAATGGTTTGATACAATCGGCATTTTTGCGCTACGACCGATAGAACCAGAGATGTTTCAAAGAGACTGTTTTTTTTTTCGAGGGAACTGCTTTTTTCGGGTTTTTGCCAAAACTCGGAAATTTTTTTTTTTCAGGGAAATATTGGAGATATATTTTTTTTGACGATTCCATTGGAAAGCTGAGGAAATTTCAAGCGGAAACGGAACATGTATCGAAATTAATTTTTTCGAGTTTTTTGAAAATTCGATTTTTTTCACCCAGATTTGAAGGGGTTTACCTTGGGAAAGATTGAAAAAAAACACATTTTTGGCAATATCTCGGGTTCTATTGGTCGTAGCGCAAATCCGTCGCAAATCCATCGCCCTCCACATCTCCCCCGAAAATCATCATTTTTATCGAAAATTGAAAAAGTTATAGGCCAAAAGCTGATTATCAAATAACCAAAAGGCAGATACCATGTGTTCCAATAGAAATTCTCTAATATATGGGTGTTTTGAATTCACCCCTTCCTCTAGCTCTCACACAAAGGCAATTTTCTTCTTCTCCACAACACGTGCGAAGTGATAATTGTGATAATCGTCAAAGATGCGGTTTGGTTCTCATATTGTTATGCCAATGGCCGTCAATATTTGACAAACTTTGAATTAAAAATAAATAAAACATTAGCAAACATGAATATTCAAATGAGGAAAGATAAATCTAGAAAAAAAAAAATGGGAAAATATATGTAGAATTGAGGATAAAAATTGGAAAATTTTTGGAACCACAATTTTATCGTTTTATTACGTACGATTGGTAGAGGTACACACTCGTGTTTTGCATATCCTCTTCCTCTGCCCCTCTTTCCCCCCTGAACAATGTGTACGTACATATATTCGCATACTGGGGGTGGAAAATATGCCGTGGCGTGCGCTTGACGCCCAACGGATTGCAATCAGATTTTCATTGGCACTGTGCCAATCGTTGGTGACACCTACGAATGACGATTGCGTGCACCAAGTATTTACCGTCTCTTACTTTAAATATTTTTGCTGGTGAAAATGTTTTATTTTTTAAAATAAACCAATAGGGATTTTCTGATGATTCCGTTGAATTTTTTCCCCATTTTTTCGATTAATTAATGGCCCATGTATTAATTACAACAATTAACAATAGCACAGCACGATAAATTCCGTTAGAATTAAAATAATCACGAAACAGTGGAAAACAGTGGTGATTATAAATTCAGATGATTAAAAATAATGAAACAATTAAAAATTTGTTTGGAAACTTTTTGAGAAATTAATGATTTACTCTCGAATATCTGGTAAATTTATCCACCTGTTTGATTATTTAATCGCTCTCATTCTTTCACAATAATTAAACGATTTTTATTCATTATTAATTGTGTCCCGGCAGGTGTAACGAGAGTTTAAAAACGTCGAAATCTCAGCAGTCAGGAGAAAAGAAATCAGTGCAGAGAATTACGAAAGAGTGATAAAAAGTTGTGTCCATCGAATATTGATGAATTCACAGGAAATAAAGAGGTTAATAAGCGGTAATTCTCTTGTCCCAGCCCCAAATTAACCTTTTTTTTTTAGCTTCGTAAATATATTAACACTCGATTTCTTCCTGCACTTTCTATTGAATAATTTCCTTTTTTTTTCGCTCTCAATTTAAACATTCCAAAGAACCGAGATTTTTCCAATCTCGCTACTTGCATCTGCTCGCTCCAGATTTTAAACCACGCATAATGAATATCGTCGTGGAGTACAGATTTCATCGACGATAAAGAGAGAAAAGGAATGGCAATAAAAAAAAAAAAGAGAGGAAAGTAGCTGCACCAACTGGCAGAACTGGCCCGCTAATTGCTGTGTACGGTTATGAGGATTTAACATGTACCACGTAATAATACATAGTATTTAAAAATCGTGGAGAGTTTAAAAAATTAGTTGAAAGGCTATTTCTTTCAGCTTTCACGAGATCCTTTATATACAGCTGTTTCCGCAGGTGCTTATCGGAAAATACGAGAGTAATTCAGGAGTGCGAAGGTAGAGGAAGATAAGTCGATTTTGATTCAACAATTTTTCAAAAAAAAAATTAGAGAAAATAACGAAATATTCTGCAATGAAGAGAATATTTTCCTCAAAGAATCTCCATTTCGATTTCTCCCCATTATTCCCCACTGATACACCTGTAAATCAAAACCCCTCTCAATTTTTTTTTATTGCGCTCGAGGGCCAAAGTATCCCGCCACCCACAGGTACAAGTCTCACGTGGGCAGAACAGGCTCACGGGGCAGCCAGATTCACCGGTAGATTACAACACGAATCGTAGCTCATATCATGGTCTCAGTATCAGATTTATCTGAAACTCATATACAATGGGCTCTGTCTATAAGTAATACTGTCGGTGTTAACTTCAATGAGAACAATGGAGCTGAGTAAAAGAAAAGTGAGCCTGAATATCACTTCCTTCCTTATTATTTCAAATTCGCTCGAAACGAGAGATGTCAATTATTTTTTTCCCTCAATTGAATTTAAATGAATTTTTAAACCCAAAATAAATGAATAAAAAAACTCAACCTCAATAATAATAATAATGAAAACCCGTCTGAATAGATCAGTCACAGTGGGCTTCTGGAATTCTTCTCCCTCGCATGCTCATGCAGGAAATACTTTCGCCAAAAAAAGGCCTGAAACATCATTGTTCCAGAAGCTTACTAAAATCTAAAGCTTTTGAAAATCCGTCTATTATCTTTCAGTGGACCGAGTCCCATGATACTACCTACTCTCCAACCATCCACATGATCTGAAAAACTTTTAACCAAAAAGCCCAACGAGCAGAACACGAGATATATATTCTCAAAGTCGAGAACATACGTCCACTCGAGTCATCCTCGACTGGACAAAGGGCAAACAGACGAGAAGAGAGAGAGATAGAGACCGAGAACAGAGTTTTGTATAGGGGGAAAATGTTGATAATACTGGGTAGCAAGTTAGATGCGATTGAAATAGGTAAACCCGAGTGGACGAGTTTCACGAGCGAAAAGAGGGAAGCCCGTGCGCTTCTATCGGAATCATGACGAGATAAAGGGGGAGAAAGAGAGGGGCAGTTCATTACGCATCGAGGAGTAAACCGGAGGGAACATGAGAGTCGAATACCGAGTTTAGCAGACCACAATGCTCCTCTCCCCTCTCTTTATTCTTGCCAGTGCATTGAATGCACTCGATACTAGACTCTCCGCGTCTCGTGTGCACTCTCGCCTCATTCCCAATGATCGAGGCAGGAGGAGAGAAGAAAAGCTCCTCTCACTCGCACCGTCCGAGTGCATGAAAAAAAGAGGGGATTTTTTAGGATCTACCCCTTCCAATGGGGTATTATATCCATATCCATTAATCATCGTGATTGGCTGCGTTCCATCAACCAGAAAATGGTTGATTTCGGAATTTTCATACGCGCTCGACGAAGAGATAAAGGCCTCGGCATGAATGGAGGAAAAATCACGGGTATTCAATGTAATCAGTGCACTTAAAAAGCTTCCGTTTTGCTGGATACAGAGGTCTCTCCTCCATTTTTTATTTCACTCTGTGTCCAGGGATTTTTACCCCTGTACTTCAATGGCATCTGTATAACACAAACGTGTGCACAGCATTAACGTGAGTACTGGACGAGTTATAGTTACATCGACGCGCACAGATACATCGGTATATTGCATTTTCTATTGTGCAATTGCAACTGTGGAAATCGTACAATAATGACGCGTTTCATTGGTTCCATTGTACTCGAGGATTCAAGTTCACAGACACAATCCTATATAGAAGCATTGAGAGAGTACTCTCGATGGATGTGCAGAGAGAAGGGAGAACCATTCAATCGACTTTCAATCTGATGCCGCACAGAGACCGGCGAAGTTATCCAGGAATTAGGGAGAAAGGGGAATTCAACTGGGATGACAGGGGAATGGTCTTTGGCCACGACCCAGGCTGTTAGTGGTGACCATTAGTCTCATCATCTTTTTTATATTTAATGGGAATTTTTGGGGAAAAAAAGAGAGGAGAACGTTTCGGAGAATTTGATGAATTTAATTCGAGTTTTATTCTTTTCACTTTTATGGGAAAATTTTTACAATATCATGAAAATTATTATATCTCTCATTTTTACTGGTTTTTTTGAGAGAGAGACCTTTGTTTGTTAATCCGGAAATGTCAAATTATTTCACGAATGAATGAGTATTTTTAATTAAAAAATGCTGTACAACTTCAAATGGAAATTTTTTCACTTCAGGCGTGCATCAGCGATTTTTTTTTCAAATTTTTCCATTGGTATTTTACGAATGGGGGGAAAAAAAAAATGGAGAATTTGACTTTGGGATATGGAGAAAATGAAAATACGTATTGTGTGTTGAATGCTATTGCAAAAAGTGCGGCCAAGTTTCTATCACTCGAGAGGATACACAAGTTTACTCCGTCATATGCCAGTATAAAGCATGAAAATCTCTTCTCATTGTTCTCTACTTCAGTGTGTCCTCCGGCAAAAAAGTTGCACACGCGTCGAACCGCAATTCCCCTCCAGTAGTATTCACAATGAGTGAAATAAAAATGAAAAATGGTTAAAAAAGCTGGTGATTTTCAGAATTATATTGTAGTAAAACCGATTATCACATTGTTGTTATATGAACAATAGCCTGGAGACCACACACGTGTCCACTGGAGAATAACTGAGGACTATGAATGCCAAGGAATTAAATGAAGAAGAGGAAAAAAATGAGTGTGCACAAAATGAGAGACAAAAGGGATGGCTCTTTAATACTGTGAAAAATAAATTTAAAAAAAGGAATCGTAAATTTTTCCCCTCATTCATTTCTCTCATTTTTTTTAAACCATCTTTGTATTGCCAATTTACGTTGAATCTCAAGGAGAACAAAGTTGAAAATCCACTCGAGAACAAATGAATAATAAAACGATGATTTGAATACAATTGAATATCAGATGAGATTATTTTTTTTCTCCAATTCTTTTCTTTCATTTCTCCTTTTATCCTTAATTTCGTATTCGAGGAAGCAATGCTGCGGTTAAAATAATTTATAGATAATTCCCTAGTGATGATTTCTAGTGGTGAAGATAGGAGGTGATGTGAATTATGAAAAAAAAGAAATATCAAAGATGCAAATGAAATAATTAAGTATTGGTGAATTGTTCTCTATTGTCACGAGTCTTCGAAAATCTCTGAAATAATAAAATAAAAGGATTTTCAGAAGAATCCAGTCTGCGAAGGCAAGTCACGTCAATGAAAATCACTCGCCGCCCTTTAATCACGAAACAGAGAGAGAGAGAGAGAGAGACAGAAATACTCCGATAAGTGGAGCATCCTACACGGAGATACTTTCAATTTCTCCGCTACACACGTACACACATTTCGTTTTGTTGAAAAAGCGCGTGTCGCGACAAGTTGTATTATTAGGCTCTAATGAAATGTAAGAGGTCTTGCAATCACGTGATTAGCGAGTATTATTGTGTTTGAATGGCTTTATGAATAGTTAAACATGTTATTTAAGAAGGAACGTGTTTTATTTATTTAAAAAATTCCCATTGCAAAAAGGGGGAAATAAATATAACGAATTGACCTGATCCAATCAGTATTTCCGTATCCCAAGTCTTCCCCTAACTCTCAGTCATTTGCCATATTATTCTCCATTGTTGAAATGAGATGATGCGCGTAGGATTTTGGTGCGTGTTGTCGAACGCGCAAGGGTGAGAATGGAGTTCCGACTGAGAGAAGGAGAAAGAGAGATTGGTTCCCTCGGAATAATAGATATTACCACAAAAGCGGGTTCATGTGCCACCACGTTGAAAATTGATTGGACATGTACCCAGTCGTTGATAAGGCACAAACGCGTATATGGATGTATTACGGAATTTTGTGTACTTCAATACACACATATATCCACAATAATACTCAGTGATACGCCATCGAATGTCCATTTAAACGAAACACGAGTATCGACCAGGAAAACCATTGGGAGAGGATACAGGGGAAAATGGAATAAAAAGTGGTGGAAAAAATGAGGAAATGAGTTTGACGAAACAGAAAGTTTGAATAGAGAATGGTAGTTTAATTACGAATACGTTGTGAAACGATTGATTAACGGATTCATTAAATGTCGACGAGTAATTACAGTAGTGAGCTCATATTTTATTTTATTTTCTCAATGCCAAATAGTTCATTTGAGTGATATCAAGAGTTTAATTATTAAAATTACGTTATTTCATTTTTACGGGAAATTATTTCAATTAATTGTTGATAATCAGGTTTATTTTAAAATCTCAGTTGTTTTTAGAGAGGAATAAATTACGTGATAATTCATTATTACAATTTGTATTCTTAAATTTTCTCTTCAACTGCGCACGCGTTGAAGAAAAGAAAAACGCTCACGGGGAGCTTATGTAAATGCGGGTAATTAATTTCGCGAATCCTATTAGCTCCGTCGGCTTCGAACTAAAAGAGGAGGAGAAGGGGTGAGGAGAACGTGTGCACAAGTGGGAGGGGGAATGCAATGGATTCACCGTTGACTATTCAATGCATCCTATTTACGAAATTCTAGTTTGAATAATGAAAAAAATTAAGTTTATTCTCTCTTGGATCCTTGGAAAATGAAAAAAAAAATAAAAATCATGAATTTTATTAATTAAAAAGCAACAGTCGCTGAAAACGTTTTTTTCCCAATTCTCGTAACTCATGAACAGTTTCGCGTTGATTTCCATCAGAAAATTCCCTTTTTTTTCGAATTTTATTTTTATTTGTGCTGAGCCAACACTAATGTGTCCATTGTAAAAAAAAAAATCGTTAATTTCACAGTGACTGAATCTGAGTGGCAGTGGTTTTCTACCGTCAAATCGTAATCACAGATTGGTACTCGGTTATATTTCAGAGTTTTCCTATATTTCATGAATTTCATGGAACTGTATGAATTACTACAGTTCAATGGAAATAGTTCACACCATATGCGGATAGATTATTCAGTTCCCATAGGAAGAATTCATTCTTGCGAATTATTAACAGAGATGCAGTTTAGACTGCATTAGATTCGTTGGATATTGTTTATTCAATCGATATTATAAAATACGCATAATCTATTCTCTGCATGCTGAAAGAAAGAGAAGGAAAAAAAAAAAAATTGGACAATATTTCGTAGACCTCTGCAAGGGTATTTGCGTAATGCCCGACGAGACGCATTCAATTTCGCATTTAAGTTGAGATTTAAGATGCGGCGTCAGCGTCCCTAGATACGCATCTTCATCATCCCTACTTTCCCCCTCTTATTTTCTTTCCCCCACCCTCCAAGACAGAATCTTTCCTCTTTTATCTCTACTTTTTTTCCGCCCTTTTTTCACTCTTTCTTCCGCACTACGATCACGTAGAGTAGACGCGCGATCGCATTATTTTCCTAGCCGATACCCAAGTGAGTTATTCGTGTGATTCCCAGATGCGAAAATTCTGAGTGGGGGCGCCACTCCCCACGTGACAATGCTTTGGCTTTCAAATGCGTTCTGACATTTACGACCAACTGTACTTTCTTGCGTTTGATAAAATCTGATTTTTTTTTTCATTTGCGTGAAAACAAATTCTTTGGTTCAAGAAAGAGGAAAATATCTTGTCTCAAGTACTTTCACTAATTTCAACCAATTCTCATTACACTGAACATCAAATTCTAACTAAAATCCAGTATTTTCGTTTCACCCTTAATGCCCATTTTTTTCTCTCCTCTATACACGACTTTTTCCCTAAAAATTCACGGGAGATTGGTTTCATCGATCGTAAGTAAGCCTCTTGTAGTACCAACTTGGCCATTGACCATAACGATGATAATAATAATAATAATAATAATAATAGAGGCAGTGCTAATTGAATGGTTCTTGAAGTTAAAAGTTTATGCCAGAGTGATGGAATTACTGTTCCGATCGAATGAGCAACCAAGTGCAGTATTACCATGCACCAGAGACGTTTTATTTTCCCTGAGAAAAAAAAAGGAAAAATATTGGAGATAAGTTTTTTCGAGGAAAACGTTCAATCAGAATATCTATTCAATCCCACCTTCTTCTGTAAAACTACTTAATCCAAATGAAGAGGCGCAAAAAATTCAAAGAAATCAACACCATCACATGCTTGACTCCTTCAATAGTTTTTGCAAAGGGTTGAAAGTTATAGGAATCCCCTTGGTAAAAAGCACTCGAGTGATGAACATCCTTTTGTAATCGTCAGCTTTCTCCAAACACCCCAACGCGTTCTCAATTCTCCCATAAAACGCATTTCTATTCCCTCATCCATAGAATCGTCCAACCAAAAGAAGAGGGAGAACGAAAAAAATTTAGTCAGACGCAGTCTTATATTTAGTTTTAACCCCTGGAATTTAGTTACGCATGAATTCGAATTAATGGCAGCATCTTTTGAGATTAATAAATACGAGAAATTAATACGAATGGTGATGCAAGTGGATTGGTTGAGTTTTGTACGCAATGGTAGGAACAAAAAGGAGGGAAAATGGATGGAGAGTATAAAAGAGGTGAGAGATGAGAGAAAGTTGAAAACGCACCCTTCTCCTGTCTATACGAGAGAAAGAGAGAGAGAGAGAGAATTTGTGCGCCCTTGGTGCTTTCTGTGCGCATCCCCGCATCATCCGTGGTATTCGCAATGCCATTACGGATTAAACTCCGTCTAGAGTTTTCTCTTTCCCTCGACCTCGAGAGATCCCTCAAAACCCCATACCTCAGCATAATTTTTGTATATATGTTTTCCGCTTTCGAGGCCAGACGAAACAGAGTCTCGCATCGATTAATAAAAAATAAATGAGTGCAATGAAAAAAGTAGCCTTTAACTCATTGACGGAAAGTGATTAGTTCGCCTTGATCTACTTTATCCGAAAAAGGCAACAAAGACAAACCGCACAGAAAAAAGTGAGGAGAAAAAAGCAGAAACAATTGTCCCACTTGTGTAGATAGCATCCGTTCGTTCTCGAGGCATTCGTAGATGGAAACGTCGAATTCCTTTTATCCGTGGGCGATAGTCAGCGGAAACATTTGCTCTGCCACGATTCGTTTTGAGAGGCTTGGCCGAAATGGGCTGTAACCCAGTTTTAAATCAATCGCTCGGTTCATCGGTCCTCAGAAAACGTCCCTTTCCCCTTTTCAATGAACAAAGAGAGAGAGAGAAGGACAAGGAAAAAATGAAAACGTGCGGCTTTTTTCCCCAGTGTGTTTCCATCGAGGCAAAAGGCCATTTCAATGGCACATATCCCACCGCTTGTGCCTCGTTTATGTGCTCGAGTCGAGTAAAATTGAGGATAGGTAAGTGTACCCATACCAATCTCAATACTTCTCGTCTCTAAAAACTATATAACATCTTCGAGTTTTTCCAACACAAGCCAACAGAAAATCTCGGAAGATTGAGCGATAGCCGGAAGGATTTCACCCTTTTTGGTTTATGGCTCCCGGCGAATCGAAAAGTTGACGATGAAGTGGAGACAAAGGACGAAACGATTTTCTACGATCATTGATGGTGGGTTCAACGGGGAAAAAAGAGAGAGAGAGAGAGAGAACCGGAACGGATAAAAATGAATCCTTGGTGGATACCACGGGGCCAAACAAAGGGTATAATAAAAAAAAAGAAGGAAAATATGATGAAAAAATTCGATCGGTTTTTCAATGCCGATGAGAACTTTCGGACGATATTGTCCAATGGCCTCATTGTACTCTTTACCAGACTTTTTTTTAAAGAGAGGCATTGACTGATCCATTAGAATGATTGCAATGATTTTTTTTTTTCGGTAATATTATATACTAGAGTCTATTGAAATAATATATTCTCTTCTATAAATCCAACGAATTGTCGTAAGATGATAATTGGAATTAATTAAATCCCCAAATAGTGAAAATAAAGTGCATGAGTTATCCAGGTCAAACGAAATGGTTGGAAAACAATCGATACCCCAACTTCACCTACATATTATAATTCATGAAATTGTTTCAACTCTGGCTCTCTCTCTCCCTCAGCAAGTACACACCGAGGCCAAGTACCAAACGCCAGAGGCTCTCACAAACTTTGGCAGGTAACACCTGTCACTTGCAATCAACCAACCAGTTTAACTGGATACCATACTACTACTATTGGGTTTCCTAGTTGGTGGCACACGACAGTATTATAGAGAGTGTGGCATGTGCAAACCTCAGGGCCCTCGTTTCCGCTAAGGCCAGTGTACACAGAGGAGTGGTGCAGTTCAACGCATATATTGTCGCAATCTCAGGGTCTACGAGTTTAACAGTTGATTGGTCAATGGGAGCAGTTCGTATATCAATGCAAATGCTGTATCCTCGAATTCTCCCCAAACTCATGGAAACAATTGTAATGAAAATGCCTGAATTACGATGATTCGAAGAGTCGTTGGAGTTTTGTTTTTTTTTTCAAAGCAATTGTCGTGAGGCGAATTGCACGAAGATGTGGCAGGAGACGATGGGCAGAGGCACGGGAGAGTATGAGGGTAGGTGCGCGTTGGAGGGCAGCCTCCCGCAATTTACCTCTGCACTACGAGAAGAGCGGCAATGCTCTCCACCTCCCCAGCAGCAGGATTTTCCCTAGCATCCCCCTCATTGCCGAGCGCTGAATGGGGTATGGAGCTGAGGCAAGCCAGGGGGTAGAACGGGTGGCGCATGCCCATCTCGTGGGGTAGAAAGAGCCCCGTAGAGAGGCGAGAGAACCAACGTCACCGGCGAACCAGCCTGACGTTGATTCTTCAGTGCGTTTGGCGAACGGTTCGCGTACGGACGTGTTCCCGAGTGAGCTCCGAGTACGCTGGGCTGATTAAATTCGTAGCAACACTGAATTACAATATTTTTACGTTACCTTTTTTTTTTTCTTTTATTTATAATATACCTTTGTTTCTTCTTTATTGAAAAGTGAAGAATAATTGTAAGAAAATTGCCTCGATTTTTCTTCACTCAATGACGCGACTGATGATACTCAAGTTCTGTTGTTGGGGATATTGAGGATAGAATTGAGACAGCAGGAGCATTAAAAAGAAATTTAAAATAAGAGACTGGGTGATAAATAATTGATTGAGCAAGCAGAGAGATTCACACAGCTCTTTCCATGCATCAACTCCTTTATTCTTGAATGAGGCAACGTCATTCTAACGGAAGAAACAGCCCCGGACGAGAAGAGCGCGCTGTCGCCACGTGACTTTTCCCCAGTGGGAGAGAGAGAGGTCGTTTTAAAAGCTCTGTGTTGTTCAGCGTTTCTTAACCTTCGAAACTTTGATTCTCTTAGTTTTTTTTTCTCTCTCCGTTCTTTCTCTCCATTCTTCTCTTTATTCTGTAAATCCATGAAGGTCGTTTTACTCAACGCCACTGGGCTCCTCGGAATAATCTAAGCGCGAGAAAAAAAAAAGATAATAATATTCTGTATATATATATATATATTTAATCCAGAAGTTCTTGCCACACTTTGGAGAAGAAGAAAAAGTTTGAATCTCCACCTCTCTGCGTTTGTTTTTCTTTTCTTCATTTTTTTTTCTCTCCCATTCAATGCCAGTCACGTAATTTTTCTTGCAAACCGTTTGCACGATTACTGGAGTAAAATAAAAGGAGTTGAAGGAAAAAAAAAAGTCAAGGCGGTTAATTTTCAAGTTTTCAAAGTAAAATAAGAGGAGAATAGATTGAGGGTTAAAATAAAGAATAAATAAATAAATAAAATATAATGTAAATGGACAGAGGAGAAATAAGAACAAGTGAAACAAGGAAACAATTTGAACGTGCTGAGAGTATGGGCTTAGCGCCACTTTCAAGGTCACGAGGTAAAAAGAAATCACCAAAGTATTGAATCTTGAGACAATGTCAGTGAAGTGAACGTGAAATCAAATTTCCTCGTTGCAATCAAACCCGGAAATTGTACCGGAGACTCTTGACTTTTTCCACAAATCATAAGGAGAAAGAGAAATAGAAGATTTAAAAAAAAAAAGACAAAATTTGAGACACTGTGTCGTGAATTTCGTGTAAAATTGACATCGTTTGCCTAAATCTCAGCGTGAAGATAATCGCACGTGTTTTCAGTTTAAAAACCGAAGAATTTTCGAGGAAAAAAAAAGGAAGTAGATAAAGACAATTGCTGACTGGCCTGGACAAATCACCGTGTCAACGTGTCTGGTGAGTCCGTAGTGATTCTAACAAATTCCATAATAAATCACATTCATTGTTACTTAAGGATAGTTATTTATGTCATTGAATAATGCAAACTTTAATGAAGCGGAATGTTCCCCGGGGAATGTCTCATGGAGCAGTAGAAAATGGAGGGAAATAAATAAAATGTGAAAAATAGTTTATCTAAGAGGTAGCAATTCAATTGCTTTTCGTGAGATTAGTTTGAAGATATTTGAAAGAAGCATTGTCATTAATTAAATCCCCAATTATTTAATAATTCATTGATTTAACGTTTTCATTTCCTGTTTGAAATAAAATATGTTGAAATTTCTGTCATAATTGAGCATAAAGAGAAGAAAATTCAGTTGAAAAATTAATGTCATACAGAATCACTTAATCTCAATGCAGTTTGCGTATCCCCTCTATTCTCGGGTTTACGACCTCGAGAAGGCGAAGATAGAGGCGTTAATTCGATATGCACTTGGGCTCTTCGAAACGCATGAGAATAAACCAGAGTAGTTACTCAAAAATTCCTGAGCTCTCGAAATAGCAGCAGTTTAATGTTTATTTTTTATGCAATGTACTTTGCGTACTTTTGAAATAATGCGAAGACAGGGTAAAAGGGGCAGGGAGGAAGTTACGACGACACGAGAAACGTAGAATGACGTTAAACCGACGTGAGTGAAAGGCTCAGGCACATTGGGTGGTCTAAATGGTTAATGTGAAGGGAAAAAGAAGAGAAAAAGGAAATACGAGTTTAAATGAAAAATAAATAACATTTTCACTCTTAGATAATGGGCAGAGACAAAATGAAGATGGGAACAGACATTTCGGGCTAATTTGTGGTAATAAAAAGTTGATGAATAATGTTTTATTGTTGAGACACAAGTAATTGGTTAATGACAGTGTAAATACTCGAATGACGGAGATAAAATGAATTTGAGTGATAATATTTCATGGATAACGTAATCGTTTATTTATTGGGGAATAAAAAAATATTGGAATGAGGCAATTTCAATGGGCATTTCCAGTGTGTCATATTATCATTGAAATGAAAAAATAAAACACCGAAAAAAAAAAGGAAAGGGAATGATAATAACAGAGAGAGAGGCGTCGAATGACAGTTTGGTAAAGTCCAAGCGTGTCCCAGTGGGGCTTAGTTTCCGATTGAACAAATTGGCGCCAATCATAAATAATTGGCAGACAATCACAGCCACGAGGGGTGGTTTATGTTTTAGCGGGTAGATACATACACACAATCACTATTCTACCAACATATTCCCCTGTGATTCTTCATCACGCGTCATTTTATGTGCATCATGTATATTAACTTGTATTTGTGTGTGTTTTTTTTTTTCATACACGATAATTTTATTTTTCGAATGGGGAAAAAAAAGAGATTAAATAAAGGATGTGTCTGGAATATTTTTTACTTTCATTTTAATGTTAATTCCATTGGCAGGCGTAAAAGTGTGAATTTTCATGAGACGGATTACCTCAGATATGATTGTTCACTCTTTTTCCCCCCACTTTTTTTAAACATTCTATTGTTCCATGAAATTTAAACGATGTCCATACGCTACTTTTCGGAGACGAGGGAAAAGAGTAATGTTCACCGATACCACTGGATTACCCTCACCTACCGAGAGTTGTAACGCCTCACGAAAACTCTCGACGTGCACACATGCAAATCGACAAGAGAAAGAACAGTTTTTTAACAGCGAGTGTGTGCAGAGTATTTTTTACTCCCTACACTTTTACTTCCTATTTTTTCTCCCTGTTTTTTTTTTGTATTATGCATCAGCTCATACGGAGATATATTCTGTCGTCGAGGGCTTTTACGAAAGAGAAAGGCACAGACGCACGTATAGAGCGCATAGTACAGAGACTAGTAAAAAATTCGCACTAATTCCATGCCTTCCATAATACTCGTTGGCAATTTTATTTTATATTTTTACTTCACTCTTTTATTTCATCTCTCTGTTGCTCTCTTTACTCTGGTTTTACTGTCTCCCTTTTTTCCTTGTGCATAATCCGTTTCTGGTGGAGGACTAGCTCCAGAGAAATAATGAAAAAAAAAAAAAAAACAACGAAATGAGGTGAATTTTTCGTGTACAGAGTATGGAGTTCACAGGGAGATTTTGTGAGTTGTATTTTTGAAAAATAAATGATACATGAATTGAAGAGGATAATTATTATTTATAATTTAGTGGATAGTGTGAAGGAAAATTGCCAGTTCAAGTTAGTTAATTTTTTAAATTGACGCTGAAAAATTTTTAAAAATGAATATTCATTTAAAAGGAAAGGAAAAACCATTTTTCCAAAGTGTGTTAGTGGATTTAATTGGAATTATGTCTTTGCATATTTGAAAATCACTTAAATTGAAACTGAAAAATGATTATTCAATCACAATCATTCATATGCATGGTTCCGAAGAATTAGAGATTGCACTTTATCATGATTATCCCTGAGCTTTATTTGCATTGAATGAAATTCATTTAAAATCCATGAATTAATTAATTTGAGTCATCAGTTCTTTCTAAAAATAAGTAGATCTTCAAAATGATAGAAAAATAATTTTTCGTTCAACTTCAGGAATAAGCTCAAGCCACATGACCTGTAGCCCATAATACCTCGGGTTTTAGTTGACTGAGAGTATTGTCCTCCCTCTCTGCCTGATATTATAAAAGAGAATCTCCATCGACAATGAAGAAAACACAATGCATGGAAAACTATCGTGAAATGAGGTCGGCATAATTGCACTACCCCAAGCCCAGTAATCCTCAAATTTCAGGGTCTTCAGAGAGGCCAGTAGTATGAGGATGGTCGTAGGGATCCCCCCATTGTCTCACGCAGTCTCTCTACCAAGGCACTGATTAAATACTTGACACATCCCCCAGTCGCTTCCTCTGATTTGTCCCACCATATTCCACCTTCTCTTTACTCCCTAAATATCTCTATCCCTCTTCTATCCATTGGAATAGTGCGATACCGCGCGATGGCATAACTTTGTTCGAATTGTAATTACAGGGGCGTCCAAATCGACCGCTGGTTACCAACGAGTTTTCTCATACAACTCTCCCAGAGTGTTCCCTAAAACTCTGTGAAACTTTGGACGAACTATGGGGTCCCTTTTCACACAATCCTTCCACGAGGTACTATTTTCTCCCTGGAAAATTTCATCGACAAAACCAGACTTCTATTTTATACTAGAAATTGTAATTTTACCTCACATTATACCAACTTTCATTTATCACTAATTCACAATTGTTGCAATTGTTTCAGAAAACTATTTTGGGTTATTAGGATTTAATTTGGTTTGATGATAATGTACTACCATGTACCGTGTAATCTGTGGGTAAATATTGAGAGAATCAAGTGGACTGTTCATTTTTAAAAATACCTCTTTTATTGACATTTTACTGGGTCATGTTCTGGCTTTTTATCATTATAAATTAATGCCCGAGGTTATTCCGGAATTAATCACAAAAAATCTTCGATATTTTTTCATTAAACGTGCTATTCACACCAGAGATAAAGGGAAATATTGGAGATTGAGTTTTTTTTTTTGATAATTCCATTAGAAACTCCCTAAGCTTCCCCCATTTAATAATGAATGAGATTAAATGTACGGTTTACCACTCATTAAATTAAAAAACAATGATTTTCCGTAAAAATTGAACTAGACTCAGCATTATATTGTCATTTGCAATTTACTAAATAACCACATTTTAACGAGTACCATAGTCCCAAAGGGAGAAAAACTCTCACTGCGTTAATGTCACGGGGGAGTTGAAACGTGGGTTTGACACATTTTCTGGTTAATGACGTATGATATATAACCAAACCGAGCCTCAACATAGGGGGTATTCGCTGTCTGGCGATTCACCTCATCCAAATATTCCAGCACCTAAACCTCAATATTCTACGATTCCCTTTCCTCTTTTGAAAAAAAAGAGAATGAGGGAAAAAAAAAGAATTCTCAACTATTTTCACAAATTCCTTTTCTCTCATAATTCCAGCATGCTTTTCAACTCCCAACCTTTTGCATTACACCAATGCCATATCGTTCTACCTCTTTTGATATACAGCAACGACCTAAAAACGTTTGCTAGCTAGAGAAACCCAGCTTTAAAGGGTCTAACGAACTGCGAAGCGACGCTAATTGGCAGCAAAATGTAACCATTGCGTGTATCCCCCTTTTTCCTCTTCCTCCACTATTCTCAAATAGCAAAGTCACAAATTCCAGCGTTACAGAAGCATCAGAAACTTTTTTACACGGAGAAACAGAGAGAGAGAGAGAGAGATAGAGAGGTTGGCGTAAACTTTTTGTGGAAGAATTCAGTGAGCACGATTCCAGAAGTTCTCCAAGAAGCATTACAAAATATGGTGATTAAGGTTGAGCAATAAGTCCTATGTAGGTAATCAAAGTGGAATTCATTGCTAATTGTACAATAGCAGCTTAATGATGCGAATGAAACTGCTGTGAGAAATCAATTTCCTAAAAGTGCAGAGATGAAGATACACTCCTACCCATTGCAAGATCATCATGACGATGATGGAGTGATGATTATATTGATCCGAATATTATCAATAGAGACACTGAATTATCCTCAATTACGTGGTTAGTACAGGCGGTAGCTGTAGCAAATCAATGATAAACCAATGGCAATTGACGCACACCAGCTCCTCGTTGATAGCACTGATACTCGATACAATCGCTGTAAATTCCCACAATTCCTCTAGATCGATCCTCCATCAAACAGATTAGATTTCCCAGTGCAATTTATGAGTGTCCTTATCCTCATTATTTAGGAAAGAATGAAGAGTATCAGATGATCAAGCACTAGTAACACAATTCACTGGCTGCTAATAATTATATAATTCCGATGAGTTCCTCGTGATTCTCAGTAGTGGACCTTCGTCGGTGAGCACTGGGGGATTTCGTCTGGCGAATTTCAGGTAAACCATCTAGGACCTGCATATGCATGCAGAAACTTGATGTCTATGTATAGGTCATGCGTTTAGACTGAAGAGATACATGTATCTCTGTTATGTGCATATATATGTTAAGGTTAAAGTGGTACCTGGGTCGATGATGTTGGACTAGATGCGAAAGAGGGAGGATTGGGGGCGCTTGGATAGGAGTTATATCGTAGTAAAGGTGGTCGCTGGGGTGCACCACGGGACTAGAACCGAATTAGCATGGCTATCTGTGTAATATATTGGAGTGTATCGTCCGACACGTCCCAACCAAAGCCACGTGATATATACCATCACTATGGCGGCCACTGTTTTATTGGCAGCATCCCTGAACCAAATTCGTCCTTGACATCGGTTTATCGAATTTTCACCAATCTATTGTGTACTAACTGCAGTTTCTCCGTGTCCGTTACCTTCTATCACAAATAATTTTCTTCAATTACTGGGAATTATGAGACAATTAGTGATAATGATGATTAGTATTTAATTATGGAAAAAATTAGGTGTGTCAAAGTGTCATCAACGTGAGATTGGGTTTTTGGAGGTAAAATCGAATGAGAGTAAATTGGAAAGCATGCAAATCGTTTGATGCTTTTGTGAATGCGCATGGAGAAGCGAGGGGTGGGAAAAAGGGGTGGTAGCTTATTCAGGGGAAATGATTGACGGGTAATGAATCGTTATATGCCAAAAGCTGTATATAGAGCAGTTTCGTGAGTAAAACCGGATGTGTCAATCAATGTTACCAGTGTACCAAGTGCATTTGGCTTTTGGAACAACATATTGTTTGGTATTTATGATTATTTCTATGATAAAAGTCATGACAAGTTAATAGGGTTTATTGAAAAATTTTGGAAATAAAGAGGGTTGTAGAGGAAGGAAAATAGAGTGAAGCAATCACTGTCAAGTACTCACATTTCCGTCATGCTCAAACGGATACTAACGTTGGAATAATCGGAGATCGAAAAATGCCAGTGCTTCTGTAATCGTTGGAAAAAGAAGAAGAGCAGCGGGGGGAAATAAAAAAGGTATTTGAAGATGAAAAACGCGTGTTCAATTGACCCACATTTCGAGGCAGGCTGTGAAGTAGTTTATAGAGAACGCGTTGATCATCGAAATGCGACGGTAAATTTCCTGTCCTCGAGGAGAGGAAAGGGGGAATGGAACTACCGAGTTTCGACGGAAGCAATTAAAATACTCTTCCCGTAGTTAATGCCTTCGCCTACCTCGAAAGATCCAACGAATGAACTGGTGAAACTGAAACTCATCTGAATGATGGGTTTTGTGAAATATAAAATGCATGAATTCCCTGAAGAATGCCGGCGACAAAATTGTAGTTTAATTATTTCAAATATAAAGCCTGTATTTAGACAGAAAGAACCTGGCCTCTCATATTGATTAGCATGAAAATTAACGTTCCCAGTAGTTGAGGAAAAATCGAAGCAATCTAGACAGTGACGGTGGTTCTAACTAATTACCCGACGTGGATCGTGATTACCTCGCTTTGTCAGTCGCCGACTGTATAGCCTTCTCTTTACCTCCTCGATTTGCATTCCAACATTTGTTCAACGAAAAGCCACGATGTCTATCTTCCGAAAGTGTCTTCTCTCAGCAGGACAGAGAGGCCGCCAGTGGCAGCCTTTCATACATCATGTCGTCTTAACTCTTACATTTTAAAGTATCAAAATGCGAATTCTTGAAGCTTGATTCCGACAATTTACAAAAGAATCAACACACAATGTTTGATTCAACCACTAATTTCATCTAAAACTACAAAACAATACTTCCCAATAAAAAAAAAACGAAATTATATACGAAAGTTATGAGAAGAATTCCAAAAAATAAACTCATCACTATTCAAAAAGGTGAATTGAGATTCATCAGAGCTGGTGCTCGGAATTATCGATTATTCATCTCTCCGCAGGCTCTCTTTCATGAAAAATATTATGAAGTATGACACGTAAATTCTGTTGGCATAGTTGGCCATTGTAAAATTTCACCGATAAAAACCAATATTGTTGATAATGAGAGTACTGACGTAAAGTTATCACGATGCATCAGCAGTAACAGAGGGCTTCTGCAGTTGTCTCTGTTCTTGACAGAGGGCAGAGAGGCACGCTCGTCGACAAGAAGATACAGAGGGGAGACGATGGCCCTCTATAATGGAGCAGAGAGAAGATTGTAAAGAGTGTTTACTTAACCCCAACTCCTCGACTCCCTTTTCGAGTAGAGGCGAGTGCAGCTGTCTATAAAACCCTCACTGGAGTCTATAAACGTGGGGCGCTTCTTTTTTTTTCTTTCTGTACACTAGTGCTTATGGTACGCGAGAGCAGTTCTTGCACAAGCTACGCTCTTGTTTACAAAACAATATACTCAGACGTACCTCTGGTTGGAGATTGTGGCATTCGAAATTTCATCCTGTTTGTTGTCCAAGCTTTCATCTGCTGCTCTTTGTTTCGGATTTTTTCCGTTTCGGACGCTGTACCAATTATTTCTGAAAGGAAAAAAAAAAAGGTGAATATTAGAAGTGCCTCTGACACTCGATATGAATGATTTATCGTTCTGTTTTTATAACATTCATGTTGTTTTGGTCTGATGATGATGGTAGGTGGAGAATTAATAGTTTGAATCTGTTTGAAAGATTTAAGAGACCGGGGATCTGCAATGTTTTCTTTCAAGAGAAAAATAAGATTTTTTTTCATTCTCTTCTAACCTTTTTCTATGATTTTTTAGATGACATAAACATGTGCCGGGGTCTTCAGTGTCTGATTTCATGATGTAAGCCATTAATTATGGTGAAAAAAATGAGGAAAAAGGGAACGTGGAGAAAAGTTTATGAAATGATAAATAATAGCTAGACAATTGTCTAAGCTGAGAGATTCATGAGCATGGATTTGTTCATGACGTAGAAGAATTTACGGATGAGTTAGTACTAGTGGGGACTATTTCGTAGAAACCTTTTAATTTTAGATGACGTTGAAAATAAATCCGTGAACATAAACTAACCCTGTCTGCTCATTCGACCAATGAAAATGAAAAAAATAGAGATGGGGTATAAGAGGAGGGTTTATGAACGTCTTGTGTAATAAAAGTTTTTATGAATTTTCTTTTGATGATCTCTCTCGGAGATACTGCAGTATTCTCATCGATACAGGATTTTAAAAAATAAAAATACACATTCTTTTTAATTGAATTTAGAAAATTCGTTGAATTACGAAAGGAGCAAAGAGACAGGATGGATGCAGAGGTTGATGACATCGTGTGCCATGAGTTCTCTCGTTGAATTTGTTCTCAGTGTTTACTGAATGCAGCCAAAGTGCATACGAATTACCGCATTAAATCCACGACCCCGTCGCAGTCCCTAGCCACATGATTCCACCCTCGATACTACAGTAAACCTTGTAATTAAAACATTCTTCAAATCTCTCAACTTCTCCACGTCGTACCGAATTTTTAACCCCACCTCATGCACAACCGCAAACGAAAATATTGTCAATTATTTCATTCTCCTCTAATTTACCTCCGAATGAATTCACCTCAAAACGAGCAATCAAATACCTGACGTTTTTTTTTTTTTTTTTCATTATTATTCTCTGTTATCACTTTAATTCCAATATGCAGTTGTGGAAAAAAAAAGAGAATATTTGTACACTCGAGC
This sequence comes from Aleiodes testaceus, assembly GCA_963565655.1. NCBI lineage: Eukaryota > Metazoa > Arthropoda > Insecta > Hymenoptera > Braconidae > Aleiodes > Aleiodes testaceus. Next base: position 5,062,631 of record OY751412.1, read on the forward strand.
GTGAAATATCGTGAGGAAAGAGGTGGACAAAAAAAAGGCAGAGGAAAAAAAAATATTGGTCGATTATGGATGAAGCGGGATTTAACGTTATGACCTCTGGTAACTGTGGTAAACGAGTCCAGGCTCGTAAATAATACCCCGTGACTCTCTGACAACGGAGAGTGTCCACAGAGAATGCTGTGTATACGTCACATATATATATATATATGTGTATGCCTGTGTATGAATGAGGAGGAGAGTCATAGTGGGATTTTAGTGCGTGCTTCAGTCCCACGACGAGTGCCGTGTTTTATAGAATGTTCAACCGCATTTAAAGCCAACACGACGACTCGTCGCTTTCGGACTCATTCTCTCATCTATCCGCCTCTCTTTCTCTCTCCTTCTCTCTTACACTTTTTGGGTGGGTGGAGTGGGCACTTAAAACTTCGAGAGTGTGGCTAGCCACGAACCGGCTCGTACTTGTCCACGACTGTTTTCAAAGCGGATGGTTTGCCACCAGCTACTATTCTACGAAACACTCTGTACTCCAATGCTCATTCAAGTATTTCACCTCATAATGATAAAAGATAATTAGGATTCTCTTTAAATTAAACGCATTCGCGAATTAATCGTTCGATAAACACTCGTCTCAGTTGGCAAAAGTTTCGGAATAATTCAGAAGAGTGAAAATTCAATTAAATAACAAAATTTCATTTGAATTACTCTGGATATTCCGAATATTTACATAGTCTAGAATATTTTCCACCAATTCAGTAGAGCAAGCTTTTAGTCAGACATCGTGAGAGTTTCAGCATCAGGTATTATCCATTAGAATCAAAATATTTTCAAAACTTTTAATGTAACAATAATTCATACAACAATTCGTACAATGTCTCGATGTATTTCAGAGGTTCAATTTAAGCTGCATTATTATTTTGATATTTCATTTTATTTAATTGTGGCAAAAGCCAGTGCGAGATCCGCACGTTCAATTGAATACGAGATAAAAAAAAAGGAAACAGAGCTTTTAATGAGAATCAGAGAATGCTAAGGGAATGATAATAGAAAGGCTTGAGTGGCTCTACGAGAAGCTACTTTATTTCTTTCTTTCTCTCCACTGTACTTGTTTTTCAACTCTTTTTCTTTTTACTCTCTTCTCTATTTCCTTCTGCACTTTTTTTCGCCTTTCTCACCCAGTTTGAGCCTCCCCAACTGGTGCCTTATCTCAACGGCCAACGAAAAGCTTCTAACCTGCTTTGACGTAGAAAACAAAGAGCCCTCGGATTGAAATTCGTTCGTTTCGTGGCGCCTATCCTCGCTACTGGATAGTGCCGATCGAGTACGAAGTAGTGCCGCTTTATTCTTCCCATTACCAGGCGATAAGGCCCGACTGAGTTCGTCGAGATTTCACTCCGACGTTTCAATCCTCTTGTCTTATTTTTTTCTCTCATTTTTTGTTGCCTTTTTCTCCCAAATCATCACGCCTTTCAATTCTTCATTTTCTCCACACTTTTTTCCCTCTTCATTCACAAAGAAATAAATGAAAATGCTAAAAAAAGTGAAGACTATTATAAGAAATTCCAGTGACGTCATTTGCATGAAATAATTTAAGCGATTTTAAAGTAGAGAAAAAGTGAAATTCTTGTCCATCAACTTCGTCATAAAATTCTCAATCAAGTGGTTAAATAAACATTGCCCCAGATTCTAATGAAAGTTGAATTTTCCGAGGGTCGTTTTCAAATAGAGAATCGATACGTGCACATAGTCTAACGAAATCGGCTCACCGTTACTTTCTCCACCTCCTGCCAAACCAATTCTCTATTTTATCTATATATAGGCACTTTGGCGAGTACGCCAGAGAGAAACGACTCGTTGACAGAATAAATAACTTTAACTTGAAACGAAGGCTTCTCACCCAAGCAATACCTATGGATATACGGGGGTAGAGTGGAATGATGACGTTTGTCTATGCAAATTTACGGTGCGATATTCCCACTGCCTTGAAAATCCTTAAACTCCAATAGAACCTACCTTCTTAACCAGAAATGTGCTAAAATCTTTTCACCTCATTGGAATATTTTACGTATTCCTCAAATACTGAGGAAAAAACTTTTTCCCCCCACCGAGTAACTATTTCTTCAGAATAATTTTTTCATCCCAAATGCAATTGAAAAATTGTCACTCGAATTTCTTGATAAATAAAGACAAAGTATTCCATGAGATTTGCGTAAATCTCTCACAAGAATAGAAGAGAATTTGGGATTTTACAGAGGATTTCCCTTTTGGCACAGTGTGAAGTTCGTCTTCTTTTTTCATGGCCCACTGTGGGCTCCAATGAGAAAAGAGCTTACAGGCACCTTCGGTTGTGTCTTCGATCTGTAGCCTCGTATTTCTTGTCGGCCACCAAGAGGATTGTCTCCAAGGACGTGCACTGTTTGCTGTCGCATCCATTGGACAGAGAACGATCCGAACGAATGACCGCCGTAAAGCAGAATGTCACCCAGAGGCGAATCCCAGTATGTCTATGTTTCTTTGTCCCGTTGCTTTCTTCGTATGGTCTTGTGGTTTAGGATGCACATATTGTTGAATATTTCGAGGAATGGACGTCTGACCGAGGACGAATCTCTTGTGTCCGAAGAGACCTACAAAATTCCGTAATTTTCACCAGTCAGTCTGCAAATCCAGTGATATTACCGAATAATTAATCAGCCCGGAGAATGCACACCAGCCGTGCTCATTAGTTTTTGATGAATCGCCGCATTTTTTTTATCCTCAGGATTATTAAGTCGATACTAGTTGGCTCTCGTATCGCGCATCGCGTCGCCGGCTCGTAACTCAAGCTCGGCGACACGTCGCACGAGTTATTTTCCCCTTTGGGCGACACTAAAGAACCCGAGGCGACACCCGTATTCGAGGGCTGTTAAGTACTTCGGATCGCGATTATTAAGACTGTCCCCTCCCCTCGGACAACTCAGCCACGTACAAAAACCATCTCCCATAAAGCGCATTCGCTAGAATTCAAGAGGGGCCATAAAAACCATGATAATATCACTAAATTGTTAGTTTTAGTATCCTCTTGGATAATTTACCTTTTTTATTATTAAAGAGAGAGGGATTTTATCTACGAGAGTATTTGTTACTCGTGATTGCGACTATCTGATGAAGACTCAACTTTTTTAATCGACTCAACTACTACTGCACATTCATCAAGAATACGTCTATCTGTGATGAAGAAAACGAAAATCCAAGGAGCTGACGCAACTCGAAAGTTTCAACAGAACGGCCATGACACTTGGTTCCTGTCTTCATTCCAATATGACCCATACATACGTGTCTATCCTTGGAATAAAAGACATCGAGATATAATACATAAAGTAGAGGAAGTGATTTTTTGGTGTACCCTATGTTATCCATCGAAAAAGTTTCATAATCCAACTTTTCCTGAATTGTTTATGATGTTCAATTCCCGTGGTGTCTGGAATATTCCAGAGTTATGATACCAAAGCTATGATATCAACTCCACTGTGACTCTCTATATATTTTCTATATTCTACATTTCACTGGTTTGGCGTATTCTTGAGGTTATCCACTGAGTTTATAAGGAAAATCGGAAAAATGTCCAAGAATAGAGGAGGTATATTATTTCAGAAGTTGGTGTTCTTGAGTGAAGAGCAAATAAAATTAGGAAGCGAGTTTTATACCTTAAAATACGTATTTTTGAAATGAGAATAAGTACGGTTGAAGAGGCAGATAGAGATTGACCCAATTCTGGAAATTCTGTAAATATAATTTTGCTGAGTTTTCACTCCTGGGAAAATGCGACGTTGAAATATGTCATTTGCTCGATTCAATGAGCCCGAGGATGAGCCGGAGGTGAATGTAAACGTGTAAAATCTCTCACTGACGTGTATTAATTAAGGAGTACATCAATTATCAAATAATGCACTCACTATGAGACTCACATTTTCCACGTGATTCCTGAGTTTGGATAGCATCAGAGGTTATTCTTGAAAACTCGGTTAAAGGCGTACGTATAATCATCACCGAGGGGAAGTTGGTATATTCAAGTATCACGTCGAACGGAAGTGCAGCCTCGTGCTGCGTATACCCGTTGGTTTATTAATTATTTACCTAGTAGGAGAGAGGTAGATAGAGAAAGAGAGAGAGAGGGCCTCGAGCGTAATGAGCATCGCAGTAGCAATCACGATACCCATGAGTTTCCTCCTCCATCTCTATCTTTCGCATTGAAATAACTACCCCATCCTCTCCGAGTCATTATCTCTGGGTCCAACCTTACGCTACATAGCCTCCACCTTCAGCTGCATCGCGGAGAAGACGTCAGTGGTGGATACGACGAGTTCTGGTGTGAATAACTGAGAGAGAGAGAGAGAGAGAGAGAGAGAAGGAGTGTAGGTGAAAATGCAGTGGCAGTAACTCGCGTGGCTTGCGAAGGAAGCAGACAAGCGAGAAGCGATTATTAATGGCTCGATTTTGCCTGAATTATGTAGCGTTCGTTGGCGAGATACGTGAGGCACGTGCCACGATGCTAAACGTGTCGGCCTGCTAAACATCTTCGTTGCGACATACACCAGCTGTTTTCCTCTACGTTGAAAAGTTTGTGACTAAAGTTTTACATTGTGTGAGATGAAAAAAAATTTGCACATATATATGAAGAATTCTTTCTACTTTCATTATGTCCATAAAGTTTTGAGGTTTTTCTCTTTTTTTTTTTTTTTTTTTTGTTTATTCAGGCTTATTTATTCAACCAGGATGAATTGATGAATTGATTCGGAATATTTATTTATTCATGAATATTCTGAAACGGGTTTTCATTTCAACAGAAAAATCAATGAATTAATGGATCGCAAATATTCACTGGTGCAGTTTCCAACGACGCAAGAGAATCAGATTAATTGGTTGAGATGATGCTGATAAAGAGACAGTACCAACTCACCGACAGTTTTCACTAGTTTCCATGCCACAGTCGTAAAAGCTCGTTCCCATTTCCAGTCCAAGAGTTTGTACTGGTTAGAGAGGAAGAACGATCTCACCGAAACCTTGTCTCACCGTTGAATCAGATACAGCTGTTGCATGGACGAGTGGTTGAGCCCATTAAAACTGTATGTAACGATTCATTTAATTCACATTTATGATTTATCTCGTAAATTCTATTTTCCACTCTGCGTTATGCTCCATAGACAGTTCTCCACCTCTGAAGATTTCTATCGACAGTAGAATGAAGGAAAGAGCAAATGTAGAAGGTTTTTAAATACAAGAAAAAAAAAATTCCCAAGTATTCCTACATTTTTCTCCAATTTTTTTTTTAACATCAACTAAATTCTACAAGCTCTTACAATAAATTGTGGTACAAAGGTGCTCGTTATAACTCAACCAAAAAACCGAGTGCATCCAAACGGATTTCTTTATACACTCTTCCTCTGTAAATTGATACGAAAAAGGATTCTTTTTCTTCACACAAAGGAGGCAGTTACACTTATCTCATTGTCCTTGTCTCCTTTCTTCCTTCATTATAATGCAGTCTAATGAATTCCATTGTGTATTCAAAGATGTGTAATCCAAACGTTCGACATTCAGCAAAAAGTGGAGTGAAGAAAAAAAGCCAAAGAATCCCCGAGGTTTTGCATTAAATATTGTGCATTAAATAATCCATCCATAATTTCCATCACAGAAACTTTAATGGAAGACACTGGATGTCGTCAGTGGAATGAAGAAGTTGACGTTGAAAATGGGTCAAGTGATTTGTGTCTTACCGGAATTCAAAAGTAGTCGGTCGTGACGAAGTGGCCAGTCAATTGGCTCGGAGGTGAGGAAGCGATGGAAAATGAAGGCAAAAGAGATGGTATGAAGGGTCGAGGCATCTTCGGTTGACTAATTAACCCCGTGGGTCGTTAACATGTCTCCAAGGGACACTGCAAAGTGCCGGAGTAGATTGCACACCAGAAGACTCTTTATGCAGACACATGGCCGGATCTTTTTCACTTGCGATAAGTTGGGGGATAGAGTTGAGGTGAATTCCATTGGAGCGTTGAACAATGGCAATTGTTGTTAGGTGAAAGACACAAAGGTCCGAACGTAACGACGTTGCTTTACGCGTTGGTCAAGTGCCGCGGGGACCTTCCAAGAAATTCTATCGATTACGGGGTGGAAGGATATCTCGGAGCTTGGCGCATCGTCCTCTTCGTATTTATTCCTCTCCGCCGCAACCAAGATCAAAAGGCATTTGCCGAAGACACAGAGAGATGTCTTCCAACTGTTTCGAATTGGAATTAAGGTAGGCAAAAAAAGAGAGAATGTGCAGTTAGAAAAGAGGGGAGAATTCATTGTCATTCGATGGTGGATTTTGCGTATAGAGAGTATGCTAATCTCATTGATACACGGCTGGATTTAACAATACTAAGTGAACGAGTATCTAGCGTGATTGACGTGGAATTGATGATGCTTGGATGCTAATAGCTGCTTCCTTCTTCATTCCAATAAGCTGATGTATTCTGCACTTTTTTTTTAAAGATAATTTGACGTTATTTATTCGAGTGTTTAAAATGTTATATTGAATATTGTCAGGTATTTTAATTGAATTTTTCTCATTACTCTACTCTCAAAAATGTAAAGTTAATGTATATACTCAATTTCTGTGTAACAAACTGGTTAAAATCGAATTGTCCATATTCAGGATGATTCATTGAATATAAACCGTATATTTTCAACGACAAGTTAATATTCCATGTGTACTAAATTAACATTATTGAATTAAAGCTGTCCTAATAACGAGTGATACATAAGCTTATCGAGGGACACAAGTGTATGTAAATAATTAAATATACAGAAACTCTATTTATTCATTTAATGTGAAATTCGAGTTTGGTTAAACTAATTCAATGAAATATCATTCAAAATTTCATGATAAATTAAATTCGTAATTCAGGTCAATTTCGAGTACATATACCATTCAGCCATAACTTCATTAGTTCCCCATTTTTAATTCACACTGTCGAACTCATTCTTTCCTGTGACGTAATTCAACATAAATCATCATTATTCGAAAATTTATCAGAGTACTCTTCAATTGAAAAATTTTCCCGACATTTCCTAGTACTTGTCACACTGTCTATTCCAAGAAGTCGATAGTTTACGTGAGATATTTTCACGGAGATGAAATAAGAAAAGAATTGGGTCATGGATTTTCGAGTGTACGTGTTTGTTCACATTAATCGAGATTCATCTCGATATTTATACATTAAATTTCTCCTCAAGATGCGAATAGGTTTCGCAGCTGCGTGATCTGGCCGAACTCGAATATAACATTCTTGTGAGGCATTTACGTTTAAACATTTAGGTGCACAGATACATGAGCACTGGGTAATATTATAGGTGGTAGAAACATACGGTATGTTGCCGTTTGTGTTTCACGTTATTACGTGCTACAATAGAGATGAGGGTGGCTTTACCAAGAACCCAGTGAGAAGAGAGAGAGACGAGTGGCTATCGTCTGTTCCGCAATATCTATGGGCGTATTTAGCTCTGCATGTGTGCCCGAATGAACAAGAGAGGGCATTTTAACGTGGAAACTGCATGATAAGCATACGTAAACATAAGTGCACACGGTTAATGGCGATGGGGTTTTATTTTCGAAATGCCCGATATCGAGTATGATCCGCACGAGCTGAGCGTTAGTTTTCACAAATACATAATGCCCATGAGACGTGACCCTCTCTACAGTATCCACATTTTATCTTCACGATTCAGCGAGAATTGGCGGGGAAATTTTTTGCCGAAGGAATAAAGAAAAATTAGAGGCTGAAATATTTATGCATTATGTAATGAAGGGATTCTGTATTCGGTACGTTGGAAAAGACTTTCTCATACAAGATAACTCATGGTTGAGGATAGTGGATGGGTAAAAGGGATATAGAGAAGAGCTATCGCGTGTCGCGTCGAAAAGTTTCATGAGGTTGTCGAGCCATTAGGCGACCAGGACCCCCCCTTCAGTCGGCTTATACTGTGTGCTTGGAAAAGCTCATAAACTCGCATCCATCCGAGCCTCAGTTTCTTAGACTCTGAGACAAGATTATTCAAAATTGCATCCTGTCGCATGGAGAAAAGTCCCGCAAAGCTTGATGAATCTCTCAGATTTGTTTAATGTTCATTATTATTATTATTTCTTTTTGAGAGTCCAGGGATTTTATTGTTCTTTTCTCTGCAGATTGATGACTTTTCCATTTTCGTAGTGAAACGGGAATTTTATCGAGTAGAGGATTAATAAAATCGGAAATTGGCTTTTCGGAAAACCACATGTACAATTTATATATAGAGATAGGTTGGGGATTTCTATTTGAAATTTCTACTATGAAGCCACTTTGGATTCTGCAAGAAAGCCACAGAAGTCCCTTGGCTAAGTGTGTGTGGGGAAGTAAAACCGATAATACGATTTGAAATCGATCCTATGAATGGAATCTAGTTGCCAATGATAACTGAAAGCAAATTCGAGAGGATGAAGCTATAAAAAAATGAGAGGGAGTAATGGAGAAAGGAAATAGGGGAATAGTTGTTATAAGCTTGAACGATTGGACATTTATCTTTGAAAAAAAAAGACATAATCACTTCTCACTTCTTTTATCTCGTCAAGTGAGAAAAGTTTCGTAATCAAAAAGTCATTATCCATGAAGACTGTTCTTTGGTTTGCTAGTGAAAAGGTTAAAATATATATTTTTTTTCCAATGAAAATAATATAAAAAATGTGAATGATGAAGATTCACATGTCTGTTATCTCCAGTCATCATTTTCCCCATTTTCCAACGTCAACATGAAGAGAGAGAGAGCAAAAATTAATCACGTTAATTACATCTGATTAGAAGCATAACTTTCCAGAGACTCTTTACAATTAAAAAGCAACTCTGAATGTAGAGAAAAAAAAATACATATAATGGAATGAATGATACTCTCTGGAGGTTCATCAGCAGCTTTGTGAGGTAAAAAAGAGTAGCGAGACGATGCCATAGACTGTACGAGACAGTGTTTGACGATACATTATTTAAATCAACGGGAGCGCACACATGTTCGCCATTCCTTTGTGTGCGAAACATGTAAATATAGACCCCTTACCCTACGGCCTCAGCGATGTGGCGGTTTATACACCAAAGGCCATGGCTCTTCAGAAACCATTCCTCTCCCACTTCACTCATCCTACAGTGCACATCCGGACCGCATGTATACAAGCGACACTATACCGTCTCGTCACTCTCATTCCGACCAACGACCTTCATTGCACCATACGACTCCCCTCATTATTATTATTGCTCTTACATTTTCATTTAATTATGATGAGAATTACGTAAAAATATATTCCGAATTAATTGAATTTTCCCAACTGCTGAGAATATCTAATGATCAACCTACTTTTCCCCAATTCAGCTCCACTCGGAGGAGCAATCGAAGAGTAAGAAACGTTTTCCACAAAACTTCTTCGTCGAGATAAAGTTACCCCGAACTCTCAATTCAAGAAGAATACAAAGTTTCCAACACATCCGAATATTGGGGCATCGAAGAATTCCTTTCCCCTCGTTGAATTGCTTTAAATAGACGTGAGAAAAAAGAGTTTCGTAATACAAGAAATGACAGAAGCTATTTCCATTGTGCCTGTTTATTCATCGAGGCACGTAGGGATATTTGTGAACGATAGAGAATCGTCAGTGGTTTCGAAGATATATACATTATCATTTCTTTTCCTCACTCTTTGAGCATTCATATTAATGTCTGCAAATCCTTCGAAACCATGGCGTCATCTCTATCGAAAATCCATGCCGGTGGATTCGCGAAACATGTTTATGCAAAGCGCCTTCCATGGAATGGCTCATTCGTTGAGAAGAGGGGAGGAAAACGGGGGAGCTGAGGTGGTTAGAGAGAAAGAAAGAAGGGGTGGTTGGTAGCAGTGGAAAAAGGTGGATAAAGAGGGTGATATTGAGATACGGAGATATCGACTCCATTAGCGGCGAGTGGCACAAGAGCCCCTAGGATAGTCTCAAACATTTTCTTTACCTCTCGCTTGTTCTTTCCTTGGCTTTCACCTCGTTTTTTTTTTCCACAGTTTTCCTTTCTTTTATCATCGGCTGAAGGGAGAGAAAGGTGCAGGTACACTCTTACCAGGCACTGCAGATACTCTCGTACGAAAATATGGTACTGCTGGATATAAAGTGGAAGAATATAAAGTGTAACAGAAATAGAGAGAGGGAGAAAAAAGAATGTAGAACAGGACGTTTTTGCCCCTTTATTATTTTTTTTTTCTCTCTATTTTACTGCACGAAACGACCCCATTTTGATATCATTGAGACGATTTCACAGTCTCGTTCACGCCTCGATACCCCTCCAAGGACTTTGAGGGTCTTGAGAAAGTTGGTTTGAGATGGTTGAAAAATTGTAAATGTGGATAAAACTGCATGGATAGATAAAATAAAAAATGGATTTTCTGTCTTTGTGAAGATGGAGAGAGAATCGAGCGATAGATCTTGAGGAGTGATTTTCTTTCTTTTGCAAGAAAGGTACATTGAAAATTGAGTTAGCAAGGAATGATCATGTAGAATAGCATTTTTATATCGCATTCAGACAATATTTTAGGAAATTTTGAATTTGTAAATTGCATTCAACAGCAGTGATGCAGATTCATGTACAAATGATTCTGAAATCATGGCGCAATACTGCTTTTGGACGTAATGAATTCGCAGCTTTTCATTGACCATATGAAACATCCAACTGTACAAAATTCTGTACAGTAAAAGCTGAATGAAAATTACCCAATTCCAAAACAATATCCACCATAATACTCTTCCTCCAAATAGCCACGTATACCATTCATTCAACTATACGTGAATTTCTATTGACCACATGTTGTAATATTGTTGGGTTATTTTATCCATGATTATTCCCCCGAAATTACCAAAAAAGATTTTTTAAATAAGCCACATGATATCTATTCACATTTACGTTCATCGCTTTGAAAGAGATTATTCTGCATATATTCATCCATATTCAGTATTAATTAATGTAAATGGATATTAATAAATTAATGAGAATATATACACGTTGAATAGCTGTGATAAAATTTTAAGAATTCATCGATGAGAATTTAAATTACCCAAATGTATTAAATTACAGAAAATTTTCCATTTGTTAATGTGGATAAATTGAATTGATAAATTATAAATGACAGAAATCTCTTACAATTAATTGGATTTATCATCAAACTTTAAATTTATAATCACCTCTCAAAATAATTATTTAACACAGAAACCAAGAAAAATTTCATGAGTTCACTTCGTAATTCATTTCAACATTGACGAATGCAAATAAACTTTGTTCAATGAATTTAACGAAAAAAGAAAAAAATCCGGGGAAACTAAAATTTCCCTAATTCTCATTGTAAAGTTTCAAATCAAAGAGATTGGTAATTAAATGAGAATTGGCACGTGTCTCCAAGAACTAAGTGAAGTTTCTTTCCAATTAAGAATCTTCTCAATTCAAAATCCAACTCATCAGTGTCCCCTTCCTCATCAACAAGTCCAAATGCAGTTTCACATTTAATTACCGCACTTTTTTCTTCCATTCATTACCATCAATTAATGGATTTGAATAATGCATTATAATGAATCAGAATAAAATACAAAAGCATGTACCTTGTCATAGTTATCAGTACCATCAGGAATATAAGATGTCTCGTGCTTGTAGAGAAGAGGCAGAAGAGCAAAAAAAAGGGCAAAGCTTCAGTATCGATAGAATGGATGGATTAAGCCCCTGCGTGGTACCGCAAAAATGTGCCCTTCCCATTTTCCAAGCAAACTCTAGTCTAGCAGCTTGCCTCTCCCACGCACTTATTGTCCCAGCAAACGCGTCTGATAATGCACCCATAAATAACAAAACAGTTGTCTGCATCTTTTTCCTCTTCTTCTTCTCCTGCTCTCATCTTTGCTCCTCTTTCATCGCTCCTCGCTTATTTCTACGTTCAATCTTATCCTTTCACGGTATCCAATGCCTCCAAAACTACAATGCTCGTGATGCTGGAGGTGATTTTATGTGAATTGGTATACTCCATCATCAGAATCGCTTGTCAATCAGACAATATCACTTAATGTTCAGTAATGTTGAAAATTATTAGACCATCAGTCCAATCATTAGGCATTCTCCTGAAAAAAAAAACAATAAATAATTAATGATGTTGAGGAGTTTCCAAGATTTTAGTTGGAAAAATAGAACATGACTAATTGTTCATGGTTCTTGGTAAAGAATCTCCGGAAGATTCAAGCGAAATTTCGAAATAACCCATAATGTCAGTATTGTCATCTGTGTGACAAAGATTGGACCACCCGGGGCTGAGAACCCAGCTAAATCTCAGTAAAGCTCCCGTAAAGTCTGGAGTACGTCGTTGGCACTAATGTCGACGAGGTCTTTTCATTTTTTTTTCTCGTTGACGAGCCTATTCTCGGCTTCTTCTCTGGTTGACGATAGACGCTGGGCTTAGACCATGGAAAATGGCCCACCCAGCTGGTGCAACTCTTCTTGTATAGACTTGTACAAGCCAGGCTTCGTATGAGTTAGTAGGAAAAATGTGAATAAAACGAAAAAAAGGAATGAGAGAAATGTGTGCCAAAGCAGGTCAAGTGGCAACTTGGAAGAATTTTTATAGCTCTGGCATTCCTCGACTCTTTTTTCTACTTTAAATCAACATTTTCACATTATAAAATGGCATTTGAAACTGAGAATATGTCTTTGTAGAATATTTTCATTGATAATTCAGAATATATGGCCTCTTCAAATGTATTGGTGTACAGATACAAAGCATTTTTTTTATCAATGTATTTTTATTTGAAACATGAAAAGAGGAATTATTTGATTCATATCAAATTATTTGAAGTACTCAATACATAAAGAGTAATTTAATTAATGAATGGAAGAAAAAATATTAGTATTGATGTAAAAGCTATTCAGCTTTTATCTTTTTTTTTTCGAACAAACTTTTTTTCGGGTGTATTCATTCATTCTTATCATATTCTCATTCGAATAAATTGAAAAGCTCTTGAAACAAAGCGAGATTTTTTATTTTTTAATTAAATCACGCACTATTGAAGTTTTTATATTCAAAGCATAAATATTGAGAATAATTGAGTGAATTTATTCGATTCCAATTCGTTGGGAATTTTATTCTTCTGATAAATAGAAAATATTTGGAAATGTTGATTATTTAATGTTGCAAATTTAAATTGAAAAGTTACTTGGCACAATAAATCATTCAATCATGTGATTTATGATGAAACTTATTAGACTGGATTTATATCATCTATTATGAAGATACAACGATTCATAGTTCATGAACATAACGTTATGGAGATGTTGGCATTAAGGGGATAAATTACACAGAGCTTTTGCCAAAGTAGTATCTAAACGATATGAATAGAGAGGGATAACTGCTGTTCGTGCTTCTAAGCTAAACTATCCATGTCTATATAGTTTATACAATGTAGGTATGGGCCACTCAGCGCCTAATTTAATCGCTAAGTAATTGCTTCTACACTGTCCAATTTAGATGCTAGATATGCTTTAATATATGATAATCGTCCAAGTTATTCGTCAATTCAAATTATTGTAAATAATGTATCTCTAAAAATATTAGATTCATGAAAAAAAAAATCCCCTATAAAGATTTTAAAATTTTCTCTCTACATTGACAATCCATATAAACATGGAATAAAAGTACCACAAGAGTTCTTCTCCTTTTGTTAACTTTATGAATATGCTGGAGTACGTAGAATACTTGATGAAAGAAAAAAAAAACAATGGAAAAGTGAACACAATTGAAGTAATGCACTTGTTGAATGAAATAAAAAGGATACATGAACTCAAGCGACTGATTGTAAATTATTTAAAAAAAAATCCGTTTATTCTTCATCATCGTTTGCAAAAATGTGATAACACATACGTTAATCGCACGTTACGTGGGATACCAATGGACACGTACGTTAACGCCTCTACCTCTCACGTAGTTGACCCAATTAGTGAAATTACTGTTGTAATTAAGGGCAAAAGCCGTTTTCCCAACTGCGTATATATACATGGAATCACCGTGGATGCACTGCAAGAGGTTATAACGAAAGAGGAAACGTCGACAAACGGCATACACAGTGAGGAACGTAATTAGTACGTGACATGGCTTGATGAAAAGAAGGAAAAAAATAACTACGGAAATTAAAAAAAGAATGGGAAAAAAAAATCGGAAGGACCAGGGAAATAGAGAGGGATGAAAAAAGCCCGGATAGGGGCTAGCAGGACAAAAACTCTAGTTTGTTTTCCCCTTTTTTTTTTTTCAAGCTTCTCTGTGCTTTTAAATCAGATACACGGTACAGCGTACTGACTAGTGGACTTTGAGTCATTGAAAACCTGCTGGGTGAACAGGAAAACTAATGAAAATTTAAAACTTTGTTTTTCAACAAGTTGATTGAGTCGTAGGTCACTGGGACTCTGCATTGAGTCCTTTGAAATTCATGAGGATAAAAAAACAAATTGCAATGTAAATAAATTCCCTGGTGCATTATTCTCCTGATGAAGGGAAAAGTTGATACAATTTTGTGATACTTTGAAGCTCAGTTAAATAGGAGAATTTTGCGGGAAAAAAAAAGGAGAATGACGAAATTTTAAGGGGGAATTCATTTTTTAATGGAAGGAGTTATTTAATGAGTGTATGCTCATCGCTTCATCACGGCTTTCAGCTTCTGTTACATGAGAGGAAGAATACGAGCGAGTCACGTGGGAAATATCACGGATTTCAGACTAATAACTACAATTATTCGTACTGAGAGACCTATTTCAGCATCTGCATTATGGTATAGAATGTGTATAAGTCAGTTTCCATTTTCTACTCTTCCGTGTTCGTTTCTACTTCAATGTTTACTCACGTCTTGAACGAAGCTAAGCGTCGTAAGAATATTTGTCGATGGCTGTCGCTATTGTGCGATGGCCAGACACAAGAGAAGCGAGTGCTTTTCTGATAGAACGAGGGAGTGGGGAGGAATGAGAAAAGGAGGAGGGGGGAAAAATGAAGAATGAAAAAACAAGAGAGAGAAATAGAAAGGAAAACAGGAAGAGGAAAAAATATCTTAACGTCAACCAAGTGTCTGTTTACTCGAGTCTCAAGATACTTGACAATTGTTGAATATATGTTGGACGTGAAGATGCATCGAGAGATGTATAAACAATTATTGTATAAACTTGAGTATTGGAGAGATTTGTTTTTCAGTTGTGACAGTTGAGTTTTTTTTCATAATTTCCCGAGGAATTAAATAAATGAAATAACGTTTAAATATAGGGGAAGGCTCAATCAAGAGAAATATTGAAGATATCTTTTTTCTGACGATTCTATTGGAAAGCTGAGGAAATTTCCGATGAAAATCATGTGCCAAAATATTTATTTTGATTCTTTAAAAAATTCCATTTTTTTCACACACATTTGAAGGGGGTTTACCTTGCAACAATTTGGAAAAATCAGTTTCTTGGCGATATCTCGGGTTCTATTGGTCGTAGCGTGAAAATTCCGATTCGAGGTGAAAGGTGAGCTCATTTGCGATGAATTCATGTAGTTCAAAATTTTTAAAAACGATTTTTTCAATTACTTATGGGGGGTTTTATGAAAATCAGTTTTTCCACTGCAAGTCACTCGAAGAATCATATTTTCAATTTTTGAACCACATAAATTCATCGCAAATAGGCTCACCTTTCACCTCGAATCGGAATTTTTAATCTACGACCAATAGAACCCGAGATATTGCCAAAAATGTGATTTTTTCAATTTTTGGCAAGGTGAACCCCTTCAAATCTGGGTGAAAAAATCGAATTTTTTAAAAATTCTAAAAAATCCATTTTGACACTTGATTCCTATGTAAAATCGTCTCCGCTTTTCAATGGAATCATCAAAAAATCGCAATCTCGAACTGTTCAATCAGAATATCCATTTTACCCCGATTTCCCCTATCAAAGTAATTCATGAAATTTGCAAATAATAAATTCTGAGAATAGTTTTGCACTGAAATTTACCGTAAAGGCTGAATGTTTCTCGGTGCAGAAACACCCAAGCATCCAGAGATAAATCGCTCGTCACCGTTGCGCGCACGTTGTGTGCAGTGGTCGAAGTGAGGTGGTGAGGTAACATCTGGTACGAGTCGTGGCTTGACCCGAATTTACGCCACCGGATTCTCTCTAGATAGAGAACACTTATCACAAACAAAACCAAGGGGGCAAAAAACGAAATAGAGGAGGAATTATAATACAATGCTCTCTTATTTCCAGTGCCACTGTTGGTAACAAAGCCACGAAAGTTAATTAATTCATGAAAATATAATTAATGTTTTTCATTTCACATGAGTTAAGAATGAAACAAAACCAAAGAACTCTGAAATGAGGAATAAAATTTGCTTTAAAAAAAAAAAAGAAACCTAACAGCGTGACAGATGCGTCCCTCACCACTTCCTCCTCTCGACCACGTGGGAAAATGCACGAAACCGGGTGACTGTTTTTTTTTTTTCGCAAAACGCCTGACAAACGACAAATACCGCAGAATGGTCACAATTTGTCGAGTCCCTCCTCTGAGAAAAAACCGGACGTGCTGTCATGTACTCCAACAAAACGTTTACCTCCGCATCCAGAAAAATTCAGAATTCAATGATAAAGAGACAACTTTAACAATTGAATAAACATGTAAACAAAGACAATTTCAAAAATTCTACAAAACTGTGCACTTTACTTGCACCAAATTGACCTATTGAAGAATCACTTCACCACTGAAATCCAATCAGCTTCATGAATATCAATTTATCAATTATCATGACCCCCTTATCCAATTAATACATAATGAACCCTCCAAGTATTTCCATTTGCCACTGAGAAATCCACTATCTCGATGGATTTCGACGGCCATAGACTATTCCACTCGCTCGGTCTCCCAAAATCTCCGATAGTTCGTAACATCGGGCATATAATCCACGATCTGCAGCTTATGGCAATCGTGTAGGATAATAGGGCTGTTACGCATTTGGATATAAAGCCTCGGTTTTACCAATGGTCCACACAACAACATTAATGCACCCACACACACGTGCAGATTGTTTTGGGCGAAATCCACCCACTCAGAATACATTGTGATGGCGAGAGGGCGCTCTCTTCCATGCTGCACACTGCCCTCTACACTGGCCGAAAATTTGCCAAACCTAACCTCACTTTCTCTCTCCGCATAATCCCTCCCTCTGTCTCTCTCCTCTCATTCACTGGCCTCGCAAATCGTGCGCCAGTGAGTTTCACGTGCACCGTCGATTCTCGTGTGCCATGTACGTTAGATACATGCAGTTACCATGTAGAGAAGGCCCACCTCTCTGCCCCGAAAATCGTATGTGGTTCACGTAGCTTCACACAAACTGAACGGTAATGGCTATTTTCACCGGGACTCTATGGTTATACGCATTGGACGCGCACATACGTTCCAGACTAACACGCCTCGTTGTTTATATATAATGTATGTAGGATGTTTTGTACTGTTGCAAATACTAGGCAAGCCTCGTTACCCAAAACCTCCGGGCTTCCCTCTTCACAAAACCCCATTCTGTCTCCGTTCTCCATCTATCTCTTCTTCCTTATTTTTTCTTCATTCTCTCGCTCTATTTTTGGGGTTTTTTTTGTTACACACACTTTTAACCTGCACGAATTTTCCGTGCAACTCATTATGTTTGTATGTATGCATACAAACACTTTGCCTTGTTACCCGTGTATAATAAACTCTGAAATCTACTGCGGGCGGTCTTTCTTATCTTCGTATTCTACTGCTGGAAAACGAGCGGGTTTATATGTACCTTTATTTTTCGTTTGTTTTGTTTCTTCTTTTTGTCATTTCCTCGTTTTTTTTGCCTCTCATTCTCTCTCTCTCTCTCTTGTGTATTACACACTGGTTCACCTCACTCGATAACGAGTGGGTGAATTTCTTTGGTTCTTTTCCGTTGATTTTTTTTATATTTACAAATAACTACCAGATTTTTATCGCTACTTATACACAAGATACGAGTGGCCAAAGTTTTTATTGGTTTCAACTTGAAATTGCTGGTTTTTTTTGGCTCTCCTCGCTCTCTCTCGCTCGGAAATTTTGTTTCTCTGGCAAATTTTATTGTCGAAAGTTTTTCATTTTTCGTTATGTGTATTTATTTACACTCTTCGTTTTTATATGCTATTTGAATGTTTTTTTTTTTTTTGCTGGTGTGACGCCCAACGGGGTTACCAGATATAAAAACGAATGCCCAATGGAGTTGCAAGCACACAACCAATTTCCATTTACAACCGAAAATCCCAGTGGAGACTGAAACCCAAGGTATCTATCTGTGTACTTGTATATGTGGAGTATGCGAGGGGAGAATGGGATAAACTTAGAAGGCACTTGCGTGCAAGCGCGAGAGTACATGAAAACTGGGGCATCTTTGGCTATCGGTTTTACTGCTGTCGATATATGTGAAAATCATGGGTTAGTGTCGATCGAATAATGCATGGATCCTAAGTGCATTGACAACAGCAAGAAAGTCACGTGATTAATTAATCATGCGCAGCGTTGATCTCTTGTTTCAAAGCAATCGCCAACTTTTATTTTTATATTTTTTCTCGTCGACAGGATGTAGACTGAATTATTTATGATTTTACGAGCTTTTTTTCTCTCATCTCTCTACACTGTATAAAAATGGGGTATTTTTGAATTGGAGCTCTCAAATGGCACAATCTCAGGCTTCTTGACAAACGTCGACATTTAGATATTTTCGGAATATTTTAGTGGGAATTGAGGCCACTCAAGTAATGTATTTTCATGAAAATTGATATTATTCTGTTCGGTTGTGTTTGAGAAGTCGATGAAGATTTGATCAGACGGATTTTAAAAATTTTAAAAAGCACAACTCCACTGGGAATATTCAATATTTCATCGCTGGTATTGGCCAGGCATTATGTCTTCTTTACTGTCTCCCTTGCTCCTTCGATTCTCCGGAATTCTCCCGGGACATGTGTGCCAGTATCGTGATGATTATTAATGTAAAAAATCGTGGTAAAGTGTCCCACCCGAGGGACAAATAAACAGATGGAAAAATCATGACATTTGTCCTTCATTCAGATACTGTATTTTATGCATCCACCTCTTTGTCCTTCATTCAGACCATGTTTTCTCCTTCACCTCTTTCTTTTTTCCCGTTACAAAAAATCCTCTCGCATGTGCTACATCGATTTCACTCGTGCCCGAGTGATTCAGGAGTATCGTAGTGACTCATACCATCATCCATAACGTCTTATAAATCATCACTGGGCAAAGCATTTCCACTTTATCATCGTATGGAAATGTCAGTGAGTTATGACACCGTTGAACGTATTTACGAGCGCTACTGTGCTCGTAATTTTCAGTTTACAATGAAGAACAAGCCTGTCCACAAATCGATTCGACATACCAGAAATAAAACGTTTTAAAATACTGAATTAATTCTTTCTATGCTCAGGATGATTTTTAAATTTATGAATCACGTGTTTCAACATAAGATAAGAATTATTTCAAAGCGTAGGAAAAAATGGCAGATTCAGTAATAATAAAATTCAATAATTTTAGGAGGAAAAAATGAATCATCCAGTGGTCATTCAGCCATGTTAATTAGTTAGGACTGTCCGAGTGTACAAAGTTCCTCGGTTTTCACAGTGTAGAGAATGTGTAGCCCATAGCCACTACTCCTAATTCGTACAACAACGTCTATTATTCAAGTTGCTTGGCTGAGTGTTAGACTACTTGCACAGACATACAGCAAAAGTACTTGCACATATCCTATGCCTGAGATAGAATGAGACTGAGAGAGAAGGAGCAAGGTTAAGTTTGCCGGAACGCATAACTCCCTGGGCTTATCCCCAAGTTTGTGAAATCTCTATCTATCTCTCTGTCTCACTCGTCTTGTGCACTTGTATGGTGTGCATACAAGGCTCCCGAATGCAGCGAGTGTAGTAGAAGAGGCAGAGCTATTCCCGAAACAGGAACACGAGGAAGAGAAACCCCTTCTCGTACGTCCAATCCTTAATGCGGTAAGCAACGCAACGACGAACCGTTAATTAATCCGACGGATTAGCCACAGACTCTGGTAATGGGCGAACGAGTGAACGAATAAGTGCCTCGCCGTTGAAAATTCAGGGGAAAAGAAGAATTATGGATTTTTAGAAACGTCCGGCTCTTTTGTATAATTCTAAAAATATTTTTCACATAAAAATAAAACCGAAAATTTTTTAATACCCACAGCAGTGAAAAATGTTGGAAAGAATTTTCTTCAAATGCATATTTAATTACACTGGAGCACAATTAAAATCCTAATTTCACGTACTCAACTAAAAATGTCTCGAAACAACGGGCAACTTCTATTTTCCATGATTCTTTTTGTCTCTATTTTTTTTTT
Source organism: Aleiodes testaceus (assembly GCA_963565655.1). Lineage (NCBI taxonomy): Eukaryota > Metazoa > Arthropoda > Insecta > Hymenoptera > Braconidae > Aleiodes > Aleiodes testaceus. The sequence continues at coordinate 5,083,105 of OY751412.1, forward strand.
CCCCCGTCCATTCCCCTCTTGTTGGTGACAGTGATAATAAAAATGTTCACACAATTTCATTTGTTACTGTGGAAAGAATTTTTGAGAGAGCTCCCGCAATCTCTGGATTGTCAGGCACTCAGAGTTTCTTCTTTTTTTTTCGCTCTGTCTGTCTCGCACCAATTTCACGTCGTCCAGTGGCTTCGTATCACGTGCAATGATTCAACTGTGCAGACTGAAGCCACGATCAAAAAACCCTTTTTATGGAGGTGGAGAAAGGAAGAGGGATGCTCCAATGCTACTGGGCTTTTAGATTGATGGATTTTTTTTTTTGTAGCTAGAGTCTGAAGCTAAATAATCATTCATTGGTAGGAGAATAACGAGAAATGTTCTTTGATAACTTTACCCAATTCAAATAATGTTTATTCTCGGTGATTTTAATTATTTTCTGGCATTTCTTGGCCCCTCAAAAACACGTAAAATTCAGTTGCAAACATATCTCATTGTTATTTCAAGATGGAGAGATAGAAACACATCGTGGCATCGTTTTGCAGCTGAGCAGTGGCTCGAGGCGGTTTTTGGTTAGTGGTGAATACAAAAGCCCCGGGTGGTGCCATAGTAGTTTCCTCTCCCTGTGTGCTTCATCGTAAGTCAGAGAAGCCTTTCTCGCTCTTCTTCCTTCTCACTGTGGCCTCAGTGAAACGAAGGTGATACTACCCGTGTGTGCGATACACCTCTGCCCAACAACCGTATTTCTACCTCGGGACTTCACGTAAACGAGCAGAGCTTTCTTAGCGGCTCTTTTTTAAATTCTCAATAAGCGTTTTTCTTTATCGCTCCTTTCCCTCTCTACTTTTCCTGTAATGTTCTCTCTTCATTAGAAAGACCAGGATTGAGACCAATGGCTTGTTGCCTCGCTAACTCTCTGGCCGTTCTCCCAAATGACTTCCAATTTACCGGCAAACTTGGGGATAAGTAAACCACCTACTGTCCTCCAAGTTAGTGTAGTCATCGTCCAATGCAGGCAGAGTCTTGAAACATGCGTGTTTCATTTAATTATTTTCGTAATTGAGTGAAAGAAACGTAAAAGAATCATTTTCCAATTCAAAAACACTCATTAAAACGCATTATTATAATTAATTCAAACACTTTTCACCTCTTAAAAAAGCGACTTAATTCAACGAATAATTATATAATCGTAGACATGCAAATTCACGTTAAATCGGCTCAACTTATCTCGTGGCTTGAAGCGGAATTCTTCACGACACTTTACCAAGTGGTATTAACTGCCAGCTATATTAATAATGTATTGGGCAATTAAAAGAGTCAAGGCGGAAATTTTCAAAAGAGAACGAAGAAAAATGCAAAGGAATATTCCAAACTCCCACGAAGTAGATACAGTGAGCTAGTAGAAAAAGATTTTAAGTTCAGGCGGAGAGCAGGAGAAATGAATAGGACTACGGTTCCCACGAATGCGACACGTAAAATTCAAAAGTTTTGCGATAAAACGCCAAACTCACCCTTCACTTCTCTTTTCTATATCCCTTTCTCTTAATACTTTCTGTTGCACTCCATCGTTCCCTCGACTTCTCCCTCCTATCCCCACTGCTCAGCCCTTTCTTTCGGTTTTACCGAATCTACCCTCAGGATTTTCCCTGCGGAAGTACTTCGGGGCTTGCCGAATTAAATGAACGACCCCGCGGTTTTCAAGTTTAAAACCCATTCTCCTCTCTCCACTATCATTCCCTCTCTTTCAAGAAAATTCATAGTAACTAGGCTACTTTATCGCAGCACCGAATCGTTCCACTTTCAAAATTATTATTAACTCTTTATGGCCATTGCGATAAACGATTTAGTTTCTTCTTCAACTCTGCACGCTTGGGACACACTCAAGTAAATTCAATTTATTCTTTTTACTCGTAAACCAGAGGAAAAGAAGAAAAAAAAAACATGGAACATAAAACAAAGAGAGAAGAGAAGGTTATTTCATACAATTTGACCGAGTTGCCTTCCTTTTTATATTACTTATGAATTTTTCATTTCTATTTTTTTACATTTGTACTATAAAATCTGAGTTTATTAATTCAACAAATGTGAAGTGAAGTGAAAAGTTTTTGTCGTCAAAATAAAAGTTTCATGAAAAACTTTTGTAATAAGAATAAATAAAGTATTATTGGTAAATTACGTAACTTGTAAAAATAGGATAATAATAAGATAATTCTTTGGAAAAATAAAGAATTTCATAAAGTTCATTACAATCAGGAGAAAAATGGAATAGAATGTGGAATGGAATTCAGTCTCTAGGATTTACGGACAATCCCAGTGACCACTGGGTTTTCGTGGTTATCTCTAAAACTCTCTGAGAGAGAGAGAGAGAGAGAGAGAGAAGAAGAGAGATAGAAAGAGAAGAGTGTGCAAACACTTGCCACGAACGGTAGCTTCCCCGAAGTCAACTATAATAGAGCGTTGCGTTAATGTTCTTTTTTTCTTTGTTTTCTCTTTCCATCTTTGTGTCTCTCTCTCTCTCTCCTCTCTTCTCATTCTCTATTCCCTACCTTTTTTACTCGATATCAGGCTGGCTCCGGTGGTCGAGATCCAATTTGCAAGGACCATTCCAGTAATTACGTAAGTACCCAACCGCTGGCACACGTGGACCTGTGTGTGATTGTATCTCTTGGAGGTTTGCATTCGCATTTCCACTAGAAATGGCTGCCCCATTCCATTCCCCTTCTCCTTGTGTCTTCCATTCAATAATATTCATCGGAAGAATACGAGATTCAGGGACTGTGGTTTAATTCAAGCTTAATTGAAGTTCTCATTTTTGCGAGAGAGGTTGACCCCTTTTTTTTCATCTGCAATGAATCATTTCAATTTAAAAAAAATAGTAAGGAATATTTTAATTAAATTTGTTGAATTTTGGGTGCTTTATTTTTCACTTAAAGAGAAGCTCTCTTTTTATTGTGAATAGGAATTTATGGTTGTCGGTGATACGGATATTGCGAATAAAATTTAAACATTGTTGATCCTACCATGACAAAGTGGCCACTATGACAAATGCCATCTCTTTACATTTGTTACACGATATCTACGTCATTTAACCAGCGAACATAAGAATGAAACGACTAAATAGAGAAGGAAACAAAACGAATTGCCGGGACATTCCATGAATGGAATAGACAGAGAGAGTCTCTTTACAAGTTGGAACGAGCCAAGTGAAAGACGATGAAAGGAATAAAACTTACGTCAAATGTTTTTCACGAGCACTGACATCCTACTCATCTGTCCACTTCAATTGTCCTCTCATTCGTCTTCATGTGAGTGCCGGGCAATTTGTAGATTGTAAAAATAAAGTAATTTGACATCATTGGCGAATATTATTATCGAAAATTTGATTTAAACTGTGAAAATTTGACCTGAAATAAAATTCAAGTATTGTAGGCAAATCCTCAGTCCCAATGTCTCCCATTCTCCTCTCTTTCACGAGAGTTTCTCTCCCAATATGCAAATGAAAATCAAACTTCTCCGTCCGAGTGTTTGGTCTCGGTTCCCGTGTGGCTTCTGCTCTTTCCAAGAACCCCTTTCCTTTCCCCCTCATCCTCAGTACTCGTAACTCGTTACATTGTCAATAGCATAACCATCTCTGACTCTCTGTCCCCTCTCGAATATCCCTGAGACTGTTTTGCGTAACAGAAATTGGAGTGGAAGGAAGGAAAAAAAGTGCAAAATCCTGAACGAGTGTAAAAAAAAATTTGTAAAAACAATAATAATACTTTATCGTCTGTTCAAGTCTTTTATTATTGTACACTCAGGAAGGGGTTTTCACGTTTTGTTTATTCTGCTAGGGTGAGAGAGTATTAAGTGGCATTGAAAGCCATTCGGATACAAGGGGAGTCTGCAGATTTTAATGGTAATGTAAACTCCACAATTTTTTTTTTCCCTCTCATTTTAATACTTGTTTTTCATCAACTTATTGACTGAATCGACTCATTAAAGGGTCAACCCTTTGTTTCATATTGAATCGTTGAATAAAATTCAACGTGAATTCAGGATTGATTTTGTGATGAATTTGCTTTCGAGTTCATGAAAGGGAAGCGAATGAAAATAAAAAAAATAAACCTACTCCTCTATCCAACGTGAATATGAAAATAATGAAAAAAAAATCTATCTATCGCCTGGTATTGCGAAAGAAGTATAATAAAAAGCTCATTCATAGCAATGAATAAAGGACTGTGATAATGTTGTACACTGCTGATGTTATATGATATGATACGATTCATCTCGGTACACGGTGTACATTGATGATAGCAACGTCGAGAGATCCCAGGGCTTGGCTACGTGGTTTATTGCTTGCGCGAGGACCCGAGGCGACATCAGTTTACGTTGCTCCTCTCCCTCTTTCCTCCCTCGTTTATACACATCCATACAAACACCAAGGGAGCAAGCGAGAGAGTCAGCCCAAGTGAATCCCAGAGAGACGTCTAAACGCATACAAACCTCTCTAGCAATGCGCACACATACAGAGACCTCCCTAGTACACGTCGAACACGATCCAGAATGATGTTTAGCTAATGCGCCGGCTTTGTCGTGATTTGTGCCTCGTGTCTCCTCGTTTGCCGTGGCACACGCCGGCCTCCCCTCGATACTTCGTACAATATAAATTCACGTCTATTGGAAAACATTGACCATTAACTAACTCCAAGCTGTGTTTCATGTTTTAGAAACTGCAGAATTCAACATTAGAATTACGAATCTCCACGGAAAATACGGATTATTTGACACAGCTTTGTCCCTCGTCCGACAGATGGCGGCCCGAGCCATTTTCCGGGCACTCAGGCTGTTCTGTGTGTGTGTGTGTGTGTGTTGGGGGACGTTTGAAAGAAGAATTCGTGTTTGCAGTACATTCAGCCGTACGTCAAGCAATTTTCAACCAGCAAAACTCTTCGCATAAACACACATCACGTGTGTTTCCCTTTTGGCTTTAAAGTTCCCTCTTTTGCAAACCCTTTATTCTTACTCTGGACTTTGTGTGACACGACGTTTCCTATTTACGGCTCTTCCTAACCGGCTAAATTAACCGAGAATGCTACCCGATTCTTATCCCCCCACCTTACACATCCCCATTCCTCCATCATGGCCTCTCTGTCTCACTCTTTCTCCTCAGCATACACCTTTCGAAGCCATCTAACATTTTGCATCGTTCTCCACTGCCTGTGCGGACTACGTGACCGAGCAGATAAGACGACGAGGACGTCGTTAGTCTCGCGGAGCACCGGAAGTGCCTCGTCGCACGCGAGAACACCCCATCCTCCTCCCACAATTCTCTCCTATCCTCTTTCTCTACCTGTTTTGATCCCGTGTCCCACTGCCACTTGGATTATCGGGCGTTAGTCTTCCTCTCGGACTTTCATGCGCTATCGCTGGGAATTAAAAAAAAAACAAACGGAGCGAAAAGAAAATAAATAAATAATTACGGTCCGTTTATTTGGACTCGCTTCGAGCTCGGCTTTTAATTATTTTTCATGAATTACAGTAGGCGCCAGCGGCTCCCGTGCATCGTGATTTCATATCGAGCAGGGTCAGAGTCTTTACTCCATTAATTGTTCTTCTTCCACGACACTACTGTCTCTGATTACATCCAAATGACTTCGTTTTTTTTTCCATTAATTTCACCTCATTTATTTGAAGATTAAACTAAAGTATAAGCAAGAGAATTACCTTCTAATTTTTCAATTTATCATTTCATCAAGATTCTTTATTGTTCTTTCATTCTCTATTGTATGAGAGGATCGATATTGAATGAGGTAAGGTGGAGAAAAGTGAAGGAGAAAGAGGGTACAAACATACACGATAGGATGAGAAGCTCGAGGGCCAACTGATTTAGTTCTCCGTCGGTTGGCTATAGGAGCTCGATAAATTCGGATAATGGAATTTATCGTGACATTGCGAGCCAGACATAGAAACTACCTGCGCCTCCTTCTCCAACACTCTCTCTGTTTCTCCACAGTAGTACGAACCCCTCTTTATTGCGCCATGAACACAACTCTACCCTTCTCCCTTATCCCCGGATTTTACCAAATTTTCCATTGTCCTATTCGTCTAAAACGGTTAATTAAGTTTTCATGTTAATTACGAATTAATTAAAAAATTTTAAATTATGTGATTGTTTGATTTAGATGATATTGACTCAAAAATGGAGATAAAAGAGGGAAGAAGAATAAGGATATAAACAAACCAATATAAAGCAGAATAAAGCGAATGAAAAGGTAAAAGCGCAGCACGCAATTCTCGTACGACGATGCGAATTATTGCGGCTCGCTTCCGTCCCAGTCGAGCGCAGGTGGAATGAGAGAGGCGGAGAGCTGGAAGAGCTCCGTTCACGGAGAACTTTAGCGGCTTTGCGTGCATTATTCACTGAGCTGCATATTTGAATTGGCACGGGCGATAGTAGTGGAGGAAAATATTATTAAAGACCTGGAAACCCGGAGGAATGGACTCCAATGTGTGTGCTTGTCATTGAGTCATTAAATTTTGCGCATAATAAAGAGGATGAAACATCGGAGCTTCATTTTCCGTTGATCCCGATGAATTCCTCGTCGATCACAGTGGAGTACTTTGGAAACTCACATCTCAAATGAAACGGCGTCGTTTCTATTTCGTTTCGAGGATGCATTCACCGTTGAAACTTCAAAGTTTTGCGTCCCAAGATTCTCTCTCTCTCTTCACCTCAATTCCTCTGTTAGACTATTCTATCCCTCCTTGTACGGTGCATACAATTTTTGTTTTTCTTTGCCACTCGAGTTTTCTATCTAATCGCTTCTGGAGCAGGGCCAAATAAACGAATCGGATGAGTGGGTTTTCGGTCTCTCTGGGAATCGATATAGTTCTAGCCAAATGGAGAAGAGGCAGAAATTTTGCGGCAACATTTACAATTCTTCGAGTTGAAGTTGGTCATTATTCGAATTAATTCTAAAAGTTAATGGCAAACTTTTCATGGAGGAGTTGCGGAATAAAATTTCATGTTCGATTCTCCTCCTCTCATCTTGTCTATTGAATTATCATTGAATAAACGTGACAATTACACAGCCCTGAATTTATCCAACTTCATTGATCGCATTAACGTCCCCCAGAAATATCGATATCTTCGTCACCCCGAAAATCCACAATTTCCCTGAAAATCCCCTCTCTCTTACCATCCTCCACGTCATATCCAGTGACGTGCAATTGAAAATTTTCCAACGTGATGTCATCATAAAATGATTTTCCCCAACTGCAAAATTTCAAACTCAAATGGGAATCCGGTAGGAATATGGCTAAATGGCGTGTAATCCAACGTCCTTTAAGGCTAGTCACTCTGGTATATAGCGTGTAACGTTGACGTCGGGACCCAACGACGTGACACGCATTGGCGCAATGGTGGGCGAACGATTCACGCTGCATGCTAATGCCGCTTGGAAAATCAGAAACGTCAACCTGCACACAGGGAGCTTGAGTGAGAGGAAGAGAGAGAGAGAGGGGTAAAACCGGGCGTTGCTCTGGCAACCGTCTGCCTACCGGGATTCCGGCCAGATTCAATTCGACGCCTCGTCGGCAGGTTTGTGACGATTCGTTGGACTACCAGCGGGACTGCTGTCTGTGTATCTGCGTCAATAGACTATTCCTATGTTTTTTTCCCCAATTTTTTTCCTTCCTTATTGTTTTCGATTTTCAAATAAAATTGTTTCTATTTCAAATAACAAAATGAAATTCCTCTTCTATTTGATAGAGAGAGAGAGAAAAAAAAGGATCATTGAGAATTGAGGGGAAAAAAAAATTGTTTAATTCTCCATTTACTTGTTTGGTATTGATAAAGTACTTGGAGTAAATGCTTTAATCTTTGAAATACGTGCAAATTTTTATTTTCCAACTGTCACGCGCAAAAACCCCGTTATACACTCAGAAATATAGTACTTGGTACTGGGGAAGAGTTTTCTGGACGACGTAGCTCTATGAACTTGTGGAAAGGGACTGGAGGCTTTTCTGGCTAGGTGCTTACCTAGCCAGAGAGAGCTTCCGGGAAATACGAGCCCCAAACACAGAGTCCGGGCATTCGAGGCACACGCAAACACACCTACAAACTTCTTCTCTTTTACTCCCCTCCACTTCTTCCAGCTGAGCTTGGTTCTCTACTATGGAGCTTTTATTTATGTTTTATCGCGATTTTCCGCGCACTCGGTACTACCACAGCATTCAAAATATATAGTTCATGAGAGAGAGAGGGAGAAAATGGGGTGGCAGAGGGTAGCGTTGACTTGGACTCTGTTTACCCGGTAGTATTGTTAGCTCACTCAAGTTTCAAACGTGAAAAGCTCCGTAATATTGGCATTTACATTCATCTTTATTTGTTTCCCTCGGTAAATTTGTTATTTCAATGGTAATTTATGTGAAAACAAGAGTCAAATTATAATAAAATTGGATGGAAAATAATTATTTAATTAATTTTAATTTTAATTAGTATTCAAGTAAATTAGTGAGAGAGATTGATTTATATTCCATCGTCGATACTCCTGAGGGAGAGAAAACGGAGTAATTGGAAATTATAGAGAAATGCAGAATGCAGGTCACATTGCACACCTCATTACCTCAGTGTCAAAATCGTACTTTCATGTCTCACGAATATTAAGACACTTAGAGAACAATTTATCACGAAATTTAGGCATTAACAGGAAAATTACCAGCAATATTTGTTTATTTACATTTCACCTTTTTTCCCATGAAATTTTCATGAAAAAAAAAATAGAGATAAAAATATAAACAATATTCACAATATTCATAAATCACTGAAATAATAATTCCGTTGAGATTCAACCATACAATTGAAATATTATTGGTGAATATTTGACTCACGATATAACGACAAATGACCTCAATTCACAAAATCCCCTTGTTAACAATTTAACAATGAAAAATGTATTTGTATATGTTGTAAAGCCTCAGGGTCACGTGAGAGAGGATAGAGTGAAGAGAAATTAAGGGGGGGGGGGGGGGAGGCAGAGAAAGAGAGAGAGAGAGATAGTGTAGAAAAAGCAAAATCACGTTGCACAAAATCCAGAACTCGTCCCGCAGGGACAAACACGAACAAAATGAAAAAAAAAAACAAAAAAAACACAGAGATGAGTGGAAAAATTCGCGTTGTTATTTGTCGAGATCGTGGATATTTTTCGTGATACACCACACTGTGTCACATGATATTGCCTCAATAACGGTTGAAACAGGGGTAAGAGAGGATGGAGGAGGAGAGAGACAGAGGGATGATCCTCCACCGATCTACGAGAGTTTATTACATCGTCCTGTGTATCGATATTGGTGTCACACAGTGGCGATACTCCCCACAGTCCCGAAAACTTTCCCAATGTGTGTAAGCCCGTAACTCCCGCAGCTCTCCTCTGTACCAACGAAAAAAAAAAAAAAAAACAACGCTTTCGGTGGGACTCTTGTTTATGACATTTCCCACTTTCCGATAAACCCCGCATTCTCCACTGCGCACTGCATTTACAGTAATAAAATAAACATTTCCCACGTTGGATAAGTGGATAATATCACTCTCCCTTTTTCTCCCGCCGGTGATTGAAATTTCCAGGACATTAAAAATCATGAAAAAATACCCCGAAAATTTCATCATCCTCCACTTACACTTTAGCAGTATTGACATGATTGAATTCAACCGATTGTCGAAGCACTTTAGTCCCTTTTTTTTCTCGTATTTTTATTTCTGCACTCGAGAACTGCAGTACTACGGGAAAAGCAGTGAGAAAGGTGCAGACTTTTCTCCATTTTTTTTTCTCCTCAATTCCTTTTTTTAACGACACAAAGAATCATGTCTATATGTTCCTCGATACGCCTCTGTACTCAAACGTTTTCCCGTGGATTCCAGCGATACCAGATAAAGCGTCTCGGTTGAACGTTTGAGTATATTCTTCTACCCTTTTCTACATCACCTCGTTTTCTCTAGTGCGACACTGTTACACACAGTTTATATATACACCAAAGCAAGTCAACTTCCGGAAGTACTATCCTCTCTTACTATTCTAAAGTTTGCACATAATATCTCGTTCTCTATATATTTATCTCAGTGTCTCTCTCTCTTCAAGTATCTTGGGAGATGGAACGGGGTGGGAAACACTTGAGACAACTGTACGTATGTTCTTACCTTGTTACAGCACATTGTCAACTGAAATATTGAATTTTCGTAATATAAAAGGAACGATGCGACAGGTGCAGATGTGTATTTCACTCTATAGCCCCTCAAAATTCCCGTAATTTCAAGGATAAACTGACCTGCATTTCTTTTCTCTTTCATGAATCCTGAGGCCGCCATCTTGTGTTCACTCGTGCACAAAATGGCGGTTCTTCTGAGCTCTTGCGATTGATCCCTTCGGTAAATTAGTGAAACCCATTATGACAATGTTCATAGAATTCTCCGTCTCAAGACGTCCAAAGTTCAACAACCCCATTGTCTTCTCTCCGATTGTGTGTGATTCATAGTGCGTGTGACGTGTGCATGTTAAACGCTGGCACGCGACATGCACTGATGTGCGTTACCCGCGGGAATCCCGGGACAACGTCCTCTAACGGTGAGACGCTGTAACTACAGGGGATCGGTCCTTATTCCCGTGTCAAGAGCCTCACTCATCGTTTGCCATGTTGTCAGTGAATGTCATTAATTGAATTAACCCTATCCATTGTCACGCTCAAGATGCGACAAATATGAATCAATAATCAAGAAAACAATTGAATCAATATGAATTTTTAATTGAAATTAATGTAATAAAGGCATTTATAATTATTTCATGAAACTTTGACGTGAGTTAACATTTGACATTTTAACATTCGATAATCCAAATGCATATACACTGATTCACTCATCAAGATTCTGTGCTTGCATGTCTCGTACCAATAATCGAGGCCGAGTTTCATGCGTAAATACAAACTAGTATAATCGATTGAACCGTCGTGTTTACTAATTTCCTGTGACGCCACGAGTCATCATCATGGCAAATATATACAATCGATCATATGTATGTAAGTACCTTTCACAGATTTGTACTTGCGTATGAATGTATGTGTGATTGTAATTCACTACTGTATTTGTGTGTATATACACCATAAACTAGCTTGGGTTTATGTATATATTTCAGAATTATGTTTGCACGTGTGACCGCTAATTACCGAATGGTTGACTATAATTTGCCGTGAATTCATGGTGGAAAACACTGGCTTTACGAACTATCAGGCGAATGAACTCTGATTTATTAACTCGCTTAATAATGTTTGCACACGATGACTTCAGTCATTATCGATTCATTTGTTTATTCAACCATTTTCAATAGCATTAATTCGAGTAATTCATTATTATTTTTGTTTTCAATTATATAACTCGGAAAATAGTGGGTTTAGAGGAAAATGTTAAGGGACCTTTTTTGTAGTGTAGAAAATTCTCTACAAAAAAGGTCTCTTGATAAATTATCGTTAACCCAGTGGTTTCAGAGATATTTCGGAAATAATGTAAATTTCATGCACACATTAAATAATCATTTTTTTCTCACTCTCTCTATCTCTCTCCTTTCTATTATCCATTCTTAAAGTGTGAATGACAAAAGAAAATGATCCATTCAGGCTTAAATTATTCAGGACTGTTCAAATTGAAAATAAAAAAGGGAGACGTTGGATAATTCCCTACTACTGCCACGTGACATCCGGCCAATGAGTATACCACCAAGTGTTTACCCGTGTGCTCCAAGATGATGGCCTCACCCACCTTCATTATCATGTGCGTAACGTCGTTCCTCTTTGACAAAGATGGAAAAAGAAAGGAGAGAAAAATCATTATTTTTTGTACAAACACCCACGGAGTTTCTCCAAGTGTTTTGTCACACAAAGATTATGAAAAGAAAGAGAGAAAGAGAGAGATGGATGCTATGGCCTCACAATTTTCATTTCGTATGAGTTAAACGTCTAACACGAGACTGAGGGTGGCACATAATACCCATTTGTACGAAGCAAAAACGGCTTTTAAACCAAAATCCTCTACACACACATTCATGAACAGACGTTCAAGTTATTTCTTTTTTTTTTTAGTGGCTGAAAACGCAGAGAGTCATACGCCCACGTGGATATTTTCCACTGTCGCCATATATTTTTGCCTCTCTTGGTTTTGCATTATAATGTGGAAGTAAAAGAGCAAACGGTATTAAATCATACTTAATTTATTCTGGGTGGTTTAAGAGTGATTTAATGGCCATCAACTCAGGAATTATCATTTATGGATGACGAGAATGGGTACGTCTTGGACAGATTGGTATTTCGAATGAAATTCATCTGAATATTTCGTGAAAATATTGAAAATACGTATTTTCTTTGAAATTAGGTAACAGAACTCATTTTTTCGAATTTTCTCCTATCATTTATTCTTTAGTTCTTCGATCTGCAAGTGAATTGTGTGATGGAATAGACATAACCGATAAGTACCCGAGAATTCTCCGGAAACTCGTGACCCAGTTCCAATGAGAATTAAAAGTTAATGAAAAAAAAAGAAGAGATGAAAAGTTTGATCTCTTTGAGGAAGGAAAGAGGAATTGGGTAGTTTGGGTTATCATCTCTTGGTACCAATGGATGATGAGAGTGGAATACGGAATTGATGTCCATTATTTTTCAGGGACGAATAGAGAAGGACCCGTGCGTGTGCCACGATAATTTATTTCGACAGGCCATGAATACCAGATTCTCCGTTTTTTTTTTTTCCAAGAATTTATGGTTGGATTTTACTATCAGATGTTCACCTATAAGTGTCACATTCCTTTCCAAATAATTTTTCACACTTCAGATTTATTTTTCATATGAATAGAATTTATTGGAGTGATTTATTCATTTGGATTCATTAATTTCATAAATGATTTGATAATTAAATCGTAAAAATAAGTATTATAAATAATAGTAACATTGGAATTATACAATAGACGTTGGAAAATAGTGGGTGGGTCAATTAAACTCGGCTTGGTCAACCCGCTTAATTCCTCTTCTCTTCCTATCCCTCGGGAATCTCCACAAAAACTAAAAATCTGGTAAAAAGGACACTGTAACTCGTTCGTCCGCACGTGTGTCTCTACTGTTGGTGACCGCGAAAAAAAATTCTAATTACAAAGCGAAACAGCACATATCCCGTTCAACGGAGTGGGATACAGGGTGGAAGGGGGATAAGAGTGAATGAGGAAGATAAATCCAGTCCCCGGGATGGTGTCGTGCAACGTGCAATTTTAACAGTTACATTGGAGTAGCAAAAACACTGGACGCCCCCACACAGAGTACTGTCACACGAAGAGATAGAAGTACTCTTCCTCTTATTTTATTCTCCTTTATATTCATTTGTATGTTTTTTACAGTGATATCAACGTTTTTATCAATATTTCATTGAGAATAATATTGTATTATTCTTTGTTAGGATTAATCGAGTAAAAAATGAGGGGAAAAATCGTAATTGTTGGAATTAATTGGGAAAAATAATTACATGAAGGATTAAGGATTTTTTTTTTTTTCATTAATTCTTTTCATTACTCAATTTTATTTAAATGAAAAATAAATAAAGGAATTTTCATTTATTTTTTTTGTTATAAACTCTTGAAATTGAAATTGGGGATAAAATAAAGAGATGAAATAGAGAGAAAAACATCCCCTTGACTCTCAGCCTGCACTTCCCTTTATTTTCCGTCTTGTTTTATGTACGCCCGAGAGGAAAAGCTCTTTTCTCAAACGATCTGAGGATCCAAAAGAGAGAATAAGAGAATGAGAAAGATGGGAGAATCCGGGAAAATGGGAGGCACACTCGTCGGGATATCGGAAGCTGTTTGTTGACCAATTAGGATAATGGTTTCACTCTCATACTCCAAAAGAGAGAAAAAGTAAAAAAGATGAAGAAAAAAAAAGGAAACATCCACTCAGTACACTTCAAGTGATTTTATCGTTAAACCGATCAAAGAAAATAGTCTGACTCGAGTATTCTTTCACATTATTGTCTGGTTATTATCATTGGTTTAAGAATTTGTTGGGAATTTGTTATGCAAAATGGATGCGTTATTCTCCAATGCAATTTATTCATATTTTCAAAATATAATTGAGTGATTCTTTGAGTATTTATTAAAATAATTTACTCAACTGTGCAATTCTCCACAAATAAACTTGACGAATTTCAAAATGAAAAAAAAAGAGATAGAAAGTGAGATGGCAAAATAGTTTCTGCAAAGCCACACAGCATCCACTGGCCCACTAGTGCACCACCTGTCTCTCCAACAGAGTATATTTCGCGGTCACGCCAGATGACGCGATTGTTCTCAGTGGCGCTCTCTCCACTGTCACCAAAAATAAATAAAAAAAGGTGGATAAAAATAACGACAAAAAAGAGACAACTTGGGGAAAAAAAGAGATAAAAGAGATGCGTACACTTCCGTCGAGAGCCCATGACGAGGGTCAACGATATATGCAGTAATGTATAGAGGATCCGAGCATGAGCAGAAAGAAATAGTAAATGTAAAAAATATTTTAAAAAAAGAAGCAGAGAAATGCGATCCAAACACACGATCTCCCGTCCACTCGTTAGCATTGTCGTGGTGGCTCATTATTATGCAAAACTCGTCGTTCAACAACGCTTCGCGAATGAGTTGCCAAAAAAATGAGAAGAAAAAAGCTGAGAGGTCAATTGGAATCATTGGGGAAGAGAATTATATTTATAAAAAAATAATAATGTCTAAAGAATTCGAAAAACTCCATTTTATTTCCAATGATTCCCTTTTTTTTTTCCTTTCAATTTTCCGAATCTCATCGCAGTTGACTTTTTATCTTCTCTCTTTCCCATTCATTTTTCTGAATGGAAACTAAAAATCCACTTGTACGAGAAAGCTGCGAGGAAAAAAGTACATGGGAGTGAAAAAAAATGGGGAAAAAAAATGTGCAAAAATGTGAGAGAAAAGAGTAGAAATAAATCCTTGGATACAGTGTGGAGACTGAGAGGAGCCATGGGTCCTTTACGTTGAAGAAGTCGCGCGGGTGTACGTGACGCGCCGTCGAAAGAGCCCGTGACATCCTGTCTTACGCGCTCACTCGTGCGTGACACTCGGCTCTAGAGAGTCATATTTCCATCTGGCTTTTCTTTTATCTCAGTGTCCCTTTCATTCTCCTTTTTGTTTCAATGTTAAAGTTGGAATATCAGAATGTAGTGTTTCTATATTTTCAGATTTTCGCCAGAGCCTGAATTATCTTTAAACAATTATCATGATAGAAAAAAAAAAAGATAAACAGTGTTATATGTAATTGAACAAGGAATCGATGGATTTTGTCGGAAAATAACCTTGTTCATTGTGTGAAAACATTGGGAACGTGATTACATTGAATGAGCGAGCTTCTGTCCTCAGGGCATCCAAGAGACATGTGCTCCAAAAACGTTCGCTTATCTTCTATTTTTTTTTCCATCCTCTAACCATTCCTTTCCAGCCCTCAGCTGATTCCTACCGATCCATTGTTCTCCGTGATTTTTTTACTCCATCTTTTACTCCCTAAACGTTGATCGAGCTCGATGCTCTACTTTCGTTCACTGTACCCCGATAATCCTCTTTTATTCACCATGACAATGTAACTAATGACGAGCGCGTTTTTTTTTCAACAATTTTCCTCCGCATATTCCCGCTACAATCTGCAACAGAAAAAAAACAAGCCAAACAGAATTAAAGTATTTTCCCCACGTTTGTTTCAAAAGTATTTTTACCCCTGAAAACACATAACAAACTCGCACTATATTAGACTGTTATTAGATTCAGAGTTGGCAGATACACGTGAAAACTGGTTAGTGAACTTGTAAATACCTGAAACCTAACTGCACACTAGGTCTAGAAACAAGCGTCCATCTGTTGTACATCAGAGCACCACTGGCCGTTGATCAAAGTTGAATAAAGTTTTGCGGGTGCACCAGAGGTTTCATTCTGAAGTCCCATGAAAACCCATAGAGTTCACCATGGTATTTCCATTCTCTCTCTCTCTCTCTCTTCATCCTCAAAGTTTCCTCCCAATAATGAAGTTATTTCATCAGAATGAAAATTTAACGTCAGTATATTGTCAAATTATTGAATTCATCTGATTCAAAGGAGACTAAAGAAATTCAATGAAAAATAAGTGTTTTTCCTCTCTATTTTTTTGTTAACACAACTCCATCAGTGTCTGAAAGGAAGTTGACAAAGCACCTTAGCCAAAGTCCAGGTGGCTTTGGATACGATTCCTCTGGGTAATGCTCACATCCTCTATTTCCTCTTCGTTACCACCTTTCCACATACACAGCCATTATTTCCATCTTTCTCACACACTGGCAAATGGAAAAAGTGGAGAGACTGTTTTTGGCCTGACGGCACCGGCCCTCGAATTAAGAGTAATTGATAGCCCCAAGAACGATGCGCAAGGAGTTGGGTTGGGTAGCACGATAAATTTTAATTAGAGCTCCATTCGATCTCTATGGTTTTTTGCATCCCCTGGGTATTTTCCAAGCTCTGATAAAATCAACTGTTATATCAATTCAATTATCATCCAATTTCTTTCCGCATTACTCAATCATAATGAATAAACAAAAAGTGTAGAAATTATAATGAATTAATTCATTTAGAATCATGGAAATCTCTTTACAAATCTTTCTCCATTCTGGATGATTTCATCTCAACAGAAAAATCAGAAAAAGTACTAAATCCCAGTGTCTGTTTCAAGATACCCTCGACTCCTCGAGCTTGCGGACTGTTCGTGAGCCCCCGTTTTACTATCCTCCTTCATCCACCTTTTTTTTTTCTATCGTGAGTGTTTCCCGTTTACCCACTTCGAAGATGAAACACGTCTGCTTGCTCACGAACCCATTCTCTTTTTTCCCTTTCTTTCGCCCCCTCGTCTCTCCCTCCACTTACTTCTTTTTTTCACCAACATTCTACTCCAATTGTCCCCATTCCCTATTTCACCTATTCTTACTACTTTCCCACAATATATGCAGCAACATGCGTTATTTACAGTTGGGAAAAATGGTGAAACCCCTCGGTGTAATGTTAAGATAGAAAAAAGTGGTTTATACAGTGTTACATTTTACGAGGCTCTTCTCACCTCATTGAAGATTCACACTATCATCATTGATTCACCATGTGGCGATTGAATTGTTACATTGTTCATTCATTTCATTGCTTCTCCAGAATTACAAAATTATTTATCACTACATTTTCATCAAATTTCTCCTCAATAATAGAGTACAATGAAATTCTCATTTTTCCTTTTGTTAAAAAAATATTTTCAATTGTACAGATGTAATTGACAACGTGACGTGAAGGATTACGTTTGAAGTAATCGGGCTTTAGTGCCTCTAGAGGTGACCTGGAAAGGCAGAGGTAGCTGCTCCACTCAGAGTCCAACCCAGGAATCTTAACCTACATAAAACCAACACAAGTCAAGGGAGTTTGAGGCCTCCCAATGGGAGCAATCAATGTCCCTACCAAAGGAGAGAACTCCTTGCTGCATTGCTGCACTTGAACCATTTTTCTCCTCTTTTTCTTGTCAAAGGATATCTATTATGAGAGGAAATTCTTTAATTTAAAGAATTAAAGTTTAATGAAAGTGCTTGCAATTAATGGAATTCTTGGATCAGTATAACTTTATTGAAGAAATGTTTTGGATGAAAAAGTAGAGAAGAGCCTCGTACAACTGAATCCAATATAATAGACCGTCTGGCTCTGTCTGTGACGTTAGTGTTCAGCTAGTGTACTGTTAGAGATATAACACGGACATATTCTGAGTTTGAAGGAGGCGTCCGCTGGCAAGTGGATTTCTCAAAAGGTATAGACGGTCCTCTCAGTCATTGGATCGTTAGAACGAGTGGTAAACTTGAGATATGGAGTGGTACGTAACGAGCAAGTTTGACAAGACGCAGAATTAAAGAAAACTCATGTGCAAATTAAACGAACAGCTTCTCCCGTAATTCCCTTAATGTTATCCAACAAATTTCTTCGGGATTCAGTGTGTTGGCTTGCGTGATAGGTGTTCAGCCGATTGCGTGACCGCTCACGGTCTCTTTCCTTCAAACAGCTATCGTACATAACTGCTTGAATGCTAGCGACTGGACAGGAGTCACGATTATCAGTGAATCGTGTCAAGACACTGTAAACCATTACCAAGAAGCCAAGATTCCTGGAGCCGAAATAGTAAAACACAGAATGTATTCTGAAAATAGATGATGATTATCAGATAATGAAAATGTATTAATACATCAAGCTGATGTCGTTCTTCCAAATGATTCTCCGCCTCTCTAAATTCAGAATGTAATTATCTGAAAATCGTTCGTCTCAATTTCAGCATGTCCAAGATAACATGAGACGAAAAAAAAAAATAAAAAAATCGGTTGAATAAAAAAAATAAGAGTGTTAAAAGTCAGAACACGCTGTGTGGAATCAAGTGTTTGATAACTGCTCGAAATAAAGTGAGTGTTAAGCATGCTAATGCTTCACACAATTTTCCAACTCTCTTCTCGTTCATAGCCTCAACCCAAGTGGTTTCTGGATACTCTAGATTGGTAGACGTTCTCTGAATATCAAACTATCGTCTACCAAGTACAGAATGTTGTATAAAGCAGAGAAGTTGGCGATTGCGTTCGATCGATCCTCGAAAACCCTGAAGGACACAGAAATTATACTTTGAAAGAAGAGCGTGGGTGGGGAGAAAAAAAGAGGAGAAATTGATTAAAAAAAGGGATCCATCCCGAGGGCTTCAAGACATTCTAGTTTTTTTCATCAGACAGTGAAGAAAGAAGAGGCAAATGGAGGTGTAGCTGAGGGTCCCACATCCTCGTGCGTTCATGCGAAGGACACGTCGTTACTCTTCATCCTCTGCAATGGGCTTTAATAGCGATGATGGTGAAATATTACGCAGTTGGTCTTCTTGGCGCGTCTCTCTAGGCGTTACACACAATTTTCTTATTTTTTTTCATCCTCACCTCTGTCCCCTTCACTCTCACCGATGTGTTTTCCACTGCTTGTGGCCAAGCAACTGGACTAATATTTTTGTTCTTCACTCCCACTCACATTACGAAAGCCCCGAGGCTAACTTGACAAACGATTACACGCGGCCGGCACTTTCCGTGCAAAAGTAAGAAAACACTCTCGCTAAATCATAAGGAGCCATTACCAGTTGCCATTGCCGCGCCTAACGTATATACTATAATGTTTTATTTTTTCTCCCTCTTTCCTTCCATACGTATATAACGTTCATCGCCATTATGTGGGTTCGTTCACCCCCACCCCGGCCTTTTTCAACGTCTATACAGCCAACAGTGAGGATGAAATCGCGGCATTTCACGTACAATTCATCTGTCTATCTATCTCAAGACGTTAACTTCTTCCTTTCTTCATTTTTTTCCTCCACTTTTTCTTCGTACGCTATACCACCTTCTTTTTATCACTACGTTCCTCAAACAGCTCGTGATAAAATGCTCGATAAATCGATACCAGTGCGTTTTTTTTTTGCCTCTTTACTTTAGTCTTTTTTTTACAACAACACGCACCCTTCGATTCCGTGATCCTCGAGTTAAAGTGCTGGAAGAGCTCCATTATTTTGGTTTTATGGTTCACGAAATAACCGTTGGACGCTATGGAGGTTAATTCAAAAAGCACAGGGATGAGTGCCTCCACGCATAAACAACCTACGTGACCTCGAGACCCTTCTACATTCCTTTTTCACTCCTTTTTATCACTGGAGATTCGCTATTTTCTTCGCCATTTTTTTTTTCTCTCTTGTTATTGTCGGGGAGAAAAGTTGGCAAACTGTCTGGAAACTTTTTGATACTTACAGTAATTCATGATTTTTGTTAATTTCGTTGAGAATTAGTGGTATTGAGGGGCAACATTGTTGCGAAAATTGCCTTTTGTTTCCACAAATTTGAATTTTATAACCGAAAAAAGAGAACATTATCAATAAATTCTGGGATATTCGCTTGATGGATGAACTCAATTGTTCATCTCATGTTTCTGCAGCCGAGCCCCTTTTTTTTGCACTAAAAACAGACGGTGAGTTAAATGTTAAAGCCAAAGATATAGATATTTAATAAACTTTTGACTGACGGATCGATTCGAACTGACAGAACAATCCAATTAATTGACCAAACTCACCAAGCGCAAAACTCAGCTCTCTCGTTCACCATGGAGATATCCTCTTGGTCCAAATAGAGCTCTCTCATCGATGACGTGGGAAATTCTGTCATATTATTCTATATGAACTTTTATTAATTTCAGGAATTGTTTTAAATTTCATGACATGCTTCTATTGAATTCCATGATAATAGAATAATCGACTTTCTACGTTTTTTTGATAGAGAAAATATTATTATATTGGTGAATTTGATATTATGCGAGCATTTTGATTGAAACATGAATGATGATTTTTGTAATTAATTACGATAATATTTCATACAAACTCCTGAAAAAATTGGGGCAAAAAAGTGCAACAATTTAATAAAAAATTTGAAGTTAAAATGTAAAAAAAATCAATTATAGAATTAAAGAGAGTAACAATTGAAGGCTCGTTGGCTTCGAAACAATTGTAAGCGCATGATGAACTGAGGGTTGGCGAGTGTGGACACAAGGTTGGAAAAGTACGGTGGTGCTTCCGGAGGAACTGTCCGAGCAGTTCGTTCGTTGAACAAAGGAAGAGTGCCCTTCCCTCGACGGAGGATTGGAATCATGGAGGACCGAGCAGGACACAGAACTTCTCAACGGATAACGGCTTGAAAGAGAGAGAGGAGGAGGTGGAAGAGGAGAAGGAGGGGGAGAGGACGGACCAATATGTAGTCCTCCACCGGCCTGCTCTTGTCCCCCTCTCCCTCTGTTCGCCGTCTTCATACTAACCTTTGTTACTAGTTAGTGACTTTTATCCACTTCATTCCCTCCGTCCAAACCTATTCATCTCGATATGTCCATTGTATACCTCCCCAAAACTTATTCCAATTTTCAATCTCTCTCTTCTTTCTCCCATTTTTCTTCAACATTTTTTCCGATAAACCCATTGTGCCCATACTTCATCATGTTCTTTTAGGTAAATAATTGATTTACTTTTTTTTACCAATATTTTCAGGATAATGAGAATTTCTTCTGTGATTTTTAGATTAAGAACTTTAATTGTGAGAGTATTGAGGAGAGGTGGGGTAAAATGGTAGAGTGAAAAGGATTCTCCATTTTACCTCATTTTCCTCGATATTCAGTGATAGAGGGAATTCAGTAGTTTAGCAGCGCAATAGTTCGACCGGTTGTCACTACTGAATTAATTTCCTCGATAATTGTACAATATTTCATGCACTCCTGTACATTAATCAAAAATGTCTTTATTCTCTAGTTTGAAGTCTTCGTAAATAAAATGCTGAGCAATGTGTCTGTAATACATAAAATTAAAATGCTAAGTACCCAGTGATACTGCGATTTTTTCCAGCAAAAAAGAATATTGATTAAAAAAAGAAAAAGCGTCGAGAAGAAGTGTTGGATTGATAGGTTAATGTGAGGAGTGATGAATAGTCCCTTTTTGCGAGGGTTATTTTTCAAAAACGACGTTACTCGTAGAGTTCATGCCTCCACTTCCTCATGGGTACTGGAGAATAGAAACGGTTTTTCTTTCCATTCTTGCCACTCACGTTATAACCCCAGCCTCATTTTCAGCGGGAACATCAGGATAAAGAGGCGGGAGTGAGAGAGAGGGTGGCTCATGAGGAACGATCTCGCGAGAGACGTCCTCAAGGTCCCAGAGTGCTTTGGCACTCGAAAAATTGAACAGGGAATATCCCAGACGATTGGATATAACGAAAATAAAATAAAAAAGAGGCTCATACTCTTCTGCATATAATGGAAGACTGATGATTCTTGTCCGATGTACAAGTCGCTTCTATCATTCACCCAGTTTCCAGAGAAATACCTTATTTCCTGTAGAATATTCAGATTTATTTTCCATTTATTTATTCTTTCCATATACTTTTGATGGAACAAATCAATTGAATATCTCAGAAACTAATGGAGATACGTCTTTTTTAGTCTGAACCTTTTTTGTAGAGAATTTTGAGAGCTAGAAAAAAGGTCTCTTGATAAATTACCTTAAACTCAATAGTTTCCGAGATATTTTCAAAGTAATATTCATTTAATTTTCAAATTAATGAAGTACGAAGAACAGAGAGAAGAATGGAAAGTGAGAAATTGTTAGTATCATTATTCAAATAGGACAGAGGCTATGTGTCAAAGAGACGCACAACCGTGATACATAATACACGTATGAGAAAATGAAGGAAAATTCAAGGGAACAGTTGATTCTCATATGTGAATGACTACCAACAACGTATGGAGAGGATATTTAGAAACAGAGAAGTGAGATAGCGTGAGGGTATACCGATTGCCCTTGCACTTTTACCTCCTTCCAGTCTCTTTCCCTCTCTGCCATCGAATGACAAATGGATACCACAAGATTGCGCCTCCGACATCCAATTAGCCCATCCTTTAGACTTCCCCGTACATGCACACACTATTCTCTCTGTGTGCTAAAGTTTTGCTCTCTTTCTCACATCACGTTGAATTCCCCCTGGCATAGCATTTTCACCCCCTCTCTCTATTCTTTTGCCTTTTTTTTCATGCAACCCCCTCGCTCATTCTCTGTGTCAGGTGCAGGGGTCACCGTGTCTGTCCCTGTAAACGCTGAGAAGAGTCTATCCTCACACTGAAATCCCAACTACCCGTTGGACATTTAATCAGCCAACTTCAAACAGTTATTTTCTCCCCTTCTGCGTTCATCATACAGCCCGACACTATACGTTAGCCATGCGTAAATTTATAGGGACAAACATACGTGATGGAACAACAGTAAGTCAATTGGATTCTATTTCATTACGTATCTCTTTGATTTATCACATTTTTCTTCTCCAAAGAATTATTATATTTTATTCATTTATTTCAGTGAATAAAAATTTGGGTAAAAATGAAGTTTATTCACGTTATTTTAAAAGGGGAAATGATATAATGCCAATTACAATTTTCTCAACGTTGGCCAATTTTTCCTCTTCACTTTTTCCGACGTTTAAAATTATCAAAAGTTTGATTGGATTTAAGTAGGAGTAATTGGAAAGTTTTGAAAGTTTCATACCACGTTAAAAATATATAAGTACTTGAAATATAGTCGGAGAGTGGACTAGTAATTATTATGCATCAGCATTGGTCTTGATTCACAGCGATTTCTTTTTTTTATCTTTAATTTTTTATGAATTATCCCGTGATCAAATTATCTAGAATTCTTGCAGTTAATTTTACGGTTTTATCCAGTGAATTAGCTTAACGAACACCAATTCAAACTTTCCTCTATTCTATAGTTTTTGGCCGGAGAAAGATTTTCAAGTGCATGAAAGAATGTGCAACAATGTTAGCTACAATGATAAATAGAAAGTATCCGAAATTTTTGAATACTCTTATATCCATTTGAGTTTACATTTGTGCCAAGAAACCCGCCGAGTTGAAAATGGCCCTGCAGACGATAGTGCAGTCAACTAAAATGAGAATTATGTCGTTTGTCTAACCAAAACTAAATTTATTACAGATCGTAAAAAGTTTCTGTATGGTTTTATGGAGTGTACGTGTCTATATAGCTTCGGCTTTACATTGTCACGTTTACGTGAACTATCGCGATTATTATTTAAATGAAAAAATGAAGGAGCGAAGAGAATTAATCAATGATTTTTTTTTGAAATTCATAAAATGCATGAACGTTAAAAAAAATGGGAAAGAAATAAATGCATAAACCGCAAAAGAAAAGAGTGTTGAAAGGAAGTAAGAAGGAGGAGATGAAGGGAGAAAGAGAGATAGTGAGGATCCACTAAATCTTTGATGGGAGAGGAAAGCCGGATGCCGTGGTTTAGTGCGAGGCATGTGGCAAACACGTTCGTTTGCGTACAACAGTGAACGGTCTCCGTTACTAATTGCTCATTAGGCTTTAGATCACAGACATTCTCTGCGTTACGCATAACTATCGTAGTACTTCGTATCAGGGAATCTTGTTTATGTGTGTGTATGTGCGACTCCATCGGTAGCATATTCACCACGATGCGGTCATGTGAGCCACGTGGTTAAAAAATTGTGAATTGCGATGGAGATTTCCATGAAATTGGAGAGTCAGTGGTTTTTCCCGGATTATCTTGGAATTTAAGGGAGATAGAGAAATTTGTGTAGATACCTTTTTTGTAGAACTGAATGAGACCTACAAAAAAGGTTCTCTCGAAAAAACTTGTATCTCCACTGGATTCTGAGTTATTTGTAAAAAAACTTGATTGAGAAATTTCATTAATTCTCAACAGTTGAAATAAAAATCTCAACTCCCTGAAAATTTCCACGAGACTTCAATCTCTCGATCCTTCAATCTTCCTCACTGGATGAACTATTTCATTAGGGAAATTCGTTGCTACCATGTGCTGTAGTATCAAGTGCGATGTATTCACAAGATCCAACGAAATGTGCCTCAGTATAACGTCAAGACTCACTAATTAATTAGGTAGATGCTACGGTTATACCGTAGATCTGACCTACATTGAGACTCAAGGAGACTCTGGTATATCCTTTGACTTGAATTCTACCGTAAAGTTAAATATTTGAAATAAAATTGATATTTTATTTTTTATTTTTTATTATTCATTATGAAAATTCATGAAAGTATGAAATATTCCATGAAATATTCTCTTCATCATAATCTCGGTAAATTTGTCTTGAATTAAGCTGTATTTGATTGTAAATGATATTGTCACAGTTTAATCATGAATACTTAATTCTCTAATTAACAATTGAATGGAAACCGAGCGGAATTTTAATTATTAACTAAATTGTTACCTTCCACTGTAATATTGAGATGAAAATGAGCAAATACAAACAGAAATAAGTCAGTGAAAACAAAATACATAAGGCGACCCCATTTTCCGTACAATTATTTTGAAAACCCTGAGGAGTTTCTTTGTAACTATATATAGCCATGTAACTTCTTTTCCGCTTTTCTGTCTAACACAGACCGAAGCTCTTGGAAAAGGAGTTAATTAATTAAGGGAACTCCCGGTATATAACTTGACCTACATTTTAACCACGTGACTGTGAGTAGTTGAGCACCCCTCGAGAGTTTGCGTGGGACTAGGGAATGCCAAGGAAGACCCGAGGAGTTCTCCTATCTCATCTATGGCTTTAAAAATAAAGAGAGAGGAAAATATAATGCTCGTTCTTCAACCATCCTCTCTCAGCTCTAGGCAGGATAAGAAACATTAAGGAATAATTGAACACTCCTGATGGACCCACTGTAAATCTACTTCTGACGTTTTTTTTTTAATCCTCCTCTTTTGATGACGCTAATGGACCACAGTAAATTAACAATGTAGTGACATTATGAAGAAACAAAGATCGTTGTTAATACAGTATTTTGAAAATATCTTGGGAACTATTGGCTCTTTGAAAATTCGTTAGGAGAGCTTTTTATCAGCTTGATTAAAACGTATATTTCCCCATTCCGAGAGAAATACGAACTTGAATATTTGCTTTTCCTGAAAAGAAGAAGAAAAAAAGAAATAATAAAAAAAAAGAAAGTAATATTCAGCACTCGTCACGTCTCTGCTCCACTTTTGCCTCTACACTCTCTCACCAGTAGGGAAAAACTAATTAGCAATAAATTTCACAGCACCCGATGGAGTTTGATATAGTTGTCTCTCTCTCTCTCTCTTCTTTTTTTTTGCTTCCTTCAGTGAATTGTGAGAACCTGGAAAGAGAAAAGTGGGAAAATCAGTGCACGCTCAGAGGTGAATATTTATCAGTGATATTTTTCTTGTAAGACCTCCTGGCTTTTCCTTTATTTTCTCCTTCATTGAACGATAAATAAAGAAAGAGTAGGAGGACATATTAATATTCGCAAATACAAGACTGATGACGGTGGTCCTTGTGACCCAGATACTTACGAAAGCCTCCGAATGTCGATTCATTATGAATTGCTTATTTCTGTGTCTGTATCTCCTGCATCTTCAGTTCTTCATTAAATAGAGAAGACATCTGTTTTGGTGTCTGCAATCCTCCTACACAAAATCCAAAAATTCAATGAATATTAGTTGCTTATTAATTTTTCATTGATTGACTGTTCCTCCCACACTTCTTAAATTCAAAAAAGAGTCTAGTAATTAAATTCTTCAATTTTAATAACGCAATTCAATTTATATTCCTGAAGTAAAAAAAAACTCATTCACCAATGAGCATTCCTCAGCTCTCGCGTGCGTCGGCGTTTATATATATGAGAATGAAATAAAAAAGATTCAGGGGATTGTTGAAAAGCATGCAGCGAGGGCGCGAGCCAGCCGGGCTGCTTGCACGCCCGGAAAACCAGCATAAATTCTAACGTGGAATGTTTTTGACAAATCGCCGTGGAGATCCATGGGGGATCGTGCTGAAGCACGTCGGCACACACATACACAGTCCTTTATGTCTCGAGTGTGAGACTAAGCATCGTGCGTTGAGTTGTGTACCGTTTCTATGCATTCTCAGTTAACCCCACTCCTCGTTTTCCTTTGGAGACGCGTGGAATGCACCTTGCGATTATCAAGAAATGTTTGTTCGACGGAGAATTATGGAAATGGATTCTTCGGAGAATTAAATTGAATGGTTTATTCTTGTAGGAATTATTTAATAGGTTACTTAAAAAATGGAATTAAAAGGATTTGCGAACAGAAGTTATCGAGAAAGTAATCACATTATATTGAAAATCGATTACCCTTTGAAATAATTGGCTTGAGGCCAGTAGATCGACAGCTGGCGCCGCGCGCGTCCGTTCTCCGTACTGCTGCCACTCCGTGAATCATTCTAACGGGAGACGGTCCACTGTAAACATTCACGGTCCACTGTAAACATTGTTCCTCTGTAAAAAACTAATTCTCTTGAATTAGTTTTTTATACGCAATAAACGAATCAATGAATTCCTCAACACCTGATGATAATAGTCAAAACCTCAAAGAATGTAAGACATCCTCAATTCCTTTGGTTTTATCAACAAGAAAGGCTCTCAACTGCCCAAAAGATAACCTCGATTTTGCACTCGAGGAATTAACATAGGTGTGTATTCAATTGACGAATTATGTCGCTCAATTATATTCACATCTATTATTAATGTGTAATAATAGTACCTACCATTTTCCAGTGTTACTGCACACTGAGCTGTAGCTCTACGTAATAATTACACTCTACCGTAGCAAAAGGCACTCAGCTGCAATTACACGTCATGACTGGAGAATAGAGAGGGGGCATTTTGGATGAGCCCTGTATAAAATTTCATTATTAAAATTAAAACTGAATAGCCAGAGCTCAAAGAAGAATAGAGAAATGAAAGAAAAATTCTGGGAAAATGAAATACTCACTTGTTTCTGCACTCTTCGGTGAGTTATTATTTTGTCTTTTTTTTTCTTAATTCTTTTGGCGCAGACCTTGACATAACCTCGTAACATTTGGAAGCACGGACTAACTATGTGGTTATTCATATCGGCTACAATCGGACTCTTTCTTCCATCGGCTGCACATGTAGTCAATGTTCTCTTCGTTTTTTTTTCTGCCTTTCTTTTTTCTCGCTTCGACTATGAGAACGGTCACGCGACGTTCGTAAACGGTTATCGCTGAGCCACAAAACGGAAGTTGAGCCATGAGTGCTCATGGTAAAAATTGTCGGATACATATACACACAGGCTCATGTAATTATGATCCATAAAATTTTTAATAGTAACACACGGAGATTAAATGATTTCATTTGGCTTCATGTCACACTATTTATTACTGAATTTAATGAAAATATTCGTTTCAATTGTTCCCTTTTGAATTAATTGATTCATGTGATTTGAATAATTTCATTGGAATTATTAAATGAAATTCATTCATAAAATAGAGAGAGAGAGAATACAATTTGTGGGGAAAAAAATAATTAAAACTTTATATTGAATACTTGTAAATGAAAATGTCAGTCACAAATGGTACAACTGGAATCACTAGCACTGCGTGTACTTTTCTCATTACAGATGCGAGAAACTTTGCTATTTATCCTCGTTTTATGCTTTAAATTATGCATGCACAATCTGACGGTTTAGCTTTCATTCGCAAAATTAAAATTTAAATAAAATGAAAAATATATTCAATGAAAATAGCAGTAAATTTGTAGGGTGTTGGATTTTTTAATAATTTTTTTCTGTTATATTACAACGTAATTGACACAATGTGTAGAGGAATTAAATAGGTGGGAGGGATATGCGATAATCTGGTGCTGTGTGTGTTGTTGACATGTAGGTGCTGGGAAAATTAAAAATTTGATGGATTTTTTGTGGCAAATAATAGAAGGGAGTTCACAGCACTTTTTGCGGATAATTAAAAAATAAATAAATCAATCATTTATATAATTTCCAATATTTCAATAACCATTTTTCCGAAATTGCTCGTATTACATAATTTTCCCTTGCAAATATTAAATTATGAATTATTCAACGAAAATAAATTTCATTAAATTTATTAATCTCCAATCCACGTGAATGTTGTGACAGTAAAAAATATGAATAATCCACATTAATATCCCCAAGAGCTCGTGGAGAATTACGTTAACTTTAATAACCACAAGGTTTCTGCCTATACGAGCGTGACTTGATGCGACACAAGAGTCATTCCACTGTGAGAAATAACGCACGTGCGTGGCAATAAGTGCAAATACGTGACATGACGAGAGCTCTAGCCTCGACTCTAAGTTCTACCTTTTCTACTATATACCAGAGAGGAAATGAGGCATGGCACAGTGCACGATAGAGGGCTGTACCCAGTGGGTAAAAACGTCCGGTTACCCTATTTTACATCTCATACATTACCCTTTGGCACTGGTGACCTAAATTTGCAAATTACCTCATAGTAGAGCATTAGGGAGAATTGATTTTTCAGTGAAACGAGTCAGTGCAAAAAGTACGTTTATAAACCTGTGAATATCTCCCAAACTAGTGGTTTTAGAAAAAAAACACAAGAAACCTTTTTTGTAGCTCGTGAAATTCTCTATAAAAAAGGATTCTTCACATTTTCACCTAAACCCAATAATTTTCGAGATATCCTTAAAATAATAATCTACGACTCATTGTGTCATGTACATAATAAAAATGGAAAATCCATTGTAAAATTAATTATCAGGATCAATTCTCATTTTCTTCACATTTCCACAAAAGAATAATGACTCAGCATCTTTATTCAAATTCATCTGCTCGATTTTCATAGGTAACTGTGTGACCTCTTTTCCGTGAATATCGTCTTGCCAGCCATGTAGAAGCCCTTTCCGCGTACGGGTTCTCTTATTAAATGCCGGCGATTTATCGCCAGTAATAACGGGTGCGGTCTGGCGGTAGCTCTTGCAATGTCTCTTATGCGCTCAAGTGCACTGGTATGACTTGGCATATATAGGAGAGAATAGGGTATAACTGAATCGGTTAAACTGGTGGAGAAACTCAGCTTTGGGTTATGTATGGTTCTTATTCAGAAGATTTAACAGCTCTACAGTTTTGTTTCTTTATTTTGTCATTGAATACTTCATGTACAATCAATTAAACAATTCTATTGGTATCAATTAATTCAGGAATAATAGATAATTATTTGAGGATAAAAAAATATAATTCGTGTATTTAATAAAATAAGAATTACCTAAATTCCTTTGTACTTTATATTCAATTCGGATTTTTCATTATTATGCTAGAGTACTTGCTGCAATGCACTGGACAATGGATTTCATAATGAAATCCATTGAAATTATAAATGTTCTCGAGTATTTGATTATTGATCTCATCTACTAAAATTCGACATAAAATATCGTCAACATATGGGCATGGAGAAAGGTGGGGGAAAGAAGCAGTAGTCGATTGAACGAGAAAGCAGTGGCACAAAGTGGATATGGACTGAGATCCCGTGTGCAGCAGGTGCTTTCCCACGGGGGAAAGTAACGAAATGCAGGATGGATCATGGAATGAATTCCGAAGGCAGCAGGTTGTGTCTGTCATCCACATTTTAGTTGAGAAAAGGTCACCTGCATTGTTTAAAAGGGTTGGAGATGTTGACTCAGGTTATTATGAATAGTTCTACGAATTCTTCGATCATGAGTGATAACTCCTTATGAATTAGTAAAATTAGGATAAAAATGCTGAGTCTGTCCATTCAGAATAATTCGTTCCATCCACTTGAACGAATCCATTAGTAGACACATGAATTCATAAACACACTGAGACTTTTACATTTTAGAATAAAAATTAAGGAGATGAGGTAGTGAAGAATGAGAACTAAAAATATAAGGCAAAAGTCATAATTCAAACAGAGTGAATAATTTTTCAAGTTCTTCCCCTTCTTCGGAAGGGATTCTATCTCTTAATTTTTTTTGTCGCAAGAGAACGAGGGGCAAGTAACACTGGTATGATCAACAGACATTACTAATTGGAAGAAGCAGAATTTGAATTTACAGATGGCGCATAATTGGCTAAAAAGTGTGGGTGGTCGCAGCTGCTAATTGCAAGTGACTCTAGAATTCATAATTAATCATCAATAATTAATTCAAATGATTTTGTTTGAGTGATTCTTTGAATTCAAAATTGGGAGGATAAAAATGGATAAATAATGAGTATTTATGAGATGTTTAGAGCATTCTTGAGGTAGCTTCTCCTTCGTCTGGGTTTCTCATTGCATTTCGTTCTGGTGAACCTTCGGGATAGTTCCATGGTTGAATTTTCGCTGAGCCAAATAGTGTGAAGATCAAGAATGCCAGCATTTGTGCGGCAACACTCAGCCAGAAGACGGGCCTCCAATTAGCGAAGGTGTGCTGTTGATGTGAAGACAGGGTTATTTAAATTCTCATAAAATCCCTCAAAAAAAAGGGCAGAAATAGGTAATGAGTTGATAGACTTACGCCAGTTTCGGTCAATGCACCAACGAGTGAAGGCAGGAGAAACGCTGATATTGTCCCTGGTGTATTTGTTATTCCCATGAGTATGCCAGCGTAATTTGGCGCCAGGTCATTTTGATTAGTCAAATGACCAACAAATATAGCACCACCAATCACTATACTCAGTACCAACATAACTGTTGTCGCAATTCTTTCGCAGCCAATGTATGCAATTGCCACAAGTAAAATGCTCGGCGGAATGCAGCCTTGATATTAAATTGTATTGTTAATTTCTATTGGAATGTTTATCATCATTTTCATTGATTGCTTTCAATGTTATACTCACTGACGCCAACTGCTATTTTTCTGCCCTTTGTCTGAGACCAGTAGCCTTTGTTCCTGCCCCAGTCCAATAGTCTTCCCAATAAAGGATTGGTTATTGCGTTGATTAAATATGGACTGCAGCTGATTGCAGCATTCTGAAAAATTGAGGGCATCAAAACATTATTCTATTTTGAGAATAACTCAAGAACTATAACAAAAATTCTCTCAAATCCATTTTTTTTAGAAGATATAGACAAATAATAGAAGAATTCATATAAATTAAAAATATTACTCACACTTTTTATATTAAATCTCAAGATTTTGTTCATATAAAGCGGCAGCTGAGTGAGCAAAAAATACCAAACGAAATTACCAAGGCAATTGGTAGCAACCAATGCCCAGAATGGTCGTGACGTGAATATATCCTTCCATGGTACTGCACTCTTTTTACCAGACTGTGGTTTACGATGACCATAAGTATTAACAATCATTTCTCTCTCCGAATCACTTATTATCTTCTGCGTCTCTGGATTATCAGCGAAGAATATTGCAAACACAACGCACCATATGAGAGGAAGAACTCCATGAATATAGAATACAGCCTCCCAGCCAATTGCATTCATTATGTGTCCAGAAGTGAAGATCGATATAACAGTACCAAGGGATGTTCCAGCATTTATAATAGCAACCCATGTACTTTTTTCCTCGTACACAACCCATTTGCCAACGAGTACGTTGACCACTGGCAGATTGCAGGAACTCACTAGACCAGTTAAGAATCTCAGGAATAAAAGTAAGCCGATTGACTGACAGGCAACTGGTACCATGAGGGTAAATATGGAGTTGAAGAAGACAGCAATGAGGAGAACCCATTTTGTATTGAACCTGGGGAAAAAATAGGGGAAAGATGAGCAAACATCAGGCAAATAACTCGATGATCACTTGTACTTTTCTCCATTATATAAAATCAAATTCATTCTAACGATGTGCTTTCATCATGCATCCTGCACTTTGTGATTCACAATCGTTAGGAATATCAAGAGGAGGAGGAAATTGATGAAATGCGTACGAACCTATCGGCAAAGTATCCCGCTGGGAACATGCCAATCATGTATCCAGCAAAGTACAGGCTAACCACTAGTCCTTGTTGTGTACTTGTCCATTCGTAGGGTCCCTCGATGTCTGGGCCACTCTGGCCATTAGTACTCTCAAATTCAGGACACTCTTCTGTGTAGTTGGACATTGCTTCTGGCGGCTTTGCTTTTATCATTCCAATTGTTGTCACTGCTATATTCACTTTTAGCCCGTATATTATCATGTTGGCGATGCACAGCATTATTGCAAATGCAAATCTCACGTATGGTGGTACAGCTGTAAGAAGATTAATAATGATAATGCTTTGAGAGAATTGAAATTTCCGAAAGAATTTAATTGATAAAAAAGTGGAATTATTTTTTTCTCAAATTTTAACATAAACAAAGGAATAACTGCTAATTGAGGAGACAAATAATTTTGAACTGTCGGAAATTAAATATGAAAAAAGGCTCTAGTAATTAGAATAATTAAATTATTTACCCATGTTTGCTGCTGTAGTTTTTTTTCCACGAATATAATGGGTGAAGCCTCAGAGCGTCGTGTTGAATTTACTGTGAAGCAACAGGCAGTCTCTTAATCTCTGTCATGATTAGCCTATAATTCACATAAATACAAATGTCTGTAATTTCTATCAATAGTTTCGCAATATGTTTATTTCAAAATTTAATTAATCAGTATGTATGATTCTTAAAAAATCCGAAATGAATATACACGAACAACGAATCAAGCAGATTATTTTTCTGGCATAATGAAATGAAAACATTTGACTGATATTGCGTGAAAAAATAATCTCTATGTTTTGTTTTCCTCCTTCTCCCTCTACTCTTGATTCTATTTAAAAAAAAAACTGAATATAAATAATCATTCACGTCACGTACGTCACACTTTTTTTTCTCTTGAAACCGATAATCCTCTGAGCGTAATAGTATCAACGTTAATTACGTAATTGATATATTCCAAAGTGACTGTCATGAAAGTGGAGAGACCGATGAATTTAACGTCACTGGACACACGACTCGATGGTATGGCGTTGCCATCGCGAAACATTTGACACGTTATCTCTTATACTGAATAGCCACGCCACAAAGTTGGCGGATGCTCTTTTTTCCTATCGTCTCCAGTGGGCGGAGAACGACCGAATATTCCATCGGTGCAAGAGAGACAGACATAGAGGAGAAAATAAAATGCGAGATAAAGAGACTACAAAAATACACGCAAAGAAGTTGGTTAATATTTATAGGGCATGGCTATCGGAATGTCAACGTTATGGAAGCGAGCACGGGAAAAAAGAGAGAGATAGCTGGATGATCAGCATATCGATCCTAAAACTGGTTATTCAGTTATATTTCAGTATTCAACCTTGAGGCCTCTTTGGAGGCTCGTCTATTCCGTTGAGAACTGGCTCTTAGCCCATCGTTTTCGCTCTTCACTCTTTATCTCCTCACAAATACGTATTTTTTTCAATTTTTTCATCACTTTTATCTTCACCACTGAATCAACTGCGCAAAGTGACTCGTACATTTTCTAACTCACTGGTCCCTCACCAAAATGGGGATCAATCACTTTTTTTTACTTTTTTAGAGATTGAAATCGGTAGCGCGAATGAGTTCACCATATGAATCGAACGTCAACGTCATCGCTGGCTATTTGTATTGATATTCCGGCCGAGTGGAATCTGCGATACCCCGTTTTATGTATGTGCCTCTTTGTTTTTCTCTTTGCCCACTTTTTTCTTTTGATTCAGTCAACATGAAACTAATGATTGCCAATGGTGCAAAGAGAGAAGGAAGAAAGACTCTGCTCAGACGTCAATTCATCATCCGTCGGGTTATCTATATTGATCGTGTTTGCCATGACATTTGAGTTGTGCAAAAATCGGGGGAAAAAAGAGTGAGAAAGAGAGCAATGATAACGCGCTTATTTTATCACCAGAGACTTTAAAAGTATTACCAAGTTGCGATGCACTTTGAACGAGACAACTCTTGCTACTGATTTTTTTAAACATGTTAACGGACTGGAGGATCTTATTTTTTTTTTTGCTACCGGAAAAGAAGAGGATGATTGGTGGGGGTACAATAGAAAATTGAGTGAGGTCAATGGTTCTAACCTATTACGCAATATCCCGATTTCGAATATTTCGTCGGCGGAAAAGAATGTCAAAGAAAAATTATAATTACATTCTACATTTATGACAATTGTTTATTTTATTGAAATGAAATAATTTCTGTTTTTTTTGGACTTGTGTTCTCATTAAAATAGAATGAGGTCTCTCATGGATCTTTCTTCAGTAAAAAAAACGTGCGTTATCTCTTGAAAAATGAGAAATCATCGGAATCAATTGTTTACATCTCGAGTGATTTTATGTGAGTAAGAATCAACTAGGATTTGCCAGCCTGAATTATGTAAATTGATAAGAATTACGTTATCTCTCCAGAAGCACTCGAGAATTGAGCCAGAAGTCAATAGTACTTACGAAATGATAGTGAAGAATTCTGTGGCACAATTAGATAATGAAAATCCACGAAATCATTTAATATAACTATTGATTGAGAATTATATAACTTGAATGAAATTCTGGCACACGAAATCTTTATTTTGGACTAAACTAAGTACCACATAGAGAGGGCAAAATGGGATAGGCTACACTTATGTATGTATCCTATTTTGCCCCTCTTTCCTCTATTTTGGAACTGTTATTGCTACGTCCATTCTGGTTGAATTGAGGGATTTTATGATTGGGGGGTGGAAATGGTCAAAGGTAAGTAGAAATAGAGCCCAAAAGGTCACTGGTCAATTCGAGAAGTCCAGGTAAAAGGGCACTTGGGTAAATTGAGGGAGAAATTGTTATTACTTTCGCTGTGGAGATGGAATTAATAGAGGATAATAAATTGTTTGTGAGGGATTTCTGTTTCCGAGGATTTGAGTAATAAAATGACGAAAAGAGCAGAGGTAGAGACAAACAAGTAAACCTTACCTGAAAAGGAAGACTTTGGGGAAAATACTGGACAATTGAATGGCTGTACTGAAGAATTTTATTTGCAGGACTCAGACATGCACATAACGTTTGTTCTGAGAATGGATTAGAGATTTGATAGAGATTGATTGTTACTGGGTTTTAGTATTATTGCCTTAATAATAATTTTATATAATCAGTGTGTGTCGTTTTGAATTGGAGAAAAAAAAACAATGAATTCATAAATTCATTGTTTTTAGTTGAAAGCAGAATAAAAATTCATGGAGACTGAATTTATTTGCATAAACAAGCGTTAAATGTATTTGAATAGTGAAGAATACAATTGATAGTTAAATTCTTTGATAATTGAGAATTTTTACTTATCAGAAGTTATTTGAGAGAGAAAAATTTGGGAGAAAGAGCGAGGATAATTTACACATTCAAATAATTTCTTTTTATTTCACAAAACCAAAGTTCGAAGCACCTGGTACAAATTTCCAATTCCAAGCAGGTATTAAAAAAAAAGAAACATTGGGAACAAAGAAACCGAATGTACGTGCCTTTTGTGGTGGAAGAAATGTGCGAGTACATTTGGGAGAGTTAGACCTCGATATGTAATGGGTTATACACTGTGAATGCTTGGACACAGACGAATGCCTGATGTATGAGAGAGTTACGTGAGACGTTGAATGTAGGCACAGCGGGAGTCACTCCACATTACCGTTGAATTCCCTTGTATTTTGACATTATTGGACGGCCTGACTTTACGGATAATTCAACTTTATTCCGTATCAATATTTGGACGTATTTAAATTGAAATTTTATCACTTAGAAACCTTTGAGAATTGGAAATAATTACTCAACAATTACATTTTAATGTATTCCCTCAACTCTGATAAAAAAAAGCGTTTTACTTTGCCCCAGTTTCCCCCATTTTTTAATCCCTCCTCAAATTGAATTTAAGTTACATAATATGTACCACATTGAGCCATAAAATCATTGTTTGCACTGGTTGAGTTTACACAGTTGCTAGATAATTTTTGGTCTCGAAGACTCAGACTTGTCACTGAATGAAAACACTAACGATGACGAATGATCTCCTTCTCTTTTTTATTTGTTTTCTTCCGTCATCCTCTTTCTCTCACGAGACAGCACTGACTCACTTCTTCTCTCGTTCTGTTGACGCCAAAAAGGGAGATGGGAAGTGAAATAAAAAAGAATGTCCGTGAGATAAATGAATGGATAAAACCTGAAGAGAAGAAGACAGAGGAGTACCGAAGTAGTGGCATTACATTTCCCATATTCTCTATTTTCTTTCTTTCATCCTCGTGACATCTCCCATAATACGGTTCCACAGTCTGATGTCACAATCAACGACTTGGTAGAGAGCACGAGCCATCTCTCTTGACACCTCATGCGAATTGATTTTCCTTCCTCAATTCTCTTCAGAGAATAACTCGAGCACACATCCTTTTGAGAGAGACTCCGAAGATTTATTGAGGCTTTAAAGGAAAAAATTATTTATTATTTGTCACATTATATCAATAATTTTAATTTAATTCTCTAATTTTTCCTTCATCTCCATTTTTTTGTTTCAGGTAAGTTGCAACATTTACACTCACAACACACATCAACAATCCTCAAGGTAAAATGTCAAAATTCATTTTTAATTCACTCTATTCAAACAAAATTCCCGTTCATCGCATTAGAAAATAACGGATTGACATCACGTGTTGGGATTTCTCTGTATTAATAAACCCATATATTTATGTATATACGCTCGGTATTTTTGGACGAAATGAAATGTCTTGGTGCTTGCAGGACAGGCCCTGATACGATCCGGATTAATGTGTCCAAGGGCTTACAAGTATTATGATACTTGGACTAAGCCCGTGTGCTCTGAAGCCCCGTCCGGCACGTCGACTTACACGTATATTGATTCCGTGTGTCATTTTTTTACTCTTAATATTAATACGCGATTATACGCCCATGCAGGATAAAACTTGATATCAAAAGGGGATTATCTAATTTCTCATATTTTTTTCCATATCTTTTAAAAGAAATCTTTGACAAAAATTAACTTTAATTATGAATAACGAAATAAACGTTTCTCTCATTTAAATAAATCACTCGAATCATAAATTAAAGGCACTTGATTTGGATTTATTGATTGGATGACTTCGTGAGTGAGGATAATAGGGATTAAACAGTAGCAACTATCACATTGAATGTACATCAGAAATTGATGATATTGCATTCGACTTTACGTACAAAATTTACACAATTACATTGTATCAGTTGTACACC
This sequence comes from Aleiodes testaceus, assembly GCA_963565655.1. NCBI lineage: Eukaryota > Metazoa > Arthropoda > Insecta > Hymenoptera > Braconidae > Aleiodes > Aleiodes testaceus. The sequence continues at coordinate 5,120,753 of OY751412.1, forward strand.
TCAAGGGCTGCCATGAAGCCTGCATAAGAGGTGTCAGTTGCAATCTACAGTTGCTCCTCTCCCTCCCTCTCTAGTGGCATCGGCTTAGTGTTGCCAACGTTCATTTGATACTCCTGTCTACTTCCCTTGTTTACCACTCCCTCGAGTTAATGCATGTTTAACTAACGTCTACAAATCAGGTATTCCCCATTGTCCTTTGATCGATTAATGCGCAAGTAAATGCAGCCGCGGAGAGAGATGAAAGAGGGCAATGATTGAAGGATTTGGAGGTGATTTTTTTTAATGAGTGGAGTGATGAGTGAGGGTTTAAATGTTTGAACGACGATTTTTTGCGCAAACTTGTTGACATTTTTAACGGTCTATTGCTCCTGTTGGAGACCCCATGAAATTGGAGACTGGGGTATCGGATTTAAAACGGTAACCATTACGCTCACTTGTGGAATAGATTTTTTAAATCCTTTTTTCCATGAATAAACAGATTCATCTTAGTTTTATAATTGCATATTTTCAAAATTTGAAAAATTGTGGTTTTTTGGGTCTATGTAAAATTTATGGAAACGTGAGAAATATCGTATCGTTATTTTATTATCAACCATCCGATTTTTCTTCTTTCAATTAGAGAAAAAAATCCCACGAAAGCACTTTGAAGATAGTTGATAGTACAGTGAATATTCATTGGTACGTCGCCTTCTTCGTAGCCATATCGTTTGCGATCGCGATTTCCTACACTGCAGTATCCCGTGGAGAAACAACGTCCCATGGGTGCACTCGGCACTCGACCAAGAGAAGTAGAGGAATGAGCTACTGCCTCAGCAAAGACTTTGTCTCTACCGATTAAATTCCAACCGGCCATAGGGATCCTTTTCTCAGTGTCTTCACCTCTCGATAAGGATCCTCTGCTTCTCTTTTTTTCGTGAGTCTCTCTCTCTCTCTCTCTTTTCTCTTATTCTTCATTTCAAAAATTCACTTAATGCTGAAAGTGAAAGGTCAGGGAACTCTTGGTACTCACGTATTACGATAAGGAGGAGCGATTAAAATTTTTCATGAAAACAATTACGAGTAAAAGAAGAAGAAATCCAATGAATTCATGAATTTTTCCCTTAATTTTTCGTTTTTAAAATAAAATTGAATATAGAGCGAGAGAATTTTTTGCTTCTGCCTTGGCTCGTTGGATCGAGCGGATAGATCGTCATGTGTGGTTTAATATGCATTAATATAATCTAGGTAGTGAATCGGTACGACGGTTCAGGGACACTAGGGGGATGCATTTGTAAATGACTTACGGTCCTGGCAGGAGTCTGCAGTTGGCCCACGATAACATTTATACAGTGTCCAATACATGTGAATAATCCACCTTCGGGTAAAATTGATACCGATCTCAAACGATTCACGACTCTCAGTATTATTTCAAATAATTCCTCATCTACAATAAATAATGTTAAAAAATATTCTGAAAAATTAATTTTTCTACATTGCAAATAAATGGAAAAATTTATAAATCTATTTAACCAATAATTTATCATATTTCTTTGATGATAAAGAGAATGAAGAAATAATAAAGCACAATAGTTTATTAATTTTTCATCAAAAGTTCACAGTTAAAATTGACTTTAAAATCTTTAAGCTCATTAAATATTATATTACGTCAAGGAAGAAAAGAGTTTAACACCATTATCCTTGTGAAAAGTTTTTCAACATGAGCGTAGAAAAGGTTCATTAATTTAAAATGAGATTTGCACGAGAGAATGAAGATAAGATAGGTCCAGTGACAATGAATGATGAAACTGTATTATCTTCAACTTGTCAAATTCACATGAAATCATCGTGAAGCTGCATTTATTTGATTCAAACGAGTGCAAATAATGTAAATCAACTTCATTTAAAATTGATAGAAAATAAGTGCATTTACTCCTCTATAAATATAATAAAAAATTCATCATTAATTCCAAAGAAATTTCAAAAGTTCCCAAAGACCAGATCTACATAATTCACAATTTGAAAGAAACCGTGTGAATAATTACCATCCGGTCATTCTGAAAATACCAATCGTGCTCAACACACATGAAATCGTGTGTACGTTTGAAATTAACGTAGACTTGTATTTCTAGCGGCATGCGATTAGAGGAAGGAGGAAGTTAGTCTGAGTGAGTTTATGCCGCGTGCCAGCGCGTTACTGACGTAATTACAGGTCTCTCCATTTATTATCAGACAAGAGAAGGACCTTTACCTTTTTCCCTTCCCCTCTCTCATTTTCTCCTCCTCCTCCTCACTCCTCACTCCTTTCCCCATGTGACTCGGGTCTTTTCTCTCTCCATTCCTTTCAAAAACCACCAACGCAAGACCATTCTACCCCTCTCGCATAATTTCATTATGCCCAAGCAGAATGAAATTACGTCCATGGGGCTGGTTATCGCGTATATATGTATACATATACTTTGGACCGGCTCCCATGTATACCCTCAATGTAGTATCGTTTCGTCTTCACTCATCCCATGGGAATGCATACTTTTCCACAGTGTATATACCTCATAGACACCTCCCACCCTCATAACCCTCTTAACCCTCATCTTTTTCACTACTCGTCGCTGGGGCCATATAAATATTCTGTTGAGTCATCTCTCTGTCTCACTTCCACTCATTTGCCCCTTCACTTGAAACAATATCGCTTTATTTTGCCGAAGAGGGAGATCTCGGAATGAAAAATATGGCCATACAAATTTTATTCTTTTTATTCTCAACTGAATCACAGAAAGAGAGGAAAAAATATTATCTCCATTCTCTTTTACATGATTCAAATTTACTTGATAGTTTCATTGATAAATTGAGTAATTGAGTGTGAATTCCTTTCGGCACTTAATTATTGTATAGAATTAAATGTAGTTAAAGGAGGTGCAAAGTGTTATTATTGGCAAGTACACGGAATGAGAAGCCGCATTGGACTGAAGGGAGATCGAGCCACGCCCGAGCCACCTCGTTATTCACGCCAAGGCCTCTCTTTACAATCTCACTCATGAATCTTATCCGTACCTACCGTCTCCTCGTTAAATCTTACCAATCGGATATGGCGATCCCGGTTTTCCGCGGCGCCTCCAACCTATACATACCGGCTCTCATACAATTCTTTTCTCTTCTCTCTCTTCTTTATCCCTTTCTTTAACAACGTGGGGGTATAAAATATCGTGTTCACACAGATGCTCAGACGCATCTCAATTCTTAATTTTTTTTTTTTTCGCCTGAATTGGATTCTCCTCTTTTTTTTACCTCGCAAATGGCTCGAGTTTTATCCTCATTTTACATTCTCAGAACAAGCTGAGCCCACTAATTATCCAACCGCCACAATCATAACACTTCATGGAGTCTTTATTAGTAACGAGTACTCTTCATGCCTGCTTTTCCATCGGCTTGGTGCAAAAATAAATCAACAAGATTGGACATACGCTTTTTATAAGAGAAAATGATATTATGTTTTTATTTTTTATGAGACAAATTCACATGCAATTTATTCAACAAGGTAATTGAATCATTTTCTCTTAATATTTCATTCATACTAATTATTCGTAATAATTGAGGATAAGCGCGTGATAGTAATGATGCATTTATGACCTCGTTCTCTCCTTCATTACCCAATTTTCTGCTAATTCACGTAAATACGTGAGAATCTCCACTCCGGAACATGAAATTTGTGAAATCTGATTTTAGGGATACGCGGAAGGCGTTTACCTCTTTTTTTGAGGGTCATGAACCGGCTAGTTCTCAAAGCAGATCGAACATTGCATCCACCACCTGTCGAACACGCCCCGTTGCACGTTTTTTTTTTTTTTTTCCCTATACCAGAGCATTTTCACATATAACTGCAGCAACATCCACACTCGAGTGCACTCGTTAAGCTAAGATTTGTGGCCGTTCCGACTCATCGAAACCCATCGATGTTTGCCTTTTTCTCCTATTCGTTTTTATCCCTTTACTCTCACGCCGATTCTCAATCACGCGGTGAATTCAGGGCTGCCGAATTCGTTAAGCCGTTAAGTGAGGGTTATTACAGATTCAAGAGGTGGAGTTCTCGTTTGAGAGAACATCCCCGACACTTTGGATTTTTTTAAATTATGCACTATCATTGGACATCGGATTTTTAGAGAGAGATCGGAGAGTAATCTGAGAAAATAATCTATTTATTTCCAAGATGTATTAAAAATGCAAAATTGTTCGTTGTTAATTTTGAGAATTCGTTTTATCTATTACAGTAATAATTCTGAATGACAAATGAGCACATTAACGAGTCTTATCAGATGATACTTCATTTTATTTATAATAATGATTCTCATATCACGAATTTCGTGATAAACGTGAAGATAATTCTTCAATATGATCGAATGGTCATTAACCTGTGAAAATTTTGGGAAATCACAATAGATACCTGTTATTTTCTTTTCTATCGCAATGTTCATATGAAGAAAGTGACATCCTAAGGGCAATCATATCAAACCCCCCAGAAAATGCCCATCTCATTACCATTTAATGATGCTCGAAAATCAGTATATATACTGCGACTTTAATTTTTGAAAATATACACCTTCAACAGTCTAGCACTGTACAGTTCTCAAAAAATCGTAGCTGAGAAAATAAACTCATCATCATGGTGAAGAAAATTCTGATTGTGGCTCTGGCTCTCATAGGTAAGAAAACCATATTCTCACAATTGTACAATAAAATTATTCCTTGACTAATAAATAAAATGAATTGTAATTCATTGTTCACAGCAATTGCTTCTGCACGTAGAGCCTCTTTCGGTACGTAAAACTCAATAAAACAAACTATAAATCCACTGAAGGTTAATAGTTAATAACGATTTTTCTTTCACTATTCTAATCTCAATTATTCTTATTAGGAAATTGTCCAGCCGCTGTTTACCGAAAAGATTGCAACGTTTGCAACTGCCAAGTTAATCCCCCTCGTTGTACAGTCCTTGACTGCAAGATCATTGACGAGAGTGTGAAGAAAGCTAACGCCGTTGCAGATAGCGCTCTTCCAGAATGTAAGTAAAAGCATCCTAAACTCTGATAATTGTGCAGAATGAAAATATCTCAACTAATCAATTAAAAATAATTATTTCAGGGCATGGTGTACCTAATGCGACTGCAAGTCATGAAGTGGTTGGTAAAGCATACAAATGGCAGTGCGGTTTCTGCGTTGTGATTCATCAGAAAATGGCCGTTTGCGAGTCATACTGTCCCAGAAAATTCAAGTGGCTCGGCGGCATTTCACTGAGTCAAGCTCTCTTGGGTCAATAAGTAATGCTCCTATAAATACACTATATCTTTAATGGAACGCAATGTCTACGGCAAATGTAATCATGAATTTTAAATTCAATTAATAAATGCATAAAGAAAATTATAGGATTTCTCAATCACTGCTCATCAGATCTATCCATGAATTTCCTAATGCTGAATAGAATCCAATCCGCAGATAAAACCATTGCAATGCCGAAATGGATAGAATAGTGGATAAATTTTGCTCGAATTAGAACTAGATTAAAGCCGCATCAAAAGCCGGGATGGATATATAATTACATCGTCGGTGCTATCGGGTTGAAAATAATAGGCGTGGTGTTAACGTACCCCCTATCTACTCTTCTCCCCTCTACCACTCTCTTTCACTTACACGCACGCGCATAGCGAAGGTGTAATTAGGTTGTATCGGGTTCATAGCACACCGAAGCGCGGCTACAAACACATTAGAATCTAATGGTACGTTATTATATTTCAACGAGGACTCAAATGAAGTATCCTGGAGAATCCCTTTTCTCTTTCAATCTCTCCTTATTGCTTTCACCATCCTCACTCCTCCCCTGACTTCCTTTCCTTCATAAGCCCTTCTTCAGTTCTCCTTCGTTAACGTTCGATAGCTTTATTACTGATACTTTTGACGTCTTATCGACATTAATGAGCAGACGGCAACGTCAATGTTCAAATTTTTAAGGAGATCAGGATGAATTCGAGGAGACAGCACTCTGTCATTTGACTCTAATAAAAAAATTTCACGTAATTCCTCTCCAATTATCTCGGAATTTTTGAACCCTGAGGATTTCTTCAATTTATCGGAAAAATAGAAACAAAGGTAAATGTTCAAGAAGAAAACAAGAAGAATAAGGAACAAATACATATTTCTTTTTGCTGGTTTTCTCTTCTTCCGTTGACGATATGTCACTGCAAAAATATAAACAAACTCTCGTGTTCACGTACGTTTTATCCGCAGAGTATGCGCTTACTGAAAAAAAAAACTGCGGATACCCTGTGAAAGAAGAAGAGACAAGAGCTGTGTGTGCTGTGAGTCGAAAGGAAAGACTAAAAACCAAGAACAATGGCTGAAGAAATACACGCATATATTTTTTTCTTTCTTTTCCCCATTTTTTTCATTTTGTTGCTACATTTTTTTCAACAGAAAGGCACAAGGTATTACGCGTAATGTAGGCATGGTTCCTCTCTATTATTCCCTTGGAGCTGTGTTATATACATATATTTACTGTGTTGCCGCATGTAAAAGGAAACCAAGAGAAAACAACAGAGATGGAAAATCTCACGGACTCTTCTTGTTTCAATTCTTACACTCACCAGTGTCGCAGCGACATTTCCATTATCCGCAGTAGGATTTTCTACCCTGCGGCCAGTTTAACCGTAGACCAAGAATGAGAGGAAAGAAAAATACAAAAGAAAATCCCCTGGAGTCTTCAATGGTAGTAAGTCGTGAACAATCCTCATGTTGATTTTAATTCTCCGTGTGTTAAATAATAATACGCGATGTTTTGAAAAAAAATTGTGAAAACAATGAAAATTTAGAAAGTTTTATTTCCATTCATTCCACATTCGTTTCGTCATTATTTTCAAATGGAATTTTCAAATTTAACATTGCTCAGAACGATCGTTTAAAGTCATTTAGAGAAACTTTGTTAGTGAAAACAAATGGAATCCAGTGATAGAGTGAATAAAATGAGAGAAAAGCCAAAAGGAGAAATGGAGGAATGAGACTGAAGAAAATTACGAGAGTCGAGGATGCTTCATCGCTTTTCAACAACTCAGACTTCATTTTACAAATGTTTTCCAGCCATCCTATTATTTTTAACCATAAATTCCATTTTTATTTCTTGTTTCTCATCATTTACATTCTATTACTCTCCTTATTTTTTTTATTATTCCTTATTTCTTGCAATTTGTCTTTTTTTTCTGCTCACTCCGTTTGTAAATCCTGCATTTTCGCTGAGCTCTCTTTTTTTTTTCACCCGCAGTCCCAGGACAAAGCAGGATTTTGCAATGGAATTTTTATCCAGGCCTCCTCTATTTTCTCTCAGGAATTGTCGCGAAAAAAAGCCTATACGAATATGTACACTACGTGAACGTCGAGACGACGTTTTTCCACTCGTCTGTTTCATCGTTTCAAATATTGTCCTTTTTTCTTTTCATCATTTTTCTTTCTATTTCTGCTATTTTTCCACATCTCATTCGCCTCCCGGGGGCAAACTGACGTGTGCATGCATCAGCAAGAGATTATAAATGACGTGACAACGATTTGCACGGTGATTACTTTTAATATATTTTTCATTCATTCACGACACCTGAGGGGCATTAATTAATTTTACGAATAATTTTCAATTGTTGAGTGAAAAATAAATGAAATTATTTTTTGAACTTATTAATTATGAAGCTCTGTAATTAAATTGAGGTATTTGGCATTTTTTTAATTTCATTTATCAATTAATGGAATTAATCGTGAAATTCATTTAATTAAATTCACTCAACTATTGGAATAAATGTCTGCAATAGCTTTTAACGTTAATACACAGCTGGACATGGAGAATTGACTGAGGAAATCTCTCTAATGCCAGAGAGAACTGATAGAAATTGTGGAGACTGAAGTTTAGAAACTACCTCTGTGGTTATTGGATGCATACACGGTTCTATATGGTACATTGGAAATCTCTGACTATTTGCTGAGTTATCAGAGAATCAAGTGGCACTAAAACTCGAGTCAAGTTGTTCAGCTTCTGCCCATCATGTCATTCGGAGTATGTTTCGTAGTAAACAAAGAATGAGGGCAAAAACGGAGTAATATGAGCATGTGAAGAGAGCTTATTGACATTGATTTCTCTTGATGGAACTGATGAAGAGAGAAGAGGAGATGGTATAGAATTAATGGGGAAAATTGTTATTTTGTGAGGATTCTCAATTGAATATTTTGGAAACTGAGTGAAATGGAATGATTTTGTCCTGGTCCACTTGGAAAAAAAATATATAAAAGTGGAAATTCCACTTTTCTGGGAATTTCTGTTCAATTGCCGTTCAATTGACAAATATAAACGCTAGACACTGGAGCTTCGTGCCAAGTTCATAACAACAGAGGTTTCCACCAAGTATGAGAGCCATTTCCTACTCAATCTAAACAAACTAGGCACAAAGTTAAGCCCAACTTCAACAACACAGACTGCACCCGATCTCGTCACTTGTGAGAACACAGACTGAGCGGAAGGAAGTGGCTGCACTACTGTGCCTCTTCAAATTTCTCCTTTATTCATTATATTTGTATGTATTCTGCAAGTTGTTACTTGAATTATTCTACTTGTCAGAATGCACTGTCTCTTCCATGCTTTTAATTACACAATTTACGTCATCATGAAGATATAAAAATCTGGGAAAATTTCGGGTAAATTTAAGTCTCAATCTCGTCCAATTGAATTATCATCTTTCCTCCACAAACATTTGAATCTTCTCATGAAAAATCATTAAAATTCATCTATTTTTATCATTCTCATTTGAAATTATACTCTCTTCCACGATCAATATACTGTGGTTACCCCACTTCTTGCGGTACTCGACTGTAAAGAGAGATAAGACGAGTAAAGTTCTTACCCCGGAAGAACTTCTTCTAATATCTTGCTCGTTTGCAAGCATTTAAAATCCGTAAATTTTCATAACGCTCTGACGGCATTTTGCTTCGGTGAACGGCAAACTTTTCTCTCACAGCTATTTTTTTCCTGTCCATGTTTTTTTTCCTCTCTCTCTCTCTGATAAAGTCATTGCTGGAGTGAATATTGATTCATTTATTATCAATAGCACAATTTATGGTAATCTCACGATGAAAAGATTTCTCAAGAAATTAAAGTAGTTTCTTCATGAATCAAATTTAATGATGAAAATATTGAATTAATCCTAAAATAAATAACAATTTTTGTACTTTATGTTAAACTCCAAGGATTTATGATCCAACTTCTTTAATCACTTGAAAAATAAACGAGTCCCTTCAATTTTCCAACATCTCTATGACTTATTATCATATCCATTCATGTGAAAACAAAAAGATCTTAATGCAAACGTTGGACTACGTCAACGCTCGGTGACAAGGAGCCTCCGTTAAACACTATCTCTCCGTAAGATGAGCTATGATGCTGCACGTTAAAGTTACCGGCTTAGTGTCAGGACCTTGACAAATTGTGTGCCTTTTCCCCTTACCTCGTATCACCATCCCTCTTCTCTTCACTACTCTGTGCCTCTCCAGCCCGCAATCTTCATTCCGTCCTCCCCTTTCTCTCTCACTCCCTCATACACACTTTCTCTTCGTATACCTCATGACAATGCCACGATGGATGCTGTCATCGTAGTTTCGTAAACCGTAAAACTCCCCCGTCAGCCAGATGAATATGCCAACGTCGTTGCTGTCACTGTTAGACGAGTGAATTTTTTACTGATCAGATGCGCAGCAGTAATCTCTGTCTCTCCAAGTACTCGTGATAAATAAAAATACGTCGTAATTCATCAGACTATACGACAAGCGAAAGAAATCAGATAATATTTTATTAAAAAACGGCTATTGGTTATTCCGTAGAAAGCTATGAGAAAAATAAAATCTACTTTCACCAATTTCTTGAGCTCACGGTTAAATTCAACGCCTCTATTGTCACAATATTCTCGCAATATTTCTCCAGTAAAAAAAATAACCCCCAAGATTAATCTCACAGTGCTCTGGGTATACCATCATCCGTGACTCCCAGACACGTGTTACCCATTCGTTTCTTATATTCAAAAACCACTGTAGAATGAAGATTCTCTCGTTCTTGAGTGTGCGTACAGCCTGGGTGTTCTGTGCACAGCACCATGGCATTCACGATGACGCTCGATTAACCAATCTTCCTTCATCTAACGTCTCTCCCTGTATCTTTTAATTTTTCATTTATTTTTATTTTCTCCATTTCACCGAGAGTTGAAACGCCACTCGCGCGTGCGATAAAGATCTCATCGTTTGAGAAAGGAAATTTGCTAAAATTACTGGACTAAAAGCAGTGAATGAAAGAAGGAGTAAAATTGTTTGCGCATGACTTTGATGTGTAAAAATAACTGAGCATCAAAGATTTGAGGATTCAACTAATTTTAGAATTAAAATAGTTAAATTAAATTTGTTCAATAATTTTATCATTTCTCTTCTCTATTTTATTTAATGTTTTTCACGTTAGTAATTCTATGTACATCCACAGGAACCAACAAACTCATGGGAATAAACAGAGAACATGCCACTGCGTTATTCCTGTGTCCCGTGACACTCGGGAAATCGTATTGAAATATTAAACATCCTCTTGTCTCTCTCACTCCCTCGGAAATTCACGAGTTCATTCCATCTGTCCTCTTTCTCTTTTCTGCATTATTCGAGGCTTTGTTTCGATATTCGCATGTACCAGAGTTCTGTCAAACGGTGAATATTATAATTACCTGAACGATAATGCGTTCATGACGTTTACTCATTTATGATCTATGTACCTAGTTTATGGAAAATGCATCTTGTCAGTTTTGTACGTGAAAGAGAAAACCGTTTTCGTTGATTCAACACTAAATACTGAAGCACCAAACTGTTTTTCCCACTGAAACTACACGGACAATCAACTTCACTCTACTGCAGGCTAAATCGTTGAATTGTCCCTGTAAAATTCCGTTTTTTTAATTCAAACTTAAATTACGTAATTGTTACGTAATCATTTCAAATGAATTCTATTGGATTGTTCATAGTTTTTTGAAAATATCACAGAAACTAAACGAGATAGAGAAATTTTTGTGGAATTCTTTTTTAAAGATCTTGAAATTCTCTACAAAAAAGGTGGAGTGCAAAATGACGCTATCTCCCTTAGTTTCCGAGATATTCTCGGAAGAATTTTCACCTCATATTCACTGCATATATTCGTTTTTTGAATTCACTTTTATTGGTAATCGATTGACGTAAGGAATTTGTTGAATTTACTTTCCCTCCTATCATCCCCCATTTTTCAGTTATTCATTGAAATTCTTGACATTATTACTGTCTTCAGTGGGTAGAAATTCCATCGATTGATTCGTCAATGTCAGAGTTGAATGATGCATGTACATGCCCATCTCTCCTACAATACTGCCAATCATGAATTTTGACGTTGTACCTAAGCGCGTCAGTGAGACCCAGTGACCTCAATTTGAATTGTAAGCTCCCTTAAGCCGTTTAATTAGAGAAGAAATGAAATACCAAGCGAAATCGATATATCCACCGAAATGTATAAATTACCATATTCAAATTTCATCAAAATTTCATCGTAACAGAGTATTAAGACATTGAAATACGATATTGAGTAAATTCACAACACAAATACAACATCGAGTGGAATTAAAACGATTTCACGAAATTCACTGGGTCAAGTTATTGTATTTTTACCTTTTTTTTTCTCTCATTCACCTCTGTGCATGGAGCGAGAAATAAATAAACTTCACACGACAATTTTATTCAAACGTCACACAAGTTTCTGTTGAATGTGTAACTTTGCCTGTAACTGAACATACGTTTAACGAGTCTCTTAATTATAACTCAGCATTTCACAGAGGGAAAATAAATGAAAAATGGTAAATGTGGTTTTACCCTTGATTCTCATTACCGCATTTTATTTTCAAATTACTTGAACCTTTAATAATAAAAAAAAAAAAAATGAATTCAAGATCTGCAGTTTTTTCCTCATTAATTCATTTCCCCAGGAAAAGGAACTACCGTGGAGGAAATTTTCAGGAACAAATAATCTCGTTCAAGTGTAAATAACACATTTGATTATGTAATTAATTAATTATATTGTGTTTGCTTGAGAGACAGTGCTGAGGTGTGATTGAAGCAGATGTAGATTCGGTGTCACTGTTGTACGTAGAAATACCTGTATGACGAGACGTAAGGGTCTCGATGGGGGCTGAAGGTAAAAGGGTTGAACTACTCGTTGAGCCACATTCAGACTGACACGCTAATGCGGGTGAATCCATTTAGCGACCGCAGTCTCAGGGCTCACTGTGTTGAGCAAAAGGGGTTGAGGGATACATAGACACCTTGGTGTAGGTTAGAGTACGAATGGTCCATTCTCCCGTAGGAAATCCTCTTCACGTACGTAGTACACGTCCTTCGTCATCAATGCCCAGGGGGAAGAAACAACTTGTGGAAGACACGAGACATTTTACAGGTTTAACTTTAGTCGTTATCAATTTTTCATCGCAATTCATTTGAGAGCTATCGTATAATTGATTTTTCAACATTCACCAATTATTTAATTCAATTAAAATGAGACTGTTATTAGATTTTTGTGCAGACTTATTATGTCTGTTTAACGAGGATTTGTAATTAACACATGAAATCTCGGATTAAATGAAATAAAGTGGTTTAGTGAGGCCTCGGGACACTGAGAATATAAATGAATAATATCGTCTTCATAAATTCTGCACTTGGAGAGGATCAAAGAGCATGCCAACTACAATGAAATCAAATGAAAATCAAATAAATTTCCGTTTCACAATTTACTCTTCACTCTATTCGTGTAAAATTTATTTTCTCCATTTCCCCTGACGCTCTCTCCATTGTCCCTGAAATTGTGCAATAAGATTTAATAAATTTAGCCGTATGTATTTAAGTTTAAAAACGTTGAGCCGAGAGTGATAGAGGCAGAGAGTGAATTGAAAGGAATTTTGTGGAGTTAGAGTGAGCGAGAGAGGGATAAAAAGAAAGTAGTGATGGAAATGCTAGCGCCAGACACCAAAAAGGAGAGTAAGTAAGTGAGAGAATTGGCAAAGGGAGTGAGATGTATGGATTTGTGGGGCAAATGGTGGAAAATGCCGATGTCGCATACTGCGTTATATAGAAATAGCCGGCGGTGTGCCAGATGTTGCCAACCCAATGGAAATGTAAAACTGTGTGACAAGTCCCGTGAAATAAAGTGGCTGAATACAATACAACTAAAATCCTTCGGTCGTATGTTCCACTACGTAACTGGCCCTCAGAGTTTTACGTGTGAACAAGCGAAAAGAAAATGTGTATATTCAATTTTATTCTTGCCAATTGTTTTTAGTCTCTCACATATTACATTTAACTTGGACTCTCCAGTGGAATTACGATGCTCACACACACAATGAGGCAACTAGAAAAAATTGAGCAATTAGTGATGCACTATTTTGTTACCAAGTGTTAATGCAATTAGCATAGTAGTGTGACGTAATGTAAACGATGTACAGTGCACATACTAACGAGATCTAAATTAACTTCACGGTGTCAGTTTAGCCTACATGACTCTGAAACTTGGCTTATCTTCTGTGTGCTCACTAGCGTTGGCTGTTTGTGGTCAAGAATGCAAATTTGTAATTGGGATGACGCAAAAAGGGCTGCACATCATTTGGTTCAGTTGAATGTATGAAAATTGGCTGAAATTGGTGGAGAATATTTGCATTCTTTTTTTCTTTCATATTGTTAGAATAGATTTTTTGAAGAGATATTTGATAAAATCTCGAGTAATATTCCATAAGTATAAAGACAAACAGCCTCCAGTTTGTCACGAGAATTTCGGAAGTACAGTAACAATAACGTTACATAGTAAAGGGGAGGGATAGTAAGAGGATACAGTGTATTACTATGGGAAGTAAAGCACTCGATGAGTATACCTCAAGATTTGCCCAGTATAAGTTGTTGCATCAAGTTCCAACACTTCTCGTTATTCCCCTCTCTTTCTCCCATCACTTTTCACGAGCCACAAGCGCCCAGAAGAGCAGAGATAAAATCTTCATAGTTTGTTGAAAGTTTGAATGAGTTAGTTTATGCAACGGGTATTTTCCTTTCTAATACAAATGTTTTCGGAGATGGGGTTCATCATCAGGAGTGTTCATTAATTACTTCATCCACTGATGAACATAGAATTTTAGCGGTTGAAATGAAGGTAGATGGCATTTACCCTGCTGATTAATACCTCAGTTAATTGAAGCCCATTTTTTTTCATGCTAGTCGACTATTGAAAAAGTTTATTCCTGATAAATCAAAGACTTCAATCTCAAATCCTGCAATTTACTTCTCTTCTTTTTTTCACCATCTCCACTCCCCCGTGCCGCAGCTCTTCGTCTTTTTTTTCCCTTCTTTATTCCACAGAAGATCCTCTGAAAAAAAAAGCTCACCAGGCGTATTTATCTGGCAGCTACCTCGAATTCCAGGGGCTCATTCCAGCCCCGCGAAATGCTACTCGCTTAGGTGGTTGAATGGTAGAGATAGAAGAAGAGGTAGAGGGAAGGGTTTTAATTTTCCGCCCCGGTGGACTCTACGCCGCAATCAATGAGAATTCGAGGAAAAGAGTGTAACGCCTCTACCGCGTTGGTGCGGTTTATACTAGTGGATGAAAAGAAATCTACGATCCGTTTGGCCTGTCGCGATTACCGAGGCTCTGGATATCAAATGGAATTGTTGTTTGAAGAGTGAAATAAATTGCTAATGAGTTATTCTTTATTTTTCATTTTTATTATCTATTGGAATTACTGTTTTCCAATTTTGCATCGTCAATAATGAAAGCAGGTTAGTTTTTTAGGGTCAACGCCTCTTCAAAAAAATTTGAAAAAATTACTCAACAATGTAGACACGTTGCGGTATCGTTTCAATTTTTTTCTGATTTTTGGGGAAAGTCCTTCACTCGAAAAAAAATTCCTGAATCATTTTATCCCGAGGTCCATGTTGCCCTGCCTCTTCTATGCGTGAAGCTACAGATGGAGGATGAAGTTAAGGGATAGATCACCCAGAGGGCACCCCCGCAGATTTCCCAAGCGATTGTCTCGCTGAGTCTCTAGGAGTCTCGTCAGACCATTCATCGGCTACGTGACGGGACTACAAAGATCATCCTGTAATGCTCTCCCTTCGTCATCGACCTCACCAAGACACTACCCGTATGCCTCTCCACGTTTACCCTTCATCCAGCTGTGTGTAGTGGATGAATAGAGGGTGAAAACGGGAGGAAAGCTGCACTGCGTTGCTCCACTGGGAGCTTCTCTTCATTCCGTGTGTCACGGTGGATCTTTGACCCTGGTATGAGGTCTGATTGAAATAGCTGGGACAGGGTAGTCCTGCCCCGTCAGCTGAATTTCAGTACAAGAATCAGAATGAAATAGAGGCATTACTTGATTTCAAAATTCACGTGATGCTTCACTCATTTCAACAATTTTCCCAAAACCTCGGAAACCAATGGAGAAACGACTTTCCGCTTATGCACCTTTTCTGCAGCTCTCAAAACTCCCCATAAAGGACGTATCTCCATTGGAAATTCATGAAACTCTGAAAATGAGCACGTATCTCTAATCGTAGTACACTATCATTACCCAAGTTAACTTGAGTGTTGAATTACCAATGGCTTGGAGAGCAAAGTTTTTACCCATAACCTTGGACCATACGAACAAGCAGTTCGGTCGTATTAATTAGAGAGTCTGCCATGGACTCACGCATTTGCCTCCATCTTCTGTCCCCTCATTCGCCCATCTTCTATTCACCGTTGAATATCAAAATGCCCTCTCAACAAGTACCTGGCAGGGTTTGCCTTAAAGTACTGGGCGATGTGGTTTCGTAAATTTAGCGGTCGGATTTCACGCAGCCCAGTTGGGAGTTTAGTCCCACCGCGTTACAGGGGGGTCAAAGAGGAAGGGTAATTATTCAAGCGGCATCCCACTGTTACCCGGGCTTGAGTCATGCAAGAGTGCGAAAGTGGTATGGCCGTTGAAGAGCCATACTAACTCTCTTCTGTCTCACTCTATCACTGTGTGTGCTTCGTTTTGCACACCGCACAATTCATCATTCAGTTGAAAATGTGATACGGGTGGATAGGGTAAAATGGACATTGAGGGTGAAATAGACGGATTGTAGCAGGAATTTTAGAATGAAATCCTCTTCTGATTTTCAAATTTCATGATAATCATAAGAGGATTGAATTCCATGAGACAATGATGGGAAAAATAGTCGACAATTCGTAGTCTATTCACGTTCACGTAAACTCGAGGGTGACAATGAGAATTGACTACAACCATAAAGAAGGAAATATAAATGAATAAAAGAGGGGGATGTGTAATCTTGTGGACGAGCTAGGCCGACACGTTCTTTGCCTATATTCCTCACAAGGCAAAGTATATATATTTGTATTATCCAAGTGTTTCCTTAGAATGAAGGTGATGATCCAAAAGAATAATCGGATATCGTACAAATTTATCATGTCGTATTCTTCATTCCTGACACTCAGCTCGACATAGATTTTCCGAATACAATAGCACTGCATTTGGCTCATAATACTCAACTCAATGAGCATTAAGAGGCAAATGTTTTAAAGATGATCTTCAGGATTTTCGTAGAATAGCAAGGTGAAATGTTTCCTAATGATTTATCCTCTTTATTTTCATCCAGCTTTCTCGGTAAAAATGTAATAATAATTAATTCAATAAAATAGCGATTCACGTGATCTCCTCCATTTCACGGCACAAAGTGCTGCAACAAAATGGCGCCTTCAATTTTTACAATCATGCAGCTCCGATTTTTTACTCCCAACATTACTAGTACCCGTTACACATTATGCTAATGCGTTCAGTATTGAAGATTATGCACCAATGTTGATACATCAACGGTTTATTAAACCAGAAATGATCGTATAATCGTTACTACGGAAAAGCGACTACATATACATGATGCAACTGTGAACACTGTGGTCTTGCAAGGCTCATACCAGTATAATGGTATGAGTAGAACCACTAAGGCATGTATGCAGGATGTAGAATATTGAGTTTACATTATCTACCTCGGGTGTCGTTAAAATTACGATATTGGTGTATCGATATGCCGGTGGGCTCTCTTTCTCTCTCTCCAGCCTCCTCACTTCCTTCACCACTAGCATCACCTGGGTTTTCATGCTTTGCATAAAAAAATTTATCAAGCAAACTCTCAGGGCATCTTGGTACAACACACCACACATGCAGATGATGTATAAATATATTTATGTCACATAATGCAGCCTCCTTACGTCGTCTCCGAAGCACTCGTCTATTTGTCCTATCAGTATTTGATAATAAAAAAAATGAGAATAGAAGAGAGAACGAAATTTATCCTAATCCACATAACAATGAAATTTCATACTCAACTCCTCTCGGAATTTTCAATAAGTCCTTTATCACCAGTACTCACCGGTAGTAAGACATTTTTTTCCATCCTTGGAAGATGGCATATCTGGCAGTCATCCAGGACCAAGTAATTTACGTATGAAGATGAAAGAAAATTCAGAAATTCCACGTAAACTCCTCACGTTCCCAGTAGTGTATTGACCATTGACAGAACGATTTTCGTGGATTTTCGGTATTTCCATGTAATCCAAGTGGACTACGGTATTCCTTCATGATACTTCACTTTTACTCCACTGAGAATTGAGATGATGGAGCGGGTTCAACAGATGCTCCTGTAATTTTCATAAAACATGAGGCAGTGATACGAGGAGATTCACTTTATCGATGATTGAAGAACTTTGTACATGTGGTTTTTCATCACGGACGATATAAATCAGAAGAGGCAATTATCCCTTTGGTCTTTGTAGGGGATTATGGAGAGAAAGAGGGTAGGGAGAAGAGCCAGCAACTGGCGTTTCATAATAATGTTCCTCGTGGAATAAAATCCAGGCAATACCGACAGTTATTAGAGTAACTGGTCCATTTCGTATCCGTAAGTTGCTAATTAGCCTGCCAGATGGACTGGCAGTTTGCGGTGTATTGGTTTAGTTAGCCAATAAGTCCACACTACGTATTGTACAATTGTAGTTTTGGGGATTTAATACACAACTAAAATTCACCACATGTTGCAGCATGTTGATGAATTTCGTCTACTCGAAATTGTGGATTAATTTTTGGCATTAGCAGAATTATAATGATTAATTTAATTCTCTGACCAAATTCTCGTCTTCGATGTCGGAAGTTTTGGGGTTAAACGCCTTGGCAGGTGGTTGCTAGGTTGAGATTATGTGCAATGCTCAGCAAGACCTCCGAATCGATAATTCGATTTAATTAGACGACATTCCGTTCGTCATTAACGAGAGGACACTTCCCTCTCCCACTCATGTACATCGACCTGTGCGGCACTTGGTTGTACCCTTCTGGTGAGATGCTTCCACGTTTTGAGAGTTCGAAAGCGTTATACAGGCAGTAGATTATAAGCCGGACGTTAATGCGGCTTCGAAATAGTTTCCGGAACTAATTTACCCAACGCTAACATCACTGAACCGGCGCCTTTCTCTGCTACTGTGCGCGCGTGAACATCCAAATAGATCCTTCTTCACTTTATTTTATACGTTTTTGCTATCGTCCGTGAAATCGTTACGGTCGTTAACCACGAATTTTCAATGGGGCCCATTTCTAGTCTCTTGGGGGATGATAATAAAATGAATGAAATGTCCAATATTTTTTACAACACTTGATTGCATTTTTTTGTTAAACAAGTCATATTTTTTATTGCGCTTTTTCATTCTAATCCCTTTGATTTCTTTCGATGTTTCAGATTTTCATGATAAATTAAGGACGAAAGAACTCCGATGAGGAGTGAACTGACGACGTGAATGAGCGAAGGACATGAACTACTCGCAAGGTAAGATTTTCACGGTAATGTCTTGCGCCAAGTTTAAATCAATTGAATTCACTCGTCAATTTGCCAGTGAATGTGTTAATGTAACACGTGATGATGAAAAATTCACGGAAAGATAATTCCTGAATCGCACAATCAATTTCAACGTTGCATGCCGTACTCTGTATCTGCTGAAACAGTTTGGAAATTCACTCAACTAATCAAATACCGCTGAAACCGCCAAACAAGTTAGGTTAGCAATCTACGTGGTCTGAATGGTAGATTTCGAACTGTCGCAGGATTTATCCATTCAAATGCGACATAGAATTCACACGAAAACTTAACGCATTTAATGGAGATAACGAGTGTCTTTATGCCATGACGTGGGTAATTAAGTTTGAATATTTTTTCAGTGAATTAATTAGTTTTCCGAGAAAATTAGAATTATTTGCATCTTTTCTTTTCCTGAGAATCATTATTTTTTTTTCTGTATTTTTTTTCCCCACTGGATTTTATGATTCTCCGTGTGTGTATATCGTGGCAAAATGAGAATTTGCACAGAACGAGGCGCCGCCACGTGGTAAAACGAGACAGCAAGGATAATACACTTTTGGATTAATTCGAGTAATTTCGAGTGTCGTTTCGCAGAATTATATTCTCCATCTACGTGCTATATTATTACATGGTAAAAAATGAGACTACCGTGTATATGTGGGATTTTCTCCGCTGTGATATAATTTTCTTTTTTTGCTTCTCGTCGTCTGAGTACTGCGATAAAAGTGAAACTCGTTTTCTCCACCCCTACTAGTTCATATATATATATATTTTTTTTACCCAGAATGGAACAAATGGAAACGATTGGTAAATCAAGAGGAAAATTCCTGAACATTGTTGATAGGTTTTTTTTTCCTGTCTACGAGTAAATTAATTGTCCTCTGGGTTTCATTCATTTTTCTCCATCATCGAGAGGAAGGTCAAAATTTTAGATCAGTCTGATTAAAACTTGACTCATAGGAATTTTAGGAACCATTGCAAACATCAAACACAAAGAGACTAATGAGTTTAGCCTTTTGAAAAGAAAATATTATCAGTGACTCAGGCATTTGGCTTGTGAATGCATGGCTACTCATGCGGCTCTA
This sequence comes from Aleiodes testaceus, assembly GCA_963565655.1. Classification (NCBI taxonomy): domain Eukaryota; kingdom Metazoa; phylum Arthropoda; class Insecta; order Hymenoptera; family Braconidae; genus Aleiodes; species Aleiodes testaceus. Next base: position 5,140,798 of record OY751412.1, read on the forward strand.
CTCTGTTTGGTCTTCATTATCACTCCCAACCCAATTATACCATTTATGCGGAAGGAGAAGAATGAAAAAGAAAAATTATTTCATCGAAATGATAAAAAATCTACTAAATCCAACCATCACCAAAAACTTTCCAATTCAAAAATACAAAAAAAAAAAAATCCGAATTATCTTCATTACCGTACACCAATGGCATTGTTCCACCAGTATAATTGAATTCCACAGCGAGTGAAGGTCAAAGCGAGATGAAAGAGTGAGAGAATAGGGCTTTTTCCCCTGTGTCTCCAACGCCAAACCACGACACCAGTTCTGGATAGCTCCGTAGCCCTCTGATTTTCCCCCATTCAAGTGAACGAGTAGCATCCGAACATATCCAAGTCCCCGTCGAATTTACAATCTCATCGAAAAGCAAAGGGACATGTACTGTCCCCCAAATCCCTATTCCTCCATTCGAACGAGACTTTAATTAAATGCGCGCCCTATCGTCACGTACAAATACTTGGCATCCAATTCACTTAGTTTATAATAATTGAGACGTACTGCATCGATTCAGTGGAAAATTTTGCCCAAGCAAATGAGCATTGTTAGGATGTTCATCCTCAACGAGTAGATAACGAGGCCCTGTCAATGGCCGATTGTCCAATGATGGAGCTTCAGCAGCCAGGCTATGAATACAAAATGTACCTCGTGCGTGTGCGTAATTAACGCCCGACACAAGACTGCGGCAAGTGCCTTAATCTTGTGTTTGTTTTTTTACACAGTGCACTGATGGCTGCACTAAATACAAGGAAGTTGGAGGGTTTACGAGTATTTTACGAGGTAGTAGAGACGCCGCAGTGTTTCACTGGCACCATCTGGTGGTACATGATGTAGAGAAGGGCCTCCATGGGGCCTCTGTGAATTCCATGGAGTACACTGCTACTAACAAACTAGCAATAGAAAAAAAACAACGAGCAATATGCAATTATGAAGTGCCTAGAGTCTTGGAGTTGAGGGAAAATGCAGATATAACGTCGTACGTTAAACACAATGTGTATAATTACGTGTTGGGGTGAGGTTATGAGGGAGTTTGCACATATTGAAGGGGCAGAGGAGAGTGGAATCGCGGGAATCGCAAAACCGTGTCCCCGCGTCATGACCGATGACCGGCATTACAATTTGTCAATAACAATCGCGCCCGGGCATAACTGCTGTGCAAACTGCAACTGATGGGCTACATCGATTGTCTGTGCCAGCGTAACATCCGTCGCTGGCTGGTTCAACGTAACAACCGGCAATGGCGCTAGTGTTGTGTACAGAGAACAGTGCAACACACGCTGGCCTGCTTCAACCAGCCACGCTTTTGCCAACCATTTGCGTTCTCATCACGAGTGGAAGAAGAAACAGTGAGATAATAAAACGAAATTGAAAAAAAGGGAGAGAGAGAAAGAGAGAATGAATTTAAAAAATAAAACACAAATGACTGGTACAAACGGGCAAAATGGTTTAACACTCTCGCCCTTTTATCCACGTTGTATTGTGCACACTGAATGTGTTGAATATATTGCGGGGAAATGGGTAGGCACTGGCACGTTAATTGGCTCTGTGTCATTGTAATGTACTTGATCGAAAACGCGTCAGACGATCGTTTAACGTTCAATGACGCGACATTCGTCTATGGAATTTCAGCAATGGCATTCTGTGTAACTGAATTGTCATAGGGGCATTTGAAATTCCGCTTAAAAATCGTCAAGCCTGTGTGTTGTTTCTCTGAATGCTAAATCATCTGTGAAACAGCGTATTTCCGAAACAATAGAAGAAAATACTGAATAAATCCTTCGCGGAAGGACGGAAGTCTTCGACGAATCGGAAATGGCTGGAGAGGAAGTCAGCCAGGTAAATAGGTACAACCTGAGATAGAGAACTGCAGAATAAAGAGAGAAAAACAACAGCAAATAAGGAAACAATGGCATTGTCTGGGTAGACTCTCACAGGTAACTAACAATGCCCGTTAGTTTCATTCATCTGTTATAGTAGAATAAGAAGACCTGGAAGATGCTGTTGCGGGTAGTCAGTGAACGTGGAGGCGTTATCCAAGTGTTTGCCAATTGTGAATGGAGAATAATGCAGTTAGTTTTAATGAAGCACTCGTGCACATTTCTCGGCGCGCCTCTACAAGTGACCAGAGATTCTACAGAAAGAAAAGCTAATGATTCACATAAATCTGAACGGATTATCTTTTCGTCAAGGATATTGCTTTGGAATTAAAGGGGAGAAAGAAGAGATTATATTCGACAGTCAGTGTCTATGACGACGTGAATTGTACTGTAGAGACATGACTCCTGAGCATTGAGTATCCATGAGGATCACACAGATTGAATGTCTGACTGAGTGACGATCCTTGAGGTCTCTCAGCTCTAAGGTTTCGCTCTATGTACGCGTCAGAGGTGGAGCAAGGGAAACCTATGGGACCAGAGTGAGAAATCCAAAGGCGTGCTCGAGAGCTTCTATTGAATTAGCTCCATTCATTGAAATTGCTGGCGCATTATGCTGGATCACGAGCTTGCTAACCTTTATATAGCTCTCTCGCTTCTGCTGCCTACTGTACCAACCTGTGGTAGGTGCTGTGCGCACGAGAAAGCACCATGCAATAGACATTTCACGCCGTCAAGAACAACTGAGGATTTCTGATTAAGACACCTACCAAGAGGTGACAGAATATTGTCAGTGGTATTCCTTCTCGGCTTCTTCGCTCAACAGAATCGTCATAATCGCTGACTAGAATTCGTGGAATTTCAATTATTTATCACGTGGTTTGAGCTACAGCTAATTGCACATGAATTGAATTTAATTCTACTGGTGTTGAATCTTTTATGAAAGTTCTGGAATTACAGCGAGTGAATGGTGCTTTTGGCGCCGTTTTTTTTTTTAATCGAGTATATTGCGTTATTCATTTTAATAATGCCAGAGTTTATTTGAATTTTACGTCTTGGAACGTAATTCAGATAACCCCCATGCGCATGTTTAGGAGGACCCTCTGTCTCTCAATGAAATTTAAAGAGCCACATGAGGAGGACTAGCTGCAGCAAAGTTCCTAGTTGGCGCTTATCATACTCGTGTCGCCAGCTACTTCCTCTTCATTCACTCTTTCTCCCTCAGCACTAAAAGCAAATGTAACTAATCTACCTTTATCAACTATCTCATTATATCTTTGACGCTAGCTCACATAAAAATTCTCATGGGCATTTACTACTCTCTCACTTGAGTCGAAGCTTCAGCAGAGAATTTTCACTTTATTGACGGATCTTTATGATTTTCATCATGAGCAAGGGAGCATTGAAGTTGAGTAGTTTTTGGCAGAGAGGATCTTCATATTTTCACGAGTTCCTTGCACAATGGTGAATTACATTCAGGAAATATCACGATAGCATTATGAAATTCGTCTATTTCTGATGTGGAAAATGAAATGGTGAAATTTGCCAATTCAACTCTATGGGAATTTAGAAATAGAATTGGGTATACGTTTAGTTTGAATTCTGAGCGACTTTGGAATTCACATTGAATGCTATTCTCATTGAAGTTTGTAAATTTCGTGTTGGAATTGTTGAAAGAGATGGATTCGAATGAGTTACTGGCTCCAATGTACATAACACTTCAAGGCTGCATTTATTTCTCAAGTGATTAAAATTATTCTAGCATTGAGAAATGAGGTGAATGTGTGCTGACCCAGTTTTGATGATTAAATTGCGATGCTAGGGATAAGGTGCATTCAGAGGTGCTTGAGCATCAAGTGGCCAGAATGTGGGTCTTCACCAACTCAAGTTTCATCTTATTCACTTGAAACATTAATTGCATTATCGATTATTCTGAAATATTAAATTGAAATTGTTCAATGATTTACATGATTTCTGATGGTTTATCATAAACCAGAAAATTCATGAATTGTCATTCCAACTGAATACACAATTATCACGTGAAATTGATAAATAGACAAGCGTTTATCACGTTTATAGTTGTGCCGAAGTAATGAACAATATCGAATAATTTTCAAAGCAAACCGATCTCCAACAAAAACCCTCTTCTATCTCTCACCCTCACAATTCATGCGCTCTCTCATACAGCCCCATTGGATGAGAACATCATGTATTAACTTCCATTGTTAATGATGTGACGGATTTTGCTGTGTTGACTATGGTTAATTGATTTCAGCTACGGGAGCAATCTATTATTATCACGTGTTTATTGTAAATTCGAGCTCTATCAGCCGCAGTCATTCAAAAATTGAGCCGTGGATTTTAGTGCACTGGTGCAATTGCACGATTTAATTGTATCGGAGACAGGAAGAGGGTCGTCAGTGCTGATTTGTTCATTGAATTAAAAAAAAAAAAAGATTTATTTTTTGGACAGTTTTGACTCCCACCAATGAACAAAAGTTGAGGATTCATTGGTGGATCATTTGTGATTTGTAATCACTATGAACATTCAAACAATGAGAATAATTTCAATTGAAATCGAATGGAGGGAGAGGGCCATGATGCAGAGACTTGTTTTTTTTTATGAATAGAAATGGAGGGATAGGGAGAGACTGAAAGTAGAGGAATGAATTTTTGTGAATAGAGTGGAAATTGTGAAAGGTATGAATTAGGGAGTGTAGAAGAGGAGATTCAAACTCACAGGTGCTCTTCTTTGCCATGGATACAAAATGAGACAGGATAATGCGGGATTGTCCCTTGGAGCGATAACGTGTGCGACGTTACGTGCTGAATACACTTCATTGTGACTATCATTTGTTATACGTTTAAAAATGGCAATGCTAAGGCTCCAGAGAAGATGAAAAACGAAGAAATACCGATGATGGAGAGGCTGAGAACGATTTATTAGGTTGCAGAGTGACAACCAGGTAGATTCTGATATCCTTTGATTATAATTCTCTTCTTCATTCGGGGGTTAGAGAAAAAATGACAATCTTCCGGAAATTATTAGATAAAAGTACTCTGGCAATTGTGTAATACATCAGTCGTGAAATACGATAAAATATGTCGCGAGAATAATCTCAAAATACATATAAGTAAACAAAATTCTTCATATCCAATAACATGGTGAATGGTTGCTCATAAAGATTGCACTAGAAAATATTTGACTATCGTATTCTCAAATTTATTGCATATTTTCAGACTCGATCAAAGGAAAAAATTCTCAAGATGCTAGTCTTTGCAGTTGAAATATGTATTGAACGACATATTCGTGAAAGTGGTAATGCACATTCGCATTTTCCATTTCAACTGTTGAAGAGGAATGAGAAAAAAAAAATTATCCATGAATTTACTAACGTGCACAATATTTTCATGAGACACATAGCTTCTTCCTCACAAATCTCATATCTTTTGGATTATCAAGGAACATGGAATAGTCCTCTACTAGATGTAATATCTATAAAATTCATATTGTTCCCATCTCTCACCTCTGAATGTGATTGAACATTGAAAATTTCACATGAGAAAACTGATATTATAACTCTGAAAATTCATAATATCAAATTTATTTGATGGTGAATTTTTAAAAAATCACTGCACCATTTTCCATGCTTCTTTCATTAATCAGGATTAATATTACTTCATTAATTATCAACGAATTCATGCGTCATTCATCCGCTCAGTCTTCCGCAGAATAATATCAGTAACCGTATTGTTTTCATTGTACATAATTTACGTGCAGTGAAATGTGACCTGTCGGATGTGTATTATTATTATTAATTATTATCCCTTTTGCCTTTTGTAGCAATTTGAAAATGTCCAATAAATAATTAGTAATACGAATTAATAATTATCAATCACAATATAATTTCACCAATTTAAATGACTTAAATTGAAATTTAATTCATTGAAATAATAATTATTAATCAATTCAGATTTGAATTCATCAATCATATCATCACTCCATCAATCATTCTCATTGACCAATAAAAAGTTAATAACTTTTCTTTGTATCAGATTAAAATGTAATTTAACGCTTTTTAAAATTCCAAGAATATGAAGTAATCATTTCTATGATTAATGGCATAACTATTTCGCAATGTCCTTGGTCTTGACCTTGTTCGAGTGAAACGCTCGAACTTGAGGATAATAGTTGAGGAACATTCTTCATTCATGCGTCATAGATTGTACGTTTCTTTTCAAAAGCAGGAACCCTTGCGATTTCACTAGTCCGGACCCCCGCAGTGTCGACGCAACGACATTCATCAATTATCGAAGGGATCGATTGCTTCAAAGCTGTCATGAAGTCCCTTTCCCCTCGCCTTCCGATACCTCACCTTTGTTTATTCCTCCACAGAATGACCGACAGAAGTTTCAGAGCTCCCACCTAATGTGTTGTTCTCATCCACAGAAAGAATCTCAGTTTATCTGGTCTCAATTTCCGTTGGTATTTTTCCACTGCCCCTTTTTTTTTCATTCTAATGCCTGGGTGATGATTGATTCATCGTGAGACACTAATATTGAATCGCCAATTGGAAAATAATTTGGTAATTTGTGAAATATATTGTGGCGTACGAGATAGAAAACGAATTGGAGGGAAATCGGCGGTTGGATAAGGCTGAATTCGAGGGAAGAGGAGATGGAGAAACCTATTAGCCAGAGGGGGCGTAAGGAGGCATTACGATATGATATTAGAGTCTCTCTCTCTCTCTCGAATGGCCACGATCCTATCCCCTTAATAGATTCAGCGATATTATTGAATTAGCACGGCTTGAACGAAGCTCAGGCTACTTGGTGGGGTGGAATTGTGGGGTGTCGGTGTAGCTGAGGGGGATGAATACGATCGAAACGTTTCTACGTTATTGCCATTAGGGATTCTCCTTTCTCTTTTATCTCATCCTCATAGCTATTGTCCTTTTATCCTTCTTCTATGCCGTGAAAAAGTAAATTCAATTTCAATGGCTCTATGTTCTTCTGTGAATTATCAATTGTAAAATTATTATTTTCATTAATTAAAATCATTGCAATAGATTTATTAATAATTTACATTGAAAATTTCATAATTTTCAAATTCTACCTAAAATTCAGTCTATTACACTTTTTAATGCACATTTTACCCCAACTTTGCGAACTTGATCTCTTTATTTTGTGAAATTGTCGAGTCAATCTACTTGTACTCAAAGCGCGAAGTGGCGCTTTGTCATTGCCGGCTTGGTAACGGTTATTCCTGTAAAAGTTCACGACTCCGTAACTTCTTTCTCAGGTAGAATATATATATAAAACGAGCAACTGCACCCGGGACTTCCTTTTAACCCTCTCAAGCTTCATGGCACATCGAAGGCTAAGAGCCAAGTTGTTTCAGCTCGTCATGCAGTAAAAAACTAAGCCAAATAAAATAAAATAAAGTATGCAAATCTTTTATCCAAAGTAATATCCCCTCCTTCATCCATGAATTTCATACGAAACTCTAGAAATTCAATACGTAACATCATTAAAGGCTATCATCGAGATCCATTATACAATTTTAATACACGAACTCTATGAATCTAACCTATGAAAACTACATACAGGCATACAGGAGTAGACTTTATGTAACCCAGCATGCGCGGGTGGCAACAATCTCAAATTGGTGGCGGTTCGTTCGCCAATTACCTCGATTACCATGATCATCCGATTACCATACGATTACCTGGCCGTAGCCAGGGCCAAACGAGCTAACCCAACTTCCTGGGTATAGTATGGAAATGCTCTTGTACCATCAACCAGTCATACATGCATGCCCCAACACACACAGTCACACGAGATCAGGAGAGATGAAAGTTCGAGCCAACGCCTGGACCATGTAATCCACCGAACGGCCAAAAGTTCTGCAACGCGATTACGAATTCTCCGTGTGCTGGATGAACGGAGGGTCTTTTCGTTTGACCAAGACCCGGTTAATTTTCGCGCCAACCAAATTTGCCAGAGGCATATAGATATATATATAAGGAGAGAAAAGTGGGGAAATTCCTGATGGAAAACATGTGTCGGATTATTTTCTGAGAATACTACTTTTTTTATGAGAGAATTCTTCTGAATTTTATTCAAAATCTTCTGAAGACATCAACTCGCAATAATTGTTAGGATTATGAGATTGAAATTGCCCAGAAATCCTTGTGAAATGTCTTGAAAACTAATTCAAAATGATTGACAATAAATTCTGAAGTGTCTCATCTCCCTACTCCATGAGTTCAACGATTTGCCCCATGAACAAATTCATCCCCCTGCTTTTCCACATGCAATAGCCCGAAGCAAGCGAGGGAATTTGATACACCCGTTCTCTTCCTCACCCTTTTATTTATTTTTTCCTAAATCCCTGTGACAGTAGGCGCGTTATATAACGCGAATCGGCACGGCTAATAATTACCCTTCTCGCAATTGAGTTTCACTCCCTGCCTATTTCACGGACTGCTAAGCCCTGGCTTTCGATTTCGATGGAGACACGCTTGTCGAGCATTCGAAACTCTTCTCTGTCTGCGTTTCATTTTTTTCATTTCGATTTTCTTTGATTTTCTCACAGCCTAGGGGAATGAAGAGGACAATCTAGGATAAAATCATTTCAACTGTGTTGATTTCTTATTCCATTTAATTTTCCTCAATTTCACACTGATGAATTCAACTGTGCACTAAAATTTCACAATCAACAAGCAAATTTCACGCTCAATTCATTGCCATATCTTGTTTTAATCTCAAAGTGCAATCTTCATCATTGAGCTAATTGCATTTTTGTGTTTGGCTCTGCGAGTCTCAAAGTGGATGAAGGAGAAAGGTGAAGAGCACTGCCGTTAAGAGGAAACGGTGAGTAGGGATAATTAAAAAAAAAGGGAGAGAAATAGGAGTAAGGCGCGATATCGTCGTGACCTCGGCATACCGGTGAATCGCTGGTGCCTCATGAATATACTAATAGCAACCCTCATGAGTTTCCCTCTTCTTTCTCTTACCTCGTAGGTTAGAACGCTTATAATGAGGAATATTGACTGAGCCCCACATTCTACCCTTTCCCCTCTGAGAAACTGGGTCGCTTCCTCCTTATCGATTCCACTTGCGTCCAATCCTTCGGCCATTTCTTACGTGTATATATATATATATATTCTCAATTTTCTTGGGACAACCCTCTCCCACAATTTCCCATGTCAAACTAATATTTTTCATCACTAATTTTCATCGACAAATTGGGTCACGTGTTTATCTGACTTTTTGTATTTTTCATTAATTTATTCTCTTTGAATAATTAATTCATTATTTTGTTTGAAACAACTTCCTTACTCAATCTGAATGTCAACTCGGAATTATGTCACGGCTGTTTGCATATTAATTGTGAATCAGGAAAACTGGTTTAAGAAGTTTTCAGAATTCCATCACAAGCAATGAAGAATCTCGTGAATGAATGAGAAAGTCATCGTCTTTTACTACTTATTCGCTCTTCTACTCTCTGTGTGTTTTTATTTTTTATTTTTGCATTTCAATGATGCCCCGAGGGTATGAGAAACGTAGATTTCACTTCTTCTGAATTATTCTAGTATTTTTTCATTGTTAAAATTACGATTTTCTTTTTTCCTTGATGATGGTTATCTCTGGGATGATAAGAAATAATAGTAGAGATGAAAAAAACTTTATTAGTACTCGAGCCACCATCAAATCATTCAGTTGATATTTTTTTTACGATTGCACTCTCATATTTTGGAGTGTGAGTGGCTCACTGTGCTCGTTCTTATACAGTCGTAAATGTTACAATTTATTATCTTTCCTGAATTTTAAATAATTAAATTCAAATGTTCCTGAGAGAAAATTTCCAACATATCCCACACCTGGAAGATTCCATTTGGATAAACAACTGTCAGTTGACTCGTAAAATTCCCGATATGTGTCCGCTGAATTTCCATTGAAGGACACCGTCACTTAATATTCAACAATCAACTTTACGAGAAAGAGTAAAATGGAAGAGAATGAGTGAAAAAAAAACAAAGTATCAGCAGTCAAGGAGGAAAATTGACCGCAGGACAGTACGACGGGGTTTTTGTTTTCAGCTCGATTGAAGAGAGTTCAGTAATTTACTTGCGAATAAAAGGAAAAAACGAGAGAGAATCGATTGAGGAAAAAAGGAGGGAAGACTATCCGGTTTACGATACGGCCACAGAGGCGCCTTGATTCTCGCTCAATGTGATACTAAAATATGGTGGAGTTGAATCGTTTCTGGCGCTCTCGAGCTCAGTCGAGAGTGAATGCTCTGGGGGACTTGAAATATGCAGGAAGAAAAAAAAAATGGAAATAAAAAAGGAGCAAAAGGCGAGCGCTGTGTAATATCGGTTTCTATTTTATGAGTGAGCCAGTAGTGCGAGACACGCCAACTACCCCAAATGATTCACCCTCGTAACATATTCATTTGACTTTTATACTTCTTCCTCTCTTATGATCGCTAAAGTTGATTTTTAACTTCCTCAACTTGTTCACCGATTTCGCCCGCATCCAACGTGCTCAACGTAGTTGGAAAAAGAAAGGGGTTGAAGGCAGTTAGAGAGACTGAATGAAGAGGACACGTATTTTGTCAGTAAAAAAACGTTTTTTTTATTCAAAAAAATATATCACACTTTTATTCTCTCTGTCATTCTGTACAATCAGATGGTGGACATGGTCTCTTCATACGAATATAAATAACTTTATTCACCTATGAATACAAACGTTTTTGACCCATATAAATTTTTAAAAAAATTCCATCTCTGAAAATCTGTTTCAACAGAATTATCCAAAACTTCCAGTCGAATAAATTTTCCATAACGAAAAAAAAAAAAATCATAAAAATAATATTAGTTAGTCTTGATGAATACGGTTTATGTAAATTGCTTCATACATAGCTGAGAGGATGGTTAATACTCAGAGGTTGTACACCATGGTCAGAATGGCTGAAGCAGTAAAACGATCGCATTTACCAAGGTGTTTCATACATGTATCCAGTGCTCGCAGTATGGGACACTGGAGCCCCTTCTGAATATTACATCCAACAAAGCTCTCCCCTCTCTCTCTCTCTGTCTTCAACCCTCTCATGTAAAACCACACGTTGCTCTCTTCCCCCTCTCATTCTTCGCACACATTCACATTGGCTCATTCTCCACTGCACATTCAGAGCCAAGTGACACCTCCACGTGTGCACCTTCTTAACTACAGAGTCGACATACTTCATCTGGTTTATGTCGCTGCTTTTAGTTCCTAAATAAGTCTTTGCCCCCTCCGATGGTTGGAGAACGCTTGATACTAAATTAATATCCCGTTGTGAGAAACTTCATTCAACGTACGCGTGACTCTCCACTCCAAACTCTCCAACATTTTCTGGTAAACTACGAAATTTTAATATACTGATCAACATTGTTGGTTTATTATACTAAGTATTGTGTACTTCGTACGACTCAGTGAAGAGTATCACATTAAAACTTTGACATCAAAATATTACTGATAAAAAGATAGGTAGCTTGCGAAAAATCGAATCCAATTCAGTGAATCTCTTTATTAGTTCCTGAGATATTCTTCAAGAATTCTCAACGAAATAAATAAACTCAGCTTTACCATTTTCCTACTGAATTATTTTCGAATCTACGTACATTTTTCTTCCGTCAGAATTACGCAAGAGCCCAGCACATGTTGCAGCCTCTAATGGTCCCGCCATATGTCACTTTTTTAATAATCAAGTGGAGAGAAAAAAGCGCCCCGAAGAGCATATACCAGTTCATTAATAACTATCAGACTCAACGAGATTAGATCTTTTTTTTTTTCCAAAACCCCACATATCCATTCGCCTATCGTTAGGCCATTGATAGCATCCATCTCCATTCGACTCATTGCGCCACTAAATAATCACTCTGCGTATCGATAGCGAGAGTCCGGATTTATGAAACCGGTGGATAAAAAATCTGATGAAAAAAGAGAGTAGAAAAAAAAAAGGAAACAAAGTCATCAATCATTCGTGAAGTTTCTTCCTTCTAGCTCGGCAAACTGAAACAACCAATGAAAAATGACCTACCGGCAATTATGACATGGCGACGAGAGACTCTCCCGACAAACGACTGGAGGGAGTAACACAGTAGAGAAAGGACAAGTGGTAACACTGGCAAAATGGATGACAACGCGTGCAGTGAGAAAGCTTTTATTTTATCTCTCCCTTCTCCCACCACTGAAAAATTTACGATGGAATTTTCATTGCGTACGCATCAGCAAGCCTCGAAAATAAAGGAGCAAAGAATCTCCCTTATTTTCCCATTTTCAGCGCTATGAATTTTTTCTTCCAGCTCTTGCAATTCATCAGGAGCTGTTTCCATCGTTAATCAAGATTTTTTCTCCTCTCTCTCTCTCTCTCATTGCACACAAAAGTGTCAATCATTTCAAACGAATCAACAGAGTGGAATAAACAGAAGACAGAGAAGAAGAGAGAAACCTCATAAAAATAGGTAAAAATAAGGAAAAAAATATAACCAAACATCAGAGAACATTTTGAGTCAAAGACACACGAGAGACAGAACGGAATCAATCAACGTTGAGAGTGTGTACATGCCCTCTAGAGCATCCGTTCACTGTATTTTTTTTTTCTTTTCTGTTTTCTCTTTTTGAAAGTCTCTTTTTTCGCATTCTCTTTCAACATTGTACAATCGAAATGAAAATATCCATTGGTATATAGTTGAAATGTACGAAATACACACTGGTTGATGCGATACAGAAAGAAAACTAATGCCCACGAGGCATTTCAATTGACCGCAATTCTACTGACACATTGGATCGACTCTGTGGGGAGCACACATAACCCATGCGACACTCTAATGTTTGCACTGTTCGACAGTTGTGCACTCAGTTTCCAATGTAATGGAAAAAAAGAATTCCGGATAGAAAAAAAAAAAACGCTATATTACAGAGGAATGACTAGAGAGTATCAAACTGTGGAGAAGGAAAATTTGCTTTGCACTCGATCTACCTGACCCCAAAAACGTCAGTATTCACTTCAATAATTTGATTGTTGAAAGCACGTTATTCGTATTTTTTTCAACTGAATCCCACTTGTTTCGAAACGACTGGTGAGGTAGGAAGTGTGGATGGAATGGGCCAAACAATCTCATCAATATTACCAAAAGCTTCGATTGTATTTGTCCAGCACTTCATTACTGGCTTTTACAAATATCAGAGAACAAAAAACGAAATAGAATTATGTAAACCAGCGTGTATTTGTCATTCGCCACTATCGAAAACTCCAAAGCAGGTGGACCTTTTTATAATAACATTGTTCTCTTTGAAGCAATTCACATGATCAAAGGATATTTATTTTTCTAACCCAGCAAATAGGACTTATTACTGGAAGCTCAAAATATCACTGAGTACTCAGTATCAAACGGTACGTGACGCTGGTAAAGGATTTTATCGTTATGAATTTAATTTTCATACAAACACAGGCGAACGATCCATCGTAACAGTGTTGTCCCCGTGTTTTGCCATTTGCCTCTTTCTCCGTCTCTTTAACTCCATCCCCAAACTCAAGAGCCATACCCTTGGAAACGTTACGTGCCAATGCGAACGGCGACTCGGGGCCCCAGAGCCCCCTTTCCCGTTCAAACAGTGAGTGGGAGGATAGGTACTTGGAGTGAAACACAAGGGGTAGCTGCTCTCGAGAGCACGGGCTACCCCGGCTGGTTACCCGTAATCCAATAAAACCGAGAGACGCAGACGAAATTTAATATCCAACGCCATCAAAAGTCGCTGGGATTGTTTCCAGCTAGTTGTAACTCCCGCTCACGCGCACCCCTTTCCCTCGTACATCCAAAGGCAAACCCTCACTTCAGCCCCCCTGTGGCTCGCATGCTCCTCTCTCTCCATTTTTCCCTTTTTTTAAAAACTCCAATCTCATTGTCGCATCCCTCTCTTTCCTGTGCTAACCCAAGCGTTGCACAAAGTCACCTGCACAAATCTCATAAACTCCCGTATTATTTGTATCAACATTAAACAGTCTTGCGTCAACAAAAATTTCCATGCGCCTATGAGATACTAGATATTTGGTCACGAGGAAAATCCAATAGTTTCAGCCACTTCTGCATTACCGGCTGAGTGTCTTTTGGAGGAAAATGCGGGTGAAAGAGGAGTATACAGAGGGTTGGAGAGAGTGCTTTACCCCGCGTAGATCTGGTGAACCACCGGTTTATCCGCTGCGGTGTAGACGCATTTGTACTTATCGTTATTAATTAGTGAAGGCCCTGGTCCAGTGTTTACACAATGTGAATTTCCTTGGTTTTACCTATTTTAGCAATGTCTTTGGGTAACAAATTTTACACTCCGTCTTTTTGTTTCAATATTTGCGAGTTAAATATTTGTAGATATCCGAATAATTTGAGAGGAATTATTGTATCTCAAAGGAATTTTTTTAGATCTTTGAATTTAGCCTGAAGTCATGATTAATTAATGGCAATAAAATTGGCAGCTGTACCCACATGCATCAATTCAACCTCATTTTTATATCCTCACCTGCACCGGAAGCGGTGCAATTACAATTTGAAGCAGCTAGTTATCTTTATTGTGGACTATTCGCAATTCTCACCAGTTCCAAGTGAAAAACGTTCAATATTAACTGCCATTGAATGAATTTAGAGTGAGAATAACTCGTTAAAACCCTATAAAAGGATATGTAATTTGTGGCAATTATTTAATACCAAAGATGCGTGCTGCATTTGGATTAGAGAAAAGGTGAGGCATTACAACCAAGTTGGGCTTTCGGTTTGTCAGCAATAACAGTAGATCTGCCTAACGAGCCCCTAAATAAGGGAAAAGTAATTTCATGTATTTATGCGTGAATTACGGGTGAGGGCTCGAGGGGCCTTTCATGAGTGCTCGCAACCAGTTGGGTTTTTGTTATAGTGGGGGTATATCTCTCGAGGCAATTAACGCCCGACTTCGTAAAACCGGTACTACAAGTATACGCGTTTTAGTTTGTATATATGCCTTTATTTCTGCCCTCTAACGTGGGATATGCTGTAACTATTCAGGTTAATTACGTTTAAATTCACATGACATTACTTCTAAGACCAGAATAAATATGTCTGGTGTAAATTGCCTTTTGTAATGGTCATTATTTCAATCAAGTATTATCAATTACACGAGATTCAGTGAGAGTTTAAAGCAGTCGATAATTCATGGGATAGTTGTCTCGTTGAAGATCAAAATGACGCGAGAATAAACGTTTGGTGAATGAGATATGAGATTGAACTTGAGTACAACAGTTTCACGTCTAAGTACAATTACTTAGCGGCATCCATCGGATAATCTACTACGAAAATTAATCACTTTGAATTAATCAAAAGTTAATTCTCATACATCAAACTCTATCGATCACTGATAGTTTCAAATTCATTAAGCAATTTGCATGAATTCTGCACTACGTGAAATGTTTTCATTTCAATAATAATAACAATACTGGAGCAACAATGATTCATGATAATGTAACAATGCGTACAGGTGGTCAGGCAACAGATTATCCATTTTAATTGTTGGCAGTGAAGAAAGATATATATTACAAGGTTGTACTAAACCCAACGACTGAACAGTATTACCAGGAAAAGCTATTTTCTCTCCATTTCTCTCTTCTTCCTGAATTTCCCATCTCTTTTACTCACTCAGTTCATATAAAGGGTGAACACAAAAGTGGATAGTCGCAACGGCAAAGTGCGGCAAGCTGCTTCACTACTTTGACGGATATTGCACGATCCTAAATCAACCCTCTGGACTCTCTCTCTCCGTGAGTTTTGCTCTTTTTACCCCTAACCGGGTATGTCAGAGAAGATTTAAAACTGGTGGGCCACGCTAATGACCATTAACTCGTTTTCCTGCACCTCTCCAAGTGTATTGCCCAGTCTGCCACCCAGAGTGCGTGCCGCGCCACTGTCAGCGGCCTCTACTGTGATACTGCCACCTCTGCTTTCTTCCCCTACCGAAGCTCTGAATTCTGCCAGGATTGAACGCCTCCCTACGTGAAATTTATGCGCCGGATGTGACTTGAAACTTGCCCTAACCCCTTCACCAGCCAATGGTTTATGAGTTTTGCCTGGTAAACGTAAGCAGGATCCTCTGGATCAGTAGCAACTTGGGCGAATGATTTCAGCATTTGGAGATAGAGATTTTCTGATGATTCCATTGAAAAGTTGAGGCGATTTTAGCTAAGAATCATGTGCCAAACTGGATTTTTTTGAATTTTTCAGAAATTTCATTTTTTCCATCGATTTTTGAAGGGGTTTACCTTCCTAAAATCGAAAAAATTAGTTTTCTCGAAATATCTCTGGTTTTCTTTATTGTAGCCAGCTGGGGTTGGTCTTGAATGAAATGTGGTATAATTCTTCACATTTTCGTTAAACTCCCATCGATTTTTATCGAAAATTGGAAAAGTTACAAGCCATTTTATGAAAATCAGTTTTTGGCTCGTAACTTCTTCAATTTTCGATAAAAATCGATGGGAGTTTAACGAAAATGTGAGGAATGATGCCACCTTTCACCCAATATTCGAGTTTTCACTCTACGACCAATAGAACCGAAAATATTTCAAAAAATGTCATTTTTACGATTTTTGAGAAGGCAAACCCCTTCAAAAATTGCCTAAAAAAATGGAATTTTCCAAAAATTCTGAAAAAATAATTCCGGCACATGATTTCCCTCTGAAATTTCCTCAGCTCTCCAATGGGATCATTAGAAAAAACCAATCTTCAATATTTCTTTTGATTCGACACGATTTTCACAATGGACAACATCAAAAACGGAAATTCGTCCCCAACTTTACTATGTGACGTACTATTGCCGTTCGATTCCCCACATTCCATGCTCTATCTCAACGATAAATATGTATTTCTTCGCCTAGAAATTCAATTCGATATTCACTACGTACTCAACGGATTATACGAATGTCGAACAGCTGTTTTTGGCAGTAATTTATATTTCGATTGTACCTAACCAGCAGCACAGTGAAAGAACTTTTACAGCCAACGGACGCTTGGGCGCCACAGACGACTAGAGGAAATGGAAATCCTTGGTATTCTCGTGGCGTCTATGTCGTTTGAATCTGCCTGCCAATGGCATATTTGAGATCTTCCAACAATTCCATCGAAATATTCGGCCATTTGGCGGTGCTCACTAGTACCCTAACTGTAAATATAACACGAGAGCAATGGGCACATTTGCCTGTACCAAACGACTATTTTACCCCTTTTTATATTATTTAATAGCACGAAACGTGCGGAATACGAGCTCTTTATTCCTCTTTCTTCCTTGCCGCTCACAACTTCTCTGTATTTTTGTTTACTCTCATTACCTCGTCTCTTTAATACAACACAGTGTGTCACATAAACGTGCACATGATGTAGTAGAATCTTTATGCCCTGGTCTCCTGAAGCGAAGTCGTTGATCTCTTCGTTCATACACGAGAGTCTTGCCGGTGTAGTGAAGTGATTGCAAAATGTGCTAAGAGGAGTTTTATCGTTTCACATTATTCAAGCTTACGCTGCTTCCACCTCCAACACACTTCATCATTGTTGACTTCTTTACGATGACATATTCAGTAGTAACACGAGCCAACTTTACTTTGAATGCTGATCAATAGTGTTCAGTATACAATGACAGAATGAAAATTCATCAGTCCATTCTCTGGACAGTATTAATAAATTCACTCTGATCATTTTGCCAGCCAGGTAGATGTAATTTTCTCAGACTTTGAGTGCTCATCCAACTCATGCAAGTATCAGTAGTTGGCTTTAACAACAGCATCAATGTTTGGCCCTTTAACCAGAGACACACATACATATTTTGCTTTGGGTTCTGTCGAATCTCTGAATGTCTCAGCTACTAAAACACACATACTCTTCCTTTTCACAATGCAGCAGTACTATTCACTACTTGGTTACACCAGTAGCACGTATAACGTCCAAGCATCAATGTTTGCGGTGATACTAAGCAGCATCGTATGTTTGCACTGCTGATCCAGTTGTAGAACCACTTGCCTTGGCTATCCACTAGAGAAGATCGTTACAGTGGATCCATGACACTCAGTTGGAAGTGCATTGGCTCTCGTCTGCCAAGCTGTTTGGACAGTGTGACGAGAATCTACACAACGTTAACGCACAGATATCAGTATCAATTGATACTGACATCCACTTGAATGAGTAGCTTCGGTCTCACTAGTAAACTACATCAGAATACGAATTTCGGCAAACATTTCGAACATGTTTGCTTCATCAAATTTTTCTGTTCTTTCGTCGAGAACTATACCGTTAGATAGATTAAGGTATTCTGGAAGAATCTTTCATATTTCCAATTGTACAATAATAATTCTAATAGTTTTACTGATGGGCTTTTTTCCACAATAAGCTAATATGGACAATATCTTTCCTGCTTTATTCTTAGTTCCACAGTTGGGAAAATTCAATACTTTAACCATAATATTTCTGCGAATTTCTAACAATTTCCCCCATTTTTGCAGCCATAATCCCAAGCAGCTGGATAAAATGCACATTTATGGCATGAATACCTTTTTCCATTTACTATCACTTTGTTCCTCGTACCTAATTCCGGGTCTTCAGGTAATCAGCCCCAGCCGGGTAAATCATCACGACCGTGAGTCACCACGCTATTATACCCCCAGAAGGAGAATTGTGTACTCCAGAGCCAATCACGTTGAGCCTCCCGAAAAATATGCCTGCCAATCGTCCAATAGTGCCTCATCTACATCGGTCATTACACTCACAAATCTGTATATAAACTTTGCGAATTTTCATTCCAAATCAGTTCAAGTGCCTCAGCCAAACGCACAACATACATTAGTTAGTGTATCTTTGTCGGAACTTGTAGCTGGCCATATAAACGGACATCATGCTTCCGAAATTCTTCATTCTGGCAGTTTCTATGATAGGTAAGATTATTTTTTCTATATTTATAATAGACTTCAATTGCCTTACACCATCACGTTCAGACCTAAGTGATGTTCTATCACAATGGAACTACTTTTGAAGTAAAATATATTTTCTCAATTTGACCCTCCCATAATGTAAGTTATTATTATTAACTCAATATATTTTCACAGGAATTGCTGCTGCCACGAACCTCCCGAATTTATTTCAGTTATTTAAAGGATCTAGCAATATAGTCAAGTCCCCATACTATCTAGTCCCAGGATATGTAATCAGAGGCTATCCAGGTATGACTGTCGCAGTTGCCACTGCAGCTCCAATAACGGCAGCTCCGACAACTGCAGCTACAACTGCAGCTACAACTCCAGCTCCAACTCCAGCTCCAACTCCAGCTCCAACTCCAGCTCCAACTCCAGCTCCAACTCCAGCTCCAACTCCAGCTCCAATAACTCTAGCTACACCGGCTCCACCACCTCCACCTCCCACTCTCTCTAGAAAACAGCAGGAGGCAATCGTTGCCATAGATAAAGCTCAATTGGATTCTAGCTCAGGTGGCACTATACTCATCGCAGAAACGCGTAAGTTGGAATAGAAGCAAATATTGAAGAATTTAGATGCATAAATAATGTGAACAAATAAGGCAGGTCAATTTCATTCGTAAACAATGAAGAATCATGTATCCCTCCTGACGATGATCAGACTTCCTTTGGAGTTTCATCATCGAAGGGGATTGGTGAGGAATGCATGGTTGACGAATATCTTGACATTCTTCCATAAAATTGAAGGCAGAGAATCATTCACTCGATATTAAAATGCTTAATTATTCTCATTAGGTCGACAAACCTGTCCATCGACTACTCCGACACCAGTGCCGAGTGTAATCGCAATCGTTCCCCCTACATGCGTCCTCTGCTTCTGTAATGAGACGGTGACGGCCGCTCCGGTTCCTGCTACCTGCTCCACTATAACGTGTACTACGGCTGAGTCATCAACTTGGTCAGCCACTACTCCCATCACAGCCTGTAAGTGGATGCATCATGAATTTACATTATTCAATAATGAATATTTCCATCGTTATCCAAATATTACAAGAGCATAATTAATGAATTTATATTTATTATTTTAGGGACTACTTTTGGCAGTGCTACAAATGTAAGAATATACCGATTCCCCGACGGCTTTGGCGTTTTGGACGTGCCAGTGAGTGGCACCAGGACTCTCCACCATTATATAACGGACCCATAAAAATTCTAGTTGCAAAGGATTATCAGGATCATTCGATTCATTTATAACATCTAAGTGAAACGATGCACAATAACAATCTGAATCATGTAAATTGCTTATGACGAGCGAAATGATAATTTTCGGATTTCATCTGATAGATCTTTATATTGAATGATCAGATGACTTTTTCTTGTATCAGAATGACTGAATCCATTGCTTATTGACAATAGTCTCATTAAGGCTGGAAAAAAGCAAAAAAAAATAAAATACGAAAATACAAAAATACATTGCTTCTTTCAATTATTCAAAGATTCTGATATCCTTAAGATTTAGGAAGATGGTCTCTGACTCCAAAAGTAGAAAGAGAGAGTGACGAGATGGATGGAGATACGCTAATGTACAGTGTTGAAGAAATAAGCAAGAAAGAGAGAAAGTGAATGCCTTTGGAGGATCGATGCTGGTGGTACGCGCGAATTATCGTTATTAACGCTATTATTAAACGCTCGAAGCGTGCCCGAGGCCATTAGCGGTGAGTTGCAGTCGCAAAGGATGCGCCCGCGGAGCGCATAATTTTCAGTGGAGGAAGCGTACCAACGCCCCTTAACTCTTGCAATAATGGTAGTTTGTGGCGGCCGGCGGCTGCCACAGTCTTCTCTCTCTCCTGTACTAGTTCTCAAAAGGGATGAGTGGGTACAACGTAGAGTAGGCAGGGTTAAACTATATGTGAATGGGTTTACATAAGGTAACCATACAATAACGTTTGTAACGAGTTCTCTCATAAAGGTGCTCCGTCTCTCTCTTCTCTCTGTATTGCTCTTTGTGAACGTAACCGATACGTAAAGGCCTTTTGACAGTGTGTATAATGCGACCACATATCTAATGCTACGTCAATGCTAGCACGTGACGAAACCGCGTACATGAAACACAATTTCTATCAGCTACTATTTGCTATCCTGAACAAGACAATATGCGTTTAATTGATTCTGATTTTCGCGTTAATTCTAACGTAATTAGTCATCTACCAAACCATTGCGGGCAACAAAACAGAATGATAAATGCGTATATATCTCCTTAGGGATGAACCTAAAGGGCTGCACAAGTGCGCCCGTCTATTTAGGGTAATACGGGGGCAATAATAATCTGTGTGTTACCTACTGATTTCATTAGTTTTTCGGTTTTTTAAAACTGACACTGAAGAGGTAGTTAAGAGGCTGGAGGCTCGTATTTGCGACATAAGCTTTGCGCAACGGCACAACAAAATGCTCACTGTGTTTACAGATTCTGCCCGAGGTATTCGTAGTGGCTGTGTCTGCCGAATGTAAAGGGACGAGACCATCTCTCTCCTTCCCACTCACTCTTTGATTTCCTCCATTTTCAACGAACGAACGAACTTCTCCCTCTGTTACTTTCTATTCTTCCCCCGATTTTCTCCTACTGCGGGCTTCCCTCCTCCCTCGCACTGAGTGCGGTCGGAATCGCGATACCAAGCACACCAACCCTCCACTTCCTTTCTCCTTTCTTTTTTTGTTGGGGCGAAACACTGCGGAATCATAATTTTTCCGTGTTTCAACCTTTCCTCCTCATTCTTGTTATACATTCCGAGGGATGTACACATGGAATAGGGCAACCAGACATTTCACCCTTTTTTTAGCCCTCTTGGGGACTATTAAAGATGACTGGGGCGTTATTGGAGTGAATTTATTGTTCTTAATCTGTGAATTTTGGGAGATAATTACCATCTATTAATTATGAAGGGAATAGGGAGAAAATGAATTAGTAGTTTTGTTTGATTTATTTGATGAGAAAAAATTATTAATCATTTTTATTGTTTCTGTTACAGGTGAGTCGAACAGTCTCATTCTCATTGCTGTATGTGAAATTCAGGAGTGAAGGTTTGTAAATATTGAATTTGAAGATAAAACATTTCAAAGTAATTGGAAGAAGATAATCGGATTATTCATCCAATAAATACGTGAAAATCGGTTTAAGAAATTTATAATTCATACATATATCACGAGACAGTTGAATGATTGCGTTTAGTTGTTCAAAATATTTTGTAGGCTCGTGCAATTGTAATAGGGAAGCTAGGGTAAATGTATTTACAGAATATACCAAATGTGGCTAATACCCAGAGGCCTTTTGACAGCTGTAGAACTCAATAATCGTTTGTGTTTGCCACGTGGCTAAATATCAAAACTCAAATGTATTTCACCCTTCACAATGAAGAAGCGCATCCCTTTTACAATCATATACCACAGACAGATGTCGGCACGTGGGCAAATAACATTGACATTGAGAACTGTAAATTTTTAAGTTTATCGAATGTCGGATAATTCTATTGAAGAAAATGACGGTGGATTCAATTCAATTAAATTGAAGCAATTCGGATTTTCCTAAAACTAATTTATCTCCCCCATTTTTTTTTCTATCGGTAACCTTCAGGATGAAATGATCCATAAAATAGGCAATTCCCATGTTTGTCAATCAACGGAGAAAGTGCTCAAGAATTTTCGTCGAGAACAAAAGGAGAAAAACAAATGAAAATTAAACTTTCGCAGTTTAATCCTCAAGTTCTTTTATTTCACTCTAATTTTCATTCAGTTGTATGCGTTAAAAATAGTAATAAGGCAACGTGAATAAATGAGGGGGAAAACTGATGAATTGGAATAGAGATAGAGGAGGTGAGTGGGTCGGTTAGATGAGGAGAGAGAGAGAGAGAGAGAAAGGAGTGCACTGCCTGTGATAAGATTGTGAGGGAAAAGTGGAAATGCAGAGCTGCGAAATAAGAATAGGATTTTAGAAGTGAAGTGAGAGAGAGAAAGGAGGGGCAGAAGACGTGTAATCTGCAATCCAATCTTAAGTTTAATGTGAGCGAGAGAAAAAGACAGTGGTTGAGATAGTTTGCTATGGATGAGAGGAGGAAGAAACGAGAGAGCCAGTTCGCATTTGTACTCTGGCTCTTTTGAAAAAAAAAGAAGCCCGGGGGATGGAAACTGCTAGATGTTTTCGTGCGAGTGAAAGAGATAGGTAAGAATTCTGGTATTTTCTTTCTACTGTTTTATCCTCGAGTTTTCACTGATGAAGTAAGTGACTGGAATTGAGAATTAATTGTTGCCAATTAATAGTTAAAAAAATGAATTTCCATTAATCTCAAGTTTCATGTAATTTACGCTAAATTTCACTCACTCTCTCTCTAATGCCTTTTGTATAATCCCTCCAAATCCCACTGGGAAAACGATTATCCCATGCTGCCATTGAGTTTAACTCTAAATTGGCAATAATCAGGTACACAAAATAATAACTAAACTACACTATAAAATTAGTGACAGTAGGTAAATTTTGATAGGGGACTTTTGGTCAGGAATTCAAGCAGCAAGAGAGGGGGCAAAGACTCTCGGTACTAATTTTAACATGGAAAATAATGAAGCCCAACTCGTTGCATCCGAATGGCCGTTTAAAGTTTGTAATTAAATGGGAGCATTACTCTTTATCATTTAGCAGCATGCTGAACAACCCGGTAGAGAGTGGAATAATGTAAAAAGGAGTAAATAAATTAATTGCATTATCAAATGATAAATGAGTTTGTGCAGATAGAAATATGTTTAAATCCATTATTCTCAGGTGCTTGGAGAAGATTCCGAGGCACTAAGATGAGCCATTGTAGCATTTTGATTATATATTATTGTTTATTTTTCCGAGACTCAATTTACGATAGATAATGACAGTAGCAATATTTTCCTTCAATCTACCAGAGAACTCATTTTCCACGATCGTTACAGTAATATTTTATCGTTCTGCACAAAACAAACGGCAATCGAGCACTCTCTCGTTCCTCTTCGTTCTCTCGTGTATATCTAGATACATTGTTATGATGGATGGTGCTCTTACGATTCATTCTCTCTTATTCCTCTCGTTCTCTCCATCTTTAGTTGAAGGAAAATCCGGCAGTGTGGTCGGCAACGATAAAGTATTGGGTTGCTGGAAATTCTCACCAAGTTGGGCGAGGCGCTGAAGAAAAGCACAAGTCGATGGATGTGTTGGGGAAAGAGAGGAAAAAAGTCATTGCACGTGGTAGAGAGGCAGAGGAGGTAAGAGAAAGCAATGAGCATCAGGGGAAATCTTGCGAAATAAGGGGCAAGGGAGGTTGTGTACAGTGAAGTGAGCCTTCCGGGCTCGTGGTTATCTACACTCGTGCCCTCTCTATCCATTCTAGTGGCCCAGTATCTTCCCCTAAATCCACAGTGAGGTTACTTCCAGTTGGACAAATGCCTTTTCCTGGTTCTCAAATAATTTTATTTTTCACTGACTCAAACTTTCAATTCAGTTGAAATGCTTTTTGGCTGGTGATTTTTTTCCATTCTCTCTTGATTCTCGAAAAACTGTCCCATTGAGAGTGATTGGCTGATTTACGTGGGTCATAAGTCAGGTTGAATATGCCACTGTGAGCCTCATTTATTCGTCTGTGTGGAATTCAACAGTGTTGAATTTTTAGAGTTTGAATTCTTCTCTTTACGATTGTTCTTTACAGTATCACTGCGTTTTTCTCCCTTTTACTGCTCCACTGAGTCCTATAGCTAGCGTTAGTAAGCTCATATTTCCTATCTCACTTGGCGCACGTGACTCGTTTCACTCAGTTACATTCTGCTGCTTCTCTCCACCCATGTCATCGGGCTCTGCTCTATTTTCATTTTTATGGCGAGAAAGAGGTCATCATGGATGTAGAAACTCATTTGTGGACTGAGGGAATTGTAGAGTGGACTCATCATTGAAGTGAATTTGCGATAACATGATCAGTTTAGGTATTCACTCTCTCATCAAGCTGATGAAAGACATTTTTCATGAGTTTTCGGGGTTGAGAATTTTATCATAATCTTCAACGAAATGAGTAATTAAAAAATTGATTTATTCTGTTTCACCTCTTGGTTATTCAATTAAGAAGAGTCGGGAATTCTCAGTGATTTGAAAATGAAAGTATCGACTCTCCGTGACTTGTGAATATAGAATGTCACGAACTTGAAAGACGAGGGTGTGGCTATTGTCGTGTCCCATCTAGGACACAACGGTTTTATCAAGAATGATCGTAGGCAGACGGAAAAGAAGGCTGGGTCTCCGGATATCGTCCATACAGCAAAACCTCACGATTATATATCATTATAAACGTAAAGTATCGTTGACCTTCGTATTGAAACGATAGTACAGACGAGCTGTTATCCATTTGTGCCATTGATTCGAATTATTAACGAATCAGTGAAAATTTAGCAAATGATAATTTAATTTAGCCACATTGAGTTTAATATTCACTGGAATAATCACATAGGCTAATTTTAATTGATAAAAATCGAAAATTCATTTCCATTAAATAATTCAACTGTAATTAATCCTTAATTGTGCTCGAGTTTTCCGTAATTTCGATACAATAATATCAGATTTTCTATTGAAATATTGAATAGAAGAAAAAGGAAAAAGGGGAGAAGAAGAAAAAAAATGAGAAAGTGTGTTGAATGAAATATTCTGGGGTATTAATCACATTGATATGATTCGAATTATCAGCTTATTAATAATTGGAGTGAATAATTGTGAAATCAGTCTTCAAATTTTCTATCATTTCATTAATTATCCATTATATGCACTGTCCATTCAAATTTTCAATGAGCTCGATAATTCAATGTTATTACAGTTGACACAATTTTCCAATATAAAATCATATTTATTACACAGTATTAAGTTACACCGAAAAACAATTAATTTTTTCATTCAATTATCAAATTTTATGACATAAAATTAATAGATATAAAACTGATAAAATATAAAAATGAAAATATCAAGGTAAAATTATAGGTGAGTTCATTGGCCCCCTTTAACCAGTCACGTCCAAGCTAATTTCCTTGGCTACAATGTCACGGATGATTTGATAGCCAATTTCATGCCATCATATCTCCCTTCAGCAAGGTTAATTAATAGCAAGAAGTTAAAGATCTTAGCTCCAGTGACAAACTGTCACCCTCTATAAAGCAGTTTCTTGTTACAAACTGGATGAGATAGTATGAGAAGAGATGACCAAACTACGATCACTCAATCTCTAAAAACTAAATTCAAGAGAAAACGGAGATAGGTTTTTTTTTAATGACTCTTGAAATTCTCTTAAGAAAACGATTCCTATAAAAAAAGGACATATCTCCATTAATTATCGAGATAGTCTATTGATCTCGATCAATATCATCCTAATTAACCTTCTAACAATAAAAAATAGAACAAGCAACAATGTTTAAACTACATGCAGACACATATCGCAGGCGTTTTAGGATCGTCGTTAGCGTTGATTGGCGAACATTTCGAAACGACGAGAAACGCTAGTCTAGTCGACACGGAATTAAGGTAGATTTATAGCGGCGGACGTTATTTTGCGCTTAACGCCACTAAATTGACGCCTGTATCCAGGGAATGGGTAGAGTTTTCGGTGGTAGTGGGTACGGAGAATGGCGAAGGGGAGCAAAAACCGAAAACCCCGAAGGGTTCACTGCGTGTGTGTGTGTGTGTGTATCTCGGGGTTTATGACATGAAATTCAGTAGACGGCGCTGATGCGATTTTACGTTGAGGGGAATGTAGAACTTTAATTGCACATCGTATAAAAGTGAATGAAAAAATTGTCATATAAAAAATAAAATGCCAGGATGATCGAGCCCACTTGGGCATCAACACTTATATCCTTTCGTAAAACCAGGATTTTGTATTAGGGATGAAAGGGGATTTCCATTTTCGATGGTAAAATTCAAAGGCCAGAGAGTTTTATGCCTCTGATAATTTTCCCTCAGTCCTCAAATAAAATTATCAAAGAATCTTCTACTTTATGCACATAAATGTTTCTCTCTTCTTTCCATTATCGTGTATACAATTCTTCGGCTTTTACCCATTCACTTTTTCCCGTCTTCTTCCTCGAGTCATCCACCATGTGTCCGTCTCACTCTGCACACACTCGGCAAAGATTTACTCGGCAATCCTTCCGCCATGTCACGTTCTGATCCCAGCAAGCCCAATGTATATGTCCTCGTTGTTACATGCTGCATTTGCTTTTATCCATCCTCCTCTTGCTTCTCCTTCCTCCATCTGCATTCTACTATCTCCAGTCACTCGTGATGCTGTCTCTCCTCAATTTCATGATCGAATAAAACTTAAATCCACAGGCAGCGAGAAATTTGTTAATTTTTTTAAATAATTTTCCAAGATCTATCATTTTTCCCAGCCTCAGTTTCATTTACAAATGTAATTTTACCGTGCCTCAGCACGTAACAAATATATTGAATGAATAAAGTGATATCGACTGTACGTGATCAAACGATTTCCGTTAAATGTTTCACGAATTTTTGGCACGAATTTAAATAGAACTTAAAAATCAACAGAAATACAGAAGGAAAAAGGAGGAATGAAGGAGAAGAGATGGGAGAGAGAAAAAAGAGGAATGGGCATGGGGGATAAGGTGTGGAAACATTTGCATTCTGTACACGAGCAGACTCCAGCAGTGTGGCGCAGTGCCCACCAGTCAGCCGTTTTGTTCCTTCGTTTTCCACTTGGCGGCATTGAGATTCAGGATGGAAAGTGAAAACGGATTTCTCTTACGCTTTTCTGGAGAAGTTGCAACGAGCATTCTGCATTGGCCTCACACCCTTTTTCCTCCTTCTTCTTCTCTCATTCTGCTGCAACTTCCGAAACTCCTGGTGCTCCGATTCCAAATGTCTCCTTATTCATTTCCCCGTTCTTTTTCATTTTTGCCTGAGTTTCGAAATAATTCTCTCCTATTTATCTCAAGACTCACTGATTTCCCCCGCAGTGACAAATCAGAGAGTGGAACAAAGGCGAACAGAGGAATTAAACGTAATTAATAAGAAATGAGGAGGTAAAAAGGATGATAGGATTTTGGAGAATGGCTAATAAGCGAGGGACAAACATAATGGCTGGACATTTTCATTTGTGGAAAACGTTTCCTGAAACTCTCTGTGCATTGTTAAAGCCAACAACAATGTGTCGCACCGGTTATATACGTGCGTAGAGGACTCGTTCGTTTTGCTATAACGAGAATCAGTTTCTCTTCTATGTGTGTGTGTGTTGGTATGAAAGTGGCGGGTATGAATGAGATGGTGTGGGGGCCCTCGGCATTGAAGAGGAAGCGAAGGCAGGTTATGGGAGAACAAGGGAGATAGAGGCTGTGCAATGTACAGTGTGTATGGAGCGTTCAATCCAAACCACTGGTAGTTTCATGGTTCCCCTTTGCGCTCGTTGCCACGACGACTGGACGTGACGATTTTCACTGGTACACTGGTACTCGTGATATCATAGACTCCATTGGCCGTGTAACGAGCTCAGGATGCCCTTTACGTTGGCTTTCACGGATGCGTGAGCATCGAGTCCCTCAGTTTCGATTTTATCCAATGCTTATGGTTTATCAAAAGAAAGTGGGTAAAATAATTGCAGAATTTGTTGGGTTATTTTTTGCAAACTTTTGTGCACATCCAACCAAAGTTTGTTCATTCTCGCTGCTCCTTTTTACCACTCAAAATTTCCATTAATCTCCCAGTGAATTTTTAATGAGCGATGGAAATTCCAAAATTCAATGGCGTATTGTTCTTCGTTCTCGTAATTCTCAATAATTTCTCCGTCAATTACGAATCCCCAAAGTTTCTGCACACGCCTAATTAAACTTGCATGGTGAGATACATGCTTAACTAGAGTTTATAGCCAGTGTGTCCCGAGTGATGATGAGTCCAACTATCGCTCCATTCCCTTTGTCACGTTCTCAGCCATGAGAAAAGCTCAACAAACTGGAAGGTCGAAGAGCTTCAACTAGTCTCTCACACGTAACACATGCTACCAACTGAATTGGACTTTCTCTCGTTAGTCCAGTGACTCGGTTTCCGGGTGGATAATCACTGACTCCAGACACACATCCTCCAAATTTGTAACTCGTATTTTACCCGGAGGCGACTAGTTGTGGCACTGCATGATGATAAATTTTCGGCTCTTTTGACTGTTGAATTACCGAAAATTTACACTTTGTTTCAGCTAAAAAGACGTTAAATTAGTTATTAATATTTGAATTTATCGTGGAAAAAGCGAAATATTTGGAGTAATTATTCTCCTCAACTCAGACCATACGTAATTAATATTGTCACTACAATATCCATTGAGAGATTAACTTTCAAGCTCACAAAATTCACTCATTGTTGTGTTTGACGTACAAATCATCTCCCTCTACTCTCAGTTTACTCATTGTGTGTTAATGAATTCCCCAGAGTTTTGCCCCCCGTTAAAATCCTTTTCACCACACTGGGATTATTTAATCAGCCTATCGAAATCCCATTCGTCAATGAGAATTTTCCACCAATTGCCTTTTGTACACTCACAATTTAATGAACATAATTAAATACCTCTGATGATCTTTTGATCATTCATCTGAATGTAAAAGCTTCAGAGTCTCATCGAGTTATTCAAAAAGTTGGGTAAAGAAGTGAATCCATAACTCACATATTTTCATTACCCCGAGAAAATTTACTTCCGCATTGAGAACAGGGGAAATGACATTTCGACGATAAAAATCCGGCGATTTCCATCAATTTCATTCTCCGATTGAATAAGTCGCTCAAAAGCATTTCACAAAGTGCCTCAGGGCTTTCTTCGGTCCTTAGGATATCACTCAGACATTTCATTTTCTAATGCTGCATTTAATCAAACCTTTTACCGTGAGGGAAAATATTAAGTCTCATAATAGCTATTTTTTTCACATTTCTTTTTTTTTTTAATAGTTCCACTTCTTTTTTTCGTTAAATCCTGTGGGTTTCATATCATTTTGTCTCTTCAGCACGATTCAAAAGGTCAAAGTACATCGGGGCACACTGTGAAATTATTTCCTCGATATTATTGAATAAATCTTTCATCTTGTTTTATCCAGAAAGCACACAAAAAACCACTAAAAATCACGAATAACACACAAAGCTCAACAAACGTAACCTCGGTAAACATTCATCGTATACAAGAGTCACATGGTGAGTTCGAAAAATGAGAAGATTCTTTTACTACGTGATATTACATAAACGAGTCCATTTTCCTTTATTACAGAATGAAAATTATATGGAAAAGCTTCAATCTCTCTCTTCATATTTCACTTGATACTGACAATTCATTTTTTTTTTTTTTTTCGCTGATGAAATGAGTTCAGGAAAAATCTCATAAAATGGTAATGTTATTTTATTTTTATCCTCGTTTACACTGGATGAAGAGGAAAAAAATGTATGCACGAATCGATACAACAAAATGGACGACATCAACCCTGAATTCAGTGATATTATCACAATTTAACTTTATCGATGTAATTTACTTGCTTATCGGTCAGTAGAACGTTAGTTAATTGGCTTGGCTCGGAAAATTGAGGAAAAAGTCTATTCCATTCAGTATTTCCCATAAAGTGGGGCAAATAAATTCTGCAAGAAATCGGAAAGAACACCAGAATTTAAAGAAAATAATTGAGGATTTTCTGCAATTTCCATAATATAAAACATGGAAACTAAGATCTGCCCATTTTACCCCTCATATCCTTCATCCCCTACGAGTCCTCAAATGTATTTCGAAAGGAAAATCCTTGGACAGTAAAAAGTCCGTATGTTCCTGCCCTCCACTACTCGAATACGAGGAAATCGAACATAAAAACACTGTAAAATAAATCGAGAATAGAGGAAGAGAATGGGAGGAGAGGGGGAGGGCTTGAAGGATTCGCGATTACCCGAGCGGCTCATTTGTTTTGCCGTAAAATCCGATAGCCATCGGCCATCGTTTGTGTATACGTTACATCGTGCAGGGTAGGGATAACAAGAGGCAACAAAAAAAAGATAATAAAATTGGAATGAAGAGAAATAGAAAAAAAAATGGGGAAAAGGAAACAAAACAGAATGTATATGTGGAGGAGGCAAACGAAAATATACCTACCATGCAACAGGAATAATATTCTGGGTTTCGAGTTTCAAAGAGGAAACGGTTTATTGGTTAAAACTGAATGAAAACGTTGGTTTTTATGGATTTCGAGGGTACTTTGAATTTTTTCTAGGTAGATGGCTATTTTTGTAGATTTATTGATGCACATCACTCAATTCTACTCACTTTTAGTAACCATCATATTCTATTTATCATTATTATTATTTATGAATTGAATAAATACATTGGATTTGTTTCAATCTATCGTTGAATTTATTTCTGCGTAATGTGAGATTTATTTGAGGGAATTTCATTGATTAAATGTTTTGTTGAGCGAAGAGAATGAGATGCAGTTTAAATGGATTTTAAATCATGAATTTTCAATGTAAATTGTACTGTCAATTGCTCAATGACTCCAAATAACCGGACGGGTAAATGAATGAGAGAAAGAGCGAGAGAGACGAGTAAAAGTTTATAGCAAAGCCGAAGGGCATTGACTAACGAGATATCGTTTAACGCCTGCCCAACGAGAGACCGATAATTTAATGCTACATTATTCAGATGAAATGAATACTAAAGACTAGCAGCGGTGCATTGTAATCCTTGGTGAGGTGAAGGAATTCAGAGTATTATGTGTACAGTTGCCTTTCTCATGGGCCTCATAATTTAACGCATCACCGACCTAACATTATCCATAATTTTTCGTACTTTTTTAACGGCTGTTGTTCTCCCTCGTATGATGGAGTGAAGGGCCTCGAACGAAAACGAGGCACATTGAAGAAGCAAAGGCATCAATCTGCCTTCAATAATCGTGGCAATTCATGCCTGATTTCATTGTAACTCTGTCGATGCCATTATCTCAAATTTTCGCAAATTTGAATCATCAATTGCTACATTTTCACGTTATTTAATATGAAATTTCATGCTCTTACAAATAATTTCCTGTCAATTTAAAAGTGAAGATAAAATTTAAGATACATTTGAATATTTTCCATTCATTTTAACCATCACGAAATTCTCATCCTTTGTGATGTATGAGAATTTTTTATTTTTTCTCCTTTATCGCTGAAGATCCCTTTCATAGATGAAACGAGATCGAAGAAAGAAATCGGGAGGGAATTTCACATTGAGATTCTTGGATTTCACGTAAGGTAAGCAGCATCAAAGTCTCGAGACGAGAGAAAGAGAGGGCAAGAGGTCTGACGACCCGTATAAAGTTACACAAAAGTGAGAGAGAGAGATGAGGAGTCGAGGCAGGGAGGAAATTTAGTTGCCGTTCGAAGAGAGAGACTCTTCGTTTCGGCATAGGCAGAGGAAAAAAGGGGTGAAGTAGAAAGAGACAGATACAGATCAGGCATGCGGCTGGTAGGCTTCGTTAGGTTATCCACCGTCTTACTAGCATTTGCCTTTGGCATAAAAGTACTCATACTCCAGATACATTTCTTCCCTCTCATTCCTCCTTTTTTTTCCTTCCCCTTCCTCTTATTTCCTCGTACGGGGCTGAAGCGAGAGGGAGAGTGGGGCTCTTTGATAAAGCGATGAGAGAAGAAAGAGGGAACACGCGTTTGGCCCGAAGGCGCGATACGCCAAGTGAGCTCGCTTTGCGAAATTTATGTTTTCGCCTGTGGCATGACACACCACTCGTCTCTCGAGGCACCTTACTGAATATATTTCATGTATAAATATATATAGGTGACTATTTTAATGGACACGTGATAGTGCATGTTTGGAATGAGATCATTTTTTATGCCTCTAATAAATTTAATCTTATGTTGAGAAATTTTGGAAATCAATTATTGTCAAATTTTTCCATTAAATAATTGATAAATTTACGTTTAAATTATACGATAATTGGGTTAATGGAAATATTGAATAAAAATGATAAACACACATGAAATATGAAATTATAAACACGACAATGAGTCTACCCTAGTGAGATAATCCCCTCCTCCTCGAGCTAGGCACAGTGCACAGTAGTACACACATATTCCCTCCTTTTTTTTAATTCCCTCCGCTGGAACACCGCGTAGAAGGGTCTTTGGCAAAGCTGCCTTTAATTAACGTAAATTGCAGGCTCTCGCTCGTTCTACCCTCGCGCTTCTTCTCTCTGCCTCTCTCTCTCTCTCTCATTCACTTATCTACATGCACTGTGTCTCACTCTGTAGCTTTCATTAAACGGAAATAAAATAACGTTGCCTCTCCAAATGCACCAAGCTGAGGTGCACACACACAGACACATAAGCACACACAAAGGCCCAGTGCCCAACCACTGCACAAACCTTGGTAACCCCTTTCTCTTCACCATAAACTCGTGTACACCCTCTTGGATTCAGAAATACAGGGGGTACCAGACCGGGCAATAATTACGACGGGCTTCATATCCTCCTTCTCTCTCTCTCTCTTCCCCTGATTCCCCCAACCGGTCGTACGAGATACTCGGGGAAAATTCAGTAGAAAAGAGCAACTCGAGAGTTGAAAACACTCGGCCCAGTCTCAAAAAGTCTTTTCAACATGTTTATTTCCACTATCTTGAATTCCCCATTTTCCCCCTCTACTTTTCCCATTGTCCACTTGACCAGTCCTCTCAACCAATCGCGTCATCCCCAATAATTTGAAGCTGTGATTTCGTTTTTCACGATTCAAGTACTCGGGAATTTCTGGGTGATTTTATTAGACTATTATTTTTGGGGCAATTTCTGGGGAAAAAAAGGTTAATGGTAAACTCTCTTTTCTCGAGTAATTTCTCGAGTTTTTTTTTTTCCTCTCCTTTATTCTTCCTGTACTCATTCCCCTTTTGTGACTTGCGGGCACATTCATCTTGCTTCGCCTTTCATACTTGCTCGTCTGAAAGAAATGGGTTATGGAAAATAGGCTACATTAATGGTAATATTTTTCCAACGAATGGGAATACTAGGGGTTGTGGATTGAGAAAAAATTAGTCACGGAGTTCATGTTACATCGTTGCTTGTTCCGGTGTTGAAGATGTATTATCGAAATCATAAATTTTGCTGGTCATACTTTTGCCTCAATTTATTTACCATGATTAAATCATTTTGCTTTCATTATTTATTGAGATAATTCGGAGGACACTGGATTGATTATGTAATTTGTAATTTATCAATAAGGATTTTTCTTTTGCTTTCAGTTTCAAAAAATAATTTGTGCTGAAAAAAAAAACCGGGTGCACTTCATTAATTTCCCCAGCAGCATATACATCGACGTTATGTGTCCATATTTTATGCGACAGCTGGACTAAAAGTAATAATAAATTACTTCCCAACCATCGCCACTGTTATAAGAAAATCACTGAATTTTCATTTATCACTATGTATATATTCCATTGAAATTTTATCATTTACCAGAATATTTAATACTTTGAAAATGAAAAATTCTTAATAATCTTGGTGAAGAAATTCAATTAAAATTTTAATTTCAATTTGTCTCTGTTAGAAATTTTACGAAACAAATTAAATTATTAATTACTTGGAAATCCTGGGTGGTGGAAATTCTCGGGTCTTTTAGAATTTGAAAAAGAAAAAAAAAGAAATCAAAGACCTTATACTTTTGGAAGTTAATTAAAAATTTAATGGAAAATTTTACATGTCATAATTATCCCCAGGCTAATAAAATTGTAGATAAAAGGGGGGGAAAAAAACAACAAATTGTGACAATTTGTAAAGAAAAATTGGCATTTAAAAAAGGGCAATTGAATAGTACAGAGTCTCATGGTGAATGCGTGAAAGCATTAACCCCATCAGGGGACATGGGCCTGAAAAGGGAGCGAGGGTAGCAAAGGTATAACACACTGAGGATGAGAAAATCTGCATAAACCGACCATTAAGTCGTGGCTGGTTTATTGAATACCGTCCACAGTCTGTACGTGGATGAGACAAGAGGATGGCTCCATGAACGAACGTAATAACATCTTAAAATTACTCAGCATCCAAAAATATTCCCAATAATATAAATTTATAATAGTCATTGAGATGAATAAATCACTCGTGCTTCAGTCAGAGTTTTAAATTATCCCTTGAGTGAAAAAAGAAAGAGGGAGAGAAAGAATTTTCACGAGTTTGAGGACCAAAGAAGCGAGAGGGTTACGAAAAGTAGTATGAAACTATAATGGCGCTAATTTAGGAAATCTCCCAGTTATGCAGTATAATGGGGTAGAGAAATGGAGCAGAGTTTCTAGGAGGCAGCTGGGTCGTGACGTTTTTTTCCTTTCTCTCTCTCCCTTTCAGCATTAAACTTCTATACGTATATATATAAATTTTCTTCAGAAGAGAATGAAACTGGGGCATTTGCGAATTTTTTCATTCGAGTATATTTCTACTGAGGAAAAATCTGGAGCATTGAAATCCATTCCTCTCCCTCACACGAAAGATTCACAAATCCTCAAGTTTTACCTTCTCTTCACTCTCTTTCTGTATTCTACACAGAAATGTGTTCCATTATTGCTTTCAAACGCTTCAAATTCTCCTCTTTTCTTTTCTCCAACTATTATTATTATATTCATTTTCATATCTATTTAGTTATCAGAGGAGAAAAATAAAGTTTTTCCGTTGTTATCCATAGAGCAAATAGACTCTATCGGTCCCCAAAGCGGGTGGGAATGGGGGATGAAACAAATCACCTGTCGCGGTGAGTGAATGAGAGCAGAAAGGAAAAAGGTGTCAATGAAAATAGGGAGAGAGGGGCAGATGGAAAAAAACTGGAGACCACTTATCACCGAGAACATAGGACCACACGAACCATCACCCAGAATTGATTTCATCGGTTGCGACCGCATTTTGCGGCTGCCTCAGATCGATTACCAATTCCTTTGTACTGTTACCCCTTTTTTTTCCTCCATTTTCTCCTCAATTTCATTTCATCAAATTCACTCGCATTAGACATGACAACTTAGGAACGAACTCGTACATAAACAGAATGAAGATGATTTTTGAGAAATACCTGGTGATAATTGGATGACGTAGGAAGCTGAATGTTCTCTTCCAGAGTTCAACAGTTTTACAGGTGATGAGAGTGAGTCCAGTGAGAGCGAAGGTGAGAAGCCAAATGATAGAGGTTAGGGGAGAGGGAGATTTGGATTGGTTGAGGTGGGATGCAGAGGCTCTTTAAGGCTGAGAGGGTAAGGTTATTCCTGCACGAAGATGAACGGAGATAGCCGAAACACAGAGTGGGTACATGTCGTGCGTTACGCGACGGCGCCCCTATAGAGATCAATACGGTGAACCCTATGTACCGTTGTAACACCAGCTCTTATTTGCGTGTGTATGCTTTTGAGGTCTGTGTACATTTATCCCGGAAGATTTCACTTTTACTCTCGAATATTTCGTGAATTATGCTGTTCAACTCTCGGGGATCATTTGTCTTCGGGTAGAAAATTCGGTAGACAAAGAGGAATCATTGGTTGTAAAAGCTCGCAAGTTTTGTGTTGGATCATTAACTATGATTTATCAGGAAATTTGACAGTAAAAAATGCTATTATATTGTTTATGAAAGACTTTGAAAACTCATGAGAAGCCAATTAGTTTCCTCTCAGCATTCACCCTCTCTCCATCATTCTGAAGAATTCAAAACGTAATTAATAATTATCGAGGCAATAAAATTCATTGAGATGACGAAAAATCACGTAAAAAGAGGTATTAATTATTCCCCTCTTTTTCAATGAAATTCAGAAAAGATTTGTAACAAACCGCGCAAAGTTTCCGAGTATAATCCAATGCGACAGAAAGGGTTCTTACACTATTCCAGGATAATGCTGTACACGAGGCAGTTTGAGGAAAAGGGAGAGGACTGCGACGTTGAATTGCCGAGACGTCGTGCGATCGATTCGCAGAATCGGGTGAATTTGAATTTTAAAGCAGCCCATGAAGCAAACTGGCCTCCCTTCCACCCGACGATACGCTTTTCTACGCGGCGGAAGTGACTGCGGAGATTTTTTTTTCCTCTCCTTCCTTCGACTTTCTTCCCCCCTTTTTTCCTCTCTCATTCGCTTTATTTTTTGTGCCCTTCCATCAACCTCATGGAGGCCAGAGTGCAGGAGTAAAAAAAAAGGCTGTATAAGGGATCGAGACGAATCGTAATTACACTACCCCTGATAACATCCCCGTGAACTTTCTTTCTCCTGCCGATACGTATATACATACATAAAGGCACTTTAGAGAAACAAAGGGGAAAAAAAGGAACGCATCCAGGTTGAGGAAAAATAGTGAAGTTGGTTCACGTTCAGTTAAGTTGACCAACTTGAGTCGTTTTGATAACGAAACGACGCCAAAGTAATTGCTTTGGGTTACGAGTTTTCTTCCATTTTCTACCTCCCTTTTATCGAAATGCCCCATTCCATTCTCTACCTCATACTTAACTAGAGAAGACCCATTTTGCATTTGCCCTGAAGCAAATCTGATATTCACCAAAGACAAATTATTGTTGAGAGTGTGAAGAATTTCATAAGTTCTCTCTCAACAAAGGAAAATTATCTGGACTCAATTTTTGTACCAAGACAATGTACAAATGCGAATAGTTGAGGTACATGCTATTTCCATGTAAGATAGAAAGAGAGAGAGAGAGAGAGAATGGAATTTTTTAATAACTTGGAGTAGAGAAAAATCCAGGTGTCGATGGCCTGGCATAGATTCTTCAAGACACTGCATTGAGGAATCTGTAACCCACTTTAACTCAATGACATCGAATCAACAGTCTTCGTTCTTTCATATTTTTTTCACTTATTTTCCTCTCTATTATTGCACAGTCACAATAGCTTCCTTTCATGAAGGGTTATTGAATGGAGGAATTCTTCGGCATCAGAATTAATCTGTCTATAATTGAATGATTTAAAATTTCATCTCTCTCAGAGACGATAATAGCATTGAAAGTCGTTGGGACTATTATTTTTGGATAGAAACGAGTAAAACAGTTGTAGGAATTCGTTCTGCACGAGATTTTCTCGCAGTTATGCCACCAGACAGAATAAAATAATGAAAAAGTACAGATGAACAAGTCTCTTCCCCTCAAAATGTACCATCAGCCACTGAGGGAAAAGCAAGTCCAGTGGCAATTTTCAGTTATAACAGTTAATCCCTATTTCATCGCCTAAACGACATTTGCTCGTCTTCTACATTCCAGTCGACACGGCCGGGAACGCTGCCAGGGATTTCTCCTATAGAATGAAAGTCGGAGTCGCAGTCGCAGTAAAATATAATTAGGTTTCAGGGATTATCCCATAGGCGAGGTAGATCTCCGTGCGACTGGGTACCACTGTGGAGGGCTTCTTCCTCATCTCATCCCCCCGCCTTATCATCTACCCCACTTGTCCATTTTCCTCTGTAAACCCTCGAAAATTTTCTGGGGATTATTATTTTTCGTTATATCATTTATTTTTTATTCCTCAAATATTATTTGATTTCTGCTAATTAGAGTATTACCGGAGGGATATTTTAATTAAACAAGTGAAGCATGAATGAAGAACATAACTAGTAAAATCCATGATAGTTTTGAGGTACATGAAGTACACTGGAGGAAGAGTAAATAAAACAACTAGATTGGCTGAGTAGTTTGCGTTTGTAGTGGAGTAGTATTCAAAGCTGGGGCAACGCAGCACCGAGTGATTCGGTAGAATTTGTTTGTGTCTGAGGGAGAGAGAGATAGTGTTTGATATGACACACATACACAGTGAGGACTGAAGTACACAGGCATTTGGGAAGAGAGAGTTAAGATAATGCGACGAGGGTCGTCTGTCGTGGCTGGTGCATTGTGCATGAAGTACGACTAATGAAAATGGAAAGCCAACGGCGACTACAGTCGGGTAGTACAGGGGCGACGAAGCAAGAACGAAAGAAATGACGAAAATAAAGTGAAAAAAGAAAAGGGAGAAGATAAAGACGGGGACAGGCTAAGAAATGAGAGGCAAATGTATATATATATTTATATGAAGGAAAAAAAAAAATAGTGAGAAAAGCCGAGAACGGTTTTAAGCAGCCACGGATAAAGATAAGCAGATAAAATAAATGGCCCTCGTCGTCTTCAACTGCGACTTGAGAAAACGTTGGAAATCTGAAGGAAAGTTAGAACATTGCTGTTGGCGGTTCTCTGGAAAAAGAAGAAGGGCGGAGGATCGCTTGAGTCTCACCGAACGTGACAAAGAGAAGTGATATGCTGCAGAGTTGGGAGGTAAGAGGGGAGAAAAGAAAAATACAAAGAAAGAAATGAGAATAATATCCGTTTATTATGCCTTGGAAGAAAGGCCACTGGAGCTGCATAAATGAGCTTTATCGAGCCGCAAGCACGTTGCAACTAAATAAAAAAGGATAACTCTTTAACCTAGTATTTAATTATGAGAGTTTGAGTGCAATGAGGATAACGAGGATAAAAATATTGTCATCATCCAGAGAATTGACCAATTGTCCTAATCAACTCACTTAACTGTGCAAACAAAGGATGCAGCCAAAAATTGAACTACAAACCCAATTTCAGATACTTCCACAGCCATCATCTAATGCACCTCAATGTCTACCTCAACGTTGTGCTAGGTCATCGTACTGTGTGTCTAAATTCTCGAAAGAAATGTCGATGAACACAGCTTCTCACTCAGCTTGAAAATGGATAGAGTTTTACAGTTGCCATGGTGGATTGACATTTGGATTGGCCAAGGTTTTCTCAGGCTCATAGCATGAGTTAACTCTCCTGATACTTCCAGAGAGCTCACTGAACGATCGATTGTATCTTCTCTCAATGATCTAGCTGTATTACGAACACAATAGAAAAGGATTTACGATTTTGACTGTTGGTGACTGCAATACGGAGTAATGTTGACACAGTCATGAAGATTTATACAATTCACACAAACTTGAGCCCCTTCACTGTATCTGTTGGGACTTTGGTGGAAAGTTTTCATATGATACTTATGGCATTGCTGGTGTATCTTGGTGCCAACTGTAATGTAAAGGGTGGTTAAGGCATACCTGCAGTTTCCATGAAGCCATGTGTATAGTCGAGCCATAGCTAGGTGCTCAGGGGATGCCCGAGGGTGACTTTACCCAGAGTGTGGTGGCCAACGAACACGATATCTTCAAGCATTACAATAACAAAGAGTCGGGGCTGTGGAGTTGGCCCCATGATACCGCCACATATACTGTTCTCGTGGAATATAGCGAGATGACCTCGCTACTTGCATTAGCATACCTCCTTCGTCCTCTCCTTCCCTATTTTCCGTTAAAATCCGGACTTGCCCTCGCAGCGGGGCTTCTGAGCTGTTACCATGGGAAGCTCGTGTACAAGCCTTTTCTTATCTCAAACGCCAACAAACCCTATTTTCCCGTGTGCGGATAGACCACGTGATGGATATGCCAAGGCAGCCGCATAGCTCATGGCAGTGTAAACTCGCTTTAATACTGCGGGAATTACTCATCAGCCCATCGATGGTTGACTGTTTGCCTTGATGCAAATATGCGAATCGCAACGAAATGCAGAAGTAGTTATTTAGCATTCATCCAACGGCACACATCAATGGCCCCTCTCACTGACTCTTCAAAATTTTCCTACCATATAGACAGTATTTCCCTGAAGTTTGGCATGGCCTAACTGTACGGAAAGTTAAACGAACGACTCCAATTATGCAACCAGGCTGGAGGAGTTCGCCTACAAGCCTCCAACGGTATATAACCAAAACACTGCATATATGCAGTTATGCTGTATATGCTTCACCAAAGTCTCTCTCTCTCTCTCTTTCTCTGTTTCCACGTCGTTTCTGAAGCCAAGCTGTTTATTTTACGAATTTATCATTGGCGCGTCGTTGCGACGAATTAGCGAACTCTCGCGGCAAGCAAACCCACCCATTCCACCTACATTTCTCTTTTTACTTACTCTCAGCACTTCTGGAGAGTAACTTTGCTATTTGTTTCACTTACTTTTCTCCTTTTTTTTACAAACTCAACTTCGGCAACTTTTTACTACAAAATACACCGCAAAAGACGAAAACTGTCGTAGATTTTCGTTCTACCAAATTTTTCCCCCTCTATTTTTTCCCATTCTCGTCATCTTTGTTTTCTTTATGAAGCACATAGAAAGAGAGAGAGAGAGAGCGGGGATGAAGGAATGTAACTTATGAAAGACCACGTGAGCGTGAAAAATAGGTGATAAAATAGCGCGAGAATGCGGATATAATTTAGCATAAACCATGAATGTAGAGAGGCAACGATGAGGTAGAGGAAAATCGTCGTGGGCTCCTCGTTAAATATTAAACCTTCAAGATGAAAAAGAGAAGGAAGAATGAATGGAAAAAAAAGAGGCAAAGTGCAGGGACTAATGAGACGAAGCCCAGTTCCTAGTTGAACACACTGAGCCCTCCACCGCTGGCTCCCATAAATGTTTAATCGTCACGACGCTCACTCCCCCGAGGCAGAGGGACACACTGGGCATCGCTTGGTGGTGTGTAAAATTCTTGTGCATCAGGAGAAACGATAAAAAGAATTATTAAAGCGTGTCGTAGTGGTGCTTGGGATCAGGACGACGGTAACGTGGATCAACTTGTTCCGAAACGATCAAAGGGAATTGTCGTTGGAGCTGGGGGTGCTGATTGCTGAAAAGCTGCAAAAGCGTCTTCTGTAACGAGAGCAAGGAAAAAAACAGGAGCAGAGAATCCTTTCCAACTAGTTGCGACTTGTTCAATAGCACTGAGGCTATTTCAATTGAGAGCTTCATGAATTCATTGGATACTAATTACTAATTACTCGGCAAGTTTTCTCACGACTAATTAAGTATGAATACAGAAAAGAAAATAAGTATGTTACGCTGATGATATCTCTGCTACTTTTTTTTATCATCGTTGATGTGAAACGCTAGAAGTGGTCTGATGGAGAAGGGGAAAATGATCGTTAATAGCCGTCACATTATCGGTAAACGTTTAAAGCAGAGTGTAAAGTCTGTGGAGCCCATTGGCCCATAGTTGTAGTTCGAAAATCGAGAGGATAAAGAGAGTGAGAGAAGCGAGAGGTCAGTGTGCATGCAGCGGGAGGATGGACAGGCATGACTGAAAATTGAAGGGCAGAGAGGAGGAGGAGTGAGAGAGAATGGGAAACGCGACGAATAATTTAAGCGAACGACCGCCGGGCAAATAACGCTTGTACGATAAACAACGAGCTTGGTCGCGCGAGTTAATCGCTCCATTGTGCGTTTGCGGCGACGCGCGAAACCGAATTCTCTGCAGAGGGCACTGGTGAGAACTGTCCTGCCGGGGGTGTATTCCATGCAGCGCCACCTACTCCCTCTATTTCATTTGTAGAAGAATAGAACTGTTGCGACATTCCTGGTAAACAAAAGAATAATCAAGTATTTGAATTTATTATGAAATCTCATTCGTCACGTTGGTACAGAGGATTTTGGTAAATTCAGAAATTTCATTTTCCGCAATACATTTTGCGCCTAGAAAATCCAAAGGTACACACGCAATACCATCGGATCACATGGCTCCAATTTATAACCCCCTCGAATACCTGGAATTCAGATTCAGCAATTCGATTTGTGCGACACGTACCTAATCAATCCCGTGGCATGGAAGCCCTCAATACGTAACAAGGGAGCTCATCGGTCTTCCATGAATGAGCATACATGGCCCCTCATCTCACCAGTGAATCCAATATAACCACATATCACATAATTCCAGCCTCTTTGAATATTCTGATGTGGATCCTGAATGTATATGGGATCAATGAGTTTTATTATCACGAGAGAATCAAAATGCCGTGCTGTGGTAACGCCAAATCAATCTGCTGGGTAAACACTGGTTACGTTAAGCTACGTACAAACAATATCTCCCTGGTAAAATTGATTGACTTTTTTTTGTCAGCCCCTTTAATACAACAGTATTTCCCCAAACAGTAGTGGCATTTCTCTCAGTGATGCAGCACAAGAGATACTTCTTTTTTTTTCTCCTGCATAAGCCCCTCTTTGCGTTGAATTCACAGGCAGCTTTCTGAAAAACTGTCCACAATGTGAATGATTTCGATCTGGCAGTTTGCTGGGGCGTGATAATCCTAAACTGAGAATGAGTTCGTTTTGCCTCTGCAGATGAGATTTTTCCTTTTTATCACTCATTCCCCCTTCACGAAATGCAACTTCAATTCAACTGCTGTTGGATTATCTCGATAAAGCTCTATCGAGGTATCAATTGAAATCCCCGGATCCCTTTTGCCCTTCACTCCAAGGGAAAATGAAAAGACTAACTGATATAGGGGAAGATGGGGTAGAATGGATATACCTCAGTGTTGATGTTGTAGATTATAAAATTCTCATGATTTGAGTTCAATTATAATATTTGATAAAAAAT
This sequence comes from Aleiodes testaceus, assembly GCA_963565655.1. NCBI lineage: Eukaryota > Metazoa > Arthropoda > Insecta > Hymenoptera > Braconidae > Aleiodes > Aleiodes testaceus. The sequence continues at coordinate 5,184,199 of OY751412.1, forward strand.
ATGGAAAATAATGAACCCATCTACATGGAGATCCTGATTGTCGACGTACCGGTTGGCTGACGGTACTTTCACCGCTGACGCCGTAAACTCACCGGTGGATGGAGAAAGTGCCGTCAGGAGTTACTAGGGGATTTTAGACTGTACGATGAGCTGAGGGGTAAGAGGATACGGACCAACACTCGAGGCACACAGGGATACATATCTACTCCTGGGGAGTCGTTAGACCCGGGTATGGCTCCCTCGGGAATCCAACTCTCAGACTCATCCCGTCACGTAACTACCACCGTTCTCGCCTTCTCTCTCTCTCTCTTTTATTCCTCAGCATCATTTCACTCGTGCGCCATTTTCAACGCTCTCTTAATTCGGCCTGAATGACCTTCCACGTGGACTCTGTCGTTACTCCAATTTTTCATGGTAAACTTTTGGAATTAGGAGTTAAATAATCCTCAACTACTTGATGAATTCGAGAGTCTTGAATTCAACAGTTATGAGAAGGTGGGAAGACTCTCGCCTTGGATTATTCTTTCCTCTTTTTTAAAATTAAATTAAGTGAAAAATTCGACCTTTAACTCCCAATTATGGGGCTTCATTGATCTGTAACACGATTTTCCTTTAATTTCATTGCCAATACTTTTTCCATTCTAAAATTAGAAGATTCAAAATTACCAGAGAAACGTCGTATGGAAAAAAAAATAAAGAAAACCGTTGACACAAGTGGGACGCTTTGAAATACTAATATCGTGAGTACTTGTCGATTGAACAGAAGCCACTGAGTTGTGACAAAGCTGGATAAAGCGTCAAGGGAGTCCCGGAAGTGCGTTGAAATTCGTTTACGGGGTCGATAATGGCTTGTGTCGCTTGGATAAAGTGTAAAGAAGAGAAAACTAAACTGAAAATGACGTAGTACGGTGAGGCTGGGATAGTAGCACAGAGAACGAGGGAATTGAGAGGTAAAAATGTAAAAGAGAGATGAGGAATTTGTGTGGGGTAACAGTGGGCTGGGTCCAGGTGGGGTCTTTGAAGTTCATAAAAGAAAATACGACGGTAAACATTAATCGAATCCTTTAATCAAATTCCCTCAGCTCTCTCAATGGACCTCGACGTTCGAAAAAAGGAGGAGATGAGGGATGATGGAGGAGGAGAGGAGCAAGGCTCACTGGTACCTCGCTTATCGATTCAAACGGCCAGACCGTAAACGAGAAACTGGAGAGTCACAAAACTGCCGTGTGTATGTTTCAATGAACAAAAAAAAAAAAGAGGAGAAAGAGGTGAAAACGAGGTTTATCTATTACAGAGAACAAAAGAGAACATATTCACTTTTCAATGCTACTGGTTGATAACCAGAGAAAAAAAAATGAGAAAATCATGGAAAAATACATTTTACGTGGTAATATTTGGGTCGTCGTATAGTAATGCGGAATTGCAGATTGAAACAATTTTGTTTTTCACTTTTTTTTTTCATTCACTAAATCCGATCATCCTTGAATTTTCAATCAGATCAATTCAACCTACGTGTTATAAAGCAAGATATTTCATTGTGTTGTGACATTCTGGTGCAAGTAAGTTATCTCTATTCTCATGGAATAATATTATTCTATTCTGTAATGTAAGCGACACGTTTCTACTATTTAACCTGGTGGTTAGTGTCGTCACGAAGTGGTAGTGACCTGGCTTTAGTGCTTTGTCCGAATAATATCCGCTGACAATAACTAAATTCGTTTAAATAATAATCAAAAATATTCCCATAAAATTCAAGCAAAAAGCATTAGCTACATCATTTCGATTTATATTTCAGTGTAAAATACTTGGGATTCTCTCAAGAATTCACATCTACTTCAATCCCATTTCACTTCCATCTTCGGTTAAGACCAACATTCGTAATTAACTGCGAAACTTTCCTCGCCGCTTTTATTGCCTCGGCCGAGAGCTCGTCGAACGAATTTCGCTCAGGAAGCCACCTCCCTCCCCTCACCATTTCCCTATTTGCTGAAGTGATATTCTACGCGTCAAAAGAACTCCAATACTCCACTTGCTAGTGCAAAAAAAAAAACAGATTAAGAACTCGGCAGTTAAACGAAAACTTTGGGAGTATAAAGCACGAAGACAAAAGATTGGATGATTGCACTCTGAGTCTCGGTACGTAATTCAGTACCAAAGAGTATCTCTCCAGTGAATCTGACATGGATAAGCACCGCCCCCTCACACACAAGCCCACTCACACTCTCTGCACTGGGCCGTCTCCTTTTCAAGCCCAACTCTCCATCTTTCTCATATAAAGCAAGTGTACAAAGCTGATCGTGTGACGTAGGTGAGGTACTGAGCATTAGGGCACACTGGACCAGAGTGGAATACACTGGAGTTTCATAGCCTCCAGCAGACTCCCCCTTCCTCCCGACGTTTCGATCGCACAATTACCCATTGTCCGATACAGAAATTTATGATTGAACACAAGCCGCGTAACTAACGTACGCTCAGTGGAAGATCCACTAAATCCGTGGAGCAACATGCGCCTCAGTCCGTATCCAGATAAGCAACCGATGATGTGCTTTGTGATGGGAACGAGAGAGAGAGACAGAGGATGAAAGTGTCATGTGCCTCGATTACTGTATTCACGTACTTTGAGGGCCCTGAATGGCATCGGTATCGGGCCTGATAAATCAAGCAGTCTTCTCTCAGTACCTCGTAAATATTAGTAATACTCGGATATGCGCATAAATTTCCGAGTGTATTACGCAGTTGTAAATAATTCGGTTGATTCAATGGGTTTAATTTTTGGGATAATGGAGAGATCGGTATCGGGGACAAAAATATGTAAGGTTTTAAAAGTCTCGGGGAAAGGAGGAGATATTCAAACACTTTTGGGTTTTATTACCACGTGACAATCCGATGAGAGTTTATCTGGAATCATGGGTTTTTTTGAAAAAATGTGCACACGGTTGTGTATACTGAGGGAAGTTTTCGCACTGAGAAAAAGAACACTGGTAAAGCACATTATACCTGCTACGAAACTGCCATATATCTTCATTGTAAAATTTATTCTATCCTGAAATCAGATGCGAGTTCCAAGAAATTGTAGCGCCAAACCGAAAAGGATGTACCGATTTACGATGTTGGGCATCATATATTGCGATTTTCTGATAGGCTCTAGTGAAGACTGCTTTTTTTTTCTCTCTTCTGCTCTTCTCAATGTCATTGGAATTTCATTAATTTCCATTCGGGTGATCAATCACTTTTTTTTTCAGACTCAGATCCGCCTTTATTCGAAAAGGCAATCGTATATCGTAGAATATTTACGACGCGGTCTCTCCTGCCTTTGATAGTGAACACTACTGTCTCTCGATTATTTCCATGGGTCAAGTTTATTTTTTTAATTCATTTTTTTTACGGAGAATTTGAATTGTTTTCTGGCAATGTGAACTCATCATTTGAGTATTTAGAACTAAGTCGTAAATAACGGGGAATTTACGAGGTTTTAATTCATATTCTGGGAGATTCCTGAAAAAAAAATGAGTAATCTGGAAGTGAGATCACGATAATAATTGTAGAATTAATGTTTCGTGTATTTTAAATATCAGGAATTCGAATGATTTCCGTTGTTACAATGGCCAAATCTATTACCTGACAGTTCGCTATTGAGCTATGGGTTTCCATTAATCACAGTGCGGTCGTAAACCTTCCGAAATTTATGATGTGGTATTTCTACAAATACGAAGACTTAACAGCCATTCACGTGCTTTGCATGTAAAAATTAAGTTATTTAATTGCACAATTTCTCCGGACTGCTGTTAAATTTAGTGAAATCGTTTCCTGCATGACACATATCGTTATTCGATTGATTTCCGGAATTAAAGTGATCATTTTCACCTCATCGAATGGACTGACAGTTACATTGATTAATTAACAGGAGAAATCGACACCTGATCTAGTTTTTGATGAAGACCACCCATTCGAATTCATTCGAGTATCAATGATCGATTCCAGATAATCTGAATCACTATGGGAACATATAGTAACCTCGAAATCACTTCTACCTCTCACTTTGATCAGCTAAACTCGAGTTTATTCATCGTGACTCTATTTCAAAAACTTTTATTCATTTACTCCAATCCTTTCTTCTCTCCTATTTTTTCATGTCGACTTGAAAGTAGTAAAATATTCTCAAGTTCTCAATCCCTTCTTCTCCGTCTTTGCCATCATGGGAAACAGAGTTTTACTCTCCAAACATGCATGCATTCAGAGAGCCACGTTAAAAGCTTCGAAAGAAGTGGAGGAGCTTAGAAAATCGTTTTTTTTTCCTACGTTGAATATTTCGACATTGAATTTATTTTAATTTCTAACAATAATGAAGAATTGATAAACAAGCAATTCGACTCCCTGGGAATTCCTAATGTATGACAATTCAAGAAATCGATAATTCGTCAATCCCACGAGAAAATTAATATTGTACACTATGGTTCACGAGGATCAGAAGCGATTGACTCCGACATAGAAGCCCTCTGGGGAGACGTATCCGGAGTACCCTCATTGGTGAATCCAGGCAAACGCATCAAATTCACCCAATGATTTTGTGTTAGAGGCATCGAACCGCTTTAACCCCTATCGCATATTACTCGCATAGTATCAGCAAACTCAGAAACTTTGGATACTGAAGCAAAGCCCGCAAGTGCAATTTCCATGGTTTTACAGACTCCGGCCTATTTTCCACAGTGCCCTTCCCTCTGTACCACCATCTATTTCCACTCTTACCTAGAGAAGACGAGACCGCATGATTCAGCGTTCCCGGAAATTCCAGTTTAGAAACGACGGAAGGAGATACGGAAGTGCGGTAGCAGCAGGCGGCCGCTGTAATCAGTCTTCTTACTAATTAATTAAAATGATTCCTCAGTGTACAGTGAGATGAAGGGTTGAACCTTGAGGTGAGTGGCTTTGGATATGATGCACGTAGCTCTATTGAGACACTCAAGCGTGCTTAATGCATGGTAATAATATGGAATTTATTCAATATTCTCATTAGTTAATATTATAACGACCTAAATGTTCAAACTTCAATTAAATTAGTCACTCTAATTCTCCATTTTTCCACCCAACAACTTCTCGAATAATTGAATTATCCGTAATTACTCTCATGGCCAGTTTGTTAAACATTGGAAACTCTCGGTAAATAAATCAATGTTAATTAGTTTGAATTCAAGGCTTCCTCATACTTTCTCAACTCTTCAACATCCCATTTTCCACTCCAGGAAAGTGCAAATTGTTATTACAATCAAAAATCGTCTGATGCATAATGACTTATCCAAAGCAGTGTTTACGTGGCTTCAAGAGGAGGGAAAAGCACGAGGTTTTTAACACTCTGCAAACAAGTCATCATTGGACCAACGAGACGATGCATTTGGCTCTTGGGGTCATATCCCTTCCTTTCTCTCTGTGTTTACCCACGTGGCGAGAAGAGGAAAGGAAAAAATGGAGGTGGTGGAATGAGAGGAAAAGCCACTCGGGCTGGAGAACAGAGGGATGAAGAGAGAGGGAGAATGGGAATGGGAGCTCACTTAATATCATGATATTACGAGGGCAAATAAGAGCACAAGAAAAGCCTGGGAAAAGTTTAAACAGCGTGCGCACAACCACCATCTCCAACTCCACCACCACCACCAGTGTACACATAGTGGCTAGTTTGTGCGGGGGATTTTTTAGACGAGGCACACGACATAACACAGCTGTTTGGCTGTTGAAAACGGAGATACAGTTAAATTTAACATGACAAAGAGAGAGAGAGAGAGTATCATCACTGTTCGTATCTGAGAAACGTCTCTTTTATGGAATCAGCTTCGAAATTTCCCCTCTTATTTTTCCATACCCCTGCAGTATTTCATTTCAACAAGCACGACAGTGACACAAATTTCACCTCTGACATTCACCGTCTTCACTGAAAATAATGCTGACACATTTTTTCCTTAAATCGAAATAGAAACCTATGTATTTCAACTCAATTATGAAGAGGCAAAAGAAGTCCCTCAAATTATTCCATGATTGGAGATAAATAAAGATACAACTGGTGAAAACAGTTTATCTCAGGTAAAAGTAAAATCATCCATGGTTCTCACTGCTATTTGACGCTAATTCGCTCCCGTGACTCCCTGACCCATTCCTGAATTATTCATCCGTCTGATCCACCGTAGAATTCCTACTTGGAGCTACCAAGGTTCACTCAGATCCATTCTTTCTCTCTGGCCTTTCATTTTTTTCGCTATCTTCTTGACTCCAACCACTCAGTTTTCTAGCCGTTTCTTCCGGAATGTAGGATTGTCGAGGATAGGTCGTTGTCATTCCTCGTTCCCGTGATCTCACTTGCTCGTGAATAGCAAGCATCGCACTTTTGCTGACAAGCTGTTACTTCCAACTCGCCTTGGCTATAACCAGAAGGGAACAATTTTCCTGATGCAAGCATTCTTTTCTTTTTTACCTTTTATCTGCTATTCTTTATTTTCCTTCATTCTCCCAGTCGTTTTGTAAAGCTTTTCCTTTTATGTATTGGAATCATTTACGTATTGATTACAGACTTTATGAAAAAAAAATTTCGAGATTGAAGATTACAAGTTTCACCTCCTCTTCTCGAATATTCTATTACAGGAGGGCTGCATAAGCTCATTAAAAACATGGGGAGAGAAAGAATTACTGATAATCTAATCCCCATTCGATAAGAAGGGGTTAGCAGAAAGAGAGCGAGAGAGAAGATGAGTGCGTAGGCGATAGTAGCAAGCGTTAACCTTATTTACGTGTGGATACTGCGGTATGCTCTCAGAAGAGACCTCTCTGGTTGCGCGTGCGACTTATCTGAGGGATTACGCCCCTCTTATCGTGAAAGAGGGGCTCCGGTGTTGATTTTCAAGTTTACATAAATCCCCAGGTTGCCAGCCACTCGATAAATAAGGGTGGGAATATACTGTCCTTGTTATCCATCGTTTTTTCGTCTCGTCTCTCAAGTATGTGATTAAACAAATTTTAACTTCATCACAATAATAAACGAATTGAATGGCATTATTCAATTTGCTAGTGTGTGGAATTATCCATTAAAAAAGAAACACAACACGAAGCCTACATAATTTCCCTTTAATCTGAATGCTGATTGTCGCGACAGCTCGTTAGTTGCCTAAACGTTGCAGCACAGTATATTATCAAATATATGTGTACCTGTTCATACAAATGTATTTGACCATGTTACTGCGTGTATATGCCATGCTGGAGAGGATAGAGGGGCAAAGGGGAACATCGCGTGTCGATTATTTGTGCTTTGCTAATAGCTACGAGCGTTAATATTAATGACGAATCACCAGCTTCCCCCAGTGTTTTGTACCATCAATAATGAAAATTGTGGAAAAATCATTAATTCATAAACCATTTGACATTTATCCTGTTAATGCACTTCCTTCGCTACTCCTGCTGTTTTATGAAATTAGAAAATAATGGAAAATTCATCCGATCGATTTATTAGATTCAATATTCATAAACTAGTTACGTTGAATTATCAAAGAAAATTAATATAATTAAATGATTATTACCAATTTTATTCTATACACACGAGTACACACGGAATTTGCGCACTGCAGCATAAACGAAAATGGGAATTTAATTATTATGAATTAGTGAATGCATGTATGTGTCTGTGTAAAACGTTAAACGGTATAATAGTCCGTTGATGAAATTATAATGAATTTCATTTTATCTATCATTGAATGAGAACGGAGTATAATTTTGGTTTATGAACACGCGGTTGCGTATGAATTAATTAATTCAGAGAAGAATAGTTATCTGGAGAATCGCGTGAACAAGTGTTTTATAGATTTCTGGAGATCAATTTTATGGGTTATTTCGAACATTTTAATTCATTTAATGTTTGAGTAGATTATTGATTCTTTATATCTGTATATCTGTTATAAAAAACTGTCTATATTCTCACCGTTAATTATGTAATACTTTTTTTTTCTGTAATTGGACAGTTCAATTTGAAATGTGAACAATAACAGTCATTTTTAAACATAAAATGTGTGTTTATAGCTCGTGTATCTGTATGGCTTATCTCTTCAGTGATAATAAATTGACGAGTGTAAAAAGTGTCATAGTTTACGACAGTGGAAAAAAAAAACGTGTCAACATATTTGCACCTTCAACTGGATCGATGAGCCACCACTTATCGCTCGTTAGAGGTACTTAAAATAAAGCTCACTCGATACAACAAGTGGTCCTGTTGCTCTTCAATGTTATAACATTGAATTAGTAATCTGATTTTTCTCATCCAAGATACTTCATTGTTGGCAACAGTCGGGGAGAGAATAAAAAAAATGAGCAATGTCGTGAGAAAAAACATATTATATCTCCGTATATTTTGATGAATTATTTCCTCGCGTTTGTCCAATTAATCAACTTCAAATGTTACAAATTTAATTTATTTTTATTCCTTTTTCTTGCAAATTTTTTCCTCCCCTCTCCCATCTCTTGCCTCAACAAATTTAATTTACTCGTCCTCAATTACCTAAAGTGCAGGAGTTTTGTTTTACTTCGTTGTTTCATCGCAGTTCTCTTCGTTTCTTTTTTCCTCCTCTTTTCATCCCTTTCTTTTACCTATCTCTGTCGAAACAAGTTTTCGCGGATGTAACGAGCCCGCTTTCTTACAATGTCTTGGGCATTGGGTAAGAAGCGACGGGGGTTTGAGGCAACGGGCGAAAATAGTTATTCCGAGGCGACCCGCGTCACTCCGGAAACTAACGAAGTCGAGTTGAAAAGTTCGTATCTCTCTTTTCTCTGTGTCGTCGCGTGTACCCGCATAAAACCCAACGAATGCCTCACCTTGTCGCGTCTCTCTCCCTCCTCACCCCCTCATTCTTCCGTTACCGCGGATCGATATTCGAAGCACGCCTCCCTCACCCACTGGATAACCGTCACGCCACACACACACAATTTCCCTGCACCTCCCCCTTCAATTCATCATGAAGGTGAAATAAATGTTGAAAGATTATTTTCAATAAATTCACGACAAAATCCAACATACCACTCCTCACCACAAATTATTCACCTCACTCTTAATTCCTCCCTCTCGAGACATTCATCGATAGCCTTATTCGTACTGCAATCATACCATGTGCGTTTCCTTTTTGCTCCAGCTCCAACTCACTTATCCGTTCAATTTAATATCACAAAATAAAGAAACACGCAATGCCACAAGATTCTTTAACAAGACCAAACCCGTATCGGCATTAATGCGCCATACTTGTGCATATGGCTCGCATAGTAGTTTGTCCTTCGTAACGACACATAAGTCGCTGAAAGATAATTGGATGTAGTGGCCCTGTGGTTGAACCAGTCATTGATTCGTGCACCTGCTTCTTCCCGCATTTCTTCGCGCATCAAGACTACCCGCCGCTGGTATTTTATTCCAGCGTGTTTCCTCGTTAGGCATTACCTCAGCCGGTAAGAATGTGCGGCGTCAACAGAAAGCCCGTTTTAACTCGTTTATTTTACATTGTTTTTGTCCAATCTCCCCGCTTCCCCTTCACTCGTTCATCAATGCGAAAAAGAAAATGAATACCGCAATGCCACACAATATGTACAATACTTTAATTCCTCAGAATGCATCCGATGAGTTCGATGACTTCGATCTTTTAACGAATCTTCACTTTGCCCATTCGATCTTCATCGGTAGTTTAATCGTTCAAACGTGTCTGCACGTATCGTTACAGGTAATTTTCACCCATGTGATTGCCTACCACGAAGTGGAAGGATCTGAGCTTATTTCTCACTGGATTCCGCATTAAATTGCCACCTGGATGTGCCTCATGAAGAAGCGGTGGAAAAAAAAAAGAAGCAGATTGATTCCCATCGAAGCAAGCAGCTCTGAAGAAATTCTGTCGTTGAGAGTGATGTCGTCGAGTTAACCTCAACGTATATTTGCGATACACGCTTCTCGATACGTATGAGTATCTATCATAAAAGAAGCCATATCTTGCAGATGACAGTGGGGCCATCAACGGTGTACGTAGGTTTTTTTTTTCGCTAAAAAAAACGACTTTTTCTCTTCTTCGGAGATAGTCTGGCGTGATGTAACTTCGGAAATTCATCCCTTCAACCGCAGTAACCTGGGAAAGTTCTGATACAGAAACGTCCAGTGGTCGTTGGTATTCCGTTCTCGGGAATCGATAAAGTTGTGGACTAGGTGAAATAGGCAGAGCGTGAGAATTGACAGCGAATGGTGGGGTAGTGTGAATATTGGATTTAACACAGTTCATTGTAAACTCACACCCATGACTGGGTCACAGTTTCTAGTGTCTGACAGTGTTATATCTGTGGGTGATACTGGATAATCAGATGAGTATTGGATCACGTGCTCATTCCTGTGTCGTATTTTTTTGCCAGTGCGATAATTGTTTTTGGCGTCGGAGGAATCTCTGCAGTATCTTGACAATGCTCCCTCATGGTAACCCGATAATGTACTTGGAATGCATGATGAGACAAAGGACTAGCGTAAGAATGCTCTCATTGTTCTCTTGAGGGAAATAAAAATACTCGAGATGATGGCCGATTGTTCCTGACAAAAATCACCGAATTATGCTTTGTAGAATGTGAAACTCCGTGATGCTGTTAAATTGAAGGATCAAAAAAAAATAAGATAAACAAGAGTTGAGATGAGTTTTTCACTGTTTAATGTGATTTTTAGTTTCTATTTATTTATTTTTTTCTTCTCTCCGAGGTCTCATCAACAAGCCGACTGCGGTAACTCAATTAGAAAATCACAAAGCCCCGTTGAGCGTTAAAACCCCGCGAGGTTGTTAAACATGGGGTGGAATGGTTGGGTTATATGGACGTGGATGAGAGTAAACAGAGGAGGTACGTGGATGGTGCGAGCGAGCACAAGAGATAACGGGGACAGAGAATAATTCGGTTAACTACGAGTCGAGTTGGATAGAGGGGTGTATCTCCCACCTACCTTCGTAGCCCCTACCAACTATCTCTACAATCACCTACCCAACCATCCAGATCGATATATCGCGTCCATTAACGGTATGCACGATCAAACCTAATTATAATGGATCCTACCAACATTCCCTATCCTCATACCCTTCCAGGCTATTCTCGTGTGTCCTTCTTCTCTGCCAAAACCAAAGGGGAAACACAGCATCGTCTCCACTACGATGCGACATGCTCGATTGATACGTGTTTATCAGGGCCGAGCGTCACAATTATCGATCCTACACGCCTCTCCATGCTTAACAGAATGACGAAAAGTAATTCTCCAGAAAAAATAATTGAGTGATCAAATTCATCATATTCCAATTACTCTAAATAATTTAAAACAATTCAACTTCTATACATCAATTGAAATTCCTCAAAGCCCGTCTCATTTGGTTAATTGAATGTTAATTACTTTTATCGATAAATTATCCCAGTCCCAAATGGTTGACTTCCGTCTGTACCACATCCATCTATTCATTTAAATTAAATTCAAATAAATTCGTTGATTCTCAGTACCATGATGGCACCGTTGGCTCCCTCGACCCATTAATGCCAATCGAAAAACAATCTGGCTCCATTACAGGAGTGACCTTGACGACTATACACCAGCATGGCGGCATCGATCAAAGTTTACGCGAGACCGTGACGCTGCCTGAGCATCATCAATTTCTTTCACGCTCAATCTTTATTCCCTCTTTTCTGTCTCCTTCCACCTCTTTATCTCTCTCTTTCGGAACTTTAGCCAAACCTTTTGCGACTGGAGAACCGGTTCCACCTGATTTACCACCTCGTGGCAACTTTGTCCACTGGATGACAAGTTGCTCGTGATTTTTATTCTCCTCATCTCGATACACTGTTGTTCTTTTGTTATTAAACTCTAACAAAGCGAAAAAAATAAGAAGAGACATTTGTCAGAGGCATATTTGAAAGTGAGAGGGCCGGATGTGAACGTCTGTTCGTTTAAGTAACTCAACACAGCCGGAAGTCTCGTATTTGGGATGTTTGTCCACGTGTGGCATCTCTTGAATTGTTTTGCCACTGTCCAAAAACATTCAGCTATGCTAAGCACGTTCCACTTACCGTAAAATTATACTTCTCCTCGTCTCGCCACACATTAACAGGCATAACCTATTAAGCAAGTGATCCTGAGAGAGAAGAAAAATCAAGGAAAAACGATGGAATAATAACTATATACTTCACTCATACTCCAAACTTTTTGCGTGATAATGTTGGCTCTATCCGTGTGAGCGTGTGTTGGAGGATGCTATTAACGCTACGGCATTATCGGGTGTTACATAATACTTTGAAAACTTCGTTACCCTATGAATTCTCTAAAACGAATAATTGAAGCAACTATCGATCTTGCGGAGAAGAACCACTGTTCCTTAATTTTTCCGCTGCTTTTAAGTACTTGGCACAAGTAACGGGTATAATAAGTAAACTTTCAACGAACTTTGACCCGTCTATGATCGGCTCGAGCCTCTGAATTCTAAATTCAATCATTCATTCTGAAAATAAGAGGCAAAGTTAACCGGTTATGCGGCGAATTATTCGAAATATCGAGGAAAGTAAAAAAAAAAAGGTGGCTGCAAGTGCAGCGATACCACTCAATTACCAAAACAAAGAGACATGTATACATGCACATTGGGTTTTATGTATCGATCCATTCTCACTGATTGCTCTCATTGTTTTCCAGGGAAGGGACGGCTTTACCCAGCCTACAGCCTGAGCGGCAGCGAGGGCGAGGATAATTCAGTGGGTACGCGGGGTGGCCGCGTCGGCTATTCCCAAAATAATCACCAGACTAACCAGTCGCAACAGCACAATCACTACAACACGAGTCAGCACAAGCAACGCGCTGGTACCTTTCAACAACAGCAGCAGCAGCATCCACTGTATCACGTAGCAAACAGCGGGGCTGGTCTCAGTGATACACCGACATCGGGTAACGCCTCGGACGAGACACTCACGGACTGTGAATTGACGCATCTTGCACGAGAGTGGAACGGTGAGTTTCTCATTATGATTCGGTATTAATTGGCGAGCGTAGAGTTGATGTGTAGGAAAAAAGGAGGAAGAAGAGGATTCATTTGCCATTAAGGACACACATCCCGTGAGATGATTGGTACCGTCCCAGAGTCCCCTATCCATTGGCAATAACGTGAAATCGTGTCTCTGCATTACTCAAACATGATGAACGAGACACGAGGCGAGGAAGCACACTATGCGTGGGGGATTCGTGCCAGTAGACAGGGTGGGTTTACCCAGAAACGTGCGAGCTTGTCAGGAATGACGTATTGCCCCGAAGGTGACGTAGGTCGTGGCTAGATGCACTCGTGTACCGCTCCTAGAGGCTTCTGTCATCTGGTGTGCAACACCTGGATGAAATATCCACAATGATCAAATTTGTTATTACAAATCGCTCAATTCATTCACAATAATTTTAATATGAATGAAACTCGTCTGAAAGTACTCTAACATAATGATGCCTTTTACATCACTCGCAAACAATGGAAAATCCCTGTGTAATCCTCATTGAATATTCACTTAGTCCAATTCAATTGTTCCAATAACAAAAGCCACTGGTAAGTAGCTATAGTGAGCGTTTCGTTATGCTTCAAGAAAATGAGAGTGAAAAGTCTTCCATATTTTATGATTAATCGACTTTTTAGCAGAATCACAGTGACTCTCGAGACGTTCCCTTAGTAAAAATATCCGGCACTTTGTCTCGAGCAGAGTAACTTCCGAATGAATAAATACAAGCGAAACGAGAATCTTAGCTGAATGTAATTGTTACTGGGTACATCATCGATCATGACGGTCCATTCTTCCTCCAGCAAATAGGCATCTCTCATCCCCCAAGTCTCTTCCACCCTTCGTCTCTTCTCTTGACTCTGAGGAGGGGTAGGCCGTTGCACTTTGGATGGCTGTTGGGCGTTTGGTTTCAGGGCTGCAGAGTTTGAATTCGCTTGCCTACCAGCGTAACCGCACAATTACCCTCCTATGGATTAGCATGACAGTGGACATCACAGGCCTCGTCCAGAGTGAGACATTAGATGATAGCATTAGGCCTTCAGTGGCTATTGAGCCCTCCTAGTCCTGGGATTAATAAACGTATCCTCAATCGTCCCTACGTTCGTGTCTCGTGATATTTTAAGGGGGGAGAGATATTCGTTGTGCTATTAATGCTGATGTCGGCCACACAGGGTGACTGGGATTTTTGCACGGTGACGGTTTCTCTATGCTGTTGCCTAGCGTGACAAATGCACCGATACCACGCCATCTACTGTTTGTAAAAGCAGGAATATAACGTACACGATTTCTTAGCTTCCTACGTCTAATGAGACGGAAGCTATTCCGAGTATTCATTTTGGAATACGATCAGAGTTCCGGTCTGGTCATGCTTGGAGCTAGCGTTGTTTATCAAATGCCATGAAATTCTCCCTTTGTGAATTCAAATGCCCGTGTCATTTCTACATTCTCCATGCAATGTTGCATTATTCACACGTAAACCAAATCTTTGCATACCACAAATTCTAACTGTATCTCTACTTTGAGGCGTCTCTCATAATTCCTGATGTTTTGAATTAATTCATAATTTCAGAATACTTGAGTCATTATCACTCGGTGAGCGTCAATAACTACCTCAATTCAAGGCACTCTTACCCAGTGTGTAAATACGCTTACTGATGGTAAATATATGCACTTTATAGAGAGTAGGATCGCGGTACAATCCTGTATGTACAGAAGATACATTTCGTATCTCCTAAATGCACGTGTAAGCGGCTTAAGTTGCTCGTACCGTAGCATCGTGCGAACTGAGTCCCATTGAGTTCTTAAGTGCACAACGTCGACCTGCTTTCGATCAACTCCTTGTGAGACATCGTCTTCTATCTCTATCTTTCTCTCGTATGCATTTACAATTTTCAACATCAACATCTTTGAATACTCAATGTATTCAAGTACATTATGAGATAAAATTTGCATTTGTTGGGAATAATAATCGTTTCGTACAAGAGACGTTGAATTCATTGATGTATTTAACCCTGGTGAAGGCCTCAGTGATGCTAAATTATCGTGATCTAAAGTATTTTACTGATGGCGGATGTTCCTTTGTTCTTGGGTTACTCGATCGTTTTCTCTCTAGCAATTGATATTCCTTCTGTACCAAAGGCGAATCGACTGTCGAGCGAGTGAAAGAGAAAAATAAGAATGTGAAATGGGTGGGAGTTCATCAGTGAAGTGACGCAGAAAAAATGCCTTCTCTCTCTCTCTCTCGTTCCTTTATTTTGTCGAGAGCGATCTCGTTAAGGCGCTTCAGCTCAAAGAAAAACGCGGTTAAGTCAAAGTCACGAGACGTCGTGGAAAGAGAGAAAGGCAGCGAGAGCATTGGGTTTGAATGGAAGGGCGGAGAGGGTTGGGAGTCACTTTCCTCGAGTTTCCTCGATCGACGACGTGAATTTCCCCGAGGAAGAAAGTCGGTTTATAAGTGAAGATACAGGGAGGAACAGCAACATCAGTAGTAGTAGATCAGGGAGGAATAGGGCTTGAATGGGAGGGGATAGGTCTGAACCTTCGTCTCTAGACTCAAGCCTTAACCTTCCTGGTGCGCACAACTGGGTGTAATCCCAAGGAGGAGGACAAGCAGGTAGGTAAATAAAAATCAATACACGGCCTCGCGTCGTCTATCCACTCTCTGCGTCCCAGCAGTCGTACCAGAGGGGGGCCGACGCTCTTGTCCCAGGCTTGTAACCCAGGCGTGCAGACCGAATCTTTGCCCGCGTCTTTCCTCCTCTAGCTGCTGTTTCGCGCCCAATTTGCGGCCCATCATCGCTACGGAAGAAGCAATTTCTAACTTAAATGAAACTCCCTCTTGGTTGGTGCGAGCGATCGACAAGCGGAGCTCCCGACACCTACGCCCTCTCATTTTCCCTCTCACACACACAGACACATGCAAGGGGTGGGTTAAAGTTGCAGCGAATTCTCTTGGCAACTGGTACTCCACTCCGGGGCTTTGAATATCCTCAAACGTCTCTCAATTCGCCCGCCCTCCATCAGGCCAGAGCCTCGTCACGCACGTCAGTTTAGGGTGGCTCGTTCTCCAGAGTTTTGTGACTTCACGCTGCGAATCGTTTTCAATGTTGATCACATCAGATGCGACATCATTCAGGAGGAAACTGGCCAATACGGATGGCAAACTTCACATCATCCCGTGCTCATCGAATGAAAACTCGAGGAATCCCTAGTTATAACAGCATGAGAGATTGAAGGAAGTATCCAATGGATGAGTTTTGGTTGTGTGAAGTAGATGGTTGAAACTGCCGAGGAACTTCGATAATCTTCCTCAGCCTCGCAACTTTGGCAATCAATGCCAAGTAACAGTTTAATTAAATACACAACCCGTAGATACCCGTCTACTTGTTTACACGAAAGACAGAGTAATCTCTCGGTTTTAGCATGGATAGCAACCGAGCCGATCTAGATTGTGGTGGTAGATGAGATCTCGAGTTGCAGATGGAACTCGTTCAGAAATGTCGTTTACACCCGTCAAAGTGGTCATCGAGGTGTTCAAGTATTTCAATAAGCTGAATTAATTTTCAAAGCTATCGTCATAAATTGTTGTGATTTCGTTGAACAATTTACCACCAAGAATTTGTCTTATCAACGCAATTTCTCATCATTCAACTGGTGAAGTATAACGGATCTTTGTGCATGAAGCATACTCTTGACTTATTTCGTGCTAGTAATAATGGGTTTTACTTGGTAAAACACGTGCTCAAAGAGGGAGAGAATTTGCGAGACCAAGTACGCAAGTGGTTGTAGACTATTTCTAAAGGCAAGTTGGATTGCAGAAAGGGTTGTACTCACTTGAGGCAGTGCGGTGATGTTAGGTTCGGTCAAGCTCACGTAATGCATTATAACAGGGCATTAACCCACGTCAGAGTACAATCATTTAGCAGTAAATACCACTGCTCGAACTTTCCCTGAATACCCATGCGCATTATCAATCCGTATCTCGTACTATCTGTCATTCCCATGGAGCCACTTTCATTTTCCTTTATTCCCAAGCGTCTTGTTTATGTATGTTAGTCTGATTACGATGTGTAGAGAAGAGAAACGGAGGATAGAGGGGCAGTTTGTCTCTAACTTTGCTACTGTCCTAAAGCACCTACAAAGAGTATGGAGAAGGTCACGCCCGACCAGCCATCCTCCCTCTATGTTTTTTCCTCTCAGCCAAGGGGTATACCAAGTTTTATCCTCCTGGGAGCCTCCCTTACGCCTGATTTCGACCATCCACCCTCCAATGCCAGAGAGAAAGAGAGCAGAAAAAAAAAATACTAAAACTTCGCCTTTTACTTCCAGGTCTGACCCTGCAGTAGTGCTGTCTCTCCAAGCCTCTTCTATTCCCTACATTCATTTTTTTTTCTCTCACTCTCCTCACGTTCCTCAGAGCCTGCCTCTTCTCTCTCACTTCCTCCATCGCCATTCGACTCTCCTTTTCTCTCCACTTGCTTACGAATTACCCTCTCATTTCCATTCTTTTGTCATTCAACGTGGAATGGAATTTCTCGTCTTTTTCTTTCGGGGCCCCACACGAGTAGAAACGAATTTTACTGCTTCACCTCTTTCTCATCTTTCTTTTTCTCTCTCTTAACCTCAACTTCAGAGGCAGGAAAAATAAAAAGAAACTAGA
The DNA here is from genome assembly GCA_963565655.1 of Aleiodes testaceus. NCBI lineage: Eukaryota > Metazoa > Arthropoda > Insecta > Hymenoptera > Braconidae > Aleiodes > Aleiodes testaceus. Next base: position 5,201,894 of record OY751412.1, read on the forward strand.
TTATTCAACAAAAAAAAAACGGAGCATCTATATATATACATATATTCTCCAGCATGAATGGATTAAAGCTCTCAATAGAATTCTATAATGGCATTCATTCTATCGAATTTCGATGGGGTTATGGGAGAATGAGGGGAATATCATTTAATTCAAATTCTGAGAATGGTTATACTTCTCGTGTCCCGTGGGAGAGGGATAAGGAGGAAAGTACTCGTGTTTACTGCGAGAGTCTCGTATATACTTGGGTGGTATTTCTGTTTGGTTGGCAGTGCTGCGATAAGGAGAGTAACACAATTGTCCAGCGTTTTCTTGCCAACTGAAGGGAGAAGGGAAGTGACATGGAGGAGAGACTTTATAGAGTACAACGAAGGGGCTGGGTAAATTGAGGATGAATTGAAACGTGACTATATCTGTGGTTTTCAGAAATTTACGGGCATTTTCGTGTGCACAGGGAAAAAGGTATTGCCACGACCCGAATCCTTTTTAATACTGAACTAAGTGGCGAATGATGTTCCCTTTCTATTCTTCGATGGTCCGTAGTGGAAAAATGCTCTCTTTTCGAGGCCTCTTGCAAGAGAAAGAGACACTGCGTTATCACACCCAAGTTCATCCGATGCATTATTCAGTGGTTGGGTGGAAATGAGAGGCGAGTAGAGGTATGGCTCAGTCTGAATGGGATAGAATAAAGAATAAAAGGAGAAAACCAAAAGAGGGCTTATTAGCATCGAGCCAAATTACTTTCTCGCGATAACGTCATTCTTACCGCTCACCATTCGGCTATTCTCCATCTCTCTTCGTTCTTTCTTTCTTCATATTATATTTTTTTTTCCAACCATTTTTACCCTCTGAATGTCGAAAATATCATTGTTCATTCTCACTGCCTCTGGATATCTGAATTTTTATTCACTTTTATCTCTTTAAAATTTCATGAAATAATGCTTCAACCATTTTCAATTGCCGCAGCTTTTCAGAGGAGAAACTCACTTTGCTCTCTCTCTCTCTCTCTCTCTCTCTCGTTGACGAAATTTCTTTCTTCAATTCTCTATTATTTTCCTTTCTTTTTTTTCGGTTTATTTTTTCGTCTTTTATTTTCGGGAAAACTCAACAAAGAATTTAGTCTGTTTTATTTGACTTTACGAAAAGAGAAAAACTATGGGGAATGAAATAAAGAAATGTGGCCAAAGCGAATGAGTTTGTCGACGAGAATAGAAAGAAGAATGGAAGAATGCAATTCATTTAGTTTGGGCCCAATGCTGGATAGACTAGCTGGGCAAATTGTTCACCAAACAAGGAACGCCTCGGTTATCTTGGTGAAATGGGGAAAAAAAAACGTAAAATTTAGAGAACCTTCGGCGTCTGTGGGAGCAAGTGAAAGGGAAAGAAGAAAATGGCGAACTTATATGTACGACCCCTTTCCATCGTATGTAGCAACAAACAGACCTTTCGCGGTCAGAAAACAATTTCAATCGCTTTTCCCTCAGTGCTTTGAAGTTTTCTAAGGATACGTACGCATTCCAGCCTCGTACCAACGAGTTTTCTTGAAGGCCCGGGACACTGCCGTTGGCAATTCGTCTGAGAGTAAGTGAAACACTAACGCCCATTCTACCCCCACTACTCTCATTCCGTCGAGCTAGAAACGTATATGTCCACTCGTGCGTGTGTTCACAAACGTTTGAAACTTCTTCATTCTCCCGAAATATTGGACTCTTCAGGCTCAATGATTTTACTCCTTTATTACCATTGGAATTGAAATTTTTTCGAATCACAACAGGTGTATCCTCTATAGTTATTAAAAAATTCCAAAATCACATGAAATTTTTCGCATTTTATCGAGAACAATAAATCACTGGATATTTCGCAAAAAAAAACATGGTAAATTAAAAATATAAAGCTGTATGAATGCAATTCGCTCGAAAAAACATTAATTACTCAGTTTTTTGGAATTCAATTTTGATGAAATTTTAACAAGTGAAGTTGCCATAAAATTGAGTGTGAGACCTCTGCTCATTCATTTACTCTCATATTTGTTTGAAAATGAATAAAAATAAAAATAGGAAAAAAAAAACAAACAAACAAATGGAAGGGATAGCATGATTTTTTTAAAACTCGTGCATTGTTAAGAGTTCTCCATTCAACTGTGTTCTCGCAGTATTCATGTTTGAATAAATGGAAAGTACATCGAACGGATCAAGCAATTCTCGAGGGCTTTATTGCAAATTCAAAATAGAATTGGGTATAGACTAGGAAAATTCGAGGCACGTACGATCACCGAGTGCAACACACAAGCATGCTGGTGTTGTACAAGGCTGAAAAGTCGCTCGACCGAAGGAAATACGAAACGGTAGTTTGAAATGTAGAAGTGAGAGACTGAGTAAAACTGGATTTAGCCAAGTGAGGAAGAAGGAGAGAGAGGAAAGAAATGAGGGAGAAATAAAAATTGGATATCAATGCTGTTGATTACAATGGGTGGAGAGATCTAGATGTGAGGATAGGGAGGACTATGAATTTACCGAAAGGCAGACTCTAATGCGTGTTTATTACGCAAACCAGCAGGAAATGTGAATTTACATATTACAGGAAAAGTACATGGCTTCAGGCACTAGCTGGGGCTGTCTTGCATACAATTTACGCAGTCAGGAGAAAAAGAAAATCAAGATTTTCAGAGGGAATAGCTTGGAATGTTGATTATCACGAGCATTTTTCCATTAATTCTCCAATTTTTAAACAGAGAGAATTGCTGAGGAAAATTAAGGAAGTTGAGCGGATGTGGACGTTCCTTTCTTCCTGACTTCAGGTGATTTTTTTAAATGAAAACACATGTACGTTTATTTTTACAAATAATTTCACTCATTTTCAACGTTTTCAGATTTATTTACCCAAGTTAAATTAAACTCCAAGTTCATACCTTTTCCTTACAGTTTTTCGGTACTTCCTCGGTGCTATATAAACTCAGTGGCTTTATTGTTTTTCACTGGTCTACGGCTCGAGTAATTTAAAGAACCCCAGGAACTCTTGGGGCCCAGTGCAGGCTCAAGGAATGAGGCAAAAGAGGCACGTACAAAACCGGTGTAATCGATTCCATTGTAGCAGCTCTACAAGCCTCTGCAGTTAAACTGAAAGAGAGAGTGAAAAAAAGGAAGGGATAAAAAAAAATTAATCTCAGTTGAAAATACTTGAAAATTACTTTCGTCGTTGAACAACAGAAATTAAGGAAAACTTCATTAATTACTTAAATCACATGGAAATCACTTATTCTTCATTAACGATTCTTTCTCAGTTTATTAAGAATTCCCAAACTACCTCATTCCTTCGCTCAATCAAAACTACGTGAATTAATAATCAACGAGAAATATTAATTGACATAATTCAATACTAAATTGACTAATATTCAATGAATTTATCCAGATCTACATCTCCACTGAAATAATTAACCGGTTCTGAACGATAATCTTCCTGTTAATCTAAATAAGCCTCACTTAAAATTAATAAATCAAGACCATCACGAGTTTTGGAATAATCAATGAAAGCATCCTCATTACTAATAAAATATCTTCGTCTCCAGAGATTCCTGAATATTCAATATAAATAGAGAGAACTGGTTCTGTAATTCTCACTTAAATTCTTTTGTCGCTGCAAGCTATAATACATTATCATTATTAATATTTGTATCAGGGTTTTATAAAATATATAATGAAGACATATCTCCATTATTTCCTAAAATATTCCCAAGAGAATGGACTTATTCTGTTCTACCTCTACACTACCGATTTAATTCTCCCTCATGAACGTCATTTCATTCACTCCTCATTCGCCCACTCAAACGCCCACATTGAACCATTACTTTCTCAAGTATCCAGGTACCATTCTATCCACAAAATAACGTAATGCAGACTCTTTCAACTCCCAAGACAACCAGAGCAGTTTGAATCTCCACCCAAGTGTATCACTGATACACAGTTGAAATTTGCACAATAACTAAACGTTTGATGTGCGGATGTTGTGTATCCCACGTATCGATTAACCTGGATAAATTAGAGAATATGGGTGGTAGAGAGATCACCCCCCTCTCTTCGATATATGTAGTTCGTTGTGTCGGACACAAACTCTATCGGGCCCACCCACTGGGGAAAACAAGACTATGCAGTTTGGCTCACTTGGACACTATCGGGTTTTGAATGAAATCGAAACGTGATTTCCGTGTTTCTGGATTAAGTTCTGTATTGATTGGCCCCGGAGTTCTCCTGTGTGGGCGCACATTACAATTTATCACTAATACGATAAATATCCATTCTTTGTTCATTAAATTCATCTAATTTTTTCAGTTAGGAATAAATACAAAATTTAATACTGCTCAACAAATTCCCTTTTGTGTTAAGCTATTTATTAGCTATTTTTTTTTCTCATTCCAACAACTGCCTGGATTTACATGGATTGTAGCCGTGTACTGCTATGAATAGAGCACTACAATAACTAAATGCAGAACATGGTCCTGTCGACGTATCGATTAACACAGGATAAATTAGAATACCTGGGTGGTCGTATTGTTGTTTTGTGAATTGTTATCGTTAATGTGGAAAATTCATTTAGATTCAACGATACCCATGGCATTCATTGACAACACGAATGTTGGATTATCTGTGCAGATTATTTCTGAATTAGTTTCCGTTGTTGTTTCTTTTTTTCCTTCAATTTGTTGCAGCGAGTATTTTGCTAGATACGTCTTGAGAATTTCCTTGTAACGCCCGTTCCGTTCATCCGCCGTAGATCTTCAGATATAATCAAATGTTGGATACCATCCTATTAGCGGCACAGCAGGGGGTGGAGAAATGAAGGATTTCAGCTGTTGCCCCGAAGGCTCAAAACCTTCCTGAATGGGTTACCAACTTATCTCCATGTAATAATGATCGATTAATTTATCAATTAGCATGGAGCAATGGATTTAATTGTTTGGATGATGAAATAAATTCATGAGACATTTCATGTAATTTTCATTATTCTCTTTTGCCTCTGCAATGCTGATCTTCAACCATGACATTAGCAACTGTGTCGGCCTTTTGAGCTTGTTGCGGATATAAACGAGACGCTGACTATGAAATAATGAGAATTTATGGGGAAACCCTCAACTATGGCTTCAGCGAAAAGCATCCAACCGACTTTTCGTTGTTCGTAAGAGTCACTGTTACAGCAAACTGGTACTATGCTAAGAGAAAGGAGAAGGTGGATGGAGATGGCGTTGAAGGAAATACGCAATTTGTAGAGCTTTCAGAAGCTTTGCACGATGTTACCTAGCAAACGTGGTAAAGCACCAGTGACAATTACCAGAGGCGCTGTTGTCGGTTTGGCTTAAAGATGCCCTTACATTTACCGGGACTTCTTGTGATCGTCCAATGTCTCCTTGATAACATTGGTGCATTCATTTTAATCGTGTTGGCACATTTTTTTTTACACACTCATTATCGGATAACTATCGGATAACGAAATTCGTGAATGTTTCAATCTACATGCAGCACTCGCACCGATAATTTATCCCCTTTAATTATAGATTAATCGTGGCGCATTTGTGTCACGAAATTTTCGACTATCCCTACGAAGCCAGTAAAATTGAGCGTGTGAAATAAATCGTTGATGTCCATTGGTGGGCGTAACACGATTTGCACCTTAATTAGAGATAACGCTGTATTCACGAAAAATCGACTAGAATCTACTGTATTCATTCAACGTGGTATTCAATGTTTTATACTTTTAAATTGAAAATAAATAAAAAAAGACGACTTTTGCCAACCCTCTGGTTTTTTTTCATGAATAAATCAATATGATTGTACTTTAATTTCATTAAAATTCACCGAGAGTTCACAATTAAAGTTTTATTTTCGTAGAATAGGGGGATTGATTAAATTCTTTCTTTTTCATCATAAAAATTTCGTATTTCATGGAGTCTCAAATCCAAACAATCTCGACGATTTGGCGATTCCATAGAGGCACCATAACCCCGGGGTCACGTTGTCTTCGGTGGCTTTAAAGTTTGGAATCGAACGAGCCACGGTGGGTAGCCCGAATCGATTTCCTCAGGGAGACAGACGAGGAGTACACCAGAAGAAGAAAGAGGGAGAGAGAGTGAGTGTTTGAAGAAGTATGGGTGAAAATATTGCAGTATCTTTGGCGCGTGGCGAAAGCGATGCTGTAAAGAGAAAAGGTATAGACTTTGGTTCTTCATTGCACCTAGACGACAGAGTTTGTTTGAGAAATATCGTTTCTTTTGCCCATTGATATTGAATGACAATCAGGTATAGTTTCTCCTCCAAAAATCCCCATTATTCCAAGCTCTAAACTCTTCTCTTTTCTGAATGAAACAAACACCATGAGCAACTCTGTATCATCAACTTTTGAGAATGAAAAGGCGGGGGCAAAGATAAAATGAACTTTATGAGATAGAATAATAAAAATAATCATATTAAATGAAATTTACGATATTGTTGGGATTGATCGTAAAATACAAATGGTAGCGGTGCGATATTGACACGTAACGAACTCTCCCTCATTCCTTCCCTTGTACCTTCTGCTCATAAAACTCGACATAATTCGACGCATCGCCCGAAGGTATTTCGTAAATTCCAACCACGTACAGGGCGTACAAATCGTCTTGAGAGAGAGAGATGAGTATACGTTAGTGAGAGAGAAGGAGAGGAAACTGGACTGGTACTGGATAACTGGCAGGAATGAGGGAATTTTTCCTCAGGACACGCACGTACCACGTGTCTTACAATCTAAAAACCCCCTGAATCTATGTTGGAAATCAGTCCGTGTCTCATTTGTCTCAATGTTTTCATTATAAACCCGTAGAAATTCCTCTCTGAATTGGGCTCAATGGTCTTCCAAGAAGCTCCAACAGTATTACCATAATATTGGGAATTAATTCGTCAATCTCTGAAGATACTCAACGGGTTTCGCTTCACTCCGGAGATCTCGTATTATTTCAGTCAAGTTAAGAGTTTCACGATTCACTGCGGTAACTCCGCAGTAATCATGAGGCTCAAGGAACATTTCTACTTTCACTCTAATCCATTCTGACATAATACACTGTGGCTGACATGCCTCTCAACTGAGACAATTTCACGTCAATTTCAAATACGTGGATGATGTAGTATTTCAAAATACGAGGACTTTTTTTTTCATTTCTACTCTCATTTAATTCCCCCAGAAGTCCGCGTGCACATTGCCAGTGGAGAATCATGTGGACATGATGAATTTCAATGCTGGATAAATGAGTGTGGAGGATTAGCATAGTTGCGCGTTCGTGGTGTATACAATTAAATATAGAACGTTAGAAACGACGCTTTCTCGTACATGGCCATTCGTCGTAGCTGATACGACGGGGATAAAGTGGGTCGGGTAGAATTTACATTTCCATCTGGCCGGAATAAATGGATCCTCTTTACCTGGGCCACGTCTGATGTTTCGTCGTTGGCTTTACCACTTTTATACCCTGTTTCCTTGATTTCTCGAAGTGAAACAGAAATTGTTTAGCATAATCCAGGAAATAAGCAAGATAGAGAGATTGATGAAAATAATACATTAATTCCTCGTAAATTCTGCGTATCATTGAACGTATATTCAGATAGACCAGATCAAACGAATATCGAAGCTATACACAGTTGCACGCAATCCATGCCAGAAAGCTCTGGGACTTTGTTAATTACCGAAGACTCTGGCTTGATGCCCGTACGAATGCCGGAACCGGATGTTACTGTCGTCAGTTGTTGGCTCTCTCTTTCTCTCCACAAGCCACCCTCTCTTCCCGCCAAAAGTCTGCGGATATCATGCGAGTATCTGACTCTGACCGTGACTCAGCCAAACTCCTAGTCTACCATTTAAAATCACCGTCCATATATAACTGAAAAGAGGGGAATAGAATCGCGTGCACGTCAGACGCCGAGGCTTTTGCTTGTGAGAAAAAGGAGAGTGGGTTATCCACTCCCACATTGCCATGATGTGTCCAAACCATGGAAATAACCTTTCCTATCGATGAAATCTGCCTAGTCCATTGGATAAGAACTTTCGGATAGTGTTGATGTTTTTTTTCTTCTGCGGCACATCAAAAACTTTTCAAACTCTTCCACTTTCACGTGGATTAATAGTAATGCCAGTCTTTCTCTCGTGCCTTCTATCAGTCGGATGATTGAAAGTTACTTGGGTTTAATGAATTCGAAGGGCAATCGATTATCAGGCATCCTCTGACACCTGGCAGTGACAGTCGTCACAAACACTCGCCAATGCAAGCACAGGCTGTTAATGGCGCGTGGCTCTCTCCTCTTCTCTCTTTCATCATCTGCGTTAATATCTGCACGTGCGCATAACACTGCATTTTCCTCCTCTTCCCATGCATTTGTTCACGGTCAAGTTAAGTCGATCGAGTATGTGGCATTAATCGCGGTCGACTGTCATTACGCCTCTACGTTCTGTCAACTGTGACGAGATAGGGCGGTTATACGCGTGTAATGGCCATGCCTGTGTCCTCAGACCGGCGTGGGTCCATTTCACATTCGATCATCAAATCCTGCTGGTGATAGTCGAAATCGATGAACGTAATCACTGGTTACGTCTTTTCAGGGGTCATTTTTCAATTTTTTCACGTGGGGAAATGTATTTCCATGTTTTCCCACAAATTCCGGGAAAATTGCTGTCAGAATGGATTTCATTAGTTGGGAATTTTCATTGTCCAGAAGTTTAGACATTCAACGTTTGAAAATACACGAATTGGTATAGTATTCCAGTGAAGCCGAATTCTCTCAAGAACTTGGAATTAATTTAATTCACTCGCCCAATGAATTCTCATAATGAATATCAAATAACCGCATGAAAAGTTCCTCAACTAATACTAGATGATAATTTAATAAATACAAAATGAGGGATTGCTGTTAAATTTTTTTTCAGCTTCTGGTCTTTCGAATTCCAATAAATCTAGAGGCGAGATTATTCCTTCAGGGGTATTCTCACGTTCGACAATCAGAGTACACTCATCGTTCTTCAAAATATGAAAAATTGATCTCTCAAAATTCTATCTGCCTCGAGCATTTAATTATTGATTCACCGGATTATAATTTAAACTTCAACTAATATGAAACGAGAGATAACCACAACTTTTGGCAACTTCTGGTCATTATAATTTACTACTAAATAATTAGCTGTGCAATTAGGAATGAAGATTCACAGGAATAGCTTAGTTGGTAATACATTTGGATTGTGCCGGAGGGCCCTCAAAATGCACGATCCCCGAGATGGACATTCAACCCTATACCCTCAAGATGATAGATGTGAACACGCCTATTCCCGTGTTGTCCATGATGCCACGATGATTTACGACACAGCATTCGATCTTGTCTGGTAATTCCTACTAACTCTCGTACAGTTTAAATTTGTACCTCACCTTGGGGCATCATTCAATACAACAATTCCAAGAATAATAATAATAATTATACATTGTTGAGATTCATGTACTTGGATCAGTTATCATGAAATTATTTGGCATGATGAAATTAACTTCATTCCAAAATTAATGAAAACAGAATAATATTGTACGTGATGAAGGTAAATAATGGTAAATTGAAAGCAAAGTAGAGATGTGAAATTAATAACGAATATTTTGTTGTTGTGTTAATATTGAGATAAAATATAAGAGAAGTAAATACACAATAGAATTTCATTCTTTCTACTTCAACTACTATCACACAAGGGAGTCCTTTCACAAGCCCTTGGAGATGCCACCAGACAAGAATGATGTAGAAAACGTGGAGATATTAAAACAGAGATAGAGATGAAGAAAGTCAGTAAATATTAAGAGAGTCTTTGATCAAATTGGCTTATCCCAATTACTTTCACAGAACAAGAGAACATCTCGTTCTTTCCTTTGAATGAAGAAAAAAAAGAAGCGATGAATTTTCAAAGGCTGAATCCCTTCGACAATAATATATCTACGTTTGCATGGCCAAAAACAGAGTCGGTAGGTTCTCTTTAACTGAAGAATTATAACTCTCCATGAGATTCCAATTCTAAATTTTCGATCCACAGGATATCCCTCAGTGGCTATACCCTCCAGCAGTATTTAAAAGTATAAAATGAATATATACGAAGGAAGTAGCGTGAAAGAAGAAGCTAGCCACAACTGAAAACAGTGGATATGTGAAAGAGTGAAAGAATCAAATTGAATATATATACGACGAAGTATACACGGGTGGGATATCGGATGGTTTGGCGTCGCACACGGACCGGGGCCTTTGAGCATTATGTGAGGTCCAGGGTATCCCGCAGGGCACCCCACTGATTCACCTGAAGAGAGAATGACAACAAACTTGAAAAACATACGTACCTCTCGTCATCCACTCTTTCACAACAGGGCTCCTCCACAAGTCGTTAAGGAACCTTAAAATGTCTGGTTCAGATTGCACTGGCGAGACTAATAAATTAGGATCACTCATTGAAAAACTAATGTTTCAGTCTCAATAAAGCTAGTTTCTTCAAATTCACAAGAAAATATCTCAGAAGCTTATGAAAAATAATAGGTGTATCTCTCCGCTACTGAATTGTTGAAGAGATAATGAACAAACAATTGCCTCGGCCATTGCTTGATTCTAAAATGACTCCACGTGGGCAATATAATGGAGAGAGCAAGTTTTCGTATTATCCCAGTGTTTTGTGGTCTTCTACAAAGCATTTAACTCAGGTAAACACACACACCTCCTGCATTCTCACATCTTTTCGCCGTCTCTTGAAGCACACGCAATATATAAAGCCAACTGTGAGCCCCCGACAATGTGAAAGAGCGACAGAGAGACCCCCTGTCAGTCCAACACTTTCCAGACATAATGTCCACCTAATGATGTAGCCCTGCACAAAAGACTCCTTGCTGACTGACTCTCAGTAACAACGAAAGCCGTTGAGTATTCTATGGCATGCGGTGAGCTGTCCTCTGCGTGATTTATACTCAATTACCAGTGAATTCAGGCTCAGGGAGAGGAGGAGAGGTGAAAAAGAGTGAAAAAATTGGTAAATCCACGATGGAAAATCCGAAAATTAACGACCGATCGTCCGAGGACCCGGCCGAGCGTGATATGAGAGCTTGGGACCGTAACTGAACTAAATTGCTATCGACGCGCCCGGGGCAAACGATAAAGCCGGGATTTCGTTGCCATTCCTGATATAATTATGGCCCGATTGATCAATAATTACAGCTATGCGTTGATTCTCAATTGACTAATGAACGGAAATAAATGAATAGTACACTGGCACAATTTTCCATCTCTTTTATCTGCTTCTTTCCATTCAGCTCCATTTGTTTCAATTATGGCTTGTTGCAATTGTATAGAGAGGCTTTGTCGTTTATTGTGTGCTGAGTTTGCCCTCTGTCGGTGTAGAGAGTGCACTAGCGCTTTGCAAGAAGACCCATATTTCTGATGATCATTTTTTTTTTAATGCTAAGCATAAGAATCATCTATCTGATCTCAATTATCTCGTTTCTTATCGAATTATTATGAGAGGAATAATAATATATGCTCTTGAAGATTCAATTGTTTAATTAGTTGAAACGAAATCTCTTGAATTCTATCACCTCAAAGTTGGAATAGTTCAACTTTGATGTTATTCGATTCTAGTTTTACTCCCAAACGACCTCAAGGAAGCTACTGACATCCAAAGGGTTCTGATGGAGTTCACCACAATCACACCACAATTAAGTGGTCAACCATCTTCTGTTTCTACTGAGTAAAACAAACTTCTTCACTTTATTCAACTTACATCAGAATTTAAGTCTCTGTGTCTTTGAAAAAATCATTACCCATTAGCAAAGTTTAATTATTACGAGTAAAGTAACATGAATTGGATTACTGTGAGCTCTCTGTTCATACTGCAATGAACTTAATTCTTTAGAGATACTTAAATAGGATGCATTAATGGAAACATCAATATACTGGGTTACACAGAGTACTGAAAATATCGTAGAAAGAATAACATTTCTCATGAATAATTTATCATTTGTGTCAGTCATTCTGGGTCGAGTTGTTTATTCAGTTTGTACCATTAACTTTTGTGTTCTTTTTATCTTTTCTTTCTGGAATCATGAGCTGTTATTTTTGCTCCATTAATTAATTTCTACGTGGAGGAAAGAAAAATTCATAAATTGGATTTTTCTTTTGAGAAGTCCAGATTTATCAGAATTCAATGTGTCTATTTTGACCCCCATTGCCATTTCAATTGTTCTCTTTGAGTGAGCATTTCTAGAAATCTCAGACCATTTTTTTGCAGATATGTATGAGAAATTAATTTCATGCTAGATGAAAATGGACCATGAGGTGGTTCCTCTATAAATATTAGTCTCTCGGAATAGCACCCGAGGTTATATACCAAAGAACTAAGCGCGCGATGAAGCTCTAGTTCATTTAATATTGGAGGAACAGAATATCAAGAAAAAATGGTAATGCAAGATTCATAGCTTGAATTTATGAAGATAATGCAAAAGTAAAAACTCAAAGACCATTGAAATAGTTGTAATTTGAAATTCCGAACAGACATCACAGCTTTATTCAGAGTTTGATGGCAAAGAGATCTGTCTTCACCAACAGGTGCTGCTTGCTCGTCTTCATGCGACAGATCTCTTCTGGCATCTCCCTCTTTCTCTTCAGCCTCTACTGTCTCTGGGTAATAAAAATGTAATCTCAGTAGTTCACCACTGCACTCGAATCTGGCAACAAGTTGACGAAATTATTTCAATTTTTTTCGAAACGTAAAGGAAAAAAGGAATTTTGTAAAGGAAAGAAGGCGAAATGAGGCGACCTTAGTTCAGTATATTGATTCTACTGGACACCAGCGTGCGAAATGAAATTTCGAGAGAATAAAAACACAACTCTGTTCTTACAACTGGGAGAGGAAGAAGTTGTGGAAACTTTTTCAACCATCCCTCTCATCCAGCTCTCATTTTTCCTAACAAGATGATTCTTCAACAGACTCTGAATCTTTCATAAAAGCATCATATTCACCATTATCTTCCATTGCCCACGTAGGACATGAATGTAATTGCCTAGTTCAAGTTACTCCCAAACGACCACAAGAAAATGGTTATTAAAACTTCATTCTAATTGTGCTATTGTCTCGATGAAAATTGCCAGACTTCTAATGCTTATATTATGTGATTTTTTTTTAATAGAAAAGAATGGGGAATGGAGTTAAGAGTACGATAGAGTTTCTTAAATTGCAGAATCATCTTTATTCTCTTACAATTTTGTAACATTGATGTAGCATCAGTTTCTATAAAGGCTTGAATTCTGGTTCATTTTCATCGACGCATCTGGCTTTTTTACCTCCGGGGAGACATTCACAGTACAATCGCCCACTGCTCATATAAAGCTTCTCACCAGGATTGCACCTCCTTTTTGGAGGAAATGGTCTCTCTATTACTTCTGCCATAGTCACTGGATAGAAGAAAACAATTATTAATGATTGCAAGAGAAATAAATAGTAATAGATGAATAAATAAATTAGAATATTGAAGAACTCACCATTGATTATAACTGCCAAAAAGATGAACATCTTCCACAAATTCTTCATGTTTGATTCGTTTGGAAACACTTCGAAGCTGACTGGTACTTTCAGATTTAGGATTCTGCTTTAAATATTCGAAAAATGGGTGATTCCTGGGAGTTGAATCTCGAAAAACTCCTTCACTCTTCAACCCGGAACTTCCTCCAATTTATATCGTGGAATAAGTGCAAATATGAGATTATTCTTCAGGAAATAGGAACACCCGAATAATCATTGAAAGATTAAACCAAGGTTGCAAGAATTCCGATAAATTTCCAGGAAGAGAATTCAAATGAAAAATAACAATTTTATTTGAAAAAAAAAAAAACATAATGAAGTTGTAATAGATTGAAAATGCTTCCTTCGAATTAAAATACTGTAAATCAAATAAATATTCTTGAAATTAATTGAAATGTAGGAAGCGATGGAATTATTTAATCAGAGTAGAAGAAAAAGACTTTTACAGCAGTACATTTGGCTTTTGATGTCACAGAATTATGTGTGAGTACAGCCTCTGCAGTCCCATGAGAAATGTATACATGAGTTTCCTCTCCCTCTGTCTCTCTCGCACTTTCTGTCCTCTGATAGCTTGCTAAGCAAGCTCATGAGGCGTCACGTAATCCAACGCCGTTTACTCACCGACTGCAGGAGGTTTTACGATCTTACTGGGTTGTCCTCGTATAAAACGAGCTTGATTACCAAATGCTCGACTGCTATATACTTTTTCCTGGAAATATGCAGTAACCATCCGAATACCACCATCATCTCAACGACATGAAAAAAAAACCTTCAGTCGTATTAACTCAGAAAAGAGTAGACTTCATTTTAATTATGTGTAATTGAATTATTGGAATTAAGTTTTACTTTTCCACGTGTTTTATGTTTATCTAATGTCAAAGTCATCACGATTCTTAGTCATCCACTTCTGGTGTTTTCAAATCAGGAAGTCGAGTTTTTTATCACTAAATTTTTCGAGATATTCTCTGAGTCATCTATTTGTTGTTTTCCATAATTTTAGCTGTAACAGGAAATGCATTATTATAATTGTAAAAAAGATTAGTCAATCAGTCCTATTCTACTTAATTAATAAAGGATAACATCATTAGATATTAAAAGTAACAATGTCTCTCTGATTTTCATCAGAATGTAATGCAAACCACAATCAAAAGCAATGTCGATATTTTCCATCCGACTAAATCACACACCCTAGAGTTTGAAGTTGTCAAGAGCTAAATCCGTACGAGACCCGATGGAATTTGAAGCGTGTCAGTGGCAGAGTCTGCTATTCCGTGTTAAAGACTAATACATTCATTGAAATACATAACACATGCATACAAAGACTGATTCGAGTGAGATATGTGACGGATGTTTACGATAGATTGTCGTACCCCTTTGAATATATATATTGTACGGTATATGGGATATGATTATCTGGGTTTATGGACATCACTCGTCTCCATCCGTCAGCGAGAAGTCCATCTCTCTGTGGATAAAAGCTATGCTTTTGTATTAGCACAAGTATCGTATTATCATAGTCAGAAACTCCTCGGAGGATTGATTGACAAATGATCACTATTATTCGCATTTCATTGTACAGTAGTTCCGATTGGAAATATGAATTCAATGACTTCTGTACTTGGAAGCCATTCGCAAAGACTTGCTGTCAGTACATCTGCCTCGAGTGATAAATTATTATACATCCAACAGCCTCACACCAATTTACGTCGAACTAATTACAGTCCACTACTCTCGCTCATACTCACTGCATGTATCCACGTTCCTTGTGTTTATTATTAGAAGCTGTCTGAGTACTGGCTATTGCCACTGACACTGGAGACCGAGGCCAGTGTACCCGTGATCTCACCTGTCGTATATCCTCCGGGCACCTGGATTACCTTCAGCCTGTTTGATGCACAACAGTATCATACCAAATAAGGTCATGCACGCACTAGTGTGAGAAAATTTTATGAAATTCCAGTGATTCTTTTGTTATTTCAAAATCAAAGTACACCTGCTGCTGCATGAGTTGTCTTTGATCAATCATTATTTCTGAGGAAAATAAAGAGAACAACGTAATTACTCTCGATGTCATTTGACAATATCCTGGGAACTAGAGAAAAAACTAATAATGAAAAATTGAAATTTTTTACATCTCATCATAAATAATTAGGTTAATTACACGTGATCATAATTTGAAGCGCATCCATATGAATATTACACCTCAATTCCTTCCTGCTGATCACAAAGGGAGATGGGTTGAATTCGAGCGGCTGCCTGATGCTGCTTCAGGTATCAGGCGACGAAGTGGGTCACAATCCCAGCATATTTCACGTTGTGAGTGCACAGGGACGGTTAGTTTCACTGTATATTTGATAGGAATGAGAGGAGGACAAGGGAAATACCTACATATCCGAGACGTATTGGCATTTACGCCAATCTAGATGACGAGCCGCTGAGGCAAAATAGAGAGCGAGTATCTGTATCCATAACGCTATGGAAAGTGGCTGCCTTTGGCGAAAATCTCGATTGCGTTATTGGCTTGGGCATTACGATCAGAGCATGGGTGCGAGGTCTTTGGTCTGATACATGGAATAGGGAGGAAACTGGATTTGTTGCACCGTCAGTGTCACACCGTGCTATTCACACTGATCGATATCAAAATACTGCATACGCTGGCAATGTCCCTCGACCTGTGAAATATTCATTCCTTCAATTTCCATCAGATTTTTCGGCGTCAATATTTTATTTTTTTCTCATTCCATCCGATTCCATCGGATCTCCCACGGCCCCCTAATCTTCTCCCCTCCGAAAAATCCAATGGAAATTATGCAATATCTTTTGTAGAACGAGACTTCATCAACGGGATTAATTAAAATCGCGTGAAACTAGAGGAAAACTAATAAAACGTTTCATTAGAATTGTTCATCATCATAAATTTTAATCAAAGACTCCTTTGACTTTAAGAAATAACTTTGAATTCTCTCGCTCTCAATTTATCTGGGGGGGAGGGACTCTGGCCTTTAAAGTCTAGCATGGACGAGGAAGTAAGGACAACGTGGATGTATTGGAGTCCCGAAGTCAAAGACACGTTAAGGGTGAAAGGGGAATGAGCGAGTGGCAAAGGTTGCCGGCAAGTTTTACTTTCGAAACTGCTGGAGACGTTGTAAGATACTTCGGGGGAGGGGACGGAGAATGGGTGAGTGAGAATGACTTTGCCATCGACATTGAACTCAGAGTTGAGCGTCGTTCGAGGAGAGTCTCGACAGGAAATCATTATCGATGGTGGTATATACACGAAAATGCTGCGATAGTCGCCTATGGCATGGAGGCTTCTCTCATATCCGCCGGAAGATTCCAACTTCTATTGATAAAGTTGGCGCGTTCTTTTGAAAATTTAATTATCCTCAATATTTCATTTCAATGATTTTTCGATGAGACTGGAGGTGAAATTGCGATGGATATTTCCATCCTCTTGTCTCCAGTAATTTATTTAAATTCGATAAATACAGTGTCACGTGGTTTTCCGGCGTTACTATCATTCTTCGAGGAATGCAATGCATATTACAATGTTACTGTAAACCTGAGAAATAGAAAACCCGTTCGGCGTCAGCGATTTGCAATATTCTCTACCATAAACGGTCTGTGATATCGCGAAGTATGTAGGTTGACATAAAAAAGAAAGAAAAAATAGAGGGAGAGAAAAATGTTGGTAAGAATTCAATTCTCAGGAGTCACGCGAAACCACTGGGTGTGCAGGTGAATTTCTTGGTAACAAAAGACGTAATGATACGTAAACAGTAAATTCTAAATCAACTAACATTTTGCGGTTTATCATTTATTTTTTGCTCCTTCTGTTCAATTTTATAAACCACTGGAGGACGAGAAATTGTTGAATTAGCCGTTGAGTGAAAAGTGTCACGTGCATTTTCTAGCTCACGATGAATTTATTTTCCCAAGTTATTTTTACATTTTTTCAAACCACGAAATTCAACGTGGGAACAGTTAGCATGACCTTGGAGGCTCCTTTTATTTTTCCTTCTGCGTCTTGTATTGTTAAAATTTTACTCCCCAGCAAGAGACACCCCACGACGCCTTTGTCCTGAAAGTAAACTCGTCAATTAATAATCGGTAAATTACCTCAGGCATTTTTGCCCTCGCTTTTGCTCTTTGATGAAAGAAATATCAACTGCATCAACTTTTCATCGTAATTTATTTCCACCAAAATTGAAGAAGAGAGAGAGAGGGTGCGAAATGCTCTCACTGGCCCATTGAAATAACTATGGAAATCAGTGCTCATTCACCTGTAAATATTGAGTAAAAAGAAGAGCACACAATCTTTCAAATATATAGGCGGTAAAACGCGAATGGTCACGCAATTTAACGATTACCCTCACTCCTCCCCCGTTCTATAAAATACGCGATAACTCGGGCCCTCTGGTATCGAGGTCCTCTTCCCCCAAGGTACAATCTCACATTATTCTCACGTATTTATGTCCGATAATGATTATCTATGGGGTGCGTGAGTGGCCTCCCTTCAGGCTATATATAACACCCCCGTATAATCATGTCGTTCATTTGATCCATTACTTTAAATCTCATGGTAATACCTGTAAAATTATTCATCACTAATTCGTGAATTTATAGATTAAAAATCCTCAAATAATTATCTACTTTTTTGCCGAGTTTTTTCCTCCGGAATTCTTCTATTCTCTTCTGAGATTATGGGGCAGTGGAGCAAATATCCTCGGGCTGTACAATTTCCCTGTCACGTTTGGGGATACTGGAAGATACACTTCATGTGGAAATACACCGGAAATTCAACTGGCAAAAGTTTACACTGACGATTGTCACTACAAGGATCACACGTTTGTATCTACTATACCTCAATTGCTTGCTGTGTGTTGAACGTGTCTGCTCAACGTTTGTACGACACAAACTGCAGAGAATACACCCTCTGGGCTATCTACTGCGACACAGTTATCCTTTCTTTTCATTTTCATTCATTTTTTTTTTCTCATCTATTAAAACTCAAAAATACCGTTGAGATAATCGCTTCTCAAAATAATTAATTCCCTGACGCAAAATCAATTGCCTTTCATTTTTCAATTTCAACTGAAAATATTATA
Source organism: Aleiodes testaceus (assembly GCA_963565655.1). Classification (NCBI taxonomy): domain Eukaryota; kingdom Metazoa; phylum Arthropoda; class Insecta; order Hymenoptera; family Braconidae; genus Aleiodes; species Aleiodes testaceus. Next base: position 5,220,586 of record OY751412.1, read on the forward strand.
AATTCAAATCGCCAGTGTAATTTGAAGGTAAAAAGGGTAGAAAAGTGTTTTCGCAAATTTGACGAAAGGAGTGAGAGCGCAAAAAAAAGAGGAAAAAAAATATACATTCGCCAGTAATCCATCACGACCTGTCTATGCCAGATCCATCGGTGTATACACCCGGGGCTAAACCAATCCATGCATTTCATTCCAGTGACTTGACTCTCTCTCTCTCTCTCTCTATCTCGAAGCAACGATTTTTCATCACTCCGCTATATCATCATTTTCTCATATGCATCTATGTTCATCGATTTCATTCACTTCAATTTATATTTTTTCATTTATTTCCCTCGACAAAAATGAAATAAAAATCAGTGAAAAAATTCATACACACAATGTTCTTCTTTTTTACTCTAAAATTTTGATATTTTAAATGGAATTTTTCAGTTGCATTTCCACTTTTTCTCCGGGTCTGTGCTATTTACACCTGTCGCCAAAACACTCGGACGGTCTGGCTCGTTATCGTAGAATTCTCTTTTTTTTTCCTCTCTTTTTGTTCATTTCAAATAATTTTTTCTTCCTTTTTTTTTTTTGTTCGTTTCAAGCAAAATATATTCTCGTCACGAGCAGAGAGTCGTGTCTACTATCCCCCTCCCCCTGAATCACCCTCTCTCGTCACGCGCTCCGCTCTCGGGACGAATCCCGTAATTAAATCGGGACTGTGCAGCTCTGCGCGAGTGTGAGTGAGAGAAAGAGAGAACACTGGCGTAAATGAACAACCGGTGGGGCTTCAGTTTTACCGCTCCCGCTCAGCTGGTCGACTGGCATTGGCAGTGAATGCTGGGCATTTTTTATATTCACTTTTTGTTTTTTTTTATTCATCCTCGAACAGAACTCGAATGATCAATACAAGATTATTTAATTCCGGAGAATAAAAATCATTAGTTCGTCATAATTGGATTTGAAAAAAAAAAATCATAATTTCAGTGGTTGATGCTTGCTCGTTAATTGCCGAAAGTTTTTAGAGATAAAATATACACGCAAAGTGCATAACGAATGAGAGAGAATATAACCTGAATGCAGAGGATATTTCAACTAAACGAGTCATGTTATTCAAATTGTTTTTTTTTTATACCTCAAAGTATTTCGCATGAATTGGTTACCACATCTTTCTTTTTCAAAAGACTGGTAGACTTGAATCGTCTGGAGGGCACGAGAAAAGCGCAAGGGGTTTCGTATATAACTGAGAGCCCAGTCCAGACCGCTTTTCACCTTTTTCCCACGCTCTTGAGTTCCATGTCGCGCGAAAACGTAATTGCGTTTGTGAGAAAAAGAAAAAAGGACACTTTGGGAAGAAAAAGGAAAAGCGATTTCATGATCTTCATGGAAAAAGTAAAACTCCAGAGGCGTTCTCAGACGTGTGTGCAGCTGAATGAGAGAGGATGAAAGAATCAGAGACGAGAGGTAAAGAGGAAAAGCGTTTTCGCTCCTGTGGATGAACGAGAGGCTGGTTTTCGTAGGAGGAAAAATACGCGCGCGACCGAATCCACGCGCCTCTGCAACTCATTAAGAAGTGAAATAAATACACCCGGGCTTTTCGACCTGAGTAATAAAAAAAAAAAGAGAGTAGAATATCAGAGGTAAAATTTTACAGGGAAAAGTACCATCAACGTGGCATCCAGCCGCAAAGCGGCTCGTTGGTACACGCGGAAAAGTTTCTTTTAATGAGCGCGCCTCGTAGCGTTGCTTTTTTCCTGATATTTTTTTTTCTACCTTCTCAAAGCGCCCAGCGTCTTCGACTTTTGCGTTTTTCTCGGATCCGTTTTACTCTGCTCCTTTCATCCTCTTTTTTCCCTACTTCGTTTACAATTTTTCCCTCTCTCTGCCTCTAGCTTTCGCTCCTGGGGATATTCGAGTGCCCCTGCATCAGAAGGATCGAGCTGGTGCACCTCGTTGTTTCCGTAGTAAAGAAGTCCGTTGGAAAGTCAGTGGTGAATAAAGTAGGAGAGGAAGAGAGAGAGGAAAAACAATAATAGTAGAGAAAAAATGGTAGGAAGAGGGAAGAAAGTATGAGCTTGAAACGAGAAGCGAAATGCCAGGAAAAATGGGGACATTATTTTTTGTACCTACTCTCTCTCTTTCCCCTTTACCCCCCACTTTACTATGTACTTCCTCTTTTCCATGTTTGAATCACCGTCGAGTTGGACTGATTGCACGCGCATTTGAATCCCAGCCAATTATATACTCCATAGCGACTGGTAGTCGGCTAATTAAGCGCACGGTTTTCTCCACAATTTGTAGAAAAAAAAAATGAATGAAATAAAACGAAGATAATTATCATAAATGAAGATTTTTCCTTTATGTATTTTTCCGCTAATTTTTGGTACACATCTCATTAAGAAAAATTGAGGTGTATGAAAATCCGAGAATAGTGAATTAAATAAAGATGAAAGATCGGTAATTATTAATTTCGTTTATTCAAGCTGACAAAAAGCTGATGATATTTCTGAAAATTTGATAGTTAAATTTTTCATGAAGAACACCACCACCGTTGCGGTTTAAACATAACGAAATTTCTACTCTTCTCCATTGCCGCAATTGAGATGATAATCCCAAGAGGATTAATTAAACGGATCGTAGAGAAAAGCACCAGGGGAAACAGGGATTGGATCTCGACGTTTCTACTCTGAGGTTTTGAATAATTAAACCATTTTTGAGCGACGATTATTCCTGAAAGACTATACCAGGGGATAAAAGTGGAGGTGGGAGGAGAGAGATGGGAGAAAGGGGATCAGCCTCCCTCGTATCCTTGTCAGTAGCACTTTGTCGTCTTCACTTTGTTTCGTTCCTGTTTCTTCTTTTATCATTTTTCTCCCTCTCTCTACAAGAGCCCGCCATTGCCCCCGACCCCTCGGCGCTTCTTTCCAACTGACAACAGCAAGCCAGCGCCACCTCGGTGATCCGATTTCGCCATTTCAATTTCATGTACCCTCAGCCTCTTTTACCGTCTTGGTCCTTTTCACTTTCGGTTTTGTATCCTTCATCGTCTTTGTTTCTTGAGAACTTGGCAGGTGGTTCTCTATTCCTCACTCCCCCGACTATTTCCCCTCTGAGCCAGAGGTCATGCACATGGACGTCGATGTCTTTTTTTCCAGCATCACAGAATCGATTCTTCCTCTGATGTAACTCATAAACTCTCTCTCAGGATACAGGCTTTAGAGATTGTCCACTTTTTGCCAACAGAGAGGAAGGAAGTTGGAAAAATTCACCTTTCCATAATCGTATACTCGACCCTTGGACTATCGAATCAGGATGCAAATTGATTTTCTTTCTCCAGTGAAATTTCAATTTTTTTCCTCTGACGTCAGGCGATTTCATTTACTTCCAAGGAAGAACTTCACGTTTTCAATATCCAAAGAATCAATATTCCAGTGTCAATGCTGTTTTGAATTTTAATTCTAGATAATCTCCCAATGGAAATGTCTCAATTGCCTGAATTTTTAACCAAAGCAAGCGAATTTCCGAGATAATATCATTCTCTCATTCACTCACCATGATGAAGCAAATATTTGAACGATTTTTTTTTCACTCTTTTTTATTACACACCAAAGTCCATCGCCCAGTGGCTTACTTTGATGGCTCAACTACACGGTATCGTGATAACGAGGATCCACTTACAAAATTGCCACAAGATAGCCAGTGGACTTTGGTAAAGGCCGATGCACTAGACAGCCGCATCTATATAGCTTGCGTCTCCATTTCAGCCCCTGCGGTGGCCGAGTTAGCCGGCTTTCTTCTCTCTTACATGGCACAGAGAGTCACACAGTTCAGTGCAGATAGCAAAGTACGATGAAAACAGTGAGAACAATGAAGGACGGATATACTGCCAAAGAAGAGATACCTCAGCGGCATACAAGAACTCTCTCTCTCTCTCTCTTTCTCCATCCACTCCATTTCTCTCTCAGCCATTGCATTCCTACATCCAATAGTTTTATGGTCTCGTGGAAAGTAAAGACTCGCAGCGTACTGGCGTAGCAATTCGGAACTTTTGATGTACTTGCTTTAGGGCCCATGCTACACCAGCTGCTGCACCAACTTATTTTTCTTATTTCCCCTTTTTTCCATCTAAGTTTCCTGCAAATTTTCCCCTTTTCTATTTTCGATGGCACTGCACTTCGGATACTTCTTTATACTTCACTTGCTGAACTAATATCTTAACTTCAATTAAGCAGCAAGGCTCCATTGGACCTTGCCGCTTCTTCCAAATATCCCTAATGGCTCAATCCAGCGAAGCCCCAATTTTCCCCATCCCATAAAGATAATATAATCAAATACTTAATAAGTCAAAATCTCCGCACAATGCTGATCCATCGAATGTAAGAGAGAGACCGTATTCTCTCAAGGCCCGAGAGGACCTTGATGGTATTCTCGTGCTCACGAATCGTGTAAGGTTCCAGTTTCCAAGATACCATCACCAATTATTCGTTGAAGAGGGGCCCACTTGAGCACGAGCCCTGTCAATTATCCAGCCTCCGGGGTCCAGTGTGGCCCAGCGAGAGAGGATTGACCGCAGGCATTAAAGATGGTGGCAATAGTGGCCAACCAGAGGTGGAGCCATTGATGGATCTATTTGCTTTTTGATCCAGGACGAGATTCAACCGGACATCAAATGATTTCTTTATATTTTTTTTTCCAACTACACAGTTTGATTTTCCTCCTTTCTTTCCACTCGGTCATTTTTTACATGCCGGAGCTGATCCCCTCCCTCTATCACTGTAATCGGCTCCATCGTCCGGCCATTAAAAACGCCACAGTCAATTTTGCTCTTTCTCTCTTTATCCGTTGAGTTGGAGTAACCAACAGACAGAGCTCTCTGTGCAGGGATAAAGGCCCGTTGAGAATATCTCTCCGCCTATTTATCCGGTTGGCCCCGTGGGATTAAGGGAACACTTGTTTCGACATTGTACACTATTTATTCTCGGCTACTCTTGCTTTACTCCGATGCATTTGTCTCGAAAATGTCGCTACGATTACGTAAAAGGCCCTGCTTTAAAAAAATCTCGCCTCTCATCTGTTCATTGATTCCGGAAAATTGTTCACTTTTGTTTGTGTGACTAATGTTAATTCAGGTGGAAATGTTTTAGCGAATTATATGCAAGGGCACAGTATAAACGTTAATTAAATCGGCAAAGAGGCAACGAGTTTCCTGATGATGCCATGAAGAACGTAAGGGATTCTCTATCCCGTGGATTTCAAACATGCAGGGATGATGTATCAAACGTTTGCATTACTCGTTACCTTCCATCAAGGCCTTTCGTCTCCACGTCGATCCAAGTACATACACAAAGACAAGCATACATTCGTGTATCAGTAGTAACCCTCGGCAAAATACGAAGGCTCCAGCGATTTATCGAAGCGGAGACTTGGTCGAATTAACGTCTCTCTCCTGCAGATCTCTCCCACGTGTTTACATTGGACGTTTATGTTGTGTGTATTTAGTCTTTCCTCTCTCTCTCTCTCACTCAATCACTCTCTTTCAGGATTGGATTACGGTGAGCCTGAGAATCAAGAGCCACCGCTCATCATCAAAGCTCAAAATGTGACTCTGAGGTTCGATGAAAATTATGCAATTGAATTGAAGAATTAGAATGAAATTAAATTTAAATAATGCTTTATATAGGGAAATTAAGGGAAATATTGGAGATAGGTTTTTTCTGATGATTCCGTTGGGAAGCTGAGGAAATTTCCCATGGAAATCAAGTGCCAATTTTTTTTTTTTTTTGTTTTTCAAAAATTCGATTTTTTCGAGCCATTTTTGAAGGGGTTTATCTTCTCAAAATTCGAAAAAATCACATTTTTTAGAATATCTCTGGTTCTATTTGTCGTAGAGTAAAAACTCGAATATCGGGTGAAAAGTGGCATCATTCCCCACATTTTCGTTAAACTCCCATCGATTTTCATCAAAAATTGGAAAAGTTATGGGCCAAAAACTGATTTTCATAAAATGGCTTGTAACTTTTTCAATTTTCAATAAAAATCGATGGGAGTTTAACGAAAATGTGAGGAATGGTGCCACCGTTCATATGAGACCGACCCCAGATCGCTACGACAAATAGAACCAGAAATATCTCAAAAAAACTGATTTTTTCGATTTTGGAAAGGTCAACCCCTTCAAAAACTGATGAAAAAAATCGAATTTTCAAAAACTTAAAAAATAATAATTTTGGCACATGATTCTTATCTAAAATCGTCTCAGCTTTCCAATGGAATCATCAGAAAATCTCTATCTCGAACCGTTCAATTAGAATCTCCTTTTCCCCATTTTCTTATGAAATAAAATGTTTATGCATATTATCTCGTTACTGTCATGAGTTTTGTCCCGAATTAGTCAACTTCGTAGATTTGTAAATTCCCAAATTTCCATGAAAATTTTACCCTCCCTATTTCCCTCTCTCTCTTTCATACCAACACATATGCCTGTGTACACAGTTTGTTGGCCTGCTCCAGTAGCTGACTCTGTGCTGTACTGACTGATTGCTGATTATTCACAGACACCACTGTCTCTCTCTCTCTCTCTCTCTTTGCCTCTGAAATATACAGGGGATACGAGTCCAGTTTCAAATTCATGTTTATTTGTGTATTCTGTGTATAAGCTCGTTGATACACATGTGTTTCCACTGTATTATGCCGCAAATTTTGCGGATGAAGCGGTCATTCCAGTGGAAAACATTTGAACTTTTGATAAAAATTTACGCAGTTAGCTTTCATAAAAAAATGAATTCTCTCATTCCTATTCATTAAAATCCTTGAAAAAATTCGATAAAAATTGGATTTTTTTAATTAACAATTTACAAAGTACTTGATACGTTGATAATTAATTTGAAATATTGTGCAATAAAATTTAAATGCAATACGAGTATAATTGAATATAAAAAAGACATTATTTTAAGATATGGGTGTTTTAAAATCACTGCAACTACGTAAATGCGTGAGAGAAATGATGATATCAACAGTCGTTATCGTGCACACACTAAGGGTAATAATTAATAATTAAGTAGGGAAAATCGGGTCTCCGTTGTTACCCTATTCTCCTGTAATTTTAACGAGACATTATCCAGTGCAAATGAGATCCTCTGATTTCTCAATAAATAAATCATTGATTTAATTGAAGAAAAATGGGAATGAAATCGTTGATTAAACAATTTTAATTTCAATTAAAATTAAAAATAGTATCTCGAAAATAATCTCCTTCCATAGCTACAGATCCTTATCTTTATGAGGATAAACCATTGAGCCACACACACACACACAGATGTACTTGTGTGATCGTCTCTGTGGTTATTCTCTCCACAAAATCTCTGTTACCACGCAAGGATAGAAAGTTTTTCACGATAAGCCACTGCACTAGTAGTAATTGAAACGCATTATCTCCAATCTGCTTTTTAAAAGTTCGGGGAGGAGAATTTCATAGCAGTCATAAACTTGAATGTAATAAAAGGAAAATTACGAAATACAAAATAATAAGAGATTCTTCATGAAATCTTTTCTCTCTGATTCTTTTTTTTTCTCACATTTGAAGCTGAGAAAAATGAGAAAAATCATTGGAGAAATGCTGGGTTTTAGTAGTCCTCTGGAGTTACCAGTGAAAATCCATAGGATTGACTATACAAAATGGAAAAATTATTGCAAATGGGATCGATACGAGGTGCTGGGGGTATATCCTAAGTCTCTTCTACAATATAACTCGCGTATAAAACTGTTAAAGCCCCGGGAATGCTTCTCGGAGGATACGAGGAGGAAAAAAAAGTTTGGCAATCGACTTGGCTGACTCTTTCTCTCTTTTTTTTTTTCTACACTCGACATCACTGCACATCCCTTGATCCTCATGCCAGTCTCTTTCTTATATCCGTTTGTTCGATACGATGGAAAAGTTTGAAAGCCACTCAGTTAAAAACTCAAAAGTTTTGTTCACCCAAAATTATTACGGATAACCATCAATTCACGTAATTCAACGATTTATTAAAGTGTCTTATTGTCTTGGAGTAATAATTGCTGTCGTTCACATGAAATTGATGAAATTTCATTGAAACATAATCGAGATAATGAAAACATAATACTATTGAATATTGATAATCAATTCTCATGAAACCGAAAAATAAAAATTAACTTGAAACAAATGAATCTATCTGTTTCAGGTGAGTACAACCATCAGGCATCATCTATATTGGATTATATCCTGGTCTAAAATTGTGGGAGAGAGTGGAATTGGTGAATTTTTTCCACTGGGGTGAGTGACATCGACTATCGGAATTATTGGCAGCTCGGCCACTTCTCTGTTGCCAGTGATAAGACCTGACGTGATCAAACGCAGTTGTACCCCAAAAAAAGAGCAACAAACAGACCCTCCCCTCCCCCGTGAAATAAATCGAAAAAAAGTGCAGATAAAAACCCGAAAACAAGAGGAAATAACGAAACACAAATGAAAACTACGAGTGGATGGGAAATTTTCTTGCTTCTATTTTCACAGTAGTATTTCCAAAGGTATACAAGATTACCGAGTAAACAGAGACGAAAATGCACGCGTGGATGGTTTCGTGTGTTGGCAACAGTGGTGAGAATATAGAGAACAGAACCGAGGCAGCTTGACACATGCATTATTCAACTTGAGCAACCCTAACTCACGCAAGACGCATCCCTCTGTTCTTTTTCCACTGGTTGTCTCAGCTCCTTACTCTATCTTGGGAAGAAAAGTTCGGAGCATTCGCCTTACAAAGTAAGGGGTGGCATGTATCCACCTTTTGGCCCACAATTTCCCTTCAATTTTTAGACAAACCAATTCTCCACTTCGTTTCGAGAGACAATTTACATGGGGTACGGAACACACGCTGGATTCTGGGGGAGTGATTTGTTCTTGTACAATCAGTGCTATTTGTCGAAATGTCGGATGTGTCCGTCACGCAGTTGTATTGAGGTAGCAGTGAAACTTTTGAAATCTAGATAAACAGGAGTTGGAGTTTGGAAGGAAATTATAGGGCGATACGGGGACGGAGAATTTTTCCCGTGAAAGTATTTTATTTCTTTGAATTCAGGAGGGATAAGGTGAAGGGGATCTTTTATAGCTCTTTAAATTGTTGAAAATAAAGAATTTTAATAGAATCGAGGGATGGAAATAAATCGATTATTCTCGTTATTTTTGCACGCAATTTTTTGATCTCATTCCTGAAAATATCTGACATTTTCACTAAATTCTGAGAGGAAGCATGAAAAATACATTCGATTCTGTGAAAATTCAATGAAAAATTAACCAAATTTATTATTAATCATCTCAGATTTCAATCCCGACGAATTTTGACCCAAAACCAAAACCATAATTATTAATTCAAAATTGAATTACCGAAAAAAATCAGTTCATATAGAATTTTTCCGAAGAATGGAATAAAAAATATTCTTTCACTTTCTCTAATTATTATTTTGTACTAAAAATAAAAAAATAGTTTCAAGTAAATAAATAATATTTGCAACAAATGAAAATACTCTAATAAGATTTATGGGTCAATACATTAGATTTCACAATGCGAAAAAATTCAAACCATACATCGAATTGGGTGGCAGAATATATTTGGTATTCCGATGAAGCGTCACAGTGGGTAGATATGTAATATCCACAAGACGTGTCTTGGGAGCACATCTCTCTCCCTCTTTTTCTTTTTACTTTCCTTACTTTTCTCCTTGGTTCCTCATCCACCGAGGCAAATAAATATTTGCCATAACTGGAAAACCAAATCTCACAGAGAGCTACCGAGCTGGGAGCATGAAGGAGGACAAAAAAAACCAGAGGAGATGGATATAGAGATAGTGGGTTGGACATAGACGGTACAAACATGGAATAATGGACACAGAAAGGATAGTATGTATCGTGTTTCACCGAAAATCTCGAGAGACTCGTTGGCTACGACGTTGGATACACATGAGGATTTTCCATAGGGGAATGAAAGACACAATTTAACTGCAAATTGAGAGGGCAATTGAACGTAATCATATTCTCATTCTTTCCATCTTTTTTTTTTTATGGATTAAAATGAATAATATGAAAAAGTGTTTGATTTTAAAGTTCACAATAAAAAAAAGTTGAATTTCCCCCAGATTTTCAATAGAATCATCAAAAATATCTTACTCCAGCAATTTCCGCCATTTCCAATTACTCCTCGCAAATTAAATTGCAAATAAAAAAATTAAACTTCAGACAGCTATTAAATAAAATAAAAAGTAACGAAAAAAAGAAAAAGGAAAAAGTTGGATATAAAAAGAAGAAGAGAATTGAGAAGGTAGAGAAAGAGAAAATACAGACCCTCGGTTCTCGACAAGTTTTCTGCAATCGGTTCGTTTGATACGGCATCGTTGCTCTCTCTCTCTCTCTCTCTCTCTTATCTGCCTCCTCCCACTTCTCCTCCGCTCATCTCTTACAACGGACCAAATTCGAAGACGTTAGTAAAAGTTGAGACACCCTCGTCCGAGAGAGGAACTGTTCAACGGTCTGGCTGGTCTAACTTTCGTGAGGGGAAAGACAAAAAGAGATGAATAGAGAGAGAAAGTAGGATAAAGAGGAGAAGAAGTAGGAATAGAGGATAGCTCCAACTGTGAGTGAGAAAAAGTCTGTGAGACGAGTGAGAGGATAGAGGGATGTAGAAGTTCGGAAAACTAGAATGTTTATCGGCGCTTGGTACGAATCGACTCCTACTTCACTTTATTCTCATCCCTCTGGCTCCGGAGTTTCTCTGGTAGTCCCGGGTTTTAACTCATTCTAAGCGAGAAATTACGTAAATAGAGGCTAATTAAAAATCAACTCAACACGAACGGTTTCTTGAGCTTAAAAAAAAGAAGTTATGATTTCAAAAAGACCGAGAATACAAAAGAAGAGTCATTAATTCTTAATTACCAAATGATGCGAATAATCCAATGGTTTTTTTTTATTCCAGCGTCACTCCGGTTTTTACGAGAAGAATATCATTCTTCTGTAAATATTGTTGACGCCTCAGTGGGATAATGTAATAGGAAGGAATTAACGGCTGCCACCCTGACTTTTGTTCCATCACGTGTCTTATCCCACTGAGAGGGTCCACGAGTTTACCCTTACTGTTTGAGTCAGAGCCATCCGGGGATGACATACAAGAGCCTCACTCTGTGTATCCGTCGAGAATGCATATGATGTGCAAGTAAAGAAGCGAGTATTTCCAATGCGATATCCACTTACAATTTTCATTCCTGTATATTCTTGAGAGAAGCCACGCCCAGACCCACAGGGCAGCTACATTGACATCCGAGAACATCACAGGGACTGAGTTAAGCGCATCTCTTTTCTCCATCAGTTGTAGCTCCAAGAATGTGAAAATCATTCTCACTGATTTCAACACCCGATACAACTTCAGAGTCCAAAGAAAGCGTAAATGAAGTGCCGAATGAAAGAAAAAAAAAACGAGAAAAAAAAGATTTATCGAGAAGTTTATATTCATCCACTACAAAAATCTTGGCATGTTGAAGCCGAGATAACATGGGAATAGGAATAAAAGAAGATTGAAATACATTTGGGTAACGTCTCGTTAACGAAACGAAAGGAAGGTGGATCCAAAGGCATCAAGGGGACCTCACCGGCAACGATACCATCCAAAACATCAACAGACAGAGAAACGACGTATTCTAGATTCGAATGAGACACGTTTGGGAGTGCACACGTCACACCCACGCCCTCTACTTCACATATATCCGTGGTATTTCTACCAAGCCATTCATCTTAACGCACCAAGAGCCCGAAAGAGGTTTTATTCCGTGCCATTCTCATCCTTCCATCGACGACACCATCTCCCTCTTTCACTTCTTCTTTATTTTTTTTTTATCTCCTCTTTTATCCGTCTCTCTCAATCCATTCCCGCAGCTCTCCGATAACGCGCCACCCAGGCTCCACCGACTGATTGTAAGAGGGATGCCGTGTCCCGTATTTTCAAAACCCCTTTCACCCTTCACTCTGCCTCTCATCCTACTCTCGTTTCTTCTTTCCTCCATCTACACCCTTTACTTGGTTGAGAAAGGGGCAAAAAAAAACCACACGCTACTACATCACCTATCCAAGCCTCTCTGATCATCCATGATTTCCTTGCAGTCTCTCTTTTACTTTGATATCAAACGAACTACTATGGAGGAGTAAATTTTCCTGAACTGAATCATGATAAAAAAAACATTTCTGAATTCTCTATGTCTCACACTCTTTTTTCCCCTGGGTTTTTCATGAGAAGCTGAATAATCTCGATGACAAAACTGTCACAGCCTTCTCAAAATTCAGAGGAGTGCGAAATTATTAATGAAACCGAAAAAAGATATTCTTAAACTCAAACATATTTCTCCATCTTTATTTCAAAGAATTCAGGAGGTTCATTGAATTCAACGACTCGACTGCCTTCTCCTTTCTCCATTTATTCCTCTTATCCTTATTTCAAAGTATCGATCCCATCACCCAGACCATCCCCAATTCCTTTAATTCATCTCTCACTCGATTCTCATCCCCGTCTCATCAAAGCCACTCCCCTCCACTCTCACTGCGCATTCTTTTCTCCAAGGGACTGCATTTGTCCCTTATTAGATATTCCCCATTTCAATGAACCTGCCCATAAAGAAGCCTCTTCTTCATCCAGCCAAAACTCCCTTTTACCAACATTTCTTTTTTTCCCACAGCTATACACACATACCTTCAGTTCTCCTCAATTCCCTCATTTCTTTTTCCACTATCTCCTGGACCTCTCATACATACACTCGCAATTCTCCTCCGGCTTCCTTCTCAGCTTCTTTTACCTCCTTCCTTTCGTTTCTTCCGTCCGCGACATCGTTTTATTCCGCGTCTCGAATTTCAAACGTTATTATTCACCCTTCCGCAAGTTTTCCTCCATCCAACGTTTTTCGTGAGAAGACCCAACATATATTTCTCGTCTCGGCGCTTCCGCATAGGTGAGGGGTTGAGTCCCTACCCCTATTCTTTCTTCTATACCATCTTTTTCTTCTCCCCATCCCTCTGTTTCTCCCGTAAGACACCCTCATATCTTTTTCTCTTTCCTCCTCAACTCTTTTTACTCTCTCTCTCTCTCTCCTTCTCTTTTTTCATTCCACTTTTCGCACCACTCATCCTACACGTTTATAAAAATCCTCCCATGTTTCTTATTTCCCTCAGTTCGATTCCATCCTCTCTTCTCACTCCTCATGCCCCTCTTCCTAAATCAGCGCGTAGCCACACACACGGGAGATTGCGTATACTGATAAAATTTTCATGCGAGTGAGACGTCAACGTTTCCATCGAACGAAAACGTGACTGAAAATCCCTCGTGGCATGTATACTCTGTGTTGCGGGGGAAAATGTGAGAAATTTCCTCTCACTCTAACCAATTGCAATGAATATCGTATATGTAATGTTATTTTTTATTTCTTTATTCTTTCACGTCCGTTCTTTTTTATTGAATTTTTCGTTCATCTGTTTTATTTGGATTTGAGTGCTGTCGACAATTTAGTTTGGGTGAAGATGTTTCTATCGTTGCATTTTTATACCGAAAGATACTCTTGATTTTCCTTATTCGTATTTCCTCTTTTTTTCATCATTCTATGGATCTCTGTCTTTTTCTCTCTCTGCACGGTGAAAATACTGTAACACAATGTACTTTCCTGACTGTTGCATTCGTGAACGATCGGATGTCAACGTTATTTCTCAGCATGAAGACGATTGAAAAATCAACATTCAACATATATATGTGTGTATTGTTGTAAAAGACACGAGATTTTCTCTCGTCCATCTTTATTTCAATTTCTATTCACGTATCAATTCACTGCCAGCCGGATACTCCTTCCGATGTGTTTTTATTTTTTCAACAAAAAAAAAAGCACAAACGACTTTTGATGAGAGGTGAAATAAAATATTGAATTCCAAATGGAAGAAAGTCTTTGGAAAACTTTTGTCAAAAATGGAGTCATTCAAAATGAATTAATTCGTAAGAATAAATTAAATATTCATGTTATTGTAATGGAAAAAAATTGAGTCACTCGAAATTCATTAAATTCAAGTGTTCAATTATCTAGAATCTCCAATTTTGACACTCAAATTGGACTTCTACCTTCTAACTGTTTATATTATTTCAAAATGAAAGAAACTTCATAATCCTCCGAAAATATTTAACTTCACGTGTGACTGTTGAATTTTATCATTGATCTACGTGAAGATTCTTATTTACGTTGAATCTTGTGGGACACATCAACACAAGAGTATAAAGAAACTTGCCCTCCTCTATCTTGTATTCATTTGCCTCGGCTCAATTTCGACACAATGAAGAGAGGGGCAATCGTGTAGCGTCATCTCTCCATTTCCAATATACATGGACAACCACAGTGGAAACTAGTTAAGTAGACACACCTGAGGTATTTGACGTGTATAATGTTTGTGGATGATCTGCATTTTTGTGTATTCAGATATTGAATAATGGAGAAAGATATGAAACTAAATTCCTCCAAAAAAAAAATACATTAAAAAACTTTTTATTTTTCCATTAATAACTAAACGACATGCATCACTTTGTCAATCAGAAGGATGCAGCATTTCCATTGTCCCTCAGTGAAACGAATCTCCCGAAAAAAAAGCGAAAAAATAGGAATAAAATAAAACAAACCATAAATTGATGGGCATGTAACGCAAAACGTATCTGGCATCCTGTCCCTAAGGACCACAATGACACCCAATCGCTGCTCGTCATCTGGCTGGACACGTTCGGTACGCTGGCGTTTATAGTAGCACCTGAAACAGGCGATTATGTCAGTCGTGGGCTTTTCGCTGTTGGTTTATCTGATGCCGAGTGCCTGCATAACGATGTGTGAGAGGCCACTCATTCCTCTATTTTCTTTGTCACTTTATCCGTAACAAAACCAATCCGGCCTCGAGCGAAATATTTGCCTAAAGGCCCTGCATGTGATTACGTTCTCTTCTCATTCTTCCAGGGTGTTACATATACCCTCAAACTGTCGTGCCAGTTAGCTGGAGAATTAATGGATCCAACGAATCGCAAGAACCAATTAAGTATTAAAGCCAGTGTCTGACCGAGGGTGGCCGTGATCCCTTACGTCCGTTTCCCTGATTATCTTGGGTCCAGTGGAATGCTGATACATAGCAGGCAGTATCATACATTTGAAATTGAGGGGATCATTAATTTAAAGATTCGATTAATGTATATATTTTCATTAAGTTAATTCATTTTCTGTCTACTTCCTGTAGAAATACTTAATTCAATGATTTCATGAATTTTTCATAAATTTCACTCATTTATTAAGGTAAATGAAATTATTATCAGGCGATTGATCAACTGTTAATTTAATTTATTATTACATAATTCATGGGCTCTTGTATGAGGAATAATTCATATTTGATAAGTTGAAAAGAAGGATCTATCAAGCGCTTGAGAACAGATCATTGGCAATAAAAATTCATAATGAAATTTTGGGGAATAACGTAGTGACCCTTGGGGAGAATTCTGAGCTTAAAGCACCCAAGGACAGTGAACATTTGACACGGGCCACAAGCCCACCAGGAAGAGTTCTTCGTATATCCCTATGGCTATCTCATTTCCTCTCGTTTCATTCTTCCTCATGCAGTCGTGTCGTTAGGGTAGAGTCTCTCACTTTTCGGAGGGAGAAAACGGAGGACGGGGCTCTGTGCAGAGTGCCGATTTAGGGGATGAAGTAAACGAGGAAAAGAGAGAGAAAGTAGAGGCTTTGAAATACAGGGGAAAAAGCGAGGGTAAGAGTGAGACAGGGTAGGAGTCGGCGGCGACGTCGACGGTGGGTTGATAGACGACGGTATGGGGTTTTTCACGTTCTATGTTATGTAGAGACGGGGGAGCGACGGCGCATCGACGCCATAATGACCCGCGCATGCGCCGCGTGGGAGTTGAGCCGCGACTTGGGTCGAACGAGGAGCCAACATCACCAGTGCACTCTCTGCTCTCGTGTCGTGTGCATTATTTTTTCGCAATTTAATTAGCGGCGAAAAAAAAGAGATAAAAAAACATTGTAATAATAGGCATAATAAAGTATTTTAATATTCACGGATTAGTAAATATAATTGGTTATTCTTATTAAATTTCACGATGTTGTTTGTATGACACGTTGTGGGAAATTGCGTTTTTTTTTTTTTTAAGAAACTGTAATGTTTTGGTGATTTTTTTTTTTTGGTTAACAAATGCAAGGACATTATCAATCCTGACCGTAATTTTAAGGATTCTCTTTGATTTTTTTTTTCCTTCATTTTTTTATTATTTTATTCACGCTAAGTAAAGGGTAATTATTAAGTAATTGGAGGATTATAACTGTAAGTGTGAATAACCATTAGTTTTCAATAAAAAGAAAAGAAAGGATTAATAGATAACCGTTTGAAAACTGTGGAGATTTGAGAAATAATTTGTTGATGGATCGTTGAGTGTCAAGGATGATAGTGATTTAATGTGTCTCGTGTTTCCAAGTGTTACCATTGTGCAATGATAGACGCGTACGTACCGCCGATAGATATAGAGGACCAATGTACCAGCCAGGTGAGCTGTCCCCCATCATCACTAACTCTGATAATTTTTTTTTTGTTCCTGTTATCAGCCACAGCTTTTTTCTTCCGTTTCCACTTGAAGTTGAAATTGGATTCTGGCGCGCGTTCAAATAAGCGGAGAGACCCACCCTGTCCCAATATACATTCTCATTTATCCCTCAACGTTATTTGTGCCCCCACCACGCCCTCACTGTTTGGTAACGTCTATCAAAGCCATCAGTCTCTTCCTGAAATCATGGAGCTTTCATTATCCCTCGTAGAGAAAAAAAAACTTCTCACCTCTCAATTTACCCTACTCGATATTTACTGCCTTTTATTTATTTTATTCCTCCACTTTTATATTTTCGGAAGAAGCAGCACGAGCTTGAGAACAATTCCAGCTGGTGTTTGAGCCCCTGGGAAACCTGCTACCAAGTCAAAAGCACCCGCTTTATCTCCATTTTTTCTTCCTCTCCCCAGTTCCTCTGTTTTCTTCTTCCACCTCTTCCTTCACTTTTCTACCTCCCCCTTCCCTTGTTCCTAACAAACGTCCGTTGACCGGGCAGAGACGTGTAGAGTCTTATCGATTCGAACAGCACAGATTGGAACTCGAGCGGACCTCCGGATTCGACATCTCCTTCTCTCTCTATCTCACGCTCACTCGTCTGACCATCCACCGACGTTTTCCATTTCTCCTCCACCCTCTATCTCGAGTGTACACATCAGGGTCGTACGTCGAGTGGTCTCTAGATCTCTCGGCTTTATTCTATATCCAAGAATACACCAGCGACTCAATGAGAATCACGTCGATCTTCATTTTTAATTATTATCGAATTGCAGAAGATCGATTAATTTATTTGAGGAATTTTAAATAATTCTTCGGGAATTTTTTTGCGGATAACTTTGAAGCCAGTGGGTTTAGGGGAAAATGTGAAGTGACATTTTTTGTAGAGAATTTTACGAGCCACAAAAAAGGTCTCTTGGTAAATTCTCGTAAATCTCACAGTTCTCGAGATATTCTCAATTAAAAAGACACAATGATTAACAGAAATAATTAATCTCGATAATCAAAGTATCAATTGACGATCAATGTTTGCTTGAATAGCGTTCGGCTCAAGTTATTCATCGGTAAATATTAATAATATTCGGTGTATTAACCCCGAGCTGTTCACAATTCCCAAACTATCAATAAATTAATTGTTAAACTTGCCTCGCAGTCACGGAATTTTTCAGAATGTAAACTCGGTGTATAACGTGATACGTTTAATCCATGTATTCATAAATGAGGGGGCGGTGATTGTTAGTCTAATTCTCCTCTTTTTTTTTTATTATCAAAAAAAGCCTCGTTTTGATTGTATGTGTGTCAGGCTGACGCACCGGCTGTTTTCGGGGGATCAATACTGTGAGAGTCCAACACACACTAAATTATTTCCAAAAATTTTCATCGATAAATATTTCACAGGATGAGAGAGAATTTTTTTTCCATTTGAATTATACGAACGGGCTTTTATTAACTCGGAATTATCGCATCAGAATTTAATGAACGACTTTGCAGATATAATCTTCTCGAATAAAGTGGAATATTCAAAAATTCGATTGAAGGAAAATTACATTTACTCATTTATCGGAGGAATAAAGGAGACTGAAAAAAAGAATTCTTCCTATTTTTTTTTCTCTTCCACGTGAATGCCCGATGAATTCAACGTATTTACGGAATTTCGGGTTGACACCAAAGTGGAATATTCACAAAAGCCATGGGCTTGTTTTGATTTTGTAGAGTGACCAGACACGATTGAGTTCCGTATCAGGATTTCCGTGGTCACCTGACTAATCCTCGTGAAATTCTGTTTTTCACCTCCAATCCTCGCAATCGTTATTACACTCTCTCTTTTTTCCTCCTCTCAAAGAACTAAAAATCGTGATTTTCATCGGTATTCCGTCATTCACAATTTTTTTCCCCCAAATAAATAACAGAAATGAATTTTTCTCCCTGAAATAAACAAAATAAAACTAATATATTCACAACTCTGTCAACTTCGTGTTGAGATTTATTTGCCAAGTGTTTTAAGAAAATGAGAACGAGTGATGATGGAATGCTTGAATTTTTCACAGAATAAAATTTATGTACAAAATAAAAATCTAAAACTTAACGAATATTGATGAAAGCGAGAATAATTCAATGGTCCTTAAAAATTCTCAGTAGCATTATTATAATCCAATAATGAAACCAGATGACACAATAATGACATTGTCTACCCTGAAGTGGCCAATCCCCAGCTGAACAGAAAAAAAAAAATCTTTCGGCACCATTGTCATCATTCGGGAATAGAAAATAAACCCATACAATATTCGAACAGAGAGGGGTATGCGAGAGAAAGAAAGAGAAGCAACGGTGGCACGTGCTGAGGGAAGTGTATACTCGAGTGTACATAGTCTGTCGTGGCAAACAAACGGCCACGGCGACGCCGGTATTTTAATGAAAACAAATGCAACTTGTATCCTCTCACTCCTCTGTCCACGAGTGTTATAACGTTCTCCTCTTTTCTCTCCATTTTTTCCATTCCACTTTTTTCCTATTCCTGCGAATGAACGTGGACTGTATGTGCACATCTATAAAAACCCTTTTCACATGTGTATAGAAGGTAGCACGTGGCAGTGTCATTGCCGGCAGCAAAACAAAAATAGTTGCGCAAAAATAATGACACATGCGGCATATGGGGGAGTGGAGCAGTGTGTGCCTCGCAATGGGGGTGGCCCTACGGAAAGAAAGATAATGTAGGCAAAAGAGAAGTGAGAAGAGATTTCCGGGAGACTCTCTGGTGTGTCTGTATTAAAATGGACATTGTGGGGAAAAGAAATTGGGGTGGATAACAACTTATTCCCTCGCTGAATTAATACGCCTCGGTAAAAATTGTAATTGAGATGAGAAGATTATGAAATTGATGCCAATGATTCCCCTCTTTTTGAGTTACGTGCGTAATTCAATTGAAAAACGAATTCATTTGTTAATGGAAAATTATTATTTTTTCAGCGAATACACTTGTAATTCAATCAGGAAAAACGAGACTATGATTTTATTTGATTAGTTAGTTCTAATCAATTGGTTATACTTAATGTACCGTCAATCATCTAATGTCGGTGAATTTGCCTTTGGTCTCTGTAACCAACGTCCATTAAAAATACTTAACCCCGAATGGTTCATCGACCTGACAAACGCTTTTACACACGCACATAGGAGAAAGAAATGAGGGAGTAAGAGAGAAAGGATATAACTGAGTACATCGCCGTCTTTTGATATCGCAGTCAGGCATGCAAATGTTTTCCAACTGCGAGTCATCTCTTTCTCATACGACAGGTTTTACCGCATCGATTTCACATCGTATATATTCTGTAAGCATTTGTGACTGTTAGTGCACACACAACGGATATGCGTAATGTGTGCGAGAGTTATTTACGCACATGTGGGACTCGTCGACGGGTTTAGTCATTTGTAAGCGCAATGCCCATTACTTTTGTCCCTTTTTTTTTTTCTTCATTCTTTTAATTTTATTTTTCATTCAATTCATTTGTTTACTGGGATGGGGGGGACACAGTGTCGCGTGTGTGTGGGGGAAAATACATGAAATGTAAAACAAAGTTAATTGCAATGAAATTAATTTGTATTTTTGGGGTAATAAATTTTGGATACAAAATTTTCATTCACCAGCGGTTTTGTTCGTGAATTATTTTCAATTCATTTAAACTGTAATTTTATTAATATTTTTTTTTCAATTATTTTTAATCGTATTTTATGGCTGGGATAATATCAAATTTATTGTGAATTCGTTGAATCAATTAAATGGCATAATTTTTAATGGAATTTTTTTTTTTTTCGGAATTTTTGAAATGTTAGGTGAATGCTCTTGACTCATGAGAGACAGTGGAAAAAAATGCCAGAAGCCTGAATGTGATATCACAAAGGGCAGAGCTGTATCTTTCAGAGATTTACAGGAAACAGTAAACTATAGAGAGAATAGTGAAAGAAGTGGAAGCCACGAGAAAGGCACGAAAAGAGGAGAAAAAAGTGGAACAAATAGATGCGTAGAGTTTGTTCAGACTTACAGTGGTTAAAATTACGCAGTTTTTGGTTGAATGTAATCAGTATAATGGCAATGGCTCGAGTATTTGTGAGGATATTCTCACATTACTTACATTCTTCTCTCTTTTATCATTATAAACCAAGGTTGTGAGACAAATGTGGACGTCTCTTATTTTTCACCATTCTTCTTTTGTCATTTTTATCCTTGAGCTTGGATAGATTCGCAAGCGCATGCGCATATCTGCCTCTCACTTTCCTTTTGTCAACGCTTCTCTCGCTCTTTCATTCTTTATTCACCTCTTTTTTCTTTACCCACATTCACATTTTCCAGCATTACCACTGGGGAGAGAGAAGCTGTTGCCTGCCTCACAGTTCTTCATCCTCCTTTGTTTAACTGCTCTCAGTGCTTTAATTTGTTGAAAGCGTGAAAAACACGGAGAAAAAAAAAATAATAATAGAAATCCACCATCTACATCTTCAGAGTGAGAACAGAATGCATTATACACTTCTGTTTCACCAGTTTTATCCCAGAAATCATCTGTTTCAATCTCTCATTCCTCATTTTTTTTTTGCTTTGACGATAAAACAAAAAGAATTCTCACAAAGTCGCTCCATATTTTTACCTACATTCTTAATGGACATTTTACGGGCGAGAAAAAATAGAAGGACGTCTATTTCAATCCACAAATCCACTCATTTTTTATGACCGAATTATGAGAAATTTTGAGAATTGACATTTTACAGCTTAAAGTTTTCTTCATTTCAATGGAGAAAAAAGGTCAAGTTATATTTCGTGTAAAAAGGTCAATGAACAGAGAAAAGCTCTCCCCTTCTTTCTCTCCTCTTTTTTTTACCCTCTTGTATGATCTCTTTATTCAAGAGTTAAAAGACACAGTGTTTCCTGTATACTCGTGAGAGCCAGGCTTTTTCCCTGTCAGTTCATTCTCTCACTGGTTATCTTACTTCTCTCAGCATGACCCCGTGAACTCTTACCCGGAATTGATTTTCTATTCTATACAACTCCTCCTACTTTTGTCTTATAGTCACTCACCTTTTACTCAATCTCTCTCTCTCTCTCTTTCACTCGTTCTCTTTCTAGTTATTTCTGTTATTTCATATTTCCTCTGTTTCCCAGTGAATTAAAAAAGAAAGAAAATTCATTCAATCACTGATGCCCCGATTTGTTCTCACCTAATGAAACGTAGTGTCTGACATCTTTTTCCACTTGTGTTATGCATGATTCATATGAATTACTAGTGTGATTATTTATTTCCATTGTTTTCCGTGATTTTTTTTGGCACTCTGTCACGATAATCTTCACTTGAGTTAACACATACCATCAATCTTGTATCACGAGAGACTCAAATGTACATAGGGGAGACTGGAATGATGGAGGATTTTTCTACAGACTGAAAGGCTTGATGGAAAAATTTGAAAAAAATTGAGAAACTGCCTCAACCTGTCTACTGTGTTGTGGAATTTTTTCAAATTTTTTAGTAGAGGTATTCAGCCTAAAGAAAAATCCAACATTATGATCCCACTCAGGCCCATTTTTCCTGTCACTCTCACTGCTAATATATCGATTGTTACGTAAAGGGAAGCACTCACTCTTTTCCACCCTCTCGAGTCAGTTCCACCTCACCAATTTTTCCGCACAACCCCTTTGATTTTCCTCTCTCCATGCTTTCCCCTATCCTCAATCATCCAATACAACAGTCAGAAAAAAATCCTTCAGTCTCATATCTCCCCACTGAAAATATCATTCTGATGAAATTAGAAATGATTTCCTACTGCGTATTTTATCGAGCGAAAGAGATAATGTCCATTTAATTCACAAAATTGAATTATTATTCCCCAATCCTCGTGAATCGAGTTGTCAAGTGCTTTTTGTTAGCAATAAAAGAGAAAAAGGGAAAAGAGAATAAAGAAATTGTGGAGATGGCAGGGAATAAAGAAACGTATGATCCCAATGTAAACTTTATTGCAGTGTATGTCCTGGAAAAACCATAGCACACAATGCACGGTAAACTCGGTTGAACAATAAAAAATTCAAACGCACCAGCACCACCACCAATACTATCCAGAGATAGAGAAATAAGGTCAGCCATAAACTTGTGTACAGATAAAAAAAAAAAGAAAGTTTACCCATGTTACCGTCTCTTCAACAGCCAAAAGATATCTACTACTGTCTCTTGTCTCTCTACATTACTAATGTGACATAACATTCTGCCATTCTCTAGTTTTGTATTACCCCAAAGCCACCGAGAGACCATGAAGGATATATCACACAAGCATTCGTTGTAAAACAAATAAAAGTAATAAACTTACGAGGGATTTAAGCAAATTTTGATTACTCCCCTGTGTGAATCTATTTTTCGATTAAAAAAAAAAAGTTTATTGAAAATTATTACCTCAAATTTCCCTTTTACGATAAAAGTTTGCTGCTAACTTCACACTTGCAGGAGTGGTTTTATTCATGATAAAACAGTAGAATTTAAAAATCAAGAGAATTTTATAAACTTTTGAAAATTAAAGATAAACATTTCCTCTTTAATTTCATAATTATTGATACTCCTGTATACGATATCATCAACATTTGGGATATTGCAAATGGTCATCAGTAAAAGCGCTGTACCACGTCGTTAAGCCTCCGTGAAAGCCTCTTGATATACAGCTCAATAGTAACCCTTTCGCTGCATCATCCCCATCACACGCCTATTCCCTAATCCAATATATTCATCATCAGCTCCATAGCCAAAGTAATTTCCCAGTTACAGAAGAAAAGAGAATGCCTTTTTTCTTTTACCCAATGAAAATGCTGATTAATTACGAGCACGAGTGAGTACAGAAAGATCATTATCCCCCAAGTGTTTTTAGCTGCACCTTGTGTTAAATTATTATTAGGGGTCTTTCAACCACGTACGAGCTTTTTGTTGTTTGGCCTGCGTGATAGGGGTCACACTTTAACACTGTACAACTTGGATGAAAATTAGCCTATGTTTACGTGTTTTCAAGTTATAATAATCATGAGACAATCTATACGTTTTTTTTTTCCCTCACTACCACAACTAGTAATTGTGTTATTTGGCTCAAAGTTTTTCCACTTGTTTTGATTGCTCCAAGAAAAACACTTTTATTGAGTCATTAATGCTCATTAAGTGTCCCGTTTTCTTCTATTTGTTTCCACATGATTTCTGTGTTAACACAACATTAAATTTCCACCATAAAAATACCATTTCACCGTAATCATAAAGCATTGATCACGAATGAATTATTGAAACTCACACATTTATCGAACTTTTTGTATTATCCAGGGCCAATTCCCCTCCAATGACACTGACATCGTATAAGACAGGAAAAGTCTGATTTAGAGAAGGGAAGAGCACTCGGAGATAACGAGGGTAACAGACTCACGAAGAAGGGGGCTCTTCTATTTCTTTTATTTTCAAACTCTTATTCCGAAAAAGAATGAGAGAAGACGTCACAAATCACTCTAAGCAGACGTAGGTAACTTGTTCAGAATGTTAAAACCCAGTGAGAGCGACTCTCTCTCTCTCTCGCCTCTGGTAAATTAGTCGTATCTATCCCCCTCACGGTATTTTCTTAAATCCAAATTTATCGTTCATTTGAAAACCGGTATCTCCACAATTCTTCTCCATCTCTCTCCGCGTTTTATCTACCGAACTTGGCAGTTTAGCGTTTCACAGACGTAACAACAGTAAATCAAGCCGCCATTTTATTACTGACGTACCAATCGCACCATTTTCGTATTTATTGGATCGATGGCACGTCTTTTCCATGCGGTTGCCGCAAGTGCATGTTGATAATCCACATAAAGTACTCGGAATAAATAACAAGAAATTGACAATCAGATGAGGAATCTTTACGCAAACATATATCACGTAATCAACTGGTAATTCCAATGTCAAAATCAACGAGATATAACTAATGCATAATGTTGAGGATAAACATACATCAGTACTCGCTTCAGGTGAAATGACCACTATAAGAGCTATATGGTTTCATGTCACGCACAGGAGAAAATTTACTGTCAGCTATAAAACGATGAAAGGGCCTTATGAAGGTACGAGGGCGGTTTTCATATCGCAGACTATCAGGGGGAGGAAAACTCGTCTGTCCATTTAACTGGGAAATACATTTCGTGCACGATGTCAAGACAAACCTCCATGTCGAAACAATATTGGCGAATGGCTGCGATTGATGATGGACGGGGGGATGCGTTGTAGTCGTATCCGGGAGGATAGGAATAACACACACATTTAAAGAGGGAAAAAAATGTGATCTTAGGCAGGAAGATGAGAGAATCAGGGGGAATTTTCGGGTTTAGTTGAGCGGAATTTATTGATGGGATTTTGGGAATTTAAATGTGGAATAAAAGGAAAATATGAGGATTTTAAAATGGCGGAGACAAGGGACACTCTTTTTCTCTCTCTCTCTCTCTCTCTCTTGCGCAAAAAGTTGAGGGGGAGTCTCGTTTCACCAGAATGAGAATTAATATTTCAGTGAGTAACGCGTAACTAACCGGAAATAACCGCGGGCAGTCGGCTCTGAGTGGGATCCAGAATTCGCTAATCTTACTTTCGGGTGGAACTAATTCGACGATGGCGAGAGAGTTTTCACGGGGAAAAAACGAGTGAGGGAATGGGCCAAAAGGAATGAAACAATAAGAAGTGGAAAACCGTATATTTTACCGAAGTGAGCTTGTCTATACACTTTTACCCTCTTTTCTTTCCCCCACTACCTCTCTCTTCGGAAATGTTGAATTTTCTACTGGGGATTTACATATTCATGGTGTGCCCCGGTGCAATAACAATCTCGCGTTCGTTAGACGAGACACTATCGTCAAATATTTTCTCGCATTTCTATTCTACATGAAAATTTTATCCTGATAAAATAGCTCATGTGTTCTCATAAATGAAAAATAAACAGATTTCAAGAATGTAGATTTTATCTACTTTTTTTTTTTCACGAAGAATTATCATTTAGTTGGAATGAAAAAGTGATTTGTTGAGTTTGTAACTGCACTTTTAAATTGCTTCACGATAAATCTTTTGATAAAGATTCTTGTATGAAAGTCAATTCATGTCAACAATGAAAAGCAAACACCAAACTGCAGTAAAAGTTACCCACAATAACCCATCCAATTCCCCTCACTTCTTCTTTCTTTTTTCTTTCATTTTCCCTTCATATTTATAGATGTAACATGGAAAAATGAGAGAGAGAGTGATTTATGTTTAAACGATGCTCCATAGAGAATGAGAAAAGAGAAACGCAGAGTTGTTTGAGGAACATAAGGAGATTGGGGAATTAAATTTGTTTAAATTGGAATATGAATTTAATAAGGTCCGTTGTTTTGTCACTGGAAAACGAAGACAGTCGTCAGTATTTCCGTCGTGATTGGCTCAATTCTGGTGCTTTGAATTGCAAGCGAGAATCGATTTACTTTTCGCTGGAGGAAGAGCACCTCCAGAGAAGTGGAACAGTTGCTGGGGGCGAGAGAAAAAAAATACTCTTGAAGAGGCACGAGTCGAAGAGAGACAAGTATAATATCGCTTGAGAAGGGAGTAAAGAGGGGCTCTGGCGGTTCGTTAGTGACTTTATAATAATGGGAACTCGTTGAGGCAAGTTAGAGTTTGTGGAGTGCTGCAACTGTGAAAAAAAACTGGAATCACCTCTAATCACTGGCCTACGTTTACCAGAGAGTGAAAGAGAAAGACGCGGCATTCCGCAAAAGGAAGCATCGACTCAGCAATTCGAGTGCGGGTAAAGCTTACGAGTTCGAAAAGAATAAAAAGTAAAAAGTACCGGGAGTATGGAAAAAAGAAAGAAGCGGAAATACTGTGGTAAAAAGGAGGAATACAGGAGAAGTGAAGCACGAGGCAGACAGCGTGAAGAAAAGTTGCCTCGCTTGAAAAATCTTCGACGAGTTTCTCTCAGCGTTTGACGCATACTCCGATTTTCCCCTTTTGCCGTTTGAAAACCTCAGTGCTATTGCCTCCTCATTCTCCCCCATAAAGAGGAGAGGAAAAAACGGAACTCCTCCTCATCACACCCACATACACACACACACACCTCGCCCCTAATCAGAGAGCGTAAAATTAACGTCTACCTCGTGTATCAGGTCGTGCGCGCGTGCGCTCTTCATCAATCTCCAATTCACCCACGGGGCCACATCATAAAACATTCAGCATTTGCCGGAGGAGTAAAAGCGGTACAGCCACGTAGAATTCGTTGCATCTCACCCTCCTGTTCTCAAGCAATAGTTGATGTAAGATAGTGCCTGATACTGGGGGCATGTTGAAGTCAAGTGGCCGTAAAAGGATTTCCTTGCGATTCCCGAACGTCTCTCAATGTTGGAAGTACCTTCCAAGTCTTACGTCTTTGTTTGATGGTGTTGGTAAAGCGAGAGAGGGTCGATTCCCCTGAAAGATGCATTCCTGACACTCGAGGGGGAGACTGGATCTATCGTAGTGCCATTGGCTATGGATTTTTTTTTTGGCCAGACACTTTTCAATAGTCGAGAAAAATCGGAGAATTCCCGAAGCACCTCTTCTGTGTTTTCAGTTTTGAGTGCGGCTTGCCTGCCATCCAATCGCTTGAGTACCCAGGGATCTATATATCCATTCGAGAGGCAGAGGTTTTGGGTGTACAAAGAGCGCCACTGCACCCCATGACGACGGGCTATAGCTTCACGAGCTGTGCCTCATACCAAAGCTCTCTCTCTCTCTCCATCGGCACGGTGAAGCGATACATAAATAACGATATCGGTGTTTTCCCAAGCACACAACGCTCTAACCGAACAGCCACAGAGACCCAGAGCCCACTGTGTAGCAACCACCAACACCATTACCATCATCACCACCACCACGAACCGCCAACAGTTTCCCTTTTCCTTCAAAACCCATAGTCAGTAGTCATGTATGTACGTGAGGGAGGTTACTCTACCGTGGCAGTAAACCCGGGCCTCCACGCGGTAGTATAACTCACCCTCGCTGTCGAGAGTCGCTGAATAGAATCACTGGGATCGATACCTATCGGCTCGAGACACAGCCGTGGATTCCCCTTGAATTCACCCTGCGCGCTATTTTTACGCTCAAAACTTTCAGGCCAATTTTTTTCGCCTCCTCTTCATCATGAATACCTGAATTTCGGTGATATCCATTCTGGCCTAACAGAGTTATAAATTTTCCACTCTTTTTTTTGTTTGCACTTCTGTGAGAATCGACCCAATTTCAACTCTATTCCCATCGAAACTCGCTTCGCCCATTCGCGCTAACACATTCTAGTAACTGGGACGATGGAATCTACTGCATGAATTCAGATGCGCAAGTGCGTGTGTTCCATTCCGGTGGGCTTTTCGTGACGTATCGGTGGATAAACGCGTCGCTTTACGTGATCACATTGGCTATGGAGAAGGGCCAGTTCAGGCGGCTACGAGCGACTCTTTCTGTCCCTCTCTCTCGCATCCGACATCGGGGATCACGCGACACCGAATAATGACCGAGGCGGTAGTCCTGGATTAGCGAATCCCGCATGGAATTAGGTTTACCAACAGAGCCATGCACGCCAGCTGGTTATACATATATGTTTGGTATGTACGTTTAACCTGCATATACGTGTGATACTTTGGCTATCGATCCTCACTCCGGAGGAACTCGGGGCTTCCCAATGGCATTAAATGAGGGGAGCGAGATGGCCGACCCGCAAAAGCCCCCGGAACCGGCAGCATCCAGGGGATCGAGACAAAACTCGAAGATCGAGTCTCAGGCCACGGATGGAACGAGCTATATCGTTCAGGACAGCCATTTAATCGTTTAAGCTCCACCCAGTACCAAAATGTCGATCCGCCTAACTAAATCCGTTGCTCGAGGCTCGATTAATCGTTGCGTGTAAACACGCAAGCATCACGTGACTTCCGGATTCAAGGCAGTATTCACTGAAATCATTTCCCCCTGTGTTTTTCTTCTATTTTTTTTTCTTTCATTTTTATTTCGTGCTGAATCCTTCTTTGGCTTCCATTATCCAGGTCTTCCGGAGTGTCCCAGTACTTGATTATCAATCTTCTGATCCATTTACCCATTGCCCGAAATTCCATTTGTTCCTTTACTATCAATCATTCAGTATGGGCTTATCGTTCATGGTTGCTGGTGCTTTTGGGGTCAGTAGAGTGAGGATTTCTGGGGAATTATCAAATTGATTAAAAACGTGGGCGTTGAAAGTGTAACAAAGTCATTGGTTTTTTTTTTTTCTGTTGCTAAAGTACTCGAGACTTGTAGTTTTCTCATAAATATTTCATTAATCCTATAAATACACAATCAATGAGAGTGAAGGAAGCTCTGATATCTACTTTTCTGTGAAATTATTAACGATCAAAAGTTGTTGAACTGTTGAACATTTACAAGAGAGGTCAAAGGAATTTTAATAACAACTTAAACAAATGGTATACATTAATATCACAAGAAGTGAAGAAACAAGTGTGGATAATTCGTTGGAAAATTCTTCAAAGATTATGCTCAGTTGAAAATTTTCCTTGCTCACTGTTTAAATACATAATTCTAGAGGAAAACTTTCCAGACTCACCTTACATTAGCCGTGAGATGTGACCGTGTAAAGGGTAGCCCGTTCCTGAATATAACTCAAGATGAAGTGAAACTCGTATTTCGAAATTAAAGGCAAATGAAGGTAGACGAAGTCACAGAGCCTGACGTCTCCCTCTAGCTTCATCATCGAGTGTGCAAGTAAAGAGGAAATTCATAAATAATCAGTGAGAGCCCAATTCTGAGAATGTACATCTATTCTAGTTTTCCCCATGATGCTGAAGCACCTAGAAGTACAGAAGATTCTCAGAATAGCTCTAAAAGAATAATCATATTTTTGAAACATCAATAGTGGTGGCATTTGCCATCTATTATCCCCATCGGCGCGTACTATTGACGTGCTCATGCAGAATTTGTCAGGTGGATAAAACGAGAACGAGGTGAATACACATAGAAACATGAGTGAAAGAGGTACAGAGAATGAAAAAGAATAGTAGAGAAATAAAATATAACAAGCAGAAGCTAGAGAAAAACTTGAGAAAGGAATAGAGCGCATTAGCTTGGCAAGCCTTTCACGCGATGAAATATGAAAGCTTCTTCTCTAGCACAGCTGTGCTGAGTTTGAGGTCGTGAGGTGGCTATGGTGGCTCTCTGGATTGTACAGCATATACGAGTCCCAAGCGATAATGTATCCAGTGGATCGATACCCGGGGGTCTATAGACCTCTGAGATAGCCCGTTCGCGAAATCGTTTCTGTGTCGCTCGAAAATGCCTCTCTCTCTCTCTCTCTTCCTCACCATGCACACGAAGGGCGAAGAGTGTGAGTGGGTTATACGAAGAGCTTTACTCTCTACTCTGGTGAATACGTGCATAGTCATCCTCGCCGTCCATCCACCTATCGATCCATCCACCACTCTGTACACGAAATCTCCCCAGTTCCTTTTCACAGTCGTAGCTTCAATGGATTTTCAGTTGGATGGATCGTCAGAAGCTCCCGATGATTTCCACTCGGACACAGGACATGTCATTCCAGAAATTTAATGCTCCGTGCTAACAGTCCAGCATGATGCTTCGGGCACTTGATACGGAAATACTAGTATTGGCTGTCTAGATTATTAACTAGTAGAATGGTATATTGTTGAAGTTAGAAACTTTCCAATTAGAGATGGCTCTGCAGGTAGTGTGTACGTGTGTAATGTAGGAAAATTTCTGGGGGGAAAACTATCGTCAACGAAACTTGAGTCGATTCTGGATGAAACTAGCCGTAGTAACGTGGATGACCTCTTGGTGTTAAATGGATCGAGCGAAGTGGTGTCCAACGAAAAGGCAGAGGGAGAGAGACAGGTCCAGAGTGAAGTGAAGGAAGAGACAGAGGTAGCAGAGCTTCGTAAATTCGATTAGTCTATGTACGCGCGATGCCACAGGAATTTCTGGCTGAAGTGGTATGAGATGACCAACGAGAATAGTGGATGCCTTGTATTTCCACTTTGCTTCAGTATCATGCGATGGCACATGGACATATAACTAGTTGATGTATATTCGTACGTACGTGTGTTTGTGAAAGCCAATTCGCCTGAGTGTTGAGGACCAACCGCGGTGTCTCGTTTATGTGTGTATCCAAAAGGGCCCTGGGATTCACCGTGAAAGCATACTGAGGACCTTCAACCCGTTGATTATTGTACAACGCTGAACATGCACACATCATATTGCGGTTTCTCCAGCCGCTTGTCATTGCCTGGCGCAAGCCAGAGACTAGAGAGAAAGGGAAGTACGTACATACATGTATTAGAGAAGCCAAGAGAATTGGAATATACTCACGTGACTCTTGATTGCACTGCGTTCCTCCGTGATTATCCTCACCGATCCTTTTGCACAAATTGAACCCTACAAACTTCGGTATCTACGCTTTCCAATCGTCATCGAACGGAAGAGGCTAAATTCCTCAAGACTCTGGACTACCTATGGCATCACAGTGCTATTTGAAATGTAATTTCACCTACTATTAATTAGTGAGCGAAGCTCTGTCGTATCATTTCCCTGGCAACGAGAGATAAACCGGGGGGTATTAATTGTTATTGATCCCATTTACAGTCACTCAGAGTCATTAAATTGTGAAGGAAAGCTACGGGGTTTGAGAAATGCCAGCAGTTGTAATTTTCTACAACAGTAGAATTCTGGAGTTAGGTCAAGTATTCATTGATTTTTTGGTTTTAACGAGCAGCCGAGACACGCACGTATATTAACCCTCTAGCCCAGTGACATGAAGTAGGGGGTGAGAGTGCTGGAGGGGTGGAAAGGGCGACAGAAGTGGTGGGGGCTGGGTTTTTATGGAGATCAAGCAGTGGATTGAAGATGAAGAAAGAGGAGAAGAGGGAGAATGGATAAATCGGTTTTGAGTGTATGATGGTGGTGGGTTAAAATGTGCAGGACTCGTACGAAATATAACGTAACCGGTGGACTGCTTGGTGGAAGAATAGGGTGCCGAGTTGCCATGGAGACTGGTAAAACTGGGAACCAAATGGACCAACCTTGTCAGTAGGGGGATGAAGGTCTGCCTGATACTTTTGCCTTGGGTAGAACAGAGAGAAGGGATAGGTGGTGCGAGAGAGATGGAGCGAATGGGTTAGACTGCCAACAGCGGGCTGAGGGAGGGCCAGTGGAGGAGAGGGATTGTATACTCGGCAAAGGCCCTCTCACTCTTGGCAAGCGCACGTTGAGAGAGGGTGAAGAGAGTTCTACGGAATTATGCTAAATCCTCAACAGGGAAAATTCGTGGCACGACGTTCAAGTGCATATAGGTACTCTCAGTGCTCTCTCTCTCGTTGTTCCTCGCATTTTCTATAGCTCCATGCTGTTTCCCTCATCTTGGTGCATATCTACCGTGCCAAACTGCTTCACTCTGTAATCTCGTGAAATCAAGTTGTCTCTCTCTCTCCCTATTTTCACAATGCCAAGTATCGGTATATCTCTTCGAACTAAATTCTAGGATTTCGTGAATTTATGAGATTTTATGTATTAACAAGTGCAGTTATGTTTGATGGTATTGAAAAGGATTTTTTGGTGGAAAATAGTTTGGACTTTGTTAATTGAATTATTCATTCGAGAGATTTCATTTAATTCTGCTTATAATTATAATTACCTGGGATTAACCTAATTTCGTGATTTAATTTATCTGAATTTCAGAGAATCGTTTGAGATCGTGAGAAACTGATAATTCTTTTCTACACTGAATAATTTGACACGTGATACAGAAAATTTATGACTTCAGGACAATTGAATCCATCGTTAGATAACTTGCTTATCTTAACGAACTTGGGAGATTTGAGAGTTATTGTAGGGACGAATATTCATGTGGAGGGTGGTATTGTGGAGTTTAATGCTTTTACCGGACAGTAGAAGCATCAGTAATACTAGAAGAAGAGTCTTTGGGCGAGGACTTTTGGGAGATAAGGAATCTTGAAATATGCTCGTATACCCCGGGGGAATGGGGATAGTAGTGGGGCATTTCGTGGCCACGTGTCATGACCTTATTCTTTCTTTTTACCCCCCTATATACTTTCACTTTCCAGCCCGTGTCAAATAAAGGGCATAACCTCCGCTGTTATGCAAATACTACATCGATAAATATAAAAAATCATTGAAACGTTTCAGTCGACGATAAAAAAAAGGAGTTGTCCGGAATTTTGCAACTTGAAAAAAAAAAATGTAAAAATTCCAGGAACAGGGCGACCGAGAAAAGCAATTTGCTGAGAGACATTAATTAAGAGAGCTTTATGCAGTCAAGCAGAAGGGCATCATCGGAATGAGCGTTGGAGTATCGCTGCTCCTGGGAAAACCCATACGAAAAATGGGGGAGGTCTGTTTTATGTAGATGAGAGCACAACCTTCGACCAGTTCACGCGTCTGCTCGTATTATCGAAGCCAGACACCATTCTTATTCTTTTTTTTTCCTCTCTTGCCTCTTTGCTTAGCATCTCCGGGGCTCTTGAGTCGATCGGTTTAATGGGATTTTTAAGTGCTCGAGTTTCTGGCCGACACCTTATCTATTAGACGATGCCTCGCCCACGAAAATTTACGGTACGGTGGTGGATAAGAAAATCAACGAAAAGAGCAAGAGTGGCAAAGAATATTTTCTTAATTTTCTTACAAACACGAATATTGATAGATTCAAAAGAAAGAAGAAACACAGGGTCATGGGTTACTCAAGCTGAAACTCGAGACGAGACGGTCAGCTAAAAGCTTCCCATGTTGTTATTAACGCCCTTCCAACTCTGGAGATAGACCAATGTTTTTTCAAACGTCTCGCCCATTGTGTCCCCTCTTCGGCAATCGTTACATCCATTAAACACTGTAACACAATCCAGCCTGCAGACCCAAGTCAATCAGCCTCAAAATCGCAGCGAATCCAATACACTCAATCGCTTCAAATACAATCGATGCATCCAAAAATGAAACTCCACTTAAATAAAAAAAAGGTCTAAACGAATTCTCCACACGTCCTTGAGCCTCACTTAACTACGCCTCATTGTTTACCCATTATCACCCTAATTCCTTTGTAAAATACCGCAGCATACCGAGTGATGAACGAGAGAATAGAGAGTCAAATAAAAGAAATAAAGTGGACATCCTAATACATAAACTCGTAAAAAATAATAATCATGCGAGAAGATGAAAGGAAAATCAACTGCAATCTCGTCTTTTTATCCGGGGGACATATGGTAGAGTAATTTTCATGGCATAGGGTCTCTGGGAATGCGACGATACATTATTCAGCTAATCCCCATAGGTGTTTTGAAAATAAACTCTTGTGAATGAAAAGGGCTTTCGTCACGGTGGTAAGTCGCAAGAAGCTTTTTTAGGATAAAAACTACACAGTATTCGAATGCACAGTTTGTAGGGGAGAATCGCCAGATATATCCCTGATTTTTAGACTGAAACCCACACCATTTGAGAGAAAGAGAGAAGAGGGGGAAAAATCAGCCCCATTCGTATGTGTCTGCTGTGAGTTGATTTTTTCCCTCGAGTTTACCAGGCACGAGGGATAATGGAAAACACATTTTCGATGGATCTGTCGCGACGTTTAATGCACGTTTCCGCGTTTCGAGGGATTAAACTCACCCGACATGAACGCATTTTCATAGTGCCACTGCTCTTTAAATCAGTCTGTGTACAATTGACGGATGGAAAAACGGAGGCTCATCGATTTTTTCCATCGTAATAATCATCAGGATTGTTGGATATTTGAATTTATGATTCTTCAATTGCCGCAATGGATTAAGATGGATTTTCTCAACGTGCAGAATCAATGTGAAACAATGGGGAGAGCGGTTGGAATTGTTTGAATGGATTCGTGATTCGGGCGGGAAATTCGTACGTCCCCCGTTTGTCCAATCTAAATTAGAGCCTCGCCCGAGTGAGTTGGGCCCGCACGAGCGGAGTGGGAAATTAGCGAGGCCGCTCGTCTACACACGGATACGCACGTATCCGGTGGTGCAAAATGTCAGATGAGGGTCCAGGAGAGTGCGGTGAGAGTGAGATAGAAGCGGATTTGTACAGAGTAAAGGGTGCCCCCTCAATTATTCGAGGTGCTCTGGAGAGGTCAAATTAACCTAAACGCGCACTGATAAACACTCTACCATTTTATTTCTCTTGTAATTTCGCAGGAGAGAGAGTGGAGAAAAGCCTCGGGGAGAAACCGCACGCCTATGGGGCTACTCCATTTTTTTTTCCTCTACGTGACTTGAAGTATTATCAGAGTCGAGTTAATCTGCAGGAGGAATTTGCGAATCTCGAAAACATGAAAATACTGCATGTGAAATGAACATTCCTGCACTCTCAATCTCTCCGTACGTTTTTTTAGAAATAATGTATATATATAAAAAAAATAGAAGAGGAGAAAATGAATGAAAAAAATTCAATCATGTGTCGCGCATTTCCGTTGATACTCCACTTCTGGAGGTGGGGTTGCACACATTGGCGATCCAATCACGATTGAATTCGAAGCCCCTGTTGCGATAGTATTACCAATCGGCAATACCGTACTGAATGCATTTCCAACGTAGAGATGTCGTTGCGATGACATTGATACCGTCATTGGGTCCTTTCCGTATACTGTATTGCTCGTCTATTCAACGACAATTCAGTCACACACAACAGAATCGTAGTTTTTATAGGCAGCATCACAGAGAGGGTGGCTAGAAATTGTGGCAAAAAAAAGAAATGGGAGAGGAGAAAAAAAGAAATGAGTGAAAAGAATGAAGCAGCCGTTTCGACTCTGCTTTCGCACGCGCGCGTGTCTCTAATCTGTCTTATCGGGGATTAGTGTTGGGCATGCAATTCTACGGACGGTCGAACACGCGCGACGAGAGAGTTCGTTTGGCAAGGAATTATAGGGTCCTGCGATTAACAATTCCCTTCTCACATTCAACTTTCTCTGTCTCTTTCTCCGAGTCCTTTTTTCTTTTTCATCTGCATTTTCCGGCTCTTTTTTTTTTGTTCATCGCAATTAAATCTCGCCTAGGCTTTTTTTTTCTACCGTGCTCTCTGGTGCACGAATCATCTCGACTCACACGTATATTTCTCCATTTCAAAGCTGCGGATAGAGAGAAGGGGAAATTAACGAAAAAAATTCGATGTATCTGTGTGTGCTCGTGTTGTTACGCATGCGGGCGAGAATATACGTTTCAAATAACTTTTGCTCAACTGTCAATATTGGTGGCTATGTGACTGAAATAAAAATGAAGATTGGAGAAAAACAAATTTTTCATCAATGGAATTCTTCTTTTTTTTTCACTGGCTATTTTTTTTCCACCGACTGAAAATTTACTGTGGAAAATTTGTATTTTTAATCAAGCAAAAATGAATGGTAAAAATCAGGGAAATAAATTTTATTCAATGGCACATGTTTCAATGTACTTTTGATATTTATTTCGATTGATAAATTCCGACTTAAAAGCATGAATATTGATGCTGCATGTATCTTCGTACATAAAACCGTGTTTATTGCTGTGTAAAACTACAAATGTTTCTCATTTTTTTTCTTTTCTCTGACTCTCTCGCTCTTCAATAATGTAATAGACCGTGTAAGCTGGACTGGAGTTGTGTGAAACAGCCCGGAGGCCACTGAGAGGTTAATTACTGAGGGGACACGCGTTAATTGACGGTCCCTCCAACAAACTACGTATAAATCCCAATGGCGTTTTCTCCTAGAAGTCTCCATGTATGTGTGAGTCTCTTGGAAATTCTTTTTTCGTTGAAATTATACACTAATGCCAGTAGGAGCTTGGGTGTCCCACCAATCTCGTTAAGCAAGAGCGATTTATGGTAACGGCTCGTAGAATGTCTTATGACCAACACCAGAAGGGCTCGGAATTGTGACAGCGTGTAATCAGAAATTATTATTTATTGTGATTCCACTTCCAAGTACTTAGCCATGAGTCTTAAAAAAAAAAGCGCAAATATCATTCTCCTTTACTCAGGAATATGAATTATTTTTCTCAATAATTTTCATCACCTAAAATCATCGTTGACGTCTCACCCCACTTTTCCCCATAAATATTAAGGAATTCTTAACGAGACTTTATGTCTTTCACGTGGTTTCATCCCCCTCTCTATGGGGCAACACCATCTGCGATTCCTTCAACAGATGAAATAATTAGAGAATGTGTATCTAACTGTGACGGATAAAGAAAGATTTACCAGTGTTTTTCCGATTTTTTCAGCTTCTTTCTGTGATTCACCACGCCCTTCTATTTTAAACTCTGACTGGTCGGATGTTTATCGAAGAAGAAAGCATGATGGGTCATTCTTGGTAGCCATGAACTCAATTGGATTTAATTATTTCATTAGAGTTGCTCGGAGAATCACACACACACACACGAGTCTATCAACTGAGAATAAATGCTGATTATTATTCACTCAATTAATAAAATTAATGGATAAAACGCCATTTTCCCATCTTCTTAAATGAACCAAATATTTTGATTTGAAAGGAAACTAATTAACGTTTATTTCCCCAACAGTCTTCTGTCTTGCCTCTTATTATCATCGTTTTTTCCTCTCTTTTCTTCTTCTTTCTGCCCCATCGTATTCTTCTTTCTACCGTAGACACCCTTTGAACTGACTTCATTAACACCTGCATCTCAAACCCCTCTGACGATAGAAATGCCTTCGCCATATCCGCGTACTCTCTCTCGAATTCCTTTGATCGAGAAAACCACTTTCGATATCGCACGTGGTCTTCCAGAAGAATTTGCCTTCGTACCAAGTGAACGATAGTACGAAAGAGAGAGAGAGGGAAAAAAAAGCACTGGATCGGAGGAGAATGGAGAAAAATGAGAGGAATAAAAGAGAGAAAAAATTTACTGGGGAAAAAATTCTATGGAGAACCACTACAAAGTGAAGTGGGGAAGAGAAACGATGGAAATACTATCGGCAGACTGGAGAGACCGAAAGTTAAACCACGTGAAAATGTTTTCACGGTTGACCGATGAATTTTTTTTCTCCTTCAACCTGATTTAATCTCCAACGTTAACATGTACAATTCATAAAATCATGAATCAAAATTCAGATATTTATTTTTAAATAACTGAAATAATTAATGAAGATAATCCAATGGAATAAATAGGATAAATTTTATTGGAAAAAAATATTGCTTCAATTTTTTTCCAAAATCACCGTTGATATTAAATAATTCAATGAATAAATCCATCGTACCGATAAAAAAAAGGAACCGATTAAATCTGAATTATTCAATCCAACACGTGAAACAATTTCCCCATTTCTCCACCAAAACAATTCAACTGTTTCCGTATTACGAATGATTCTCCAAGTATTTTATGTACCCGTAAAAACACATTACATTAAAAATCCCCCAGGAAAAAAAAAAAAAAATCCACTCTAACTCAGGAGAAAATAAATACGATCGTAAAAACACGTGCGATGATTCAAACTGTGTCTGGTCATCCGTAAAAAAGACGGCAATAAATAGGAAAACGAGACGTGCCAGGAATGTTTAAAAAAAAAACCGAAGGAATAAGAGAGCACGGTGATTGCAGAAGTAGTGGGGATGAATTTTGGGGAGGATTTATTGGTGTAACGAATGAGCGAGAATTTTGGAAGACGAGAGAAGTTGAGGGAATAGATTTTTTCCCAACAGAGAGAGAGAGAGAGAGGGTGGCAATGGCACGATTGGACGAAATCGGGCGAGAATATGCCCCAGAGGTATAGGGTGGGATAATTCCATCGGCATCCCTCAGGATGAGAGAGCAAGGGGAGGAAGGGAAAATGAAGGGATACAAGAGGAAAGCCGGGGATAGTGTATCGAATATACCATCGAATGCTATCGAAATCAGTCGATTCGAAAATAGGTACATGGAAATCGCTGAGCCAAGGTAATCCCGTCTATTGTTTCAGTCCTCCACTCAATTGCAGAAGGAGAGAGAGAGGGGAGTTTAATACGGCTACACAGTTTGCAGAACATTTGGAGAATTTTATAAATGGAAATTTCGGGAAAAGTATTAAAAACATTTTAAAGTTTTTATTTGGCTCGTTATTGGGATTGGATTTTTTTTCAAAGCGTATTTTGATATAAAAAAAGGGGGATTAGTTCAATCGTACGTAAGAGTAACAGAAGAGAAGGTATAAGCTCGTAAATTGAAAGAGACCGAATGATAGCGGCAATCATTCAAATGATACTCTGTGATTTTTTTTATCCTCTGACGATACATGAAAAAAGAGACTCAGGGACTTTGAGTTTGTGGTTATCAAACAGTTTGATCTTGCTGAGGAAATCGATAGATGAAATTAAATAAATCAACGGACGTGGGGAGTTTCTTCTCTCCCTATTCTTATCTACGATCGTATCCCCATGAATCCCGGGGATCGTCCCCAAGCTCCAGGGATTTTCCCTTTTACGAGTTACTCAGTTGGAGAAGAGATGCATGAAAAAATTGAGGACTGTTGGGATTTTGAAATTTCG
The DNA here is from genome assembly GCA_963565655.1 of Aleiodes testaceus. NCBI lineage: Eukaryota > Metazoa > Arthropoda > Insecta > Hymenoptera > Braconidae > Aleiodes > Aleiodes testaceus. The sequence goes on from OY751412.1 coordinate 5,259,771, forward strand.
ACAAACGCCTCCCTCAAATTCCCTTTTCTTCTTCCTCAAGAGGATAAAAGAAAGTACCAATTCTCCTCTATCTCCCGGACCTCTCCGTCGATCTGAATATCATTACACGAGAGAAGAAGAGGGGAGATATAAACGACTAGGCTTCAAATCTTATTGAGATTAATTTTCAATTTCAATTTTACCCTCGTTCTCTAAAATCAAAGGTGCAAAGAGAGAAAATCCCACATATTCCAATGGATTTAGAAACGAGGGTATAGTTTACTCCAAGTACACCATGAATTATATAATGATTCCACGGAATTAAATGAAAAATGCGCATTCATTAGCGACACAGCATCTCTAATCCTGAACCATCAGATTCAACTGCCGACATTTTATTTTCCACCATTGATTTAACATTACTTCACCCCGAAGTATTTTTTTTAAACACACTAAATCCACTGAATCCCCAGGATAACAATAAAACGTCGATTACGAATTCACGAGGTTTTTTTCCGAAAAAAAGAGGAGGCGAAAGTAAAAATATAACTGCGAGAGAAATTGCAGATGTGAGAGAGGCTGTTTGAGAGCACAGTTATGGGAATTGGGATGATACGAATTGAGGGTGAAAACGCGAATTCTTGGAGGGGTAAAAAAATAAATAAAACTGGAAACTTATGAAATATGAATGAAATGGATTGCACAGATTCGACAGAACGATTTGGATACGGGAGATTGGAGAGACAGAGTTTATGTTATGGGTGTATCTCCAGGGGTGAGCGGTGGGGGGTTGTGGTAGGACACATGAACACTGGGAAATACATCCGTCAAAGGACCACTAGAGGTCCATTGGACGAGGGAGAACGGGAGGATACAGCCACGGGGTTAGTGCACATTGCATATTTGCAATCAGGATTGGCATCACTGGTTACTAGGTTCAATCGCTACCGACTGAAGCTAGATAGAGACGTGCATACCCACATAAACAAAGACAAACTATTCCCAAGGTGGCTATAGAGCCGGTGGAAATACGGCTTCCATATTCAGCCGCCTGCCTTCAGATTCACGTAATACGGGACGATGGCCAGCTGATAGTGACTCCATCGGGTGCTTTGACATGTTATCCGCATTTTGGAGGACTCCCCTTTTTTTTTGTTGCTGCCTCTCTTTCTGTGGGAGGAGCTGAAAAATCTCTGGCATCTATCCGCAGTTCATTTCATTGATTTGGAAGAGGTGCCCTTCTCGAGAATTGATACACCACGGGTTTGCGGATAAATCCCGAGACAAATCGATGGAATGGGCGGAGAAGTATAAGAGCCAAATCCCCTTTTGCTTTTATTTTAACGTGAGAATAATCGGTTCAATGATGTGAATAATTGGGAATTTTATGTTTTTCAAGGGATTATTTGTTATTCGGGGATTTTCATTCGGCAGAAAGTATTATCAATTGTTACTATTTTAGTTTCATGAATCGTTAATAATGAATGAGAGAAGAGTGCACGATTCGTGAGGGATGGAAAAAATTACAGGGAATTCATATTACACTGTAATTTGTCGTGCCTACATTGGCTCTATCGCATTGACAAATTGCGACTATTAGCCGTCTGCAACCAGTATGTATAAACCATGCATATGTCACCGGGAGAGAGACAAAAAAGAAAGCGTAACACAGAGAAAAGGGGGTCGGGGTTATTTTACTGATCCAGAATATGTACTCACGTGCCCCCTGTTTTCAGGGGTTCCATTGTCAGTTCTGTCGTACTGGGAAGTCCTTCTACTACTGACGCTCCAAGTCCCCAGATCACAGTCCAAGGATTACGTGGTACAGAGCCTACCTAATTGTGACTCTGGCAGACCCCCAACGTAGAGAGGGGCGGCATCAAATTATGCCCCGAGAAAAATTCAGGGATAGACACACACGGAATTGGTTGCGCTTGGCTGCTCCCCATTCGGCCATAAGGGATGAAAAATCTCTCCAAACACCATTCTGTTGAGCTACAGAGAAAAGAATTAATGAAAATGCTAAATTTATGCTTCACACGATTCATTAAATTCTGAGAATACATGAAATATTTTTATTTCATCAGATTAAAGTCATTGTAATGAAAATAAATGTTTTAATTAAATAACTACAATGTAACACCTGTAGAATGAATTTTTACAGTTTAAATATATTGAAGTAGTAAAGGCGACACGTTCTATCCAATATTTTCTTTCGATTTCAGTGAAAACTCAAACTAAACTGAGGGAAACTGATGAAAGTCCAATATACCAGTTGATAGTTTAAATTGACTCAGTGTGAATTGTGTATATTCTATTTTTGAAGGAAATATTCAAAGTTAATTTATAAAAATCTTTCACATGAGAATAATTGCTTGATCCGGAGGATTAATATTGCGGTGCTGGAATAATCACGAGCAATTCTATCAGCAACACATGGAGATTTTGGGTGGAGAAAGCCAAATTATAGATGAGTATCAACCGCACGTGATCCAGAGCTGTATAATGCACTAAATGAATAGGTCCCCAATACACAGACAATGAGGGATTCGGGTGACTCTTTCATCTGAAGACTGGCCTGGCTTAACTCATCCCGCTTTTCATCTACTCTCTGCTTTTCCCCATTCCTCCTCTTAATCAGATTCCAATCCCCTAATGATTTTGGAATAAGCCATGGACACTCTGCTGCTCTGACTTTGCCTTTGTTCGTGTGTGCAGATTGTATTGACTGCTCGGCATAAGCCCAATGCGAGATCGGCATCGCCCATCCATCACACGAATGAAGCGCTTCGGGGCAGAATAGATTCGGAATATTGTGGAAACTGAATTCAAAGCGTAAATTATGGAGAAAAAAGTTAAAACATGATGTGAGAAATTAATTAAAAAATATCTCGTTAATAGTTAGGTTTAGGAGAATTTTACAAGAGACCTTTTTTGTAGAGAATTAAATTCTCTACAAAAAAGGTCTCTTGACATTTTTCGATAAAACCACTCAATTCCGAAGTATCATTGATATTCACAATCACGAGTGTGAGAGAGATAGAATAGAAAGAATTGTCGAGATATAAATTCAGCTCAGTCGATCCGAATAATTTCTCGTGGGAGAGAGGGTCAGAATAGGAAAAATTACGTATCCCTAAGTCATTTTGTATCAGAGAGAGAGGAGAAAGGCGAGGGTTAACCCTGTTAACTCAGACAGAAATCTATTCTGGAATAAACTCGGTGGATTTTCAAGGATTGAGAAACGTTTTCGTGAATTTATTCGAAAAATTAAAAAGTATTTTTTCTAGAATGGAAATAAATTGTGGAAGGTTACATTCGCAATATTTCATTGCTCTTCCTCTTCTCCATTACCCTTTTTTTTTCCATTTTCAGAAATGAAAAAGTGATAAATGAGATGAAACAAAAGAAGTGCACATAAAATAGAAGGAAAATAGAATGGTATAGAATGAAATACGCTAACAATGTTGAAATTCCAGGGGGTTAAAATATTTCAGTTGTTGAGTGTCGGTGTTTGCTATCAAAAGTTGTGACGGACAAGCGAACGGCCCGGGAATGATAGAACGCACTCGGAACACTGAGTTATTGCCACTGTCGGCCGGTGAACTTTGAATATACTTCAATTTAACATTTCAATTCATTGCACGCTACGCTTTTATGTATATATGTAAAAAAAAAATACACCCATCCTCTCAGTCTTCTGCAATCAATCTCTGTATTTTTTGACTGCATTAATGCCCAAGCGATTTGCATGTCGCGCTGCGTATGAAATGAAATTTTTCGTTTTTCCTCTTTTTTCTCTCTCTCTCTCTGTATATGTATATATGGTACTGCTGCAATTTGTCATGGTTCTTCACGTTTTTCGAGTTATAAATTTATCAAAAATTATTAATCAAAACAATGAATTTTAGATTGACTTATTTAAAAACTCGAATTACACATTTTTCATATTAATTGATAAATGAAAAATTACTTGCTCACAAATATCTCATTAAAAACATATTAATTTCAGTGAAAAAATGAAGAAAATCCTTGAATTCATATTTATAATTAAAAAATACTTTGTCAAATATTTTAATAATTTTCTTTCTACACAAAATGGGAAAAAAAATTTAAATAAAAAAACAAGAGAAAGCATTCACGCCTTGACGCCTCTTTTCCTGTGACGCTGTATGGGCCACGTATAATTAACGTTAATTTTTTAATTAGAATCTCAGCAACGCCGTTGCACCGTCAACTTCAGTGGCAAAACAAAAAAGGTCGAGGGAGTGAAGGAAAAAAGAAAGAAAATAGAGGAAAAAAAAGTGCGGTTTTTCGTAGTCCCTAGTGTAGAGCTCTCTCGTGTGAATGGCTTAGACTTCTCGGTCGTTGCCCCCGGGGCCCCGAGAATGTAGAAAAGAAATGTGAAAATAATAACGACTCATTAAAAAAAAAAAGAATCATACAGTAACTCGTTATGACCGCATACCGAAGCTCGGATTTGTGATAACGCAGAAACGGAATCCACGCAGAATAATTCACCATCCCCTCGTATAATCAACCCCTCTTTTTCCTCCGTGCTCTATTTCAGTTGTGATTTCGCTTAATTGCCCCGGCCGATAATTAACGGCAAAACGAGCTCTTCGCCTCTTTTTTTCCGCTCTCATACGAATATTTACGGTTTTCAATGGACCACCAGGCACAATTCACCGGTTTTTCTCATTTCTTTAATTCTCAGAACTCATTGTTCTCTTATTTTTCACTGATTAAATCGAAAAATCCAAAGAGAGACTGCAGTTTTTTAATTATTTCCACTTTTTATTCTTTAAAATTCATAAATCCTTGAGAACATATTCACGCAAATGAAGAGATATTGACCTAAAAATTGTAACAAAATATCATAATTGTGAAAAAAAAACGGTAATTCGAGAGGAGTAACAATTTTTTTTAAACCTTTATGTTTACTCAACACATGATAAAAATGTGCACAGTCGAGTACTCACAAATGGGTGTATCATTTTACCCAAACTATCATGAAACTCTGCTTTCAAAAGCAAACGAGAGGTAAAAAAAAATCCTCTTTTTACCCAAAAAATTGGCGAACAAAGGAGGATCGAATTCGATTACCCAGCGTTTGAATTTTCACCATTATAATTATCTTCAAAGTTCCACATTCACGTGAAAAAAATAAATAAAAATCGACATTTTCCAGTCGATTCCTTTTATCTTTATTTTTCTTCACCATTTATTTGTAACGAGCTGCGTTTTTTTTTCCTGTTTGAAGAGAGAGGATGCACGGAACTCTGTATATGTACTTTTCTCATTCGAATTTCGAAGGGATAGAGTAACGGTTCACTTGGTACTGCAGTCTGTCATACAGAACCAGAACTTTTTTGGGATAAACAAAATACACACATGTGCCGTGGCTTTTTTTTTCTTTGCACTCTGTTGGGTTGGGATCAATTTGCATTTGGTGCTCTTTGACCTCCCAGAGGGGCTCGACAGTGGATACCTTTCAATTATTTTACTCTACACTGTAGTAACTCGAGTCATGTGGTTTTCACGTTTTTTTTTACTCCAAAAAAATGAACATTTTAATTCAGCATTTGGTAAAAGAAAATCCGAATTTAAATGTATTTTTAAATGAATTATTAATATACTGTCTCATAATTCTCAATTATTCAAACTCCATTAAACAATTGTAATAAACTGTTTCATAATTTTTTAATTTCAATCGCAAGTTACAATTTGCACCGATGAATTTCAGTGAAAACAGGAAGACAACAATTTTCCCACTGCCCTTTTATGATAAAGGGAGAGGAAAAAAAATGGAAAAATGCCCTCTGTTGTAAAATGAAGCAAAGAATTATTCATACATACAAAGAACAATGGGGCTAATCGAATTGAATACGTGAAATGACTGTGAAGTCATTCTATCTCACTCTCCATTACATGGAATAGCAACAGTACTAAAGGGATAAAGAGTTCTTTCGTTCGTGAATAGCGAATTATTTATATCCCACAGTATAGCTACACCAATTTTCATTTCCCTCTTTTTTTTTACAGTTTATTCCATCGGTGTGTTGTCAATTCGTGATTGTTGTTTCTGTTGTTCACTGGATTGGGTGGCTTTTTATCGATAAACGATTTTTCATTGGAAAAATACTGAATATTTTTATGCACACACTGTTCTCACCTATTCTACACGACGAAACGACTCCGTTATTCCAATTTAATCGTACATTTCGTGTCTGTTATGAATCTCTTGTTTTCATTTCATTAATTGCACAAATTTCTCCATTTTTTTCGAAATTTTCATAATACAAAGCATCAAAACTTTATCTCTGAAGATACCAATAAAATTCAGTAATAAAACCACTCTTCCTTCATATTTTAAATAATGAAAATGTCAATTTTCTAAATTTCCATTTTCTCTTTATGTTTCAGGTGAGTCCCAATGAATTAAATTCATCATCACAAGACTTCTGAAATCGTAGAAACTAAAGAACTCGGATGAATAAGAAAAAAAATAAGAGAATAAGAGAAGAGATTCTACGGCTTCTTCAGGTAGTCCCAGAGGCAATAGAAATCGACAGACGGTAAATACCAATTAGAGATTGCCTAACGTCGTACCAACTGTACTTCTCGGTTAATTAATTAACGAAAACTCAATGTGAAAATCGTCGGGGGATAGGAAACTGAAGAGAGTAGAAAGAAACGTTGGAAATAAAACAAAGGAGGCGGGCAGCAATGAGAGAAGCGGGGGGAAAAGGAGAGAAGAGTTTTGCGAGTAAGAGGGTGAGACAGGTTGAACCGATGCAGACACTGAACTGGGGAAAGACACTCGAGACTACCCTTTCCCCTTGCTGAAATCTCTTTTCTCCTCCTTTCAGTCGATGTTTAAAAAAAATTCACCTTTCCCCGCTGATACTTCATATTGAAGTCATCAGAGTATGTCTCGTGTTATCGTGATAATAAATGAAATGAAGGGAACGAAAAAGAGGAGAAAAAAAGAAGGAGAAAATTGTGTAAATGTAAAGAAAGGGAGGCGCCTCTCTCTCTCTCTCTCCTCTTGATTTTTTTTCCTCTGCACAAGCAGTTTCAGAAATGAGTTTTCGCAAATAGTGTTAAGCGGAATAAATGCCCAGCCATACACTCCCTCTCTTAATTTTTTTTTCTCCTCCTTTTATTTTTCGTTTCACCTCAGCAAAAATTCTCCCCCATTGTTGCGTGCGCACAGGGTATACACCTCTTTCCTCTTCCTATCTAAATTACATTTCAAAGGAGAGAAACGTTATTTATTTCTGTCTCGGGGGCATAAATTTCGCAATCAAGAATTAGAGAGGGCTCAACCACTCGTCCCATCTCTTTAACACAAACTTCTGCTTACATTTACCTTCAAATCCGCTTTGCCCATAATTTTTTTCACCTCCCACCACTTTCTGAGCTTCTATTTGTCTTGTGTTTTTTTGAAAAAAAAAATGAAGGAACTTTCGTGCACCTTCATAAAATACACGTACACACTTGAGGCACTTATGGATAGGTGTAAACACATGCATTCATTTTACTTTACTCCCTGTGGAGATAGGAAGCCCTATATAGTGGCATAAGCATCTCGTTTGTATACTCATGGAAAATAATTTCATTTTAGCCGGGTAGAGTGCTAGGTTGAGGCAAATTTACCTGATTTTCAAGCACTTTTTCTCTACATTTTCAACCCCCTTTTTTTTTATTCCCACAGTGATGGACAATTTTCCTCACTCTATTTCATATTTTATGGCAATTTTTCTCTTCAATTCTTTTCTCATAGTTTAGAAAAAAATGAATGAATTTTTTTTTCATGGAATTTCAATTACATGTAACATTGTAATTAAATTGGAAATATTAGTTTTGATGAATAGACTTCGTGATTCACTCTAATGCAGGCGAAATTACACAAATTCAATGCGAGAGAGAGGGAGATGGAGAATGAATGCACTCGATCCAAATAACATTTTTTTTCTCTCCTATCCAATGCCTCAATAAAGCCATTTTTTTCCTCTTTTTCCATCCACATCCATTGAGTATAAATAGAGATTGGCCGTGTTATTCATGCATGCACCTCTCCACCCCCTTCTTCACCTGAATTCACTCTGTGTCTGTGCCGCAGGATTCATTTTATCCCCGTGTATTATGAAGCTCATAGAAACCCATTGGAGTTTGCGTATTTTATTTTTCACGAGACACAAAACTGGTCAGTTTTAGCCCTCGCTTTTTCTCCCAATGAAAAGAAAGAGTGGAGGTGGATAAAAAGAGGTGGAGGAGGAAGTATATGGCAACGACGTGGGTGTACAGACCCTTGATGCCCCCAGGGGCCACACCCTCCCACTCGCCCGTTCTTTCACTAAGAAATTTCTTTTCTCTTTCTCATTTTTCCCCTAACTCGTCCACCTCCGGAGGTGCTCCTCTCCCGAAGAGAGGTTTAGAGTGAAACGAGAATGAGAGAGGGTAGAAAAAAGGTATTCCAATGCCCCGAAGGTTCGCCTCGTCCAGTCCCTCTCTCATTCACTTGCAATGCCCTCTTTCTCCTTAACTCACTTTCTTTACTATCCCCATTCTCTGCTCCACGTTTTTTTTCCATTTCTCTTGGTTCCTTCATTCCTCACAATGTTTTCTATCTTCATATTCTTTAACGAAACGAGAAAAGCTCCCGAGGGCCTTCGATGAAAAATTGTCTTCAATATATTGCACGGTATTTTATCAAATATCCTGGAATTTTCTTCATTAAATGACTCTCTCTCTCTCGGTTCATGTGAAATAGTCGTTCTTGACAGTACATGAAATGATTGATTTTATAATTTCTCATTTTTTTGTGACTCGAGATAGAATTTTCGTTGATTAAAATCGAGGAAAAATGGGAAATGAGGAAAAAATGTTGAACAAAGATTTCTAAAGGTTTAATTTCATTTTTTTTTTTAAACTATGAATGACGTATTTGTGAATAGAATTTGGGGAAATGACGAGAATGGAGGAATTTTTTCGTTATTTTTTCTTTCTCATGAAACGTGCGAGAGAGATCTAATTGATGTCGAGTAGGACATGGGAGTGTGCATGCATAGGCAAAAAAAAATGAAGAAGAATAGAAGAAAATGAGAAGTGAGGGGAACAAAAGTAATGGAAGAGTGCCCCGGGGGGCTAAAAGTGCGCAAGACACAGAATACAGTGGAGAGAATGAAAAAAAAAGGAGAAGAAAGAGGAAGAGGGTGAAACTTTGTGTCGGTAGTAAAACGAACGGAATTTATGATCGCATCAGCAAGTAGTCGTTATTCGTTGTGAGAAAAGTGGCGAAATGTGGGGAGAATTGTGGAGTGAAATAAAAAAAAAATGCGAAATATTCTAACTATATGCTTTGTATCGTTCTGTCGTTTTATTTTTTGTACTCTTCTTTTTTTCCCCTCTTTTCATCGCATCTTTTTCCTTTTATTCGGGAAATCATAAAAACGGTAATAACTAAATTATGGTCATTTGTTTATGTCACCCTTTTGTTTTCCCTTTTAAAACATGAAAACTAACATTAATTTTCACTGATAAGAATGATAACCGTGAGTTTTGAGGATAAAAAATGTCGTTCGTGTATTCTCAACAATGATATCATTAAAAAATGTCTTTCTTTTTCCACTGAATTATATGACATTTTTGCTGGAGGAAGGAAAGAAGAAATTGATGGAATTTTATAGCATCAGTGAAAATAATTTAACGTTAAAATTCCATTGAAGATGACCCAGTTGTGAGTAGATACACGTTTACTATCAAAAATATTCCCCAAGTGGAGTATTCGAAATTTACACTAAAGGGAAAGAGGGAAAAAAAAGATTTTCAAATTTTTGCCCTCAAAGAATTGTACTTTATGATGGCATTTTTATTCCTCAACAAACTCAGCAGGGATTGTCCTGCATTAATAATGAACTGCGCATTGAAAATTGATGGCTAAAGAACACTGAGAGCTGAAGTGACCTCAAACCATTTCCCAATATATCAATTCTTTTTATCGTAAAATGTAGAGCATTGGAATTTTATAAAGTCATTTATTTTATCCTTCTCCTCTTTCTCTCCCACCATTAAATTATGGATTATCCAATTTATATTGCCACAGTATGAAGAAAAGATTTTAACGCTAAGTGGAAATACTTCATTATTGTTGTGGTCAAAAAACTTTTTAATACACTGCAAATTAAGTTAATTATGAAGAATTACGAGCAATTTTAATGATATAAAGATGATGATATTTATGAGAATATAAAGGCTATTTTTTGTATATATAAAAAACATGAAAATCTCATAAAATCCTTGCACTATCAACTTGTTGGGATGGCCATAAAAATACAGTAATGCTATTCACCTATAGCTGTATGAATATTTCTCTACCATTGCGTCAACACTTTTTTCCACAGCCTCAACATAATTTTCATTCGCCACAGGCCAGTGTACGATGCATCATCTCGTTCGAGGGATGATAAAAAATAGCGTGAGCGTAAAGTAAAAGAGAGGCATGAAGGAAAAACAAGTGCAAAGATTCGTGGAAGCATAGACCGCAACATTATCGCTTCAAGTATATTGCCAATGTAGTGAAATCCCTTTGGTGAAGCCATGCACAATTTTCCAATCACTCCCATAAGTTAGAAACTAAAATGGCAATAGCCCTTACTCACTCGTATAGAGTATGGTTGTATCGTAAAATTCGAAATATCCATCGTTAAAGTTCGTGCATGTGTATAGTTGTAAAATTACGATGGAAATACCTCAAGACGACCTACGGAAACTGCTGGATAAACACCGGAAGACATTACTACTGACTCTCTCTTTCTTTCCCTTGGTATCTGAGGGTAAACGAGATGGGATATCGTTAGGACTTACAAATCACTCGATGAAGTAATAAAAGACCCCGAGAATAATAGCTAACAAGTGCAAACTATTGGGGCGAACGATAAAATAAGAAATTTAATTAGTCGAGATGTTTTTTTTAGATTTAAGAAATCCTAAACTCAATACCCTCTTTTTAACGATAAAACAAGTGATTTTTCCAATGTAAATGTCTCGCAGGCGTTCCAATGAACTTTTCCCCCATTCTTTTTTCCTTGATAAAGGCATCTGAATATGCTTAGAATAAGCAAACACATTTCATCTAATATGTATGCAGATGATTGTGACAAAAATTTCAAAGTGAAATGCTTTGGGGCTTTTAAGTGACGTGACTGTGCCAACAATTACGCTTAATATGACCTCTCATGTGTATACGAGAATAGAGTGAACTCGGCCTGAGAGTACAACTGGTGCTTCGTTCCTCCAACGTTAACCATGCCGCGATTACTTTATCTGGCAAGCGATTAGTCCCAGTACCACCCTTCACTTACTTAAACGCACACAGTTGTGCACATGTATGTGGGACTATTGTCGCTGGTAAGAATCTCTACTGGTAGAGCCTCCACGTGAATAGCAGGAATGCAATTGTGGGCGTGGAGGCTACTGTGTCGAGTTTCCTTATTTTTTCCCCATTCTCTTTCGCTGCCACTTCCTCTTTCTCGGGTGAAACTCGTGGAGTAATGGCGATTAGGGATAAGATGAAGGGGTGGTGGTCACTTGTAAGTTAAAAGTAAAATTGCATAAAGTGACGCATGAGAAGAGTGTTAGTAGTAAATGGATGTTATATCGTAACGACGTATTTTTTTCCTCTTCATCACGCAATATTTGAATATTTTACTGCGGAATGTGGATTAGAATAAAGTGAGTAGGTTAAAGTTCGTTTTATGATTTCATTGAGAGAATTTTTAAAAAGAGGGAATATTTGTGATAAAAGTGTTTCCTTTTTTTTCTTCCTTGAAAAGATAAGACAATTCTACTTTATCTATAATCAAGACTCAAATGATAGCGCTATAATCCAGAGAATCCAGAATCAAGGGATGTGCAGAGTCAGCCAAGAAGTTTCGGGTAAAATTGAGAGGGTGAGGAGATGAGGAAATGGGGTAGAAAGGAGGCTGGCCATCTAACTTTCTCTGAGCTAAGCCCCCCTGACCAAGTTAGGTAATTTGTGTGCGGTAAGCACCTACCCACGAATAAGTCATAACTAAGGCTGATTGTGACTAATTGTGTCGGGCAGTGTTCATTCTTGGTCAGCGTCTTGTCTTTTACGTGTAAAATGGAGGTTAGAAAGGTAGAAGTTGTTAATTTCGGTAAATTCATGACACGAATTTCCGAGTAAGAGATAGAGAGAGAGAGAGAAAGAGCTATTGAAACTTGTTATTTGGGTCAAAATAGCGCGATGGAGAAGTCCCAACTGTAACATGATGTCTGCACTCATCTGTTTCTCGAAGTTTTGTGTTTCTACATTGTGAAGAGCTTGTGAGAATCATCCTCTTCACTATCCAACCCTTGAAAATCAACGCTTGGAGAATCTTCCAGTGTCTTCTGGGATGAGGAAAGTACGTGACCCCATTTTCACATCGAAATATGATGGAAAATCACGTGTATATTCAATCAAAACTGTCAGACTTGACTCATTGTTTGAAGGATGTTGGAGGGAGAAAGAGAATTCAGATTATTCCACGATTATCCTCTTTCTCTATAAATTCTTCACATCTCTTCCTATTTTTATTTATCATTCATCCATGGAAAATGCATTCTCCAAAAATATACTTTGTTACTCTGCAGAAATAAACTCATGATTTAAAGCAACTGAAAAAGAGATCTTTATTCCTGCCTTATTTCCCCCAACTCTCTGAGACAACCAAGGCCTGATTAATGGCCGTTAGTTTTATTCGTTTGCCTTTGTGTCTATGTGTATGTGTATTTGGCGTTTTTCTTCTTTTTTTAAGTGTTTTTGTTTCTTCTTCTTCTTCTTCACCCACTTCTGCAGTGTTTTTTCTCCTCCCTGACGCGACGCTGAGCCGCCGCACAGACTGACCTTTATCTTCTCCGTGAATTTTGCCAGAAAAAAAGGAAAAAGAGACAAAGGGAGGAAGCTATTCACTCTGTGATCTTTATCATTCATCCTTATTCTCGTTTTTGGTAAAAGTCGAGAAGGGGAGAAGAGCTATTCTTCAACGTTCAATAAATTTTTCCACTCATTCATTCAATTTTATCGCTCACATTAAACGTGACCTTCTCATTTACACGATGACATTCAACTTATGATTGCATTCCCCGATATTTTCTCATTTCTGGTATTAACTTAACTGAATTCCGTAAATAAACCACCACTGACGTCTAACTACAGACCTTGAGTATAAAAAAAACAGTAGAAAACTCCGGGTTCAGTCCACCCCCACACAACGTACTGACAAAAGTTCATAAAACAACAAACGTAAGACCCTAGCTATCGTCCCACACGAACTTTTTCATAGCCCCCACTACTCTCCTCAATGCCTTCGTGACGATCTTATCCAGTAGATTACAAAAGTCGCGCTATTTTTGACGTAAATTGGCCAAGCGTGCCACTCTTGTATACACTCATGCATTTTACAATATTCAAAAAATAGATTTTTATTTTCCACTACAAAGGCCAATTCTCAGATCGAATATGTTAAGATCCTTATTATTATTATTATTATTATTTTTCTCGCAATCTCAAAACTATTTTGACTCGCTTTCAGCGAAAATTCAAATTGGACAATTTTATGACATCATGTGTACACATGAACGAGTGGTTTGCCATGAGAAAACACTCGATATGAATAGAAGAGGCGTGAATATTCGGAAATTGAAATCTGTGCCAAAATAACAAGTACAGATGAACAGCTGTTGATACATCTCCAGAGAGAGAAATATTATTAATTCCTGAATAATCCAATGCCTCATGAAATTTCCACAAGAAATATCCATTAAACCAAATATTTAAAGTAGTTTAACTATGGAACTAATTAAAAATTAAAGCTTTTCAATCATAAATAATAATACAGGCACTCAACAGCCCCAAAAACTCATAAACCAACTACTTAAATTACTCAAAACACCCGAAATTTCCAATTATCGAGGACAAATCAATTCGAAATTATTCAAATACACTTAACAATTCCCTCACAACAAATTGTAATTCAAACCGAAAGCAATCTCTCAAAACTTTCGCTCCAACCCTTATCCCTCTCCTCCCAGAATCTCTCGACTTTCTCCAATGTAAGAGGACTCTGGTTATAATTGAATGAAAATTAACATCGAATCAAATCAAAGCCCACAGTAGTTTCAATTCACAAGTAATAATATCTCATTCCCAGGTAACTGTTAGGGCTGGCTGGGTCCAAGAAACGTATGGATGCCTTCCAGGACTTCAGGACTTTCATACAGAAACCGGATACCAATACGTACACGTTCATATCCGAGGCTGCATACTCCCCCCCCCCCCCTTATTCTCCCTTCATCTTCAAAACCCACTCACTTCCACATCTACAATTCCCCCATCGGGCTTTCTCTTCTACTTCCTTCCTTCCTTCCATTTCCAAGTTTCCAATGTATAATTCTGAACTTTCTGCCCCAACAATGGCAGTTCTCCAGGAGTTCCGCAATACAATTGATCGCGCTGCGATTCACCAAGACCTCACCCCCTCCTCTTTTTTCCCTTCAACTACCCCTCAGGTACACACAGTGCAATAGGCCAAGAGGCAGTGTGTGATGAAACTTGTGTTACTGAATCATGTGCCCACAATAAATTATAAACTCCCGCCTTTATCCCCAATATTTTCTCCATTATTACCACAAAAATCAAATAATTCATTTGAAATTTTTCCCCTCACTTTTATCCAACAAATTTCCCCAACTTCCAATAAATGAGTAATGCAGAATCCATAATCATCGTCTCTCTCATGTCTGAAATTCCAACGAGACAAATGAAACAATGGTGAACGCTTTTTGAAAATTAATTATGCGAAACAGAAACATAACTGAGAGAACAGATTTCATCAAGCTCAAATAACAACTCATCTACAACATTAGATAAGCACAACGCTTCGTAGATACAATGAAGAGACTCAGACTACCTGTATTTATAATCCAGGTCAAATAATACACTTGTAATTCAAATTTCAATGTACCCACTGTCAATTCAATATAATCACTGTACACGAACATTGTGCAGTGTAATTAAACAATTTTCGTGTATCACTGGATATAATTAAGAGGCCCTCATAAACTTCAAACGAGAGGACTAAATTAAGTACAAAATTCGATATGAATGATGCCGTCTAGTGTCACGTCATTATACAGAATTGGTAGCAGAAGCTTCTTGATGGATCAAAGAAATGCAAAGGAGAGAAGAGAATCGTAAATGTGTCTCTCAGTGCTTGTGTGTGGAATCACGTGGTATATAAATTTCGTTTAGAGATGTATGAAATCAGAAAATGGCTTTACCAAGCACGATACCAAACGACTCTATATGATAAAACTAAAACGACCATTTTGCCTTCATCACTGAGCAGATAATTTTAGCTAAACTTTGAGAGAACTAAAGTTTCTCAGAATTCACTGCGAGAGTGAAACACGAAAATGAGATATTCAAGATTATCATTTGTCTAATTGTAAAGCCATCATTATCACTGAATCAAAATGTTTTAATTGGACCATTCAATATAGATGAAATTTTCGGTATTACGAATGTGCAGTTGGCACGCACAATGTGCAGTTTCACCCTCAAACTTTAGCCTTCCATACTATTCAATTAACATACCTGATAATAGCTTACCTTGACCTCTTGACATACGTGCAGCTGATTAATTCCATCGCCACTATTTTTAACTCTATTATTTCAGAAAAACGAGGAGCAAGAAGTTATCCATTTTCACCACTTCACAACTGATATTCCAATAAAGACAGACTTCTATTTATAGTTGACGTAAAATAAACTTTCTTTCATTCAACGAGATTCAGATACTCAATGAAAGATTGCGTCACTTGAAGAGATCGAAATAACCGAATTTATAGGAATCTTTACGACTCTTTGTTTCTCCTATTCACTCGTGCATCATACTTTCTCAATTTACTCTCACCTCTCTCTCTCTCTCTCTCACTTTATTCATTGTTTTCTACTTTTACATTATTTTCTCCTTCCATGCCTCCCCCTCTTTTTTTTTTATGAAGCTCTCCCTTTAACGAGCCTTTGTCTACTACGGCCAGAGAAACCGGTAGATAAAACACCAACAGTAGCGAGTAGGCGGGTTTTCGCTACAGATAAACCTGAGAAATTAGACGCTGTTATTCAGATTTTACGGCAGATTATAAGTTGCCAGGGCGGTAATTAAGTACCTCCACGCCATTCTGGTGCCTTTTCCTAACGGACTACCGTTGAATTGTGTTTTTGGGGAGGGAGTTTTTCGATAGACGAGTGGAGAATTTAAAGTCGAGTCTTTACAACAGTACAAACTTCCTCGATTTTTCTTCATTTTTTTTTCGGCAAAATACAATTCAGATATTTCAATTCAAAGTGCGATAGCGCCTGATGAATTACGTGAATTATGGAAGCTTCTGGGTAATCACTCAACTGTAATTACAAACAGGAAACAATGGAAAATTCTTTGGACTAATATTTTTTCTTGTAAAGCCCCTTTTTTTCAGAGATGCGCGCACATCCTCTAGTTGGAGAGATAACGAGACGTACTGAGAGTACTTCCGTTTCCCTGACACCCACTGTTTCCGCAGATGGACCACATTTTATCGCTCCGAACAAATGGAAATGCTTATCGAGAGTGTCCAGAGCCTACATCCGCACTGATTTTAATGGAAAATTATGAATAATTATTTAATTAATATTCTGAAGCTGGAGAAACATCTTAATTTAACGTGGAATAAATAAAATTGTATGAAATAATATAATTATCGAATAATTGAGTAACAAGGGTACACAGAGCCAAGTACAAGACGAGTTTGAATTGAGTTAATTCACTTTGAAAATTAATGCGAATGTTTTGATGGTCTGATTGTTGGGTTGTCACGTTTTCGAAATTCCCGTGAGGCAGGACGACATTAACATCCAGTGAAAGAGGGTAAGAGGCGAATAGAGAAGATGCAGAAGTGGATGGAATAGAGTTTACTGTGAAAGAGAGGGATGGAAAGTAGTTTGGTGTCTAGGCAAGAGGGATCTTCACTTGGAGCGTGCCCAATTTACAGAAAGGCAGGAATGGCTGTAGTAACCCCTGTGTTCGCCTGCACCTCCGATATGCAAATAATTTTGTAGCTATAAACCAACTGGTCTCTTGGCATGCGGATTGCGTGCTTTGATAGCCCATACATCAGGAGTATCAGTTGGAAAAGAACTTTTCGAAGAGCCATTCAACGAAAATAAGCATTTACTTATTTTTCCACTGCTGAGGAATATTGAGTGATGGAAAATTCAAATATCTCATGACTTTTTTTCAGTCTTTCTGTTTTCCCACTCGTTAATTTTACACAGTTAATTCATTTTTACTGCGAAAATTTTTTATTTACCCAGTTTTCCTTTATTTTCCATTAGAAAATCTTTTATTTTCACTTGTCGAAAATTTTACTGCTTGTTTTGTAGCTCTGCCCTTCTTTTATTTTTTCATAGCCTCTCCTGGCACTGAAAATGCATCAGCATATGTTTTTTTTCTCCTCTCTCAGATAGTGTTTATTTTATTTATTTTTTATTCTTTTAAACGTCGACTCTCCAAGGCATTTCTCCTCACTCGCGTGTAGTTTATCTCAAACTCCAGAGTAGAGGAAAAGTCGTTGAGCAAAGAGAGCAATAAAGAGAGAGAGATTAACAAAAAGAAAAAAGTAAAATTGTGACTCTAGGGCTAGGATGGTTTGGACGTCGTGCGTTTTCTCGTATCGACTTATCGATTTTCACGAGTGCAGAAAACGTAGTTGGATTGTGTGGAAGGTGTACTCTTCTTTTTTCATCCACCTCTTTTCCTCGTTCTCTGCTTTCTTTTCCGCCGAACGAGTGACGTAGGAGGAAAGAATTGGCGGAATTGTAGAAAGGAGTTTGGGTATGTTTACTCGGTCGTCTAGGCCAAGCCGCAATAAGGAAAAACAGACTGGCGTCGCCAATCCTAAGGGGAGAGCTCTCTCTATCTCTCCGGATTTTTCTCTGTACGTTTGGAAGAAACCGAATGAAGGATACTCAGTGAGATATCTTGCTTGAAGAGAGAGAGAGAGAGACAGAGTGGAGGCAGAAGAAATGAAAGAAATAGGAGAAAAAAAACGTGACTTTAGTTCAACCGGAAAAATGAGATCCCAATATCCGACATATCACGAAGACAAAGGGAAACATTTGTTGAACCGTGAAAACAAAGAATTAGTGATTAAATTTTGGTTTCAATGAAAGAAAAAAAAGGTTTCTCAATGATACGCAATATTTTTAATGAAACGTAATTCTTGTGCCGATTTTTTCTTACCTCACGATCTCCTTTTCACCCGAAAAATGCATGGAACAAGCCAGTCTGGCCATTAAGGTACATCCACCCCTGAATCTGCCTTGCGGCACCATCTTTTTTACATTCTCTCCTCCTTCTCTTCTCTCTCCTTCTCTCATCGTCTAGACAGAATGTCGCTATCTGCAGAGACACGCAGAGAGAGAGACAGAAACTGGCAATGGGGTACCAGCATGTTGATGTACTCTTGCATGAAGATAGAATAGAGGAGTTACGTTTTTTTTTTAAACCTCTTTTTGAGAATGCAGCTGAAAAGCCCCGGGGAAGTGATAGGCAAAAAGAGGTCTTCTTGTTGCTCAGTACAACGTGAAATTGCAACGAAAACGCAAAAGTGAGACACAGCCACATGCACCATTCTACCACTATTCGCATTATATTCCCCACGAGTCCCGTTGACCTACTTTCATTAACTGCAATGACATGTGTGTGTGTGTTTGAGTTAAAAAGCGCCCGCGTAAGGGCGTTTGGTAGCTCGTTCATGGCACGAGACTTTATGGAAATTATCCCAAACAACAACGTATGCACTTTGATTTGAAAATTCACAAACAGAAATGAAGTTCTCATAAACATTTGGGGGAAAAAAAAGGAGCTTTTCAAATTAGGTAAACGCTTCTCTTTTTCCTCTGCAAACTCTGTTTACATTTCTTGCCAATTCTCTTTGTTATTTTTCTGCAAATTACTTTTTTAATTTAATTCTTCTATTTTAGTAATTTTCTGAAGAAAAAAATACGCCTAATTTGTGAAATGGAGAATAAGTAAAAGATCGAATTGAAATGCTATCTACAAGGACTTTCATTTGCCCAATGGAGACTCAAAGTTTTCTGATCTATAGCTGAATGTACCTGACTCCTATCTCTCATGATAACACATGAACTACCCTGAGGCTGGGGCAGAAAAAAGAGGAGAGAATCTACTGATATGATATACGAACACTGCATTACTAAATTAAACCGCAGTTTTCGAGAGTCTGAATGCAGAGAGATAGAGACTAGATTCACGAGTAAATGGTGAAGCGACTCATGGGAATGTGGAGGGCTCGAAAAAAAGCTCTTACAAATAAGATAAGAGAATAAAAGAAGTTGAGAAAAGTGAAGGTTAAAATAGAGCAAGTAGCTCCAACGTTAGACACGTCACTTTGACCGTTGTGATCACGGATAAACGTTTTATAATATTCAGATAAAGTTCAAGTTCCCTTGAGGGAAAATTAAAAGATAAAAAACAAGAGCATAGAGTCAAAAATAAAAACAGAGATGGACAAAATTTATTCCATCAGCATCTTATTTTGTGTGCGAGAAGCTTTATTAAAATAATGGCTCTGCATTTGCATGGCAATTTCGTCGGGGCCTTGGAGAAAATTCGTTTCGGCTTCCTCAATGAGACCTCCTCTTTTTCTCCCTCTTTTTACGACCCCCCTCACCGACCCATTGCACCCATTCTCCCTAAAATTTAGAGCTCCCCGAAGAAGATTAGGCGAAAAGAGGAACGATCTTTCCCCCTTATTTCCAAGCCCAAGTGCCACTACAGTGAGAACGTCTACACCGTTGTGTTATGCAAAATCCTCGGCAATTCTCATTTCTCAAATTCAACTATCTGAGAGAAATAGGCAGATTTTCGAGGCTACACTTGAAAAAGACAGAGAGCCACTTGCAAATTAAAGTACAGATAAGAGACAGAGAGGGCCATGGGCCTAATCAAATTGTAAATTCTCGGCAAATGCAAATTAGTCAGGCAGTATTCCTATCTGTGACGTGAACGAGGAAACTGGAGTAGCAGAGAAATTGAGAGACTAGTGTTATACGTGAAGCACTATCTAAAAATCCAGTGGTAAAGCACGAGAGGGCCATACGAAACATCAGCGGTCGTTCATTTACATAGACATACACTGGAGAAGTGAAGAAATGAGACAGAATGAAAGCAGCATTTTCACTAATGGAAATGGCAGTTTCATTTTCTCCCACAGAATTACAAAAAAACCAGTGGTCATTACTTCAGAAGACCTTGACATTAATTCTCAGTAAATCCATGAATATTAATTGATCATTAAAATATTAATACAAAGGAGTAAAACCCCGTTAAATCAATATTTCTAAAAAAAAAACAATCAGTTGGCAAAATAACCCAGAGCCTCGTAATTTTCATTAGGGAGTTGAATTTGTGTCTCTCATGACAGCATACCAGTTGAATTATAGTTTGGTACTGCCTCCACAATTTATTTTCTCCCACTTACTACACTGGGATAGATTAACAACAGTGTGCCATCCCAGTTTCTCCTAATAAATATAAAAGGCATCCGTGTTTATAGAGAGAGAAAATGTTGAATTTGTTGAGAATCCAGATGTGAATTACGGTTTTTTCTTATCCTTTTCGATTTATTGATCTCACGAATTCGTTTATATCAGATTTCTACATACGACCGGGGAAGAGTAAATGAAAAGGAGAATAACGATTGTGAAGAGAGAGAGAGAGAGAGAGAAAAGCAGAGAGAGGCGGTCATTTCGTTATTTATGATCTGAACGCTGCAATATTCATCAGATAGAAATTGATTCGGAATTAGAGCCTTCTCTCTTAGACCCTCCCGGCTCTCGTGGTTATATCGAGTTGAATTGACCTGATGCACTCTTCTCGTAATAGAAATTGCTTCCATCCCACCGAAAACGATTCCCTTTATTATCATTATGTTTCTCCGTTTTTCTTTTTTTTTTTTTCTCTCTTTTTAATTCAATTTCATGATACTTCGGAGCATTCAATGATATTTCAATTGTTTCATTTGATTACAAAATGGGATTCAATTGAGTGAATTAATAGAAAATGGAATATTAAATATTTCAAAACGTGAAAGTGCCTGAAATGAATTATCGATTCGATTCGGTTTCTCAATTATGGACAATTTTATTCCAAAAATTTAATTTAATTATTTCCTTTTTCTTTTGTGCTCCTCATTACACAAGAAACCGGAATCAAAACTTCATTAATAAATTAGAGAGACGCCTTTTGTAAGTGGATAGAAATTCCTAGTCGGGGAACAAGCTCCCCAATGTTGTTTCCTGACCCTCCCTCATTTTGCTGCAACATCACACTCCAACTTCCTGTGTACACTGTACTTGGGGGGGAGATTCCCTTCTCATGACGTTTGTCATAATAACCACGTGTTACAACAATTGACCAATTTTTTTCTTATTTCCTCAGAATTCCTCCGGCAATTCTTTGTCCCGAGAAAGTGAGAGTGACGAATGAATTTCGAATAACTCTCATATTCTCAGTAATACCTTGTTTCATGTAATAGGAGCATCAAAGCGCAGTTGAAAATTAGAGAATTCGTGAGCCACTGAGTGACTGTGAAAAGTAACCTTAGACAGGATGCAATTAGAAAAGCGCCTTCTCTCATTCGCTTTCTCTTCTCTTTTTTCCTCCTCTCATCTTTTCATTTTATTCTACTTCTTTCTCATTCAAGCTTCAGCTTTTCGAAACTGCACAGAACAAAAGCATCCCCGTCTCTTCCATCCCCCGGGGCAGTGTAGACGATGTTGGATTGTTTTTTTGAGAAAGAAAGGAAGTAGAAGAAAAAATAAAGCTGAAAAAAAAACAACAGGAGAAAAAGAAGCGACCCGATTGAAAGTCGCTTCTCTCCAGAGTACCTAATTTCTTCATTCTTTTCTCCATTCAATTCTTACGATGCAAATCAGTGCCCAGAAAAGTTTTTCAACAAGTTTTGCCGCTGCCCATTTTAAAAAGTTCCCTCACTATCTCATTCCATTCATTTTTCTCCCTTTTTCCCCTCGTCATTTTCCTTTATTTTTTTTTTATTTTTTCTCCTTTAACTTCAAAGTTTATTTGCACTATTTCAACGCAATCAGTATTCTATACGTTGTCTTTTATCGTTGATTGTCCAATGGAACACAATCACCTGGGCGTATATAATGTCGTACCATGAAATTTTAGGGCATAAGTTCATTGTACAACTTACATCCAAGTCACGTAGAATAGGAAAGAATGAACCAAAGCCACGTATTTTCCCTCTAATGTTCAACAGAAAAAAAAAAAATTCAATTCTCTCATTATCCACATTTTGTTTATTGAATAAACTTCAATTTCCATCGATACATTAAAATCCCCCTCAATTTAGTAGAGTGCAAATATTATAATAGAGACTGAATAAATCAGAATAATTGTGGTCGATGAACTGGATACGATGGGAAAGAGTTGAAGAAAAAACCTTGAGAGAATATTTGAATACAATTGGTATTAAAACGTTAAATAGTGGGTGATGAGGGCTGTGGTTATCGAAATGAAAAACGTATCGTCGTTATTTAAACTCATTTAAATAATAAACCAGAGGCCATTCACCTGCTTACATCCCACTCGATCCTCCCAAATTCGTCCTTAAAAAAAGGAGAACCACTCTTAAAAAACGTAAATTAATTCAATTGAAATAATTCCATTAACCATTAAATGCATTCCAAATTAATCGTCTGAGCACAAATGTCTTTGAGTCTTTTCATCCTGAATATCGATAATTGAATTAATTTATCAATTCATCCGTAATAATCCAATAATGCAAATACTTTGATACCAAGAGCGATAGAAACGGAATGAAAAAAAAAAACGAGGAATGTTAAATCATTGAGAGCAATCAGAGTTGTATGGTTTCTCATGATAATAGGGAGGGGTAGTGGCGCTTAAACAGCCACGCACGTATGCATTACATGATCTCCCTGCTCGTGCTCCGCTTCACTAAACATGCACGACTAACACGTGGTTGATCGATTTCACCCGATTTTGCCTCGTTCATTCAACTCACCAGAAAGACACAGTTGCGGATAATAGAGGCGCAAATGTGCCAATATTCACAGTGGACTTCACAGCTAAATCTCATGTGATTGTTTCGTTCTTGTTTTTTTACCGTTTCTTGTAACGTACACAGTGCACTAACGGTCACGCTCAATAGCTCCGGCCATTTTCAACGGAGTTGTATCGGTTTTTATTGTGTTTTTCCAGTATTAAAGCATTGGGCTTTTTTAACATGCACGTGCAGGAGGTTTCGTGGCGCAGGGTTTAATGCCGAGAGTGGTAATTTCTGATGTTGGGTGCATTGGCGTATGTATAAACCGAGGTTAAGAAAAGGCAATTGAGCTGGGCCGGAAGGTATCAGGTGGGAAGACGGGGAAATAGTAAAAAGAGGGTAAAAGGAGGCTGCATGAGCATCGCGTGGGAGAAACACGATAAATTCTCAGAGCGTGACTCAAACTGTACAACAATCTTACTTGTTCAAAGGGGATTCCCATTATTTTGTCAGTTTCGTTTAATTTCTTTTTTTTTTCTGCTCTTTACCCCTCTTTTTTTCAGTCTCCAGTTAATTTCCATTATTTTCTTTTTATGCACGGGTTGTTATTAAGATGTTATTTGTGGAGGAGAAAGGTGGAAGACGGATATTTTGAGATTTTTTTATTTTTTAACCTGGAGTGAAGGCTCTTTAAACGATTGAGAAGTCATTCTCATTGGAATTTTAAGAAACTGACATGGGAATTTAATCCGAATTTTACTCGTGTTACTTGTCGTATTAATTCAGCTTTCGTCGGGATTATTTCGGGTTTAATTTAATTATTTAAGCGGAGATACGTCAGAGTGAGGAATGAGTTTTTATTACTTTTAGAATGTTCGTCATTGGGGAAAATTGGGAAAACCGGGCTTCTTTTGGGATATTCATTGGTTCAAGGTGAATTGGCTATCGATACTCTTACGCTTGAGCGCCAACCCTCTCACGTAACAAGCCTCTGCGGTCATCTAAATTGGGGATGGACCTATCGTGTTACCGGAAAATAATTCTTGAAATGGAAACAAAAGCGTTTGCACGAATTTTTTTATGAATCAAAGATAAATAGCTTTTGAGAAATTTTATTATTTCTTTTTATTTGTTATTATTCAGAGGTAATTGCTGAATGACAATGACAAGAGCAAACAATAGGCTTCATGCTAAAATAAATGTAGGGATTGGAAATTTTGCATGTTACATATTTGCTTTTATTCTCTGTTTGTATTGCTGCGAATTTATTTTCGAATGAAAAATCATGATTTCCCATGAGTCTCGTATGCATCAATTCACTAGTTTTGTACAGAAAATACAATATTATTATTTTTTTCCTTTGCACACACAAAAATCCATTGGTATTCAGTATCATTTTCACGAACAATTAACCACAATTTGTAATCGTTAGCTTGTATGAAAACAGTGAGTGCATTCGGTAATTACAGTAAATATGACAATTACATTTTATTAATAAATATAACAAATTGATTTTTGCTTTTACTCATAATTAAAAATTGTATTTCATCATATTTATTTCATTTGAAATTGGACACATGGGGATTTCCAAGTGAAATTCAATAGTAGGAACAATATTTGATGACGATAAATAAAAGGATTGATTTTTTCATCTAAAAGATATTATTAAACGTGAAAAACCATTTTTATTGCAGTTTTAAGAGATTTAATTCTCGGAGTTTACTTTTCGGTCAGTGATAAATTTGAAAAACCAATAATTTCATTCTTCCATTCACTAATCCATTTATTAATTAAATTCATGTACTTTTTATATGTTTTTTTTTTCAGTTGAAAAAAAATTGGGAGAATTGAAATTGGATTTATTTGTTCATAGTAACATTCATTTTATCGTTTTTTCTTTTACACTTTTGTTTATTGATTGATGTGAATGACCGGTGCTACTTGAAATTGCCCAAATAAAGAATTAAAACTTTGTTTTATTATTTTTATCATCGCGTTTATGACTGCAGTATATTAAACAGTGAAAAAAAGCAAGAATATCCATGAAAAAAAAAACGGAAATTCAATTTTATGTCATGAAAAGTCTTGTTGCCATGCAGGGAATATAAACTCGATTGGCTTATCGGCGTAATCCAGTCAGTGGCGAAAAAAAAAAAAGATGAGAAGAGGAAGAGACAGAAGAGAGGGGAGTAAATTGAAAATGCAAAGAGGGAAAAAGCATACAAAGTCGAAATAGTCCGAATCAATTCGCACTAACAGCCAACGGTTGTAATAAAATTTAGAAATAAAAAGCAGGGAATTTTTTTTTTTTAACCAATAACCATGTGCATGTGAATGTGAGAGAAGAGAATGAGAGGAGAAAAAATTTGGTGCATCGAATTGAGTGAACCATTGAATTGGAAATGGCGGCATCAGACCTAAAATTCGATTGCCATTCCCATGCGTTTTTCATTATTATTTTTACCTTAAATATAAGTAATTATAAATTAATATCAATATTTTCCCTCTCAAATACTGAAAAAAAAAAATTTAAAATAAAAATACTCTCATTCACAACAGAATGAGCAGTAGTTAATACTGACAGACATTAAATCCGTGACTTTGAGGCCGCGGGAGATCCTCTTATACGCGTTGAGGGATGAAGTAATAACGTTGATACGGATAGAGAGGGCTCCCAAGTCTTCAGTATCTTCTCTCTACACTCTCCATATACCCTATGGTGGTTTTGCGTTTATACATGGTACAAAATCCTCCTGCACACTGGCATTGAATGAATAGCCCCTTTGATCTATGCCTACGTCAACCTTGGACACATGCACGATTTTCATGCTGAATTTTAAACACCAAAGAGGACTTTGTTACTGGATTTTCCCATGCAACAACACCTCTCTCTCTCTCATTCATAATTATTCCGTTAAATTAAATGAAGGATCTGTGATTAATTTTCGTGATTCATAATTTATCGCTGGAAATAATGTAACTTTTGAAAAATTAAATAATACGAATTAATTGGATGAACACATTTGAAATTTGAATTACATTGTAAATATTAATTGCATGAAAATTTTGTAACATGTGATAAAAAGATTTAATCAACTATTGTAATTTTGAGTAATGGAAATGATTGATTATTCATTATAATAATTAATCGAGAAACAAGTGGATAATGTAAAATGTTAATTGTTTCATTATAAAGAATTGCGTTAATTGAATTTTTCAATGAATTTCTATGAAAAAGTAATGGAGCCATTTAGATGAAAAAAAAGGGTTTAAATAATCGTGCAATTAAAATTTAAGGGTAATAAATTGCAAAATGAAATCCATTTGAAGATCAGCACCATTCGAGTTACATGGAATAATTCATGACGAAGGTGAAGAAGAGAGGTGGAAGGGGGAGGGGATAATCGAGGTAGCGATTGAATTTTTCGAGTCTCTAATGGCACGTTACGAGCTGCTTGATCGAGGGTGGTCGAAAGTCGTTATCGGATTCGTTCGACGGTTCGTTTTCACCAAGGAACGTAGAAGCGAGAAAGAAAGAGACAAAGAGAACCAGAGAGAAAGACACAAGTGCACTAACACTGTGCAGAGATGCTTCAGAAGCATCGTTAAAACTTTAAAATCTGTCTCTCTCATTTTCAATTTCTAATTGTGAAATTCGAAGGCATTGAATGTCGTCTAAATTGTTTAAATTAGAAAATAATTATTAAAAATCCATAAATATACTTTTCCCCGAATTCTCTCATTTTCCTAATGGAATTATCATAGAAATCCTATTCGAAATAATCTCACTCAAGCAATTTTCATCAAACAGAATATTCCAAATGAAAATTAAAATGCGAAATATGCATTTATACCATTGTTCTATCCCTTAATATTTGATAATAGCTGAGCCATATAATTCTACCACTCTAGCCTATCTCACCTTTGCGTTAATTCAACTTTAATGTAATTACATCTTAATTTCAGACAGAGGCTACTGGTTATAAGCATGCATACACACCAGCGTTGGTGGTTTATTATCGTGGCGCTTTGGTCGCAATCGGATGCGAATTCCAGCGTCGATGCGGAAACCCATTGCCATTAGTTTCCTGGCCTGATAGTTACCTCAATTCTCCTCCTCTCCCCCCCCCACTTTTACTCCTCTCTTCGTCCCCTTTAGTTGCAACATCCGTACCGGGGATTAGCGCCTGAGGATTTCCATGCGGATCCTCCATTCAGATATTTCCCAGTATATGTTTTCGCCTTCCATTTTCTACTATTACCATTAACACGAATTATCTTTATTCCATTGCTTTATTTAATTGCTCTTCACTATTATTTTTCCCTTATTCTGCCCCCGTGGTTTTTATTTCTATTTTTAATTGCAAAATTTCGACTCTCTCCGAACGAAATGAATTAAAAAAAGGGAAAACTGCCGCTGGCTATTGCCCACTGGAAAATAAAAATGAAGCTTTTTAATTTCCGGGGTGAGAAAAACAAATGCTGACTTGCACCATGCACCAACGGATTCTTATGTGCTCCCGTGTTTTTCAAAGCGAAGGTGGGAAATGGGAGAGAGATTCTTGCTGTAAAGCTTGGACAAACAAAATATTACCGTGGTTAGACGCCATTGTATAAAGCCCCTTTTATCAGCACTACATTGTTCTGTCAACAGAACCAAGTTTTTTAATTACTCGGAGACTGTGTGTGTGTGTGGGCAATAGGCAGGAAAAAATAAAATCCACTATTACCCAAAGATTCTCTTTCTCCAATAAGAAACTATGTAATTGAATTAAATGAAAACGTATAATCGGCTCTGACAAAATTAAAACTCCTCCCGAGGAATTAATTAAAAAATAATAAAAGAGCATTATCGTAATCTGTAAAAAAAAAAATCAATCGACTTGAACGTTCAAAGTCATCCACTCCCCCAACAAATCCATCCAATGACGTTATAAAACTCATAGACTCAAGTGGATACGGAAGAGAGACAGTTTGACAGGATTCGTGCACTTGAGTAACAGTGACAGGACTGAAAAAAGATTTGCCAGCACATCACAGTAAGTCTAAACGCACTCCCAAAGAGAGAAAAAGCGAGATACTAAATAAGACAGAGAAAGATTCCCGCTGACTCGCCAGTTTTGCCATGATACAGAGTTACTCAGAACTTTTCTCTGATGTTCTTTTACTAAGATTCTCCTTTTACTTTACGATGTAGCCCACAAGTAAGAGTATAACATACAAATATCCCACGGGATAGTCCAGCGGTAATCCTCTCTATCATTTCGCAGCAATATATTACAGACACACATACACACACAAAAGGAAAAAAGTACTTATGTCAGTTCAATTACGAGTCGTAAGCCCCGGAGAATAAGACGATACCCGCATCGTCAATTCCTTTGGATTTCAACTCCTTCCATCCATTATTATTATCATTATTATTATTTATTTCTCTTATTACTTCTGACTATCAATCGATATATCTCATTATTATGGAGAGTTGTTACTGGCCAATTGCCATTGTCGTTTCTCATCATTAATCATTCGTTATACTGCGAATCGATACGTCTCTGCAGTTATGCAGCTATTAATACAGTGAATAGAGAGAGACAGAGGCAATTGAACGCTGCTCCTTGTTGATGCTCAGTCTTAATTACCAACGTACTTAATGTCCGATACGTCCCGATAAATTGTACTCAAGGAATAAAAGAGATAGAGAGAGAGACAATGGCAGAGGTGGGAGATAACTCAACGATAATAAAAGGTAGAAGGCAAAAGGCCCCGGGGAATAGGATCGTGGGACACGATCGATTTGGCTCAACTCGCTTTATCTATCGCGCTCATTCTCTTTGTCACTCAACAATATTATTCTCAAGGGTCTTACTCTAATTGAACGCAAACGGATGATAGGATTGACCTGTCACTTGCCTTCTGTCACCTTCTCTACATGAAGGCGAGTTACACTCTCAGGTATAAATGCATTTTACGGGGGTTTTTTTTTTTAATTATAAATGGGAAGAGAAGAGACTCGAAGTCCCGATAATTGACCCACTTTTCAAGTCAATCAGGCTTCAATCTACTGTCGATAGTTTTCTTCTTTTTTTAAATTCATTCTGTGATTTTTTTTTATCTATCAATTAGTGTCGAGGATTGATAGGAATTCTCGAGGCTTTTTTTTTTTCATTATTTGAGAAAATTAATTGATGTCGTTGAAGTGGAGGAATTATGAGGATTTTTAAAATAAAATAGAGTTGAGAGGAAATGTCAAAACTACCCTTTGAAATTGAAATCTATTAATAAAGAGTATAGGATAAACGTTTGAGCTCGAATACGTTGTACATGGTTTTCAATTTTATTTTTAAACACCGGATCGAAGCTATGGCACACGCTCCACTCCTTTCAAGCCTTATTTCAAAAGTCACACATACATATTGCATTTACCAGCCGGAAGGCAGTACTGCAGCTCTCTCGACCCCTCCAGTACCGAGACTCTTCACTTTCGCACATCAAGAGTCTCTCGTATCTTTCTCAGGGGGAAAAAAATTATTGGCTATGAAGAAGTGCACGCGATAAAGTTGATGGGAAAAGAAACGAAGAAAACTGAGGAAATACACACTCGTACGGTTCATCTGTGACGCAATCTGCTGATTAATTCAGTGCAATGGACCATTTTATTTTGAGGTCTTTTTATTCTCAAACTTTGTGTGGTGAATCAATCATTTTCTTCGGTCAAAGAGAGAACCGATTGATTTCATTTTTCAAGTTAGAAATTCATAACTTTTATGAGAGTTTACACACTTTGATTAAGCCATTAAATGGAATTATGAGAATTACTGAATGTTTACGGATTTAATACTCTCATGGATTTGAAAAAAGATGCACTATTAATTAATAATAAAAAAGGTGAATAAGACGAGGAAAAAATAACCCAGGAATTATTAATAAATGACATTGAGTAACCTCCTACTCATCTTACTGAATAAAATAATTCCAGGAATATTTCTCGTGTAAGAGAATAAAAAATAAGTGTATTGAACAATATGCACCAGACGATGTGCAATATTCTTTGTAATTCTAACGAGAGAATTTGCCTCACGGCTATTTTAGGTTATCGACATAACAGAAGAGAGGGAGGGAGAGACGTTAAGTTCTTTGCACATAAAGCAGACCACTCGTGGACTGTGTACGCGGAGGTAGGAAAAAGCTGTGGGGAAGAAAAAAAAATGAAAATGAGAGGAAAGAGGGAAAAAAAAGAGGAGAGTATAATACTTATACTCGGGTACTGGAATAATGCACAATTCTAGAGCTGCAATTTTCCTCTCTTTTTTTATTCCTCGTATTTCTCGACTGCTCCTCGTGGTTATAATGATGCATGTACCTGACGATCACTGCGATGTGGAAAAAAAATGAGAGGATAAAATAAATTAATCTTTCAATGAATTGATGAATAAGAGGATCTTCATTAGAATTGTATAATGATGGAATTCAATAATTCTGGGTAATGAATATTTTCATTTCATTCGTTATTGAGTTATTATAATACGAATAATTAAAATAAATTTCCACATGTGAAATTTCAGGTTATCATTGCATTATAATTTCCATGCGGTTTATACAAAAATCATGTTTACTTTTTAACGTGAAACGTTCGTGGTTCATGTAGCCTCGAAACAGATTTATTTTTAATTAAAGTGCAAATGAATAGGGGCATCGGCTTATCGACGGTTTCACCATTCTCTTTTTCTCTCTCTGGCATTTTTGAATACGTTTAATCGAGAGCAACGTAAAATTATTCGATTGTCCCCGGAATATGCGGTCACAGCCGCCATTTTGGTATCTGCATTGAAACGATATGAGATACATGCTTTTTGGAATTTACCAGAGCGAATTGTATCAACTGAATTCAGTGATGATATTGAGGGAATCTGATGTTCTGGAATATTAAAAAATTAATTAAAAAAATTATTCTTGATAATTTGAAAAATTCTGGCTTTTCACCTCAGAATTGAAAAATAATAATAAATTTCGAAAACACTACTCTTCATTAACATGATTGGAGTGCCAGTAAATTTCATCCAAATTATGCCAACATTCCAATTCTACAAATGCACCAATAAACAATGTCACAATTGGAGTATTTCAATGAGAAATGAAAGAGAGAAAGCTCGTAGCAACGAGTGTGTATTAACACCCCTCTAAAATACTAGTGTGGGAGGTTTGGATGTTCTCGTCTGCTTGGCGCTATCAATCGACGATTAACATGGAAACGGCCGTTTGATTTAATGTGTTAACGAGAGAGGGGAAGTATTTGTATTCACTGTGCTCGTTTGACAGTTGTACCGCACTTCTCACGCAGAAACAATTCATAAAGGCTAATACTGTCGATGAAACTGCAGAAAACAATTATTATTTATAGATAAAAATTCTATTAAAAAAGGAAGAATAGTGAGGAGAATTTATAGCTTTCAATTTATCACATTTTCACTGTTTTTAATACTTTTTTTTTTTTTTTTGGGAAACGTCAAAAACATCATGGCAATTTAAAAGATAATAACTTTTGTCCCACACGGTTAACGATAAAGTACAGATTTAATCATTTTTTTATCTCGTAGAGAATTCGCTTTTTACAGTAGCACCGAAATTAACGTTTTGCGTTATTAATGGAGTTAATTACCTGCAGTGCGTTACACACATACACATGAATGAAAAATACATAGCCTGATATTTCACATGTCCACTCATTTTTTTTGATAATATTCCTGCAAATCTGGAATCACTGAAAAAATAAATTAAACCACAATAAAATGGAGATAATTTCCTCGTTTTTTTTTTTGCCATGGTGCACTCACGCTGCCTTTTATCCTCTGTTACGAAATTAAATTCGTAAGATGTTACATTGTTGCGGTAGAATTTTCTCAGTAAAGTACTTTACGGTGAAAAGCACTTTTCTGAACGATGAAACTGATGTATCGGTTACCAGAGGTCTCACAACTGAGATACTCTGTTGAGAATTATGAAACAGGGGATGGATAGAAGTGGGTAAAAGCTACCAACCAAGGAAATCAGCCACAGAGCCGCTCGCTTATTAAACCATCCCTCATTATATTTCAATATACGTTGGCTAAGGGGGTTTTTCCCTCTCTCTCTCTTCAACAATGTCGAGGGTATAAGTTCCCATCTAGACTCAAGGGCTAAACTCACAAACGAGCTATGATTATATAACCAATTGCAATCATTTTTATGAGATATTTTTTACAATTTAATAATTCTGAAAAAGTATTAAATTCAAGAATTTTTCATGAAAAAATTTATTAATGTCCAAATTTTTTTTCTGTCTGTTTCAGGTTAGTTTTCAGATCTTTTGATGCATTTTAATTGCGTGAGTAGAACGAGTCACTGTAACAGTTGTTCAACAAAGTATTTGAATTAATAAAGAGAAAAAAAAAATGAAGTTATAATAGGTGAGTCGAGAGAGAGAGGAAAATGAAGAGGTTATATAATGAGAATGAGATTGTGTTTGAAAAGCCTTTGACCTCCTTTTTTTCATGAATTAACTGGTTCATTAGCACTGGAAAAATAACGGGCTTACCTAATAGTTAGATATTAGAATTACGCTGGAAAAATGTTCACTCAATTTGGAAATAATTGATAGCATTAATTCTGATGGAATTCTGGATTTTTCGCAATTGAAAATATTGAGAAAATTGTTGAGCCACGTTTTTTTTCCCCATTCTCACTGAATAAAAGTGCAGAGAAAATGAATAAAAGGAATTTTACCTCACGAGGTTGAGAGTTAGTACGTCAGGTGTGATATTATCCCCGCAAAATGAACTCCCAGTGCTTTGCGGTGGCCGTGTTTGATCCGCTCACATCCTCATATCCAAACCAAAGTCGAGTACCTCCATTATCCGCCCCAGGGAAACACTTCCTCTCCCTCGTGTCTTCACACCTGCCAACGCACGTTTCCACGTTGTAGGCACGATCATCGTTTGCTAGTGTACTTGCGTCAAACTATATTTACACGTTGGTGGAAAACACGTTTATAGTCCTGTGTATATTGATTTGAAACTTTGACACTGATAGATACACAAATTTCCCTTAATTAATTCCCCATTAAATCTCAATAAAAACTCCATTCTCCCTCATTTTTACAATTTAATCTAAAATTAAATGAACTCCAATAAAACAGTCATAAAAAATCGAAAAATCGACATTTTCATTCTCAAAAAAATTAGCCCCAATAAAAGCATGTACTTAGTTGATCGTAAAAATTCATGAAGAGTGCTGCTCAGACTTTGGCAAAAACAGAGAAGCCAAAATTTATTGTTCGAAGAAAGCAAGTATACAGATTCCGTGTTATTACCCATGGGCCATGCGTGGGAGATTCAGAGAGATAATTCAAAGTGCATTTTCGCTTTCTCACAGAGCCCAATACAATGCGCAATGCTTTAATGTACCCACGAGGAATTGCGCTCGAGGGGACTGTATGCGCATCAGTGGATATTATCCATCACGCGGGCCTTTTTTAATTCCCTTTTTTTGCTCGATGGCGCGTGTGCACCTGCCCAACGGAATCGTCCACTCCAGGGATCTTTCGCATCTCGTTGTCTCCATTGTACACCTGCCCCAACCCCACACGTATAATATAATACAGAGGCCAATATCTCCACGGGAACGTGCCCTCCGGAATTTACTTTCTTCTTTGTAATGTGTATTCCTTTACAATTGCACCTCTCACATCCCGATATTCCATAATTTTTTCATTGCTCGAGGAGGTCCAATCTCCACACGAACACAATAAAGTCGAGTGCCTGAAATTTTGACAAATTATTAGGAATATTAATGTCTTTTAAAAGAGTTTCTTCCTTAATTAATGAAAAATCCTTAAATTCCAATGAATCAACTGAAAATACTCATTCCCAGATGAATTCTAACGAAGAATTTGAGGAAAAAAAATTGCTGCTACAAAAGCATCGTTAGGCTCCTTTATCCTCCTCATTCCCTTTTTTTTTTCATCCATTCAAAACGTTCTGTATTAAAAGTGCACCCTCGGAATTTCATAATTGACTCGACTTAAAAGACGGGGAAAGAGAGTAAAATGAAAGGATATTAATGGTACCTCATTATAATTTATATATCACTGAATATTTTATGGATTATTCGAAAAAAATCAAAAGGATCATTTCTCTTTCACTGTTCACGTAATTGGAAAAAGAATTTCTACCTGAAAAATCCTGATTTTTTTTTAATGACGTCATTTGTGATTTATTTTTACATATTTTAATGTTGGAAAATTTTGTGAATTTAGGAGCGATTAATTCATTATTTTTGCTTAATTGAAATATTTGGTAATGAAAAAATCGTTGATATCATCTTCAAACCTTAGACATCACTTACGCAGTACCATGAGAAAGAGGGAGAATATATATAGATATGAAATGAGAGAAGCACGTCGTATGATTAACGAGCCCAAGAGCGTTTTGATTATGGCTGGCGTCGTCAGACTGAGGGGAAGAGAATTCTCATCGTGTGGTACTGTACCTAACGTCATGCAATTAGAAGATAAATCATTTGTTACTCTGAAATCATGGAATAATTCTCCCCTCTTCATCTCCAAAAATATCTCATCTCCAATATCATAATTATTGAACTTTTTTACGTAATCTCAATTCTTCATTACGTTTTTTTTTTGAGAGAGAGAATCATTAAATTAAATGGTTTATTGGAGATTTTGAAATCAGATGAAATTAGATATTTCAAGTTTTTACTTTACTTGTTCACAATCATTTTGTTTGTTAAATTAATGTGACTCTGAGGCGTAAAATTCACATAAACGATATCTTAATTGGATCAGTTGAAATGCCCTGGCCAATTGAGTTTAAAGGGAGTGTAAGATTATCAAGTTTAATAATACTTTGGCCATTCGTAGTATTTTACGGAATTTATTTGGTTTTTGAAATATTTTCAGAGTGAAATAATATTACGTAGAATCTGATAATTTTCATCGCTTCAATTTATTTTGTTATTAATTTTGTGATGAAAATCCTATGATTATTTCTTCCTGATATCATTTTAATATTTGATAAAGATAATATTCATTATTTTCCTAATTATTCGGAATTCTGACTCTGTAAAGACTTTATTTTTATTTTTCCTCATTTTTCGGTGAAAATTAATTAACTCACGAGGGTTTTAAAGCCCTCGGTATTGTGCCCACAAGGGCTCGTTAAAGATTTCGACTTCTCTGAACACAAGAGGGGTGATTTTATTTTCTCATTCACTCGTTTTTCCTCCATCTCTTGAATTTTTTGTTCCTGGTAAAACTAACATGCATCAATGGAAAAAAATAAAAGGGATCAGAAGGATTTCTGAGGAGTTTTCTATTAAAATTTCAGGCACTGCTAATTTTCCCTCGTAAAATCGACAAGTTTTCCTCTCTTTTTCCCTTTAATTTCATAAAAACGAGAAGAGTTAAAAGTACTTGAGCTTTTCTCTTCATTAATCTCATTTTATTTGCACAAATGACTCACTCGATTGATGATTAAGCCATTCAGTAAAATTTCTAAAGACTCACAAGAGAATTATCAATTATTTCGAAAGATTCATCACAAAAGTTTTAAACATATAAATCACTTATGTTTGCTTTATCATTTTCATTGTTATATTTAGGTCAGAGTTTCAGTAACTCTGTCCCGAGGATTATCGAGACAGAAAGGAAATTACGAAATTGCATACAGAAGAATTGATGAGTCTCACTTCAACCATGATTCATTGAAAGAAAACAATTCTTTATTTTCCTCGTTTCACCCTGAATACCTTTGATTTCAAAAGTCTTCACAAAGAGAAGTAATGAGGCAAGAGCCATGGTGGCAGAAAAAATATTAATATTCATTCAGCAAACATTTGCTCTTTACTCATTGAATAAATAATGAAATTGTGAATGATATTGGAATTTCTCTTGCTCTATTAAATAAAGAGCAATGAGAGGAGATACTTCACCTCAGAAAATTCATTTTAAATTAATTCCACTGAATTAAGTGATACTGAATTATAAATTCATTAAATGAAGATATTCAAGAGAAATTGCATTAAAAATTAGTGACAATACTTTAAAGACAAATTCTGAATTAAATCCAACGAGATTGACTCAGCAGAATAAATTCAAAAAACTCAAATTTCCTAAAAATTAAAAAAATAACGTAGTTCAAGTGCTCACAGGCCTCTTAGCTTCTCGGAGATTTTGCTGATGACTACGTAGCATAAAAGCCTTTTCCCCGGGAATGATGTAGGGCTGTGTTTATTGCGTTCTATTTGCTACTCCGTAACATCAACCGTAGCGCAATACTCTACTGTGCCTCTCTCTCATCTCCATTCTCACAACCCTTGCTTCCCTCTACCCTTGTATATGTGCTGTGCTCAGCGACTATCTTCCGGCAGAAACTAATTACAACGAAACCCGGGCTCGTACAATGTACCAGGGCCAAAAGCGTTAAAGCGAAATGTTTTCGTTCTTGCGACGGTTTTCGGAGGGAATATACGCGCACTTCACCTCACTCGTTACACAGCCCGTAGGGCTCTATATATACCCCCTTTACTCTCATTTTATCCCTTGCATTTACTCCTACCTTCATCTTCTCATTCTCCCCCTCTTTCTCTCTTTCTCTCTCTCTGTGAAAGGCAGAATGCCTCAACGCTAATACCAACAAGCTAAATGTCTCCGAGTCCTTGTTTAAAATCATAAAATCATATGTACTTGAATTAAACGATGTTTACTCTAGTTGACGTCACAATTGAAAATTATTTTGGGAATTTCGAGTAATTAGTGGATTAATTGAATTTTTTATTAATAGGGACGAGAGTGTTGGTGTAAGATTGTGACTAGGCTGAAGTACGCACAACTTCAGCCTAGAATGCATACACGTGATTTTTTTTTAATCAAAAGTGACAGTTCTTCATGAAAATTTGAACAATTTTAGAAATAAATTGACAGATTATATATATATATATATAATATATTATGTATACGTATAATATATGTATATATATAGGGGAAGGTGGGGTGGAAAGCCCCAAGAGGTAAGATGGACACAGGCTCACTTTGAAATTGTATATTAGGAGAAATCGAGAGAAATATTGGAGATTGAATTTTTTTGATGATTCCATTGGAAAGGCGAGGAAATTTCAGGCGAAAAACATGTGTCGAAATTAATTTTTTCGAGTTTTTTGAAAATTCAATTTTTTTCACCCAGATTTGAAGGGGTTACCCCTCCAAAACTGGCTGAAAAAAATCGAATTTTCCAAAAACTCGAAAAAATTAATTTCGATACCTGTTTTCCCCTAAAATTCCCTCAGCTTTCCAATGGAATAATCAGAAAATCGCTATCTCCAACCGTTCAATCAGAATGTCCATTTTACCCCGATTTCCCCTACGCGATTCTTCTGTAAATTTTCCATTAAAAAAAAAGTGGAGAAAAATTTAAAACCTCAAATTACATAAATTGCATATTTCGCTTTTTCTTCTATTTTTCATTTCCTTATATTTTAATTTCTTTTTCCACAGACCACTGAAACTCTTCTCTCTCTCTCTCTCTTACCTCGTTTATTCGCTCGTCTCGCCTTCAAGTAATTTCCTTTGAATCGTTTAAAGAGAGACAGAATGGAAGAGATAGGTCTTTACAGAATGGTCGCAGAATACTTAAAAAGAAGAGGAAAAAAAAAAGAAAAACTATGAAAAAGAACATTTTGCTATTGCACTTTGGGCTTTCCTACGAATGATGTACTGCCGCTTCCTGGCAATCTCTAATTACGTCTTCTATCGTCTCGTATTTTTTTACCCCTCAACTTTCTTCATTTATTTCTTTACTGACTTTGCAATTTTACGGAACATTAAAAATTCAATTTTATCATTAAAGAACTATATATTTACTGGTGATTATTGTAAAATACCTGAGATCATGAGATCCTTTGAGGACACTGTTAAAACATGAATGGATCATATCCGCCGGTTCTCTCTTTGCCCCTTTTTTTCCTCATTTTTACTTTGAATTCCTCGTTCCCTCCGAAAAGGAGATGGGCGGCGCACGCGTCACTGCAAAAAAAAAGAGAGGAAGTAGACAAAAGGGGTGATGCAAAGGGGAATTAAAGAAGACCGGATGATCGATGAGCCGTGTTCGATTATAAATAAAAATAAGAAATAAAACTCAATTTAAAGATAGAATTGGAAAGAAATATAAATCCGTGTGAAACATTGCTTTATCGACTATGGGTTCCGTTCTTTATCATTTTTTTCCCTTTTTTTTCATCTCGCCTCTCCCTCTAGTTGTTCTGTACACTTCATCCGACACGTATTTATACGCGCAGATGATGTACGTAGCCGCTGGGTACTGTCCGTTACTTTCTCTCTTTCTTTCTCTTCTGGACGTGATGTACCGAAATAGGGAGAGGAAAATGCGAGTGGGGCACGTGAGGAAGAGGGGAAGGAGTGAGAAACATAGCCCGAGGCGCGGTTATATGGTGAATGCAAAAATATTTTTTCACAGGAGGACATGACAGTGGATTGCGGCGAGATTGGTGGCAGCATGTTGATTCTTTTTTTTTCTTTGCTTCTTTTGAGTTCTTTTTCATTTATTTGTTGCTACATGGTTCTGCCCTTTTTTTTACATTGTTGTTCTGCTGGGGAAATTTAATTGTTTCATTGATACTTAATTCTGGGCTTTTTTCGTTAATTTAAGAGGGAATCTCATGAAAATCATGAATTTCTCGAGGAGTCCATTTTTTGAGATGAATGGCGAGGAGAAAGATGAACGAGATGGGCGATGAAATGGATAGTAAAGAGGAAGAGAAAAAAAAGTGAACGAAATGGAAGCAAAGTGAGACAGGAGGTGGAGAGGGAGATGAGGATAGGGGATGTGATATCGGGCTTGGAAAGTTATAAATCAAACATTCACAAAGGATAATGGATGAAGGAAGGCGCCGGGATAGCGTTCGATATGATACATTATATTACAGTGTACAGAGGGTTCAACTGAGAATAAAAAGAACGTAAAAAATCAAGAAAACGAAGGTATTATAGCGCCTGAAGGTGGGGTGAAGGAAAACGACGGCGAGTCGGTGCAAAAATTTACAAAGTACCGAGAGAGAAAGAAGAGAGAGTGCCTCGTAATGACTCGGGTGAAACGCGAAAAATTGCTCGATCGACGTTTCAACACTGGCATGTATGGCCGTTAACATGCAGATCAATCATTGACGTCGAAGGAGTCTCGCTCTATAAATCGCATCCCCTTTTCTCTCTCTCTTTCTCTTTTAACACGCGCGAATATGATATATTAAATTTCCACACGTGATCGTCAGATTGACTTGACATCAAATATATTGAGTACATGAATTTTTTTCTGATGATAGAAATAAAATAAATAGAAGAACCATTCAATCACTCGTTTATTATTCTCCCACGTTTTATTAATATTTTCCTTTTAATTATCCCGAACAATTGAATTAACTCTGAATCAATTAATCAAACAAAATGAATTCCTCAGAGAAGAATAATATTTCCTCGAATAATCTCTTTTGTCCACTCGTGCGGTCACTTCTGTCCACACCAGAGGCTATTGGCGGATGGAAAATATCAAGCGCAACATAGACAAACATATTTCGATAGGGCAGAGGTAGTGGAGAGAAGGGGAGAGGGCTGAATAAAAGCGAACCTGGCGAATACAAGCGCAGAGGTCCAGTCTTGGCAGCTGGTGCGACGATAACAATGCCCGTGGTGCTCGTATACCAGTGGCCATACGAAAATCTCGAGTTGGCGCACCGGCAATTTGTGCTCACGTCGCGCGTTTTCCGCGTTAATCGCTCCACATAGGCTCCAACACCCAACCTA
The DNA here is from genome assembly GCA_963565655.1 of Aleiodes testaceus. Classification (NCBI taxonomy): domain Eukaryota; kingdom Metazoa; phylum Arthropoda; class Insecta; order Hymenoptera; family Braconidae; genus Aleiodes; species Aleiodes testaceus. The sequence continues at coordinate 5,299,780 of OY751412.1, forward strand.
TATCATTTATGTGTATTTTTTAATACACAATTCTTTTTAACGCCTCCCAGAACATGTGCCCCAAAAAATCCTAACTTTTACACCTAAAAAAACCAGGTGAATAAACCATTGCAATTTACGAGGATTTAAAAATTCTGGAATAAAAATTTAACGAATTGTTAATCGAGAGCAAAGTAAAAGGCATCAATTCCGTATAAATCCCAATTACTCCAACAAAAACTCGAATTTTCCCTCAATCACAAGAATTCGTGTCGGATCGATTAACACCTAGTCCCTCAGCTCGTTACCAAACTCCAGGATACTCTTCGATATCCTATTTACCCGTTCCCTACATTCGACAGAAAATAGAAGAACCGAGTGATGCCCCACCCAATTTCCTCTTCCTCCATTTTCCTCCAATTCTTCCTTTTTTTTTTCGTTACATCCTTCCCCCTGTACGAGCACAATCTGGGTCTTCACGAATCGTGGGGATAATTCCCGTTAGTTGCAACGTCATTAACTTCTTCTTATTGCAAAGGGTGCAAGGTATCCACTAACACCATCACCTCCTCCCCTGCACCGGGGGTTCATCGATCACGTCGAATACCACTGGCCTTCTCCACTCCATCGGATGTTATAACAGTGTATATCTCGGACAGACGCACACGAGAATGTATCCAATCACGACGAGATTTTTCACGCCTGAGTTGTAATACTTTTCCCCTTCTCTCATGCGAAAAACGGGAATATTACGTTCTTTATTCTATTTCTCCAGTGGCCAAATGCACGTTTACCCCTAGAAAAAAAGAGAAAAACTAGTCACAAGGGAAAAAACATATTTAAATGATATTGAGGAAAGAACGCAATCACTTTATTCTCCGAGAAAATTTGACGTGCATTAATGTGTCAGAGAGTGGATAAATATTAAATCACCTGATTCCTCATTAATTCCGTCATCTTCACCCTCAGAGGCTAAAATTCACCCTCAGGATATCCACCCCATCGACCTACATAAACCAAACACCACCGAAAATTCGTAATGCCTCAGGATAACCCGGAAAAAATAACCGATTCTATTCAAACAACAGGGAAAAAAAAAACGCAACTCATCACTTTTTTAATGAAAAAGAATGGGGAACACATGTGTTGAGGCGAAAAAAAATGAACTGACTCGATCAATCGTCACCGGTCGCCATGCTGCAGTGAGAGTCATAAAATCCGAGGGTGAGTTGATGGCATAAGGGCTTGGAGAGGCGGAGAATCTCGGTGTAAAAAAATGAATGATCAGAGAAGGAAAAAGGAAAAGCGCCTGAAGGAAAAAACTTTATTGACCTCTCTGCATTACTCTCCTCCGACGTTTAACGGGGGCCCATGGAATCGGTCATGCCGTCACTCTGTGAGTGCCTATAAAACTACAAATCATACTCATATTCATCCCTGAAAACCAAAATGCACGTATTACATCGTTCGGTGAATAATGCCCTGCTGGGGGAAAAGGACTGTATGCAGGACATACGTGTGGGCATGTACGCATTATATGGAGTTTACTACGATGAATGCCAGTGCACGTAGCACGAATGAGTCATCGATGGTCCCGTGAGTAAAGTGTACGTTTTATCCAATCCTCCATACTCCCCTTCGTCCCCTTTTCCTCCGAAAATGTTCAGCAGAATCGGCTTGTTCCCACTTGGCGCGTTGATCAGTGTCCAGGGAGAACGACATAATGAAATATCACCTATGCGATACGAATAAATTTCGAGAGTTAGAGGGGACGAATAGGGAGAATGGGAAAATTATCATTGAGAATAACGATTCTTCGAGCTCTGAATTAAAGTCATTGAGTCAGGGGAAAAGTGGAATTTAATGTTGAATTCATTTATTTACTATCGTTTTACAGATTTGGTTTATTTTTCAAAAACGAGTGTTTCAATAAATTGTGATATTTTTTTTTTTTAAGGTCTCAAATCTCGTAAAGACATGAGTTAATCGTCGTTAAATTTAATCACGAAATTAACTCCTCGTGCTCGCACTAATCGTTGCACTCTTCATTCACCTCTCGGCGCGTGTTATCCTCGTGCATACGTTCTTTATAAGAAAAATTGAAGGAAGCAAAATATGTAATGAAATTAAAAAAAAAAAATTGAAAATGTATCTTTCGTTTTCATTCTCGTACGTGGCACGAATGAGGCACGAGGCGAACGATAAAAGAAAATAAAAAATCGTAAACGTAACGGTCGTAATAGCGTGGACGACCCGAAGTAAAATACGTGAGTTCACTATGAAAAATGAAAAAAAAAAAAGTAAAAATTATATACGAGCCAACATCTGTGATAGTTTATCTAATATTTTTTTCTGCCCTCGTAATTTAAAAAGCAATTTGAATGGTTCTAAAATTTATTTTATACATAATTTTTCCAGTCTCAAAATTGAATATAAAAATGGATATCACCGAGGGGAAAAAAGAACTGATAAATCAGTGAAATTAAACAGTGGCCCATTCATTAGTTGATTAATTTTAATTATCTCTCGTTACAATATTATCAATTCTTCAAACTGAATCAGAGCTATTAAAATAGCATTAAATTATCACATGAAATAGTGGCGGAAGTTGTGAAAATGATAAAATAAAATAATTATATTTTTATTAGTCACAATCAGTGTCAATTAAGTCATCGTTACTCATAAATTCAATGTTAAATCATTTCCCACGAACTGCCTCATTGTTCACAATTTTTTCATCATTTCTAAATGATAATTCTCGCAGTGACACATAGGCGGAAAAAATAGTGAGAAAATAATCCATCGAAATTGGAAAATCGAAATTATTTAAATAATTTCATGAGGTAAAAACACAATTTGATAAACTGCCAACACCTGCGTAGGCGAATTCTCTTTGGCAGGTGCAATGGAGGCCAGGATAAAGATTGAACTTGTTATATACAAGAATAAAATTTCTATCTCACGTTCCGTTTCTTTTTCTCCTTTCTTCAATTGCCCTCAGCCTCCTCTCTCTTCTTCATTCTCATTCCGTTTCTCAAATAAATATATAACTATATATAGATATAAATTTTATCCTCAGTGAATTGTAATTCACAGTGTTTTATCCAAGCACCCTTCTGCACGATGAGTTTCGCTATAGACTGAGCCCTTAAATTCGTTTATCGTGGCTAAACGGCTACGAGATAGGAAATAAAAGGAAAAAAGAACAAAAAATAAGAGAGTGAGAGATAGGAAAATATTCAGGCGCGTATAATGGTCTCGGTGCAATGCAGCAATTGACGCTGTCGGAGATTACAAGGCGCACTCTTTACTCCCACCGCCGTGAAATCAACTGACTCCCCTTTTTCCTCTTAGCCTCCCACTATTCTCCATTCTATTTGCTAACAAATACTATTTTCTTCATTATTTATTTCTCTCAAGTCTGTATTTATTATCTTTAATCAATGATTATTTATTCAAACCGTGTCTCCAGTTGCATGAACCTAGAGATGCAATATTCTTCATAAAAAACCGAACAAGAACAAAATTTAATTCAGAAACACATTTTCCACCGCAAATTCCCTCATAATTCCACTGCAATATCCATTTGCCCCCGCTTCCCCTCGAAATTTAATTCCTCACATCCACGAAATTATTAAGTTGCCTGATATATTATTCCCTCGTGTCGAAATTCCGTGAATGAAGTTGTTAATTAAATATTAAAGAAGAAGAGAGGGAGTGAAAGAGGAAGAGGGCGGACACGAAAAAAACGGGTAAAAAGCCGGAAGACGTTTAGGGACGGAAGGGGAAGAGAGGCTTTATTACGAGAGAACTAACTGAGCCATTGATCTTTTTTCGGCCGACGATATAAAGTGGATGATGTTTAGTTCATTCGTAGCTTTCTTATTATGGTCCAAGCTCACACAACTCGACTAGAGAAACGACACACACACACACATACACAATGTCTTCCGTACGAAATACGTAATCCCCTACCTCCGGCTGGGTTCTGCCTAATGCCGTAATAATATTCGCGATAACAACGGACCCCAGGACCCACTTCCATTCACAACGTGGGATTAAGGAGAGTTCATATAACGGGCTACACTTCTTCTTTTTTTTTCCTCTCTCTTTTGCTTTCTTCAATGGACTTTCTTTTGGGAAATACAGGCACAAAGAAATGGCAAAAGGAGACTCGACAATTTGGAGACTCAAATTTCTTTGGTCTCGTGCTCAAATAACTATTCTATAATTCTCGTATGTAAAGATCCAGGACATAACGTAATCCTCTTTTCCAAATGCTCTCTGGACAGATCGGATTTTACCCATTTATTCATTGTCGATGGACAGAAATTATCCAAAAATAGTGACCGGTGTGATTTTAAATGGATTCGAATATTCAAGCGCTCGAGGACACTTCAAAGATTAAAATCTCGACGAGAAAATCCTCTAAAACTCTGTTGAATTTGTAAAAATCGTGCGCCCTCACTTTTTTACAGAATTTTATACAAGTCCCATTAAAATACCAGATTTAATTACGTAGAGCATCGAAAAAAAGGGGAAAATAATAATTAAAAAAAAACTCGATACGTTGAAAATAATGTGCAGGCCATCTCGCAAATCGCCACAAAATATTTCGAATGTCTGTGTCGCAAATATGAACGCAGCTGGACTCGCTAATGACTAGGCACATCGAGGAATCAAATTCAGGAGAGGAGTGCACAATGCCATACCGTTTCTCTCCCTTTATCCCATTTTCTATGTGTGTTTATACATGAGCAATACACTGATGATTCTCATGGACGCTTGTAGATTCACAATGCCACCCAGAGAGATGCATTTTCATGCAGTATGTATTCATTCATACTGCCAATTATAATCGACGAAACTACGTGGTCCAATGTTAGGGCTACGCACGTGTAAGCGTTTCGGAGAATGGGAAAATTGGCTTCCGCCTCTTTCATATTGTACTACGAGGGTTCATTGCCTCCGTGAATTTTTAAATTCCTCATATACACACGGAAAAAAAAAGAGAAATTATACTCCACATCGTATTCCTTCATTTCAATGTGAATTCCCCGAAAAAAAAAAGAAAATGAAAATACACGATTTATCCTCTCTGCAAAAGCCATTAAAATAAAAATAAATTCTGCACATTATTTTTCGGGGTCACACGAATTTCTGCTCTAATGAACCATATTTATATTTATTAAATATTCCATTCGACCTGAATAACTCATCACGTAAAATTCCTATTAAAATTATGAAAAATAAATGAAAGAAAGATTAACAAATATATACATTTCACGTTTGCTAACTGGTACTGGTACATTTTTGTACGAATTATTTGGGTTATTCGTGGATGAGACACGATACGATCATTCGATTTAAATATTTTTCATGAATCCACCATTGTTGTATTCATTTATGTTTACTGGAGTATTCTTTCGGTTTTATCGGGCGGCCGAATCTGATTGCAATTTGAGGTTGAGGGAATCGATAAGAGAGATATAGGGGAATTGCCAGGGACATCTTTGGGGCCAATCTCCTTCGATATATCATTATCTTATTCTCTTTTTTTTTTTCATCATAACTGAGGGGATAGATATTCCTAACAATCCGGCTCGAATTAGCAGACGGTGGGGATCAATTTTCCGCTGGCGCTTCTTTCTTCTCCTCTTTTCGTTTTTGCAAAGGTAAGAGACGCAGGAGAGAGGGCCTGTCGAAAAGAGGAAGGGTAATACCGTGCACGCGAACAGCCATGAATAATGGAGGGCGTTACTCAAAATCCGACGTGTGCTCGTTGAACGTTTCGTTGCTTTCGTAGCATCCATTCACCTCTGAAACTTTTGGCCCGTCTCTTCTTCGTATGGAAAAGTCCGACGTGAGAAAATTGTATTGAAACAGCCGAAACCCAAGAGCGAATAACAACATATTTGCCTCTGTTTTTACGGCGGTAAATTTGAATTTTATTCATACGATTCATTCTCTCTCACTTGGATAATGTTTTTATTGATTTTATCCGAGGCCGTTACATTCTTTTTATCCTGGAAACTTGAGAAAATGAGAAAATTGTTGCTTCTCATACTTTTTACTTTATTTTTTTTTTTAGGGGAAAAAATTGTCACTCATGAGGAATGAATTTCTGGGGCTTTTGTGATTGCCAATAGAACGTGGAAATTGCTTTGAAATTTTCGCACCCGTGGAAAATGTATTGGCAATAAGATTTTCTATACTCCTCTGGTGTATCTATTCTTCCATGGTACTTTTCAGAGTATTCTGAACAAACCAATGTCTCAAACTGTTTTCTGAAACTTCAATCTGGGGAGATAAAAGTAGTATTGAAAGAATGTAATTCCCCGGGATTTTTTTTCACTATTTTCACAATTGAAAAGAATTGACACATTTTAAACTGAAATAAGTAATTTATCAGTCACATTCTCTGATTGAATTAACACCAAAACTTACGAGATTCTCATGTCTTCTATCTCCTGTAAACCAATTAGTCCCTCAAAAAAAATCCAACGATAACAACCAGAGTCTCCACTAGTGGTTACTAAGCGATAAGCAAAATTCCATTCGTACACTTGCCTGATGCCCTAAATAACCACATTCCCTAAAGCCTTCCCGCCCATTAGTCCAGAAAGAAAAAAGATAGACCATAGCCTATAATACCGCACGATAAAGTCATTTCAGTCCAGTCGTTTACGCGGCTTCCGTGGAAAACGACGCCGCCTGACTGTAATCAACTACCCCTCAACGGGAAAGAGCAGGAGAGAGTAACCGAAGGCGCTTTTTACGACTCTCCAACCAAACTATGACCACATTGGCGTCTAAACTGTCTCGACACTAAGTCGGAATGAAAATCCACTCTGACCAAGTAGAATGAGCCTCTAATGACCATTTCAATCGGATAAAAAATCGTTTATTACGAGTAGATTGATTTTCCTTTTCTTTCTCCAATCACTTGAAAGTCTGAGAGAAAATGAAATAACTAAACCATTGGATATCCATTTTTTTAAAAAACAGAAGTTTATAAATTTTCGAAAACAAAGAAAGAGTTTTGGTCATTCACTTTATTGAATGACCACGAAATTAGTGTAAAACGTTAAAGTTTTGTTTAATTGTTGGAGTATTAGTGAGTTTCATTAATGTAATTCTCGTGTAGTAGATGAGAGGAGCTGGTATTTACTTAGTTTCCTTTTTAGCAATGTATTGTCTGTTTTGCCGTGTGGTGGAAAGAAGAGGAATTGTATCTCCGTAAACTCTCATGTACACATGGACAAAAGCCCATTGTGTTGAAACGAACTGACTCTGTGAAGAGATGCGGAGGACTGCAGAACCCAAACTCTTCTCTCTGGCAAAACTGTCTCCGGCTGATCCGTCAAGTTCATGTGAATCGTTTGTGTGTGCCTCTATTTTCCACGTGTGTATACGTGGATAAACGACTGGCGAGAAAGAGGAGCTTTTCGGCAATAGAATTGGAAAAGAGCGAGGGTAAAGAGGAAAACGCGCGCAACTACCGCCATTGGTTTATACCCCGGTCACCTCTCTTTCATCATTCCAGTCTAGTCTCTGTGTTGTCCAAATACACTGGAATGTGTGCAGGCGACCGGGCGTGTAACGCTCTGTGTACTATCCCCAAGTCTCGCTTTCCCTCCATATTCACTCGGTTCACGAATCGATTTCACTTCAAACTACTGTCTCACTCAGTCATTCTATATTACTGGCTTTATCCAACCGAGCTCCATCATCTAGTTTTACTATTCAGATGCATTTAAATGGACCGCTACTGACCAATTCCCGCAAATTCAATGCACGAGTTTATTTCTTTCAATTCAGAGGGAAAATTCAATAAGTTTGATTTGTTAAAAAAAAAATGCCCAGTCTAGGATTAATCTCTTGGTCAGAGTGTTGAATTTTTATCCACGCAGATACTCGAAACTCAAGCGGTTTATTGTCCTGGAAATACGGATGGAAGAACGGAGATTGAATCGCCAGAGATGACTACAGATTTTGCGATAGAACACGCGTATAACCATTGTCGAAGAAACAGTAATGGCAAGAGAGATATTGCAGTAGCTCGTAGATGTTGGAGGGTAAAAAATACTTGAGGATACTCGTCCTGTTTCAGTCTTAGGTAGAGAATACGTGGATTCTACACGATGTAATTGCTGAAGTTTCTCTAACGGTTATGATTTTGTAGAAAGTGGAGAAAATTCAGGGTTATTTGAATTCACGTAATATCGTAGTTTGCATGAAATTTCATTCTTTAAGTAGTTTTTCATCATTCTTATTCAGTTGAAATTGTTAAAATCAAGTTAACAATTGTTTTTTCTTCTTTTTTTTTTTTTCGATAAAAAGAAATTTTAGAAGAATGCAGCCGAGACTGAATGTGGTAATCACATTCAAAATCGATTTTTAACCGCAAAAATACAGAGACCTCTCAACTTTTTCCGAGGTTATTCCGTGTTATGCACCAATAAAAATCCAAGGAATTAGTTTTATTTCCTCGTTTACTTGGGTTTTAACTGGTCGAGTGAAATGGAGGATGGGTGGTATTTTTATGTACAGCCTTTTATCGCGTGACTATTTCTAATTTCGAGAAAAAAAAGAATCAGAGGCTGGCTCAATCGGTGAATGTTTTACTTTTTTCATACACTATCGCTTTGTATACAATTTAGTTGACGTTTCATTTAAAACTGAAGAGTGTGCGTAATCAGATGCTTTATGAATTCATTTTTTTTCTTGACAATATCTCAAGAATTAATGAACATGTGCCCGTTTCACCCTAATTTTCCCACAGATATTCTTAAGGAAAAAAATGGAGCTGATAGGAAAACCAATGGGTTATCTCTCGAAGATAATAACCCAGTGAATTATGAGTCTCCATTTTCTTTTACCACTGAAACACCATTAAATCCCTTTTAATAATCTATAAACGAGAAATTCAATGAATCCTTCGAAAAACCGATTCAAGATAAATTTCAAACTTCCTCATTCACCTCAATGAGAATTAACTATAAATAATAAAATAGGAGAATTGAATGACACGAATTGTCAGTGTAAAAGAGTAGAAAGTTATATCTGTACAATTCAATATCTCATTTATTATAAGAATCGAATTATCCAGGCTCGCGTGTACGTAACCTACTCGGGTATTATCGATTATCGGATTTTACGGCTTCCTGATTTCTGCTGAAACTGTAACTCCGTGTATATACTCTGCTGTAGATGAGAAAGAGATGATTGAGGAAGAACAAAAATTTTCCATCGGTTTTATCGTTTCGGGGCCCCTTAAAATTAACAGAGTCGTCTGTCTGTCAACCAGGCACGAGTGAATGTGCAGAGAAAGAGAGGAAGAAGTTCTTGTCACGTTCGTGGAAACTATCGACGTCCCAGTGAGGCGTCTCATTGCACTCTCACATGTGCCGAGAAAGAGAGAGGGAAAAAGAATGAGAAGAAATGAGAGTGTGAAAAAGTGTATTGAAGGAAATGAAATTTTCCAACTTCCTCAGTAATCTCCAGTGACCTCGGATGATAATAACACATTTATTTCTTCGGCAAGTTGATAAGTTTATGGCTGAGGCAGTGGCATGCATGAAAGGAAAAAAGTTATTTTCAATTAGATAAAAATTCTTCTGTCAAGACTTTTACGTTTCATTTAGAAAAGTGAATTACGATCTTTCAAATCGAATTTGACTCTGAGAGAATAAAAAGGCGTGAGGAATCAGTGACTTCCGGTTGGAAAAGAAAATGAAGACGTAAAAAGAAAGGAGAGATTTCCGCCTTCATGCGGGTTAAATGTAGCCTCAGTTCGACAAGTGTCATGAGTTGAGTGATTTTTTTCATTGTTTTTTATGATCCAACAAGATGTTTCTATTGTTGAACCGTGAAGAATGAGGGACTTCCGGTTTTTCTCCGGTTGAAATGAATTACCATGAACTCAGTGTTATCGTTTCTACAGAGTTCATGGAGATATGCATGAGGTCACGTGCTCCTTTCTCTCTCTCTCTCCCCAGTTTTCTGCAAAACTTTTTTAAACATGTAAATCAGCAGAGGGTAATTCTCTTTGAAGAAATCTCTAAATAGAACTGATGAATAGTTTCCATTTGAATTTTACTCTCTTCTCTTTACCGCACTTTTTATTTTTCCCTCATATATATATATATATGTATATTTTTAACGATATTTTTATCTCGTTTACTCTTGAACCCTGGAGAGAGAGTTAGCAGAACACGAATAGCAAACTGCCACGCATTTTGATCTGGCTTGTCCCTCTAATTGGCCCGTTCATTACGCTAATCAAAGGACGCCGCACGATTCGTCACGTTTCGCAGAACAAATAGAAATAATCTACTTGGGGAGATTTGCATAAACCTCGAGGATTTTTTCAGCATTTTACGTGAATTTTTACTCTTTTTCATTCTACAATACGTTAAACGTTCTTCCAACAAAAAAAAGAAGGTAAAGAATTTTCTCTTTGTGAATCGTCTCTCTGATTCACAAAAAAAGGAGAAGATTTCACTCGTCTCTTCGTTTCGATAAGAACTCTCTTTTTTGTCACTGAATTTTTTTTTCTTACGCGTCACTTTAATCTCTCCATTCATACCAAGGTATTTTCATTCTCCCTTTGAAATTTTCTTATTATACGTAATATATTTTTTACTACCCTTTCACTACTGGATATATGCGCCAGAGCCCATGCACAAGTTTACACACACTGTGGAATACCGGTTAAATCATTGGGCCACGATCTCTTTGATCCTTCAAGAGGAACACCTGGCGTTTATATACACTGGGGTGATCCATTCTTACTGGCACTCTCACGTAATAATTCGCACTGCACCCATGGGTACACTTTAACTTGTCCTCTCTCATTTCTACGTCTCCGTCTCCTCTTTCTACTTTTATTCCAATCTCCCCTTCTTCCTTTTTTATTCATTTCGTTATCTGGCGAATGCATCTAGTCACTGTGATATCGCTGCGATCGTCTCCATTCCAAATGTTTTATTTTTATTTTTTCACTCCACTGATCCAGATTTCAGTTCCCCTCAGTGAGAACGGAAAAACATCTGCCTCAATTCAGAGTTGACGAGACGAAGGTTTAGCATGAAAATTGAAGAATTTCAATTACTCATTATTCAAAGAGTAATTTAAAGGAGAGAAAGAAAAATCCTAACGAGAATCTTCCTTTCCACTCGATTAATACGAATCCCAGAGGTAATACGTTTTTTTTCCACTGCCAAGTAACTACAGGGAGGAAAAACGTTGAAAAAAGATAAATGTATCGTGATTTTTGTTTTTTCCTTCTAAAACCCCGGGATATTTCGAGATTGCCGTAATTTTTGTTTCTGTTTGGCTATAGCCCGCGTTACTCCCTCTTTGCCTCGACTTTTCCCAAGGCGCTCGTTTGCCAGTTCAACCCCAGAGACAGTCGAGTATATTGCTTTTTCCCAAAATAAAAGGTACGATATACCTCAACCCTTCCTCATTCTTTTTTCTCTCCTCATCTTTATTTTTTTCCTCTTTATTTCCGTGTGTTTTTCTTTTCTCTCTTTCCCTCTGCTTGTTTCCTTCCGGAGCCGGCGTGTGTCCCTCTCGTTTCATCCCCCTCTGTCTTTTGTTTTCTCTCACTTTATCTTTTCTCTCCCGTTGGGGCACGGATCACCGGCAAGGAATGGCGCGTAGAACGACAACTGCCGTTGTGCTCCATTTGCAGTGGCGTTTCCGTAAATAGCTAATGGCCCGACACAGAGAGTAAGAGACGCCATCCTCTTTTCCTATGCTTGCTGGTGTCGTATTTCGTTTGGCATAGAGAAGCTGAAAAACCAGAGACTTGTGGGATGAGTCCCCTCACTTGCACATATATACGTGTATTTCTATCCCACTCGCAATCACGTGTACTGATTGATGAGAAAAAGCACCAATGAGAATAAACCATGTGCCAGTGCCAGACACGTAACAACCGATTCGACACGTTTCTTCAAACCGTAACCGTATCCATAACTAATTTTTCTTCTCTCCTCTTCTATCGTTGAGGAAAATACGTTGGGAATATTTTTCAGAAGACACGACTACCAGCATGTCGGTATTGATTACCATCCCAATGTTTGTTGTTCTTCTGGCTCCTCTGAGAATGAAAATTCGCGAGTCATCCGGACTAATTAGACCTTCAAACCTTTTCGGAAAATTTCATTTTCTAAGAGTAAAGGGCTCATGATTTCATCAACAACTTCAATGACAATTACATTGGAGACAATTGTAATCGTCGAATAGTTGTGGTACGAGCACCCAGGGTGAAATTTCGCATTGATTCAAACTGTATGGAATACGTAATAACCAATGCAACTCCCCATCTAACAGTACGTGCTTGTCAATGAGACTCGTTAGGTACTGGGCAATGGCAAGCTCAGTTGGGAGTCAAATTAACGTCGATTAGTATGCCCATTAGTCAGACGTTGAACCCCTTGTGGAACTATAGCCTATCAAGCATCCTGAAGCATTCCAACAATTTCTCAAGTTTATTTAGGACTTTTCTCATTTCTTCTCTCCCCTCTTGACCGTGAGTCAAAGAAATTATCGGGGTGAATGAAGATCTCAGGTAAACTCCGTCCCTGGTACTTACAACAATGCTCAACAAACACCGAGAATATATATATGTGTGTGTGTTTACTCAGCCTTTTCCTTGCGAATCCATTTAGTCACGGTACATTGAGAATGCCTGTAATGCGGTCCACACGGTATCATTCTGTTACCTCATGCGGAAAAGTCTGACTGATCTAAAAGAGCCATTTTCTTTATTCCCCGACCCTCCAGAAGACTCACCTATTTTTACATTATTTTTTACTCCCATTTAAGCTCAAGTGGTCTCCATGACACTTCACTTCTCTTCAGACTTATTGAAAAAAAAAACGTACAAATTCGAAGTGATTAATCTTGATTTAAAAAATAAATCAATTTTCACATGACTCCGCAATTATTCAAGGCTACATGTGCATTTTTATGTCTTCATGACGTCACATGGTTAGATGCCTCTGTTCTTGAGTGTACAAATGCAGTATTACAAGCGGAAAAAGGAGAATTCCTTAATCGTAATACAGAGAGGAGTGAATGTAACAATTACTCACCGAAAACAGTTGGAAACTTGTCACGGAATTTCTCAACTTGCATTTTCCCACGATGTTTTGTTGCCATTTTAGTTATCAAGCCATAAACTCCCTCAGTGTTATATTCTCGTGACGGAGAAAACTGTTTTCCCAACTTGTTGTCCCATTGAGTCATCATTGTAAGTGAATAGAACCTGAAATGAATCATCAAGAGTGTGTCGATGAATAAAGTGAATTTTAAAGATTATGCCTCATTACTTTGAATTATTTAGTGGGTTCAAATATACGGGAATGTTTCAATGCTCGAGTCATCTGTTTAATTAAAGTTTGGGGGGATTAGTGTGGAGCCCCGGGGAGAGGCAGAAAGGGGGAACAATGGAACGCGGGTGGTAGATCACTCATCGAATTCTAAATGTATCATTTTGAATCGGTTTTATTGTAATTCAGAGAGAGGGACTTTGGGGTGTGACGAAACGTTCACTGAATTTTGCCATCGGCCACACGTTCTTCTTCATCCAATCGGACATCATCAATAGAATTTTGAATTAATACTTTTGCGTTGGAGTTTTGACAGTGTCATCGGGTGATTCATTAATTCGTGAGTGGAATTTTATTGTTAAGTGAGAAGTAGAGAGTTTGTTCTTTATTTTGTGGTAATTTTGAGAGTGTGAGGAGGATCATTAATCCGAGATGCGACAGTCGAGTGAGATGAGAAGAGGAGAAAATGGTGAGAGCTTTATTTTAGATGAGTCGATGGATTGTTGAGGATTGCTCCATACTTTATTGATTCATGAAAATAATTTGTTTTAAATGTACAAGAGCACTTTGGGAGAATTCGATATTCTGCATAATGGAATCACGAGGAATTCGTGTGAATACTTAAAATAGTTTATTTTCGATAATTCAATTAGAAAGGAGAAGAAGGAACATTCCAGGTGAAAAATCTGGGGCAGATTATATTTTTAATTCTCCTCAAATTAATCATAATTTAGATAAAATCACTGGCCAAAATATATCTATTTCACTGTAAATTTCCGAAATCAATGTTTCCGGGTTCACCTCGGGTAATAATATCCCTCAGCATTTTAATTCCTTTCACCCCTCAGAAGAAGGGACGTTGGAGGGTGCGCGTCACCTTGCGGAACGCTTCAAGTCTAGGGTAAATCGGGCAAACTCTGCGTCTCGTATCGGGTGAGATCGAGCGATACGACGTTCTGGCACCCTCTCTCTCTCTCGTCTCCCTCGCCATTTGAGATTGATGGTGACACCCGAAAAGAAAGAGAGAAGGGGCAACATGTCCCCGGCTTTCTGCACTGACACACTGCAGAGTCATCGTCTCCCTAACTCGAGCTCATACCAGCCCTGGATTTTAAAGTTTCTTGCGGATAAACCCGGAATCTCTCTCTCTCTCTCCTTCTTCCATTCATAAATTCGTAGTGTCACTGCGGGGTTATTATAATAACGCTTGACAGTCTACGTCATCGGTTTATACGAAGTAGAGAGATAAAATTGAATGTAAAAAAGAAAACGAAATATTGAACAAATGATGTAGGGCTGTTACTCACGCACCAATGGTGTCACGGCACGAAATTACCGGAGTGAACAATTGTTGAGTTCGTCAGGCACATTTTCCCTGCAAAAACAGGCACAAAGGGGTTTGCGGCTAGGGAGGAAAAAAAATAAAAAGTCGTTGTGAAAGGGCAGAGGGAGACTAATGACTGCTTTTTTTTTGTTTGAGAGCCTCTCAAACGATATTATTGTTTGACCTGTCATTTTCATGGTTTCTATTCACTTTTCTGTTGCAGGTATGTAGACTACTGCTCGGGGTTTTTCTGCGGTGGAAGTGAGGATGGTTACATGTAGTCGATGCTGGGGAAATTGATTGCCCTCGATGAGTAAAAAGTATTTTTTTCGTAAATTTTGTACATTGGTGCTTTTATGACGATCGGTTCAATGCATTGTAAATCGTAATTTCTTCCTCACAATTGATTACAAATTTATTTTCCCAAAAATTTCGAATTACTGAGGATAATCCCACGGATATTATACGGTAGATATAAATAATGACCCTAACGACTGTTTGAGATTAAAACGATGAAGGAAAACCCATTGTGAATCTGCTGTAGATCCCCAGAAAACCGGCGAATCGGAGGGTTGGCATTCTAATATTGCCACATAAACGCTGACCCATAATTCGTGTTTATAACCCGATGACTACCGTAACATACGACATACGGACAGCGGCATTGGCTATCCTGTTTTCGACTCTGTTGAGAGAGAGATGGGTGGAAGAAGGGGAAAAGAACAAAAAAGAAATTACAGGGCTCTTGGTTTGCAACCTGCTGAACATCTGTTCCTCACCCGAAACAGTTACCTGTTTTTGTTTACAAATTTTAGGTAATAGAGAACGTGATTCCTTCTAGATGAGGTCTTGATTAGGGACAATTGAGAATGACAAAGGAATCGGGATTCTTAAATCTGGGAAAATGGAATAATAGAAATGTTTTAAGTATTTAGGAGCCATTAAATGCTCAATTCCCAAAAATAACATAATCAATAGCATTGGAAAGCTGAAGAAGCTGAAGTATTCGAATTTCTTGAAAAAAATCAATTCTATTCAAAATGTCGGGGATAATTCTGTTTTTTTCCCTTAAAAATCTGTATTTTTCACCGAACTCTTAGGTGGCACTATTAAATTGGAAAAATAAACACAAGACACAGGATGCAGGTTTTCTACCTGAAATACCCCACGGGTAATTGTGAGTCTCTCGCAAAGTGACTGAACAAACGAAAAACGGTTTTTCAGGGGCAAAATAAACGTATGTACAGTGCATCAAGGCACCAGTGAATAATGCAAAAATAGTTGGGGGAGGGGGTGGGATAAATAGAGGAGAAGATTGACGGAAAAATGTTGGAGGTCTTCTTTCCACGTGCCTTCGGGAACTCAAATGCATTCTATCTGGGGATCGAATTCTCAAAGAGCCAGAAGCTTTCTCCTCTTCTTCTCCTCTCGAAATAATAAAATCGAGGCTTTTGATGCTCTTTTTTTTCCCATTTTTGGGGAGAAATACAAGCAGTTTGCTCCACATACTTGTGTCTATTCAAGTGTCCAACATCCTGAAATAACAAATGATTTTTCCCAGTTCTTCAAATGGCTACTAATCGATCAGTTTGGATAAACAGTTTTTAGGCACAATGGAAATTGATCCAAAGAATTTTTTTCTGAAATTATGAGTTCTCAATGGAGATAATGCTTCATTGTTCCTTAAATTTATTCATAAATTATTGAAATCCATTGTAGTGTCATTTTTTTTCTCCTTTTATTCTCAATAAAATTAGGATTATTGTTTTCAAATGAAAATTTCGTAAAGAACAATGGCTTCTGAATAGAGGATTGAGCCTTTTGTCAAATATATCAACTGAGTTACCTGAGATACTCAGCTTCGTGTGGGTTCTGTGAAAACCCTCAAGAATTGAAAAACCTTCTTTCCATTTTTTTCTTCATCTTCTTGTTTCACTGGAGTAAAGAAAACTCGAGTCACTGTGAAAAGGTAAAAATTCACTATCAAAGTTCCTCGATATGTCTTGCCCCAAGCCAGTTTATCCTATACTCTAGAATTTTTTATTTTCTCAGAATATCCAAAGACTTGATTCTCGTGGCTTTATACTACGTTGATACATATTCCACGTTTTTTTCATGTTTTTCAATGGACACTTTTCAATCGAATAAATAGAGTTGAATTTCCTATTAAAAATACTTTTTTCCACTCCAAATTTAAATAATATATTCTCAAAATAATTCTATTTACTCAAAATAATCTCTATTTCTCTCCAAAAACGCCGGAGAGGCGTGCACCATGTCAACTGTGTGTCTGCTGAAGCTAATGATCCTCGAAAACAATTAGTCCCCAAAAAAAATCCAAGAGCATCAACATGACTGACTCCACACATGTTCCAAATTTTCAAAGTTCCTCCTCTTGCATTGAAAGAAACAGAGCCAGCAATGAAACCAAGAGAGACTTACTTTGAAAAAATGACCACCCAGCAGGGTGCTGGAGTGTCTGGCATGCAGGAGGGGCCAGTGGCATTGTATATCGAGGCCTTCGGCACTGAAGCCCCCCGTCAGGAGTGTTTGGTCTTGAGATGCAAATCCACCGCAACGAGAACAATGAGATGGACGATTCTCCTGTACCAAAGCATCTTGTCTCCAGAATTTCTGGGTGGCTCTTACCACCAGCCAGTGGAATGGAATAAAGAACAAAAACGTGGTGGACAGACGTCGGCAGAAATCGAGATATATTCCAGGGATACGATTTCTACAAAAGCCATCAACCATTTACTATCCTCACCATCACAAACACCAATACACCTTGGTAACCACGTGCCCGAGAAAGAAGGAAATTCTTACTTCCCCTCGGACACATTTTTATAACCCAAAACGACAACGTGACGTCCAACAATCGTTCACCAATCTTCCTTCAGCCTTTAAAAGCAGATGTGAAGTGTGCCAATCCCAGATGTACTTTTCACTCTGAAAAGTGAATTTTTCGGTAAATCTCACGTACTTTACGGCCTTAATTTTTACGGTTGATCACCTGGTAGGGAGGAATACTTCTGTACAACATATGATGATTCCAGAACGTCATCTGGAATACTACGACATTTGTTCGCAATATTTTCCTCGTTTTTATAATGAAATTCATGAGCACCAGGAGGAATACACTCGGAAGAATTATCAAAAGGAAAAAAACCCCGGCGTTTGAAGATTTATAGAACTGAAAATGTTTCAATTTCAATAAAAAAAAAAAAAAAAAGAACACATTCGATTCATTTAAAACTATTCAAACACTCGGAATCTCTTTCCCAAAGTCCGATAAAAAAGCAGTTGCCACATGAAATTTATATTCAACCATTTATTCAAACTCATCGGAAACTAACATTCAAATTCAATTGAAAACTGCAAAAAAAGAAGAAATTTAGGAATGAAAAAAAAAAAGAAGAAGAGGGAGAGGATAGGCACGAAATAACTCACTTTGAAACCCCAACAAATTCCGAATAAGCAATGAATTGAAACGAACGTAAAAATGCTCAACGGCGAGAAAATCCGGGGGATATCGGATTACCACCCTCTTCACGCACTTCTCTCTCTCTTTTTCCCCCTTAATCTGTGGAAACCCTCGTTTTTTAGGATCCTCCGATTGAACTGGAGGTTTGCGGTCCGGAAAAAATACCGTGCGTAAACTTCACACGCGTAAATATCGATCCGAGTGTCCTCAGTTATAACCCCTCGAGATAGTCGAGTGTCTTGGGCCTCGGAGGAGACCCGGCTGCCCGGGGTCGAGGAGTTTCTAACGCAAGAGAGGGTAAATGGTCTTCAGAGGTAGTACCCAAGAGCCACGTTAACCGGGTTGCCATGGAGGAGAGACGCCGGTAGTTTTGGCAACGATTCTGCCCTTCTCCATTTTCATCCCATGCTCCTTCTCTCAATATCCAAATATATTGAGATAGAAATTCGAGAGAACTTGATTGAAATTTTGTGGAAAGATTGACAATAATTAATTCTGATTATTAGAATTTTTCATGATAAATTTCATGAGAAAAAAAAAAAACAGGACGAGAAGTTTAAAGATAAGTGGAGCCATTGTCGAGGTCAGAAGTGTAAGTTAGAAAATAGTTTTTATCTGTATTATGTGGGCGGTTAAACACAGAGGAAAATACAAGGAAGATAGCAAAACTCGGAATATGAGTTTTTGGGATTAGAGAGGCGTAGGTATCGATAAGATAAACATCAATAGCCTGATGATAAGTGCAGTGAATATTCGGTTGAATAGTGAGGATTAGAAGAAATAGATTGTCCAAGTGAGAGAAAAAAGTGAATGGTACTGAATAGATTACAGAGGCCATTTATTTCTCCTCTGAATTTTCACAAAGAGAGAATAAATATTAATGTGCTTATCTTCACGCCTAAAATAATATTACACATCAGAATATTGAGTCAATTCTGAATCCCCCTGTTTTCTTAAATTTACATCTCAATACCAGAGTGTTATAATTTATATATTATTCTGAATGAAATAACAATTTTTTTTTGTTAACTGTATGTGGAAATTACCTTGACAATTCATCAATTCAGAGTTTATTATTCTTTACTATTTCTTTTCGTCATTTGAAATACGAAAAATAATAATAAGAAGGCTATATTTCTTAACGAATCAGAACCGGCGACATGCATCATCAAATCCGTTCTTATTTCACTGTAATTGTCACGCTGTTATGATCACTTTGATCATTCCACGGCAGTTGGACAAATGAGAAAAAAAGCATCCCTCATATTTTTCCATCGAGAGATGACAAAAAAAAGGGAAAAAAAACTTGCAGAAAATCCTGGAGAATTCTTTCCATAATCAGAGGAAGTGAGACCTTTTTTTATTCTCATTTTCTGTGTTTGTTGGAATTTTTCAGATTCTATTTACGGATACTCCAGCGAAGAAAAGGAAAAATGAAGTACGAAACTTTGGAATGAAAATAAAAGTCTCAAGAGATTGAGAGTGTCACTCAGACTGTAGCGTAGCAGGTACTCATCGCGTTTTGATCGTTCTCAAGAGAAAACTTTCCGTTGGTGGACTTTGAAGGCTTTCCAAGTCCTCCTGTCTCTCCTCCTCTTTCCACGAGGCATGAATCCATTAATCATCAGGGAAACCCTCGGATGATATCTTTTCGTGAACTTGACGGGTCTCGAAGCAATTAGTGTGGTTAGGGTGGACCACTGGAGAATTCACCGTAAAAATCCTCATCATCATGTTTATTTATCAAATTGAATTTTTCTCGAAGACACTTCAAAGTGTCATCAGATGCATCCAGATTTTACCCTCCCTTTTTTTGAGAATATCTCGGAAATAAAGAGAGATAGAGTAATTTCACAAGAATCCTTTTTTGTAGCTCTCGAAATTCTCTTTAAAAAAGGATCAAACTAAAATTGCTCTATCTCGCTTAGTTTCCGAGATATTCCGGAAAAACT
Organism: Aleiodes testaceus; assembly: GCA_963565655.1. Lineage (NCBI taxonomy): Eukaryota > Metazoa > Arthropoda > Insecta > Hymenoptera > Braconidae > Aleiodes > Aleiodes testaceus. The sequence goes on from OY751412.1 coordinate 5,319,865, forward strand.
AATGCCCGAAATTCAATAAATTTTTTTCTCTCTCATTCATCCTCACGAAAGGAAAAGTGTAAATCCAATAGTGAATTTCGTTCCATTTGAACCGATACGTATCGCAATTTCGTTTTTCTCTTCTCAACCTCTCCATTTTCAGTGAATGAGATCTCTCTGGATGGACCTCACCGAGAATTGTCCAAAGGATTTGAGAATACTAGCTTCGCTTCATCTCTTTTCTCCCCCTCCAATGTCTTCTTCCATTTTTTTCCCTGCTCCTCTTTTCTATCCTCAGCCTCGGAGTTTGAGGAGAGGTCGAAAGGACGAGCGGTCAATAAGACAGAAAGTGCCCACGGGTGCGTGCTGATACTGCCATTTTTTCTTCTTCCTTTTTCATTTTTCTCCTTCAAGTGGGTAAAGTCTGCAGTGAAATGAGGATCCAATAACGTACGAGTGCTTGTCGAAGTAAGTCGACCTTATGTGCGCTTCAGACTGTTATATGAACATACGTTTCATTTCTTTTTTTCTCTCTTAATCCCTATTTTTATTGAAATAAAAAAAAGAATTTCAAACGTCAGTTGCATCACCCTCCAGATGCAGCACTTTTCACTTTAATCAAACTCATCCCTTTAACAAATTTACTCTCAATTATAACGAAAAAGAAATAGCAAGCCTTTAATTACCATCAAAACATCAGATGGAAAGCGTAGATGAAAAAAAATTTCTCCAACTCTTTTGTATTCTCAAAATTAAATTCTCAAGTGTTTGCACAATTTAAAAGAAATCTGTTAAAAATAATACATTCAGTAAAACGAGTTATTTCGTTTATAATTCTAAGCTCATTCAGCTCAAGTGGCACAAAATGCTTACTCGTTTCAGAAAACGTCATTAATTTTGAGGATTTTCAAACAGTGGAAGACCACCGCAGAGGCGCCAACCTCTTTTGTTTACCCTTGACCATACGTTTTTCTCAGTGAGAAAAATATTCCTCTATTTATTCAACAACCCCAGAGTAAAATGAAAGGTCTGGAAAAAAGGTAACAATTCAAATAGAAACAAGTGTTACGAGTTTCCATGTAACAGTTTTTCTCGTTGAAGAGTAAATAATTTTCATGGCCATTTTATTATGTTGCTGTATTTATTCGAGGCGATAGACCACCTTGGAGTCACCGACACCTATCCAAAGTGTCGGTATGCTTTGTTCCGAAGCCCATGGATTATATCAGACGTAGAATCGGTCTTGTCGTGTGCTCAGCAAAGGGCTATACATCCACTGGCGAGGTGCTAGGTCTGATCCCTCAGACATGGGGCCGAGAGGAAGTGATGGGGAGGGCAAGAGAAGCTTTGCACCTAGACAGAATGAGCCCGGACGCACAACGCTCGATAATTAGAGTGCTATAGTGGCAAGCCATGTTTCTGTAAAAGCATTCTGGGTTGAGCTTGTCTACTCGCATAAGTATGGATCATTCAAACGTTGAAGGATCCTACAATTGTTTGAAAAAGGAATTTTCATGGTAAATATGATTATTTAAAGTAGTGTGATCAAGGGTATTTAGAGTGTTTGAGGATTTTAAAATAAATTGACGAAGAAAATATTGAAAAATTTGATTAAAAATTGAACGGTTCGAGATAGCGATTTTCTTATGATTCCATTGAAAAGCTGAGGCAATTTTAGCTAAGACTCATGTGAGAAAATTGATTTTTTTGAATTTTTATAAAATTCTATTTTTTTCATCAATTTTTGAAGGGGTTTACCTTCCCAAAATTCGAAAAAATCAGTTTTTTTTAATTTCTTTTTTAAGTTTTGTTTTTAAAGGTAGCATCATTCCTCACATTTTTGTTGAACTCCCATGGATTCTTATCAAAAATTGAAAAAGTTACAAGCCATTTTATGAAAATCAGTTTTTGGCCCATAACTTTTTCAATTTTGGATAAAAATCGATGGGAGTTTAACGAAAATCTGAGGAATGACGAGACCTTTAATTTGAGACCAACCCCACATCGCTACGATGAATAGAACCAGAGATATTCACAAAAAACTGATTTTTCAACATTTTGGAAAGGTAAACCCCTTCAAAAATTACCCGAAAAAATCGAATTTTTGAAAAATTCAAAAAAATTATTTCTGACACATGATTTCCATCGGAAATTTCCTCAGCTTTCCAATGGAATCATCAAAAAAAACCTGTCTCCAATATTTCTCTTGATTTATCATAATTTCCATTATACACTAGTCCTCACTATTTAACAGCAACCATTCAGAATGAAAGAATGAATTGTAAAGAAAAAAAATTGTCAAAGGTTTCCTCTTCCGAATTCATTCTAATCCTAATTTATCTAGAATTGCAATCAAATATCTTCAAAGAACTTCTTGAAGTAAAAAAGAAACTTTCAAAATCTCTTTAGGCCGATGTCAAAGCGTTTTTTTTTATTTTATCTTTGAACCGGGGAAAGAGTACACCCTAATGGGCCTAGAAATATCTCGGTAAACCGTCAAGATTGTAGATAGTGAAGAAAATATATCTCGAGTTTCGTCTTCAAGCCACAGCCGGTCAAGTCTCTTGATATATCCGTTTTCCCCAATGTCGAGAGTTTTCGGAGTAGAAATATCAGAGGCGCAAGCCGGAAGGGCCGTTCACTGCTTCCGCGAAACCAACAGCCTGACCTCCTTTTCCACCGGAATAAAATCTCCTCTTTCTCTCGGTCTTCCACTTCTTCCATCTGTTTTTCTCCATTCAGGCACAAACTTTTGCGGCTCTATCGACTCATGTGCAATGAGACTAGCCTTTTATTCGATATTACTTCAATGAACATTTCGGTTTATGTCAATAAACAAATTGAACAATTTATCGGTTTCAATTTGAATGAAATATTTATATCAATTTTTTTCATAGATAAATTCTTCATATTTTTGTTTGTTCAACTGGCCTATATGTTGAAACGTCGACACACTCGATTAGACACTTCTCATGACCTTCCTTTCCTTTCTCTTCTCTCTTCAAGGAAAAAAAAGTCCCCAGGAGCCGAGAGAAATAAATCCACAAATGTCCATCTGGCAGTCGTATTTTGACGTCTGAAATTCCAGAACACATGATCCGAGTGGAGAATTCAGAATGCCATTCGGCACGTTCCTCGAAGAGGAGAAAAAAAAAATGAAGAAGACTCATTAGATGCTCGTGAAGCATGGCAGATTCCCAGAGTCATAACTCATAAATTATAAATTAAAAATGCATCACAACTCGATTAACTCACGCTCCGCTACACATTGAAATGAATATTTTGTGAATTAAATGAGAAATTCTCGCACGTGAATATCATCTCGTAGTGTATCGTACTAGAATTTTAATTTCTGCACTGAGTAAAATAATGGGTATTTCAATTCCAACAACCTCTGCATGATTTTCCAACTAATTCCCATCAGCTTGTGACACATCTGTGTCTGAAAAAAAAATGAGATGAAAAATAAAGAATGTAAGTGACGGGATAAAATAAACATAACCGAGTGTGTTTCACATCAACGAGAAAAACCCTTTTGGTCAATGCACCTTGAGTTTATTCAAACGCATCTGGAATTTGACAGATTAATGGAAATTTTGAATTGTAGCAGGTGACGAAGAGAACACTTCACCCTTTCTGCTGCGTCATACGGCCTCAAAAGCCCCAGAAACTAACCGAAAGAATACATTCTCCACCCCTAAATTCTCCTTTTGAATTCTCATCCCCACCTTCTGTTTTGGAATTTCCCCACACGGGAGCAAAAGTAACACGAGATATCACAGGAACACAGAGAATACGACATAGCGCCGTGTCGACAAATGCGATGTAATAGGAGGCGATTGTTCGTTGTCGGGCCAATTTGAGTGGCAGCCCAGCAATTTGTGCGGTTCCCCTCTCCCCTCTCTAGTACTGGATTCACTGCATTTCATGCTTCCATTTTATTTTATTTCATGTGTCGTTTACCCTCCGGAAAAAGGCGTCCCCTGGTAACCTCCTCCAAAAAAAGGGTTGCGCTTCCTTTATTTTATTCCATTGAAAATCGCGCCGTATGTCCTCGTATTTCGAGAATTAGGGTGCATCAAGATTTCATTTATTCCTTTAAACATCCTCAAACAATTTTACCATTCTAAATATTCAATTTTATTGAGTCACTGGTTCTTTGGGAATATCTCGGAATCCAAGGGAGATAGAGGAATTTTCATGAGAACCTTTTTTGTAGCTTTTAAAATTCTCTATAAAAAAGGTTATTACAAAAAATGCTCTATCTCTTTTATTTTCCGAGATATTTCCAAAAAACTGATGACAAAATAGAATGGATTTGCCTGAAAATTTCATAGTCGTAAAAAAGTTTCCCCCGGCATCATGAGCATTAGGAATAATGAGGTCGGAAGAGAGGGGGGGATAAAATGTGAAGTTGAAAGGACCCGTGCCGACATTCATCCGTCATCCCTAGGATACACCGGGTATTCCCTCGACGCGTGCTTCAGGGGCTTTTATTATCATCATCGAACTGCAATTCTCTTCTTTCTTTCATTCTCAGCAACAAGGGACGAAACGAACTAATAGAGTTATCTCCGTGCATTACATTGAATACGTTCAATTTTGCCTCTGTCTAATGTCTTTTTTTCTTTTATTTCATTGTCTAAACTGAATTACACAAACATTTATGCCATAAGAGAATAGGTAAAGAGAATGAAAAATAAATGATGATATCCTACTGTATGTTTCATAACTTCAAGTGGAATAACATCGACAGGTGAATCAACAGAACGTCCCTCTCTCTCTCTCTCTCTTCATCTCGTTTTCTTTCTGATTTTTCATGTTCTCTCATTTCTCTCCTCCGTACGTTCAAATGCGTTACAGAGTTGCATCAATAGAGATACACTAAATAAAGAGAGTAAAAAAAAATTGAAATAAAAGAGATGAGAGAATCAGGTCAATATTTGTTCAACTTTCAGGATTTGATCCTGGAGCATAGCTGCAATATCCGATCAATAACATACAGTTATTTTTACTCCTCTGCTATTATTATTATTCTCATTCCTGAAAAATTTGTTCTCCCTCTCCATTCGAATCTGTGGCTTTTCAAATTAAAACAAAAACACAATTCCAATGCATCATCAATCAGTGTGGCAATAAAAAAAATAAGAGAGATACGTAAATATTTGAAGAAGATGAATAAAAGATAAAACGAGTGAATTCTTCGGTGTGAACTGAGATTTCTCGGACGATAATATCATCGTCACCTCCTACATCGTCCCTCTCTCTCTCTCTCTCTTCCTCTGTTTTATTTACACCGTTTATTTTCACGTATTTTACGGTATAATCAACGAAGCAGTTTGAAGACAAAAGGTATAGATATAAATTCTAGTTGGGGGTACAACTTAAAGGCATAACGTCTTTTCCAAGGCATCGTTTTACCCGGAGTGAAAGAAGTGAGATGCTAATCTACGAAGGTGGAAGTTGGTACACAACGTAGATATATCCGAAGCATGAGGCAGTACATCTTATCCATTCTTTCACAAATACATGGGCACGAGTAAATCTCCATCCGTGTGTATGGCAAAATCCAACCCCCATCCCCCTTTATATTTATATTTATTTTATATATACATATATATTCTCTACTTTCTATCATTCTCCTGCCTTCCTCTCTACCGATTATGCTAATGCCCTTCTTTTCGCCCACGCTCTCGTTCATTCCCCTTTTGGAAGTCCCTCGGACTCCTTACAATCTAACTCAGGGGCAGGCACATTCTCCTATTGTGGACCCGGCGTGGAAAATTATCCCAGACCTGTTCTATCCATACAGAGTGATAGTCTCTCTTCTACTTTCTCTTTCTCTCTTCCTCTTGGCTTTTGTTGGAACGATTTTCACTAGATGCGTGGACACGTAATCCCGTGTTTCATAACGTTTTTCGCACGTGAGGCACGTGGTTAGATGGGGGATTAGATGGTTGGATCATGTGTACCGAACGAATGCGGTTTTTTTTTTGGAAAATCGTTGTTGATGTTTAATATTCTTTATGCTGATTTTGGAGACACGAGGAATTGACGATTTGTTCATTTTTTTTCGGGGATATCTAATGATTTTAACTCACCGTGAGAATGAAAAATCCCAGCAAAGTTTTTGTAGAGTTTCTTGTTACCTGAGGATATCCGATGGTGTTTTTCAGTTTTATGTTTTTTTTTTTTTTTTTCGTTCTTGGCCAGATCCGATGACCCTCGATGCAACCATATGGCTCTCAGTACCCCGAAAATTCCGGATTTAATACTGGATGTATATTTTATTTAACAATTTGATTCTCTCGGGAAATAATAAATTAATTCAAGGTATTAATGATAATTTATTTTTAGTTTAATTCAGAGTTATATTGGAGCCTTGATTTGCTAATGAGCATGGATTATTCAGCTGTAACAATGAACCAAAAATTGTTTGATTGACAGTAACATTGCCTGGAGAATTCAATAATTCGCTGATTCACCAACGAATCACATAAACGCATTAAAATTTCCATAGTTTCATATTCTAAATATAGAATTAAACTCATGAACTTTTACGAAAGTTCAATAATCTTCGATAAAATCAAATTTTGCACTCTCTATCTTCAAATATAGAAATCCATCAGAATTTCCTAGTGTTACCTTCACATTTTATTGAAATCTCATTAATAATTCACTCGGATTTATGACGGAAGTGGTTTTATGTGTCACATGAGTGTCACTTCTATTTTACAAATATATTCCTGATGTATTCCGTGTCAAGTACGAGGAAAGAAAAAAAATCATGAATTTTATTAAAAGAATTAAACATAAAGACTTGACTCCTTTAAATAACTCTGGCTGTTGAGGAATAAATCAAGTAATTCATTAGTTCTCGCTGGCAGTGTGAGTTTTAGTCAAAAGACGTGCCAGTCGAATGAAAATATTGTTCCTGACAAGGAAATCCAGCCTCGTACGTCTGTACATCGCCTTCTGCATACGTGATTCGCTTTCTCATCGACTCATCGACGGATTCACTGTCTCCAGCCCCTTCCCCCTCTACTCTACTAAACTTTACGAGCGTCCGTGACTCGTTTCATCCACTTCTCTTTGAATATACACAGAGAAACATTTTTTTCAAACAACTCCAACTAATTTGGAAGCAAAAAAATACAAATAAAACTCAAAATTTATTCGAATTATTCCAAAAATTACTAGAAGAAAATAACTGAAGAAGCCTCTCCTCATAAACTCATACATTTAATAGTTTTTATATTATTTCCAAATGGACCCTTGGGTTTTGTAACAAGAAGATATGTGTTTTAGCTTCTTTTTACTTTCCCAATGTCAAGAATACCTATTCCACAGACCCCCCGTCTCGTTCTCATAGATACAACGTACACGGCCAAACTTGCCTGCCGGAACTAGACCCCCCTGGCACTGTAGATAACGCGCCACATCGACACAAACTCCTTCAAGCTACATATAAACCCAAAAGATACTATCTATTCCCCTACCATCACCTAGGAAAGACCTACAGTAAAGAACAGGAAGTACTACCGAGTGACGTATGGCACACCCCTTTAAGATTTTCCGGTCTTCAAAAGTCTTCATGTTTTCACTGAAAAAAAATTTGATTCAACCGAATGAAAATAAAATACCCCACAAATGTGTCCCATTGTCCTCGTTTTGAGATGAAAAAAAAAACGAGAGTATAATAGTGAGGAGAGGACAAAATTGAAGGGTTAAGAAGGTTGTTACATGGCCCCGGGGGTTGATAATTCCTCGAGGTAAAGAATGAGCCTCCGATATTAAAAAAGAAAAAAAATGAGATCACCCGGTGACAGTTTCTCTTCTCTCCTTCCTCCTTTAATTCTGAAGATGAAAAAAGAAAGAATGAGAAATAATCCTCCGGGATCCATCGGAGAATTTAATAGAACTGATTTACGTCTTTTTGATATCCGTAATATCCCCACTTTTACATCACCACGAAGAATCTAATATAATTACTGTTTTTTTTTTTTTTTTTTAAATCCCATTCCTTTTACTGCAAAACTGTTTCCAATAATTTTTAAATAAAAACCATTCTCCTGAAGATTCTCTCTCGCATTTTTTTCCCCGATTTCTTTTGATATCCATTGACCGGATGAAAGGAGCCTCTCACATACCCTTCTCCCTTTTTTTTTTTTTTCTCCCATCCTCGAGCTCGAAATTCAACCCCATTGCCACGGTTATCTCACCTCCCGCATCTTCTTCGTATGCTTTCTATCCCTTTTTATCGTGCACAGAAGAGCCGAAAAAGAGGTACAACCATACGTATGTTTTTAGGCATTCCCGTGTATACCTGCGCCAAACTGTGCGCAGAAGAGGTGAAACAGAGCGCCCACCATCTGGCGACTTAACCTTTTTTTTTCCTCTCCATCGTCTCCTTATTTTTTCTCAACTCACTCTGCCTTCCACGTAATCCCAGACGCTTTTCCAATCTTGAGAAACTTCTACCTACATCACGTATCCTTCGTCCATTCATTCTCCGATATATAAACTAAAATCGAATTGGAGAAGCTACGTAATACGTCCTTTACGTCTGTACATTGTAAAATCCTGGAAGATGCGCATCGTCTTTGTCACCAATTTTCGCCCTCTCTCTCTCCCTTTCCCTTTTCAGCGATGAAACTGGCCTCGCAAATCCGTCTTTAAGAGACACCCCAGAAAATCTCCGAGGATTACTCCTCATTCTTCCCATAGAACCGAAGAAAGAGGAGAGAATAAAAAGAAGACCATCACCAGGCCACCTCTCTCCCCCTTTCTTAATAACCGAAGAGACTCCCTATTAAAAAAAAAAAAACCGACAATAATCACGTAAAATTATTACAGTAAAACCTGTGTAACTGTTATGACAACTGAGAGCCAGTCGCGTTAAGCAAAACGCCTACACATCCACATAAATCGCACTTTCACGAGTGCCTTAAACACCACTGGATCGTGCAAACTCCATGGAATATGACCACAGGCCAGAATCCATGTATAACGATATATAAAGGAGTACTCAGGCGCTATAACCTTCTCCTACGTTATCCCGTCTAACTGCAGAAGTGTATTCGCTTCTCTGAAAGCTTCCTCTTAGTGAACAATGTAGAATTTCGTTTGGGTTAGGCTTGGCATAGTGCAACGGGGCAGCCTGGGCATTAAAATAAGTCCACGAAACGACTTTACCACGAATGGCTACGTGCTATACTCTCGCTTATATATAACTATACGTGTGAGTTACGTGGAAGAGAGGGGGGGGGGGGGGGGGCAGCGCTGAACGGAAGGGCCATCGCCCGAAGGTCCGCAATTTACTGAGCTATCATCCGCGCGTATGCAGATGTAACGAGCTCACGTCGGGGCTCACGAGCAAGGGCACAGGCATTTTGCGGTATTCTCTCGGCTCTATATATATTATTCACTCGCCCCTTATTCTCCTCATCACCCCCTCAACTCTTTCTTTTATACTCGAGTATGAAACAAAAGTATCATTGTTAAAATTATAATTTACTTGCCCCTCTCTCTTTATCGACAATTCTACATTTTCATGGGTAAATTATTAATGAGAGTTTAGTTTATTTTAGAGAAAATAAATCAGAGAAGGATTTTAAATCTACTGAATCATTAATGTCTCCATGATACGAAGAGAAATGGAGAGAAATACGCAAAACATTTGGTTGAAAAACGCTCGATTTATATTGGCAGTATGAAACACCTGCAGTCTTTGGATGTTTCTCTTCTATAATACAGCGTTACTCTCCGCGGCAAGTCCCGAAGGACCACTCTCACGATTCGTCGTGCTCACACAGATACACACGTGTAGAATGAGCGCAACCCCCGAGACGACCGACGACTGTCTCATGAATATCTCGCCCATGTCGCGAACATGTGTATACTTACGGCTGGCATCGTAATCCCCCTTCTCCTCGGCCCACCTCTGTTAAATCCTCTTGATGCTAAGTAACGTATAGAGTAACATGGCATCAGATGCTGTGCATAATTCCACGTTTGATAATCTACCATTCTACTTTTTACACTCGAAAATAGTTATATAATTAGAGAGAAAGAAAATGGAGGAGGAAGAAACAAGTGAAAGATTCAAGAATTTTCCCTTCAATTCACTGAGAATGAGAGAATTTTGAGATCATTATCATTCCACTTTTGGGATGAAAAGAATGGGAAGAGAAAGGGTCAAATTACAGGGCACCGTTGCTCTTTGGTAAGTGAAGGTATGTGGAAGGCCTTTTTCAGAGCGAAATCATCCACCGATAAACTCGGAAGAATGCCTCAGTCAAAGTGAATAACTTCACTGCGATCGTCTTTTATTTTCACGTCTAATCGAAAGAATTCCTTTACCGTCAGTTCTTTAGCCACAAAAACTATTATTTATCTCGGTAAAAAAAAAGTAAATGGCAAGACTGCTGATGCCTTCATGTACTAATGAAAACTACGCAATTATTCATTTCGTTACGGGTAATAAAAAAAATTCTCATGAAATAAAACGTAAAATACCTCATTTGTTTCGGCTGTGGCATTTTTCTTTCTCTTTGTGGATTGAATCAGCTGCAGAGTCGCAGGAGTTGTGGGTGTCCTGCGAGCACCGACGACCGGCTGTTGTCCACAATCCCCCACTACTCTCCACTTCCCTCTCTTTCCGTCTTCTTGCCCCCACTCTCCGGCCGTCACTTCCTTTCTCGCTCACAGCCAGACCCTCGTTCTCACCCTCCTGTGCTTCGATATTGCTCTTCTCCCTTTTGCCCCACCACCGCTCGAACGAACACACACACACACGTCTTTTCTCCTCTCCCTTTCGGAAGAGCCTCAGTCGCCACAGTGTCGGGAGTCATCGCAATTTTACTTCAGTCTCCCGTCGAACGCGCACGCGTGCGGTTCGTTCGAAAACGTTCTCTCTTGAATTTACCACAAGCGAAAAATTCAAGTTCATTTTAATTTCTATCTTCAAATATCGTTCAAGTTACTTCGTGATCTAGTGCTGGTTCACTATTTCCAATAATATTCCAGTGAATGTGCCAATTTTAATTATCTCATTCCAGTGACAAACTTGTGCTTTTTTCCAGTTAACAACGAACGAATAGAAATTGAAAAAATAAGAAAGGGAAAAAAGAGTTTAACACTATTCGACACTTTTACCCGAGAAGTTTAAAGTTTGAGAATAGAAATTCTTTCGTGATTTCTCTCTCTCTCTCTCTCTCGTACAAATTATACGACAAAGTTTAGCCAATAAATTTTACTTCATTTTACCACGGATTTACCTCGGATAATTGGAGTATTTGAATAGTGAGAGTAATCATTGAATAAGTGTACAAATAATACGAAAGGTGATTCCACGGGTTTTTGTGGATGATAATGATGATCTCAATGTCCTGATGCTTGGTGATAATACGTGTGATAGAGAGATGTGTGATCCAACGGCACTGCTCGATCTCGTGCCGGACGAGGGATTACTTAAACGACCCTGCATGGATTACAACGAGTACACGTATTGCTACGGTGGTGGTAGAGGTTAGTCTTTTAATTCAACAAAATAACGATTTAGGGTCATTGACGTCGGGTTAAATGTAAAATTTAAACAAAACGAGTAGAAATAAATGGATAAAAGGAACCAAGTGAAAATTTTGTGCACAGTGATTTTGATTTTTATTCACTTTATTTTCAAGTGACGTGTGAAGCATCGAATCCAAAAGTGCTACGTTTTTGTAACGTAATATAACTAGTTTTTTTTTTTTTTTTAATTCGTTTTGCAGTGGAAAAGAAGAGGGCATATACTCTCGGTAGGGCATTTTTATTCGGTGGCATTTCTCACCCTGACATTTCCAAATGTCACCCTCGTTCACTTCATTTTTTTTTTTTTTTTTTTCATCTATTTTCATTCATCTGCTCCTCTCCACTGCTTTTGCTTTATTTTATTTTTGCTCCACTGCTTTTTTTCACGCGTCCATTTTCCAGCCATTACCAATGTGATAACCCAAGGGCCATCGGTGTGACGTCACGTGTATTAAATTTGCATAATAGAACATTGGGGAAATTTGTGGGATTTGTGAGTGAGGATAAATCCGAGGGAGAAAAATTAAATTGGAGATAAGTGGGGAGAGAAATGTATTGAAATATCGGATCACTTGCGACGGGGGCCTCGAATAAAATTGTGGTAAAATTCTGGGGAAAAAGCAATTAATCAAATTCCATGAAATTAATATCCGGGAAATATTTATTTTTTAAATTGAAAAAAAAATGTGAGAATATCCGGAGCGATTTTTTTTCCTTTTGCCTCTCATAAAGTGTTTGAGAATTTCATGGTCACTTTAAATTCCATTTTGAGCACTGGAAAGAGAGCCAGGCTGGTGTGAGAAAAAATAAACGTAACCGATTGGGATAAACAGAGTGGGTCCCTTTAAATTTTCGTTGCCTGTTTCCGTTTTCCTCCCAAATATTTTCCCAGGCTCTGTGTGCAAGTGACACTGTGTTTCAGCCTGAGTGCTCCACCTGTCGCGCCCTTTCATTATTAAACAAACTACCAGAGAGATGAAGAGCATTTGTGAAAAACCTTCGAATATTTAAAGCGAAAAATGTGGGAAGAAAAAATGCAAGTGAAGCCATTTAAAAGGGATTTATGCATGAATAGTAATTGGCCATTTAAATCTCACTTCCAACCAATTTTTTCAACTCCCTGAAAAATTGTGATTAGAGGCACGTGCGTGACTATCGATTAGTTGTCAATAGTAACGAGTTTTCTGAGATCTAATTGCTGGGAAAGTCGAGAGAATTCCGCGGCGAACGTGAACACAGTTTGTACGTCGGCCTGACGTAGGGAGAGAAGTGAGAGATGAAAGGGGAATACACACACCCTCGAAAACGGGGAAGGGCAAATCCGCCCTCACGATGAACGTTTCGTCCTCGGGTCTCTATCCAATATCCGCGACCTGCCAAATGCACGAACTGTCTTCTCTCCTTCTTCCTCGTCTCCATCTCTTTCTCTCTCTCTCTCTCTCTCTTTCGCTCGTTGACGGCCCCTCCGGAGCATCGATCTTAGCCTCGGCTCAACGGATTTATTTCGGCCTCCTCTTCGACGTTCCAAAAGGGGAAAAGAGAAACGAAAGAAGCAAACGGGAATAAAAAAAAAAATACTCGTATTTTCTTTTTCCTCACCGCTTCTTCAGTAAAGTTAATCTCGGAATTAACGCCGGATTACGTTGAATACCCAATTGCGGCTGATGGATGAGACGGGCGATTAATAATCGAGAAAAAAAATATACTGTCCCATTAAGAAAAAAAAAAAGAGTTATTTGAAAAACACGGTAATTTTTTATTTTCAGGTAATACTGACGTTAAATACTTTATTTCTCCTCATTTTCTCTCTACTCAATTTCTTTTTATTTTACTGCATTATCCCGGAAAAATTTCCCGATTTTTTTTTCATCTCCTGGGAGACATTCCACTCTCGATTCTCATTTCAATGGAATCACATAAATAAAGTGGACAAGAATTCTAGAAATGCGGGATAAAATCTTTAGCCACGTGCCACTGGGGTAACACCGAGAGGAAAAAATAAAGGGAATTGAGAAAGAATATCAGTCTGAAATCAGAGAATATGTAGGTGGCCTCTTTACGACCCTCCAGTGTCCACTATTTTCATTGAATGGGGATTTAATTAATAGACTAAAGATTTCGATCGAAAAATAATATTAAATCTCCCATTACTCTCTTCAAATGATGACTATCTCTTGCCTAATGCTCAAAATTAACGCAATCCTCAGAATATTCCTCTGATAATTCTGTCATTCACAATTTTCATTTTTCGACAAATATTTTTTTGGTCATTTCAAACGTATCGTCTTTCGTACTTAATCTGACATCTAATGTGTACAGTAATGAAATATCTCCACTTTTTTTTTTATTACACTTTTGATTAATGATATTGAAGGAGGATAATTCATGGAATTAATGCGTTATTAGGAAATAATATTCACGATGCTATTGTTAATGATTTTATTCATTCGAAAAAGGGGAAAAAAAAAGGAGGAACTCGAGTTTCATTTGTGACGGGTGCGATGGAGCAAGGATAATCAATTAAATTAACGTGTCGTTAAGAAATAACCACCCACGATTGCAAACAAATCGTAGAAAGATCATACGGTAGATCAAAGTAAACGTCTTTTTTTTTCTCTTCGATAATAATGAAAAAAAAAAATGTATATTTTTACCGGACGATACTTTATATACATTTATATCGGTTAAGTGTGGGCGAATGCCGTTTTACCATTGGCAAAAAGAATAAAAAACCGGAACCCTTTCAACCTTTCTCTCTTTCTACACCAGTAAGCGTGGGCGAAAACGTCTTTCCCACATCGCTGCACCTTGCGGTTGCTGTTATTATTATCGACGTTTTCATGGGAGGTAAATTCGAGAGGGTTCGATGAACCCCTGTGGTTTTCCATTTTATTATTTTATTATGCAATTTTTACTTTTTTTTTCCTTCCATTCATTTAATATTTCAAGTGGCCTTTTTTTCTCCGATTGTGAATGCCCGTTTCCTCCCAATTTTTCGACCACCACGAAGCTCATAAAAAGACTTTAAAATGCGTGAGAGTCAAGGGCCCATGGGGCTCCACTTGAGATCATCTTGAAAAACGATCACAAATGGGAGGAAAAAATGGTGCGAGAGGTCGCCGGAGTATCTAATCTCTAAATTTTATTCAAATCGAAGATTTTTCATCTCTCAATTTCCTTGCAGATTAAATCTTCCCTAGTTTTACGAATTCTAATGAGTTTGGGAATTTATTTACTTGGGAGTAGAATACGTGAAGATTTTTCTTTATCTTTTGATTGAAGAGTATATTCGTGTCAATTTGTATCACACCGTAATTCACAATATTAGGCAAATCTCGGGGGGTTAGAAGAGCCCCCGGCACTTGGCCCAACTTCCAATTAAAACCGTTTCTCCCTTTATCCTCAATTTTTTTTTTTCCAACCGTGGGTGCCATAGCCCCTTGACCCCCTTTGCATCTTTATTTTTTTTATTTTCAAGATTTTTCTCTCTGATGCCATACGCCCACCTCCACAAAGAGCGAAACGTACACTCGAGGCTGAGCTCCGCTCACTTGAGGACGAAAATTTCTTAATGAGACGGTTATACAAGAGGCGAAAGAGAAGGAGCAAACAGAAATAAGAGAAATGAAAAAAACATACGATCTGACAAATTTACACGAACGCATTTCTGTCTTAAACAACCCTCTCGACACTCGTTTCAACCCTCGACACTTATAAACACAAGTTGTATTACAATCCAGTGAAGAAGAGGTTGATGACTTTTGCAATTGTGTATGGACTTAAATGAAATATTAATTACGAATAGGGCGAGAGCTTAACGAGTCGCCTCAGAGATCACTCGAGAATCCCCTGGCTCAAAGTATTGAGGAACGTGCAAACTAGATAGGGGAATGAACAAAAAAAAAATTCTGAAACCTTATATTTTTAAGTTTCAATTGTAAAACCAATTTTTCCTCAAAAAAAACCCAAACAGATGAATGAAATGAAATATATTTCACGGAGTTTACAAATTTCCAGAGAAAAAAAAGAAAAGAAGGAAATAAAGAAAAACGAAAATGACTCTGGCCACATCGTTTGAGTTTCACAATTGTCGCGCACGGGTATTTTATATGAAAGTCGAGTGTCATAGTTGAAGAATCCAGAAGTTACCGCCCCTCGTTTTTCCACGAAAATGAAGGGCACACTCATGCCAACAAGCGAACAACACTCTAACCTTTGTCCTCCTTTTTTCCTTCTCTTTTCACTAATAAATTCCATTAGGCATGGGCCCTTGACGCTACTTGGGAATAGATATTATGTTACGTTTTTTTTTTTTTCATTCTCTTCTTTTCTCTCCCTACGTGTATGTGAATGGGTGTGCGCATCCATTACGCGGCCGGGTGCGACAACAAGGCTCTCCTCTCTTTTCACAGTAAGAAAGAATGAGAAAAAAATAAAGAAAGAGAAACAGACCGAAAAGCAGTGGAGCTGAACGGGACCAACCAGCCGAGGATAATTCGACGCAAGACCGATGCGCACGGTGTTTCATGTCTTTTGTCGTTTATTATTTGGGACCTTTAAATTTCTTTACACTCTTCATGGGGACCTTGGAAAAGCGGGACTGGTGGCATTCATGTCACAATCAAATGCCGCCTCAATGGGACTTGAGAATAATAAAATGAAGCCTATTAATAAAAATAACTATGTGAAAAATAGTCAGATGCTCTGATTCTTTTCCGAAGTAAATGACCCGGAAAAATATTATTCCGCAGGCTCATTGAGAATCTTGAATTATTTCTCAAGCTTCAATAAATTCGGAAAATTATCATAGAATTCACGATTCTCATTCAATTCAGAGTGAGTAGAGAAAATAAAATTAATGACAAAATTCAGTGGAGTAATTCCTCTTAAAGTTTGGTAATAAATTTTATAAAAATCACGGAACAATCTGGTTGAAACTCGTAAAGTCGAGTGCACGCCATGTTTCCCAAAGGACATCATCCTTACTGCGATTCGAATTTGATGCATAGCCAGTATACGTGATCCTGAGGAACTTGCCGAGGATTTCAAGTCAGTTGCCTCTCGTTTCGCGTATATTTCGCTCTCCCTACTTTCACCTCTCGTTTTCCCTAGGCGGAAAAAAAAAACGAAGCGAAGAGGAGGAACGAATGGCCAAGGGAGAAATGATCCGGGTGCCGAAAGTTGTCGGGGAAAAAGTTGGATCGTAAAAAGGGGGAAGAAAAAAAGGGAAAATAAGAGAGGACAAATCCAAGTGCATTTTGGCCTCAGTGTAGGAAGATTGGCTCAGCCAAGCACAAGAGGAAAATAAAATGAACATAAAAAGAAAACAATATATTGGAATTGAAGGAAAATGCTTGAAATCCCAAGGCGATTAAGTGAAATCGATAGGTTTTTAAATTTTCCGACTTATTTTCGTTGCACAAGGGCTCGTGTCGTTTTCCAGCAAAAAAAAAAAAAAGAAGAATCATTGGCCACTCGACTATAAAGAAGGAAACCGTAACGAATTCCCTCTTCCGCGCTTCTGCATTCTGTCTCCGAAGAACACAATACGCCGCTTCTTCCTCTTGTCACAATCGAAGAAAGAAAGAAGGCAGCCATTACCACCGCCCGCGTCGAAGCCACTTGAGACACCGGACAGTTTTTTGAAATTTCACAGTCCTTCAAACTCTGAGGGACTCGAGTGTACTGGCATTCTTTCGGATACTCGACGTTATGGAATTACTTTTCTTGAGAATTTCACGGTTACCAAGCGCCTTGGTCTCGTCCCTAGGATACCCCTCTTGACTTCGAGACAAGACTCGTGCCTTTATACCGTGGTGCTTTGTGCCTGTACAATTCGAATACCGTAGGATTCTTTTTCCTCATTTCTCTTATTTTTTTTTTTCAAAGCTCCAGAGTTAACTCGAGTGCCTGAGAATTTTTTTTTGGGCTGAATGGGGAAAATGGAAATGAAAGGATGCGCCAGTCTCTAGGAAGTTTCTTTGAAACTCCATCTCGTATTTCATGCAATTATTTAATCAGCATTACCATTTTGCATCAACTCAGATTAACAATTTCACGAGAAAAATAAATAAAAACATTTAATAAAAAAACGAGGAGAGTAATGAATCAATATTTATATGATTCCAGGGTGTTTATTGGATAACACGGCACCTAGGGGACCGCCCGATGTGCCACCTCGTAATCCTACAATGAGTAGACTGAACGGAAGACTACCAGGAAGCCACGCAGCGAGTGAACACGAACGTGATCCGGATCTTGAGCCTAACTGTCTTGTACGCAGCCCATCGGGTAACTTCTACAATATACCAAGTACGTTATGCCCTCATTTTTACATCAAATATTACATAATTCAATTCAACTATCTCTTTTTATCAAATAAATTACCATTGAAATAATGAGAGAAACGAGGAATTTCCTATTTCGATATTTTTTATTTTCAAATAAAAAAAATTTGAATAAAGAGCTTTGTACGTTGAATAATAATATTTTTCATCATTTCATCCAGCAGTATTCTTTGACGACTTTGATGAGGGTACGTTTGGTGAATCGGTGGGCGTGTGGAGTACCGCGTAGGGAATTTCAAGCAACTCGAGAACTCTTATCTTTGCGTACATAACACGAGTGCGCAGTAGCCAACTCGAGAAACAGTCCCCATGGGCCCTCTTCTTATTTTTCATTACCTCCTTTTTTTTTTTCTCTTCATTCCATTATTATTATTTTCACCGCAGCTTTTATTTCATCATTCTGTGTTTTATCTTGCGCCAAAGAGATATGCGAATCCACTGGCGCTCAATCGCTGTGTATTTCCTTGAAAATATTCTCTATCTCAGCATAAACATCATTACTTGCTTTCTTCAAGAATTCTTGAAATTAATAATGAAACAGTATACATCTTCAAGCTATTTGCACTATCATCATTTCAACATCTCCATTTATACTTTAAAATCTCTGGATTTAATGATTGTCGAAAAAATATTCAGTATCAAATGCAGCAAATAAATTCCAAAGTTTCTGCTATTGCTTGGACCATGAAGAATCCCCAGGAATTCAACATCTGCGAGTTTCACTCAAGTGTGTCAAGAGAATGGACGAAAAGAAGAGCTACTTTAGCACACAATGATTTACGATCCTCTTCGAACTTATTGACTCACAGTTATGACACTACCTGACTCATAATGCCCATACTCCACCCCCAGAAGTGCCACTAATGCATTCAACCAGAATGTAAAAAATCCTGAGGATCCCAGAGCTCAAACAGAGGGTGTGACAGCCTATTTCCAGGATGAAAAGAGACCAGTCTTGATAGTCCATTGAAAACTGTCTCATTGTCTGATAAAAAAAAACATGAGTACACCAATCTTTTTGCCTGAATAATAAATGAATTTAAAAAATCAATAAACCCCCATGATTCACCGACTGAAATTTCAAGCCTCAGCTACTCCTGGTGTAACCACAAGGATTCTCAAGGGAAAACGAGAGAATAGTTGGTGGAAGAAGGGGGTCATATTCAGTGTGCCTTACCTTTGGACGTAATTACGGAAGTGAGGAGGAGAGGGGCTCCTGAGGGTTTCCAGAGAGAAGAAATACATTATACTATGGGGGCTTTTGGGTTTAGGGTCGATACACATGCACACATACACAGACTGGGAATGTTGCAAAGGACGTTTTGTCTTGGGCTTCCTCCGGGCCATCAAACTAAGCAGTATGGGGAATACATTTGCCTCGCGCCAACCAACCGTTGCCAAGTCGTTTTCGCACGGCGTGGGAAGTATCCACGTAATTCTACCACGTGAAAGAGGAAGAAAAACGTTACGTTAATTGCGGCTGTCCGTGAGTTGCCCCAGAGGAAAGAAAGAATTGAGGGTAGACTATGGTGATTATGGAATTTAAGAAGATATCCGTGATCGAGACGTTTAGAGACCTCACGAAATCTTTATTTTTATTTTTCATACTTTTTTCTTTTTTTTATTCCTTATTTTCTATTATTCTTTTATCTCTTCTTCGACTTGGTCATTTCGTTGGCTCTTTCACTATTATTTTTTCTCCCTCGGTTTTTACTCTGTTGCTCCCTCGAGAAGCGAAGAAGAAGAAGAAGAATTGGAAGAGGACTCGTGGAATCGAATTAGAGGGGTCGCGCCCTGGAGGACTGCGACTGTAATTGGAACCCATTAAGTGATTTATGGCTAGGATACTACCACCTAAGGCTAAAACCAGGACAATACTTTTGCTGATTTATTTTTTTCTGGATCAATGTGAAATGGGTTATTGCGGGTTTTGTGCATTATAGAGTCAGTGTCTGATGAAATTCCTTTTTTCTTTAATTAGATAGTGAAATTTAAGTGAGATTGGTGTATTAATGGTTTCATTGTTTTTTTGTGCTTGCAGAGATTCCGAAGAATGAATACAACAACAAGAATCAGTCCACAGGAAACAGCCCAATAAAGGTCGAACTTCAGAACAACATGGACAGGTGAGATTGATAAGTTTTCCCTGTGATCGATCAATCCAGGTATTCATGACACACTCTGACTTCTCAGCTGAGGGGAAAAGAAAATAAGAAAACTCGCAATGGCTTCTGTTGTGACTGGGAAAACTTGCTAAAAATCCTCGGTGACATTGATTTCCTCCCTCTTCCATTCTTCTCTCTGTTACTCTCTCAAAGAGGAATGTGCTCTCTCATTCTCTAAAATCTCAACGTGAATTGAGAATGAACTTGGGCTGTAAACCATGAATCATTCTCTCTCATTCATGGGAAATAGGACAATGACGAAGGGTACAGTGTGTTTGAGATAATGCAGAATTTTGTAAAGTTGCTTGTGGAGTTTACTGTGGAAAATCGCCACGACTCTTGAAATTGTCCAAAGGTGCTTAGAAACATTCGCCTTTGAGGACACTCAAGTGTGCGCGCTCCTGTTCCCCTGAGACCCCATGGACTGGCCCAAATGATAAAAGAACCCCTCTGCGGTGCTGAGGAAAAAAACCAGACGCCCTCGAAACATTGAGGGAAGTAAAAAATAACTTTTTACATTCATAAAAAATCTGGTAGCTTACACCATGTCCACTTGTTTTCCCCATCGAGAGTCGAGGGAACGGCATTGACATTTCCCATATCTCTAAAAATATCATGAAACCATTTATCTCCCTCAAATTTGAATAAAAAATAATCATAGATCCTATAACTCATTCG
Organism: Aleiodes testaceus; assembly: GCA_963565655.1. Taxonomy (NCBI): domain Eukaryota; kingdom Metazoa; phylum Arthropoda; class Insecta; order Hymenoptera; family Braconidae; genus Aleiodes; species Aleiodes testaceus. Next base: position 5,340,605 of record OY751412.1, read on the forward strand.
AGAATTTTCTCACAACGAGAATTCTTATCAGCAGATAACATTTTCTCAAGCTCTAAATCATTTCATAACTAGAGGAGAAGATAAAAAAGAAAAAAGTTCCATTTCTTTTTCCTCGTCTTAACGAGTTTGAAAGAAATGTAAACTCCAAGAAGAGATCTGTCTATCTCGTTTAAATATTATGCTTGGACTCTTCTTTCGTTCAGTCACTGAAAAACCTTCTCAGACCAGTGCAAACACTTTCGTTAGTCGGTTTTTGCATGGCTCAAAAGCCCAATAGAAAGAGAGTGAGAAAAAACCAAACTCTCTTCTCATGAATGTTCCAGTGTCCACTCACGAGTGAAGGCAAAAATCGCTGAGTGCATTTAAAAAAAAAAGAGCGCCTGGTAGAGTGAAAGAAAAAAGAACGATATGAAAAATCGTAAATCACTCGTTCGATGGCATTCAACCGATCGAGACACATCTCCACATCCATATCTACACGTGTTTGGTTTAAGTGCTACCATCTGGGACGTCTGGTCCGATTAGAGACGGTTTTTGAACCTTCAAACTCATGCAAGGAATAAAAACACACCCACGTCTGCTCAGACTCAGGCCTAAACCATAAAGATACGTCGTAATTTTAGTTTGGGTGTACCTGAATGTGAGCCAGAAGAAAGCCATTAAAACCAATGTACAATACATATTTATTTTTTCAAATATCCAAAATACCAATTAACTTTTGAAATATCACCTCCAAGAATTTATGTAGCTACATATTTTTCCATGTAGCATTTCTAATCATCCTTCACATTCAATTAGAGTAAAGGAAATGAAATTCTATTGAGAAGCTGAGGAATTTCCTGTGTAAAACATGTGTCAATTTATTCTATTCTGAAAAATCAATAAATTAATGAATATTTATGGTTTACAGGGTACCATTGCCATACGGTCATGCACCATCCATGATTCCAATGAGGAGACAGAGTATTCGCTGTCATTTTCGCAAAGGCAGCTGGAGCAGCTGGTGCAGCTGGAAGCTCATTGCCATAGTAGTGATAATGGTCTCACTGTGTCTCACAGCGGCCCTCACCTACGTAGCTGGTACGTATTTCCCAAGAAAAAAAAAAAACAAATCATTCATATTCCATCACCACTAATCCCATCACACAACATTCTTCCCCACTAACCAATGACCCCTCCTGTATCGTCTGTTATTTTAATTCAAGCTTCGAATATAGTGAACTGGTCGTATCAAGGGACAAAGGCCTGCACAGTGCTCGTTGGTGACAATGGTGACAGCAAATCAGCGTCAGAGACGAAAAATTCGTCATCAGCATCATCAACATCATCGACACCAGGTGGTAGATCAAGACAGCCGTCATCCGGAGGTAATAGCCGGGAATCATATGATTTTTACAGTCGTAAACGTAGAGACACTTATCAGCATGATAATTTGCACAATTATAATCAAGAAGAATCAAGTAGTTTTACGGATGTAACAATGCATGATGATGTTGAGATTAATCAGAAAATTACAGAGACTCGGGATGAGTCGAGTGATTTAATTGACTTGGGTGATGGTAGTTCTAGTGTTTCTGTGTTTTATGCTTCTGGTACTTCTTATTCTCCTGATTTTACAAGCACCGGGCATTCACTAAGTGCACAGATGATTTCATTACCTCAAGTAACCACAACATCTGATTATGGAGTTAGTGAGATCACGAGAGATGTTAGTGAAGAAACTTTGCGTAATTCTGTTGATGAAACTGTCGAAATTAGTACGAAAAGTTCATTTGAAGAGGACCATTCGTTCACTGAAGGAGCACCTGAATTATTCCCGAAGGAGGTAAGCCTCGATGAGGCCGATGATCCAGGTAAGTTGGATGTCGAGTGGGCTGTTAGGGTGGATGAGCCCATTACCGAAAATATCCTGAAGATCACTGACGAACTGTCTGAAGAATTGTCGTCACCAGACACCGAAGTTCCTCCTCAACTAGATACAGCTGAGAAGCCTCAGCGTGATTATCCAGTCCCAATTTTCAATACTTTCAATGAAGAAGTTGAGATAATAAAACTGAACGAAGAAAAACAAACAACAAAACAGAGGACAACGTATGATACCTTTGAACGCGATGAGTACGTCAAGAATATTGAACCAAACTTGATAACGAACGATGTTAAAGAGCCAGAATCCACTGATCACTTCAAAGATCTCGCCAATGAGGATTTGAGTGTAATAATGAAGAAGGGAAGTGACGAGGAATTTTTGCGAGAATTTAATCGACGTTTCCGTGATCGAAGTATCGAGAATTACCAATCAGCTACGTCATCATCGTCAGAGTTAATTGAAACGTTTCACCAAGACTCACAGCACGAATTGCATGACTCTGGCTCTTCCAATAACCCGAAAGAGACTAACAAAAACAATGTATTAACAAACGGTGGCAGAAGCGTAGAAGTGCCCGTGAGCCATGTTAATGCTGATAAAAATACACATCGATTACATGTTAACGTAACAATATCAACTGAGGACGAATTTGCATTATCAAAACCAATCTACATTCTATCAGTATCCATACCAAACAACGGCAATACTAATAACATTATTCCGGAAATTAACATTGGTCCTGCAGAACTTAAGAAAACTAATGAGGCTTTAGAGGTACCACTACCACCACCACCACAGCCACCAATTGAACCACCGCCAGTTTGGGGTGGTGGTGAATGTGAGTGTTCATGCCCATGTATGGAAACGTCCTCTGACGAATGGGACAATTTTCCAGTTTACGAAAATTTACCGATGACTGAGGAGGAACTACTTCCTGGAGATGATGAAATGGCTCTCAATAAATCCAAAGAACTTGAAGTATTCAATGAAACTAGCACTGAGGGGTACTCTTCAAGTACATCGTCCGAAGATTTTAGTACCTCCACTACTGACATGAGTGAGACTGTTTTTGATGGAGAGACTAGTACCACTGATACCAATCTTTGTGGAAGTACTCCAATTCCCCCAGAGCCCACTATTCTCATTCTCGAAGGTGAGGTGCTCGTTCTCCATGAGTTTTATTTCTATCTCCTTTTTTTTCCAGTTGGAATTAACTATTGCACGTTTTTTTTTTTTTGTTGATACTGCTGCTTTTTTAATACTTTCTTTTATGTTGAGTTTGTGGATTGAGTGATTAACAAGAACAATAATAATAACTGGTGCGTATGTAGTATCTTGGGATTGTTAATGAAGAAAGGGAAATATCTGCTCCTCTGCAACAGCATCTTGTCTCAAATTCAGTCTCGATTACTCCTGCGAAAATCCTCTGGAATTCCGCAAGAGAAATCAGAAGAGACTCGACATTATAGGAAAACCCCTACGAATATTTAATTAACATTCTGAAAATGATTACAGGTGCAAGGACCTTCCCAGCAAGGTCATTCCCACCAGATGGAACGACATTTGCTCAAGTGAGCCTTGGCCAACGTCTCAGCAAAGAAATACCAGCCTACAGCTATTGGAACATGCAATTTTATCAATCCGAAGCGGCCTATGTACGTTTTGATTACAATATCCCTCGGGGTGCTAGTATCGGTGTTTACGCGAGGAGAAATGCTCTGCCAACTCACACGCAATATGATCTACTGGAGGTACTCAGTGGATTCAAAGCGAGGACAACAAGAGCATCACATGTTAGTGTTATTGTATGTCATAGTAATTTTTTTTTTATTTGCAAAACCCCATTTTTTATTTAATCATTCCATATTCCCTGTGACACACCTGCCCCTATGTTATTCTCACATTTTTCCTCAAACTCCTTTCGATGATATTCAGAGAATAATCTTATAATTTAAATTCTCCAATAGCCTTCAATAAAGAAAGAAGTAACTCACTACATGGAACCCGGTCACTGGTTCCTATCTCTCTACAACGATGATGGCGATCCACAAGAAATAGCCTTCATAGCAGTAATTGCCGAAGACATGACACACAATTGTCCAAATGGCTGCAGTGGTAAAGGCGAATGTCTCCTTGGTCATTGCCAGTGTAATCCTGGTTTTGGTGGTGAAGATTGTAGTGAGAGTGTTTGTCCAGTACTGTGTAGCCAACGTGGTGAATATATTAATGGTGAATGCCAGTGTAATCCAGGATGGAAAGGCAAAGAGTGTTCATTGAGGCACGATGAGTGTGAAGTGCCTGATTGTAATGGCCATGGACATTGTACTAATGGAAAGTGTAATTGTGTACGTGGTTATAAGGGTAAATTTTGTGAAGAACCTGATTGTCCACATCCAACATGTTCTGGCCATGGTTTTTGCGCTGAGGGTACGTGTATTTGTAAGAAAGGATGGAAAGGTGCTGACTGCAGTCAAATGGATAAAGAGGCACTCCAGTGCCTGCCTGATTGTACTGGACATGGTAATTTTGATTTGGAGAGCCAAACGTGTCACTGCGAGCCAATGTTTTCTGGGGATGATTGCTCGAAAGGTAAAATCTTCATTTGATAATTATAATATTCTGTGTCTCATGTTCATAATTTATTAATGATTTTTTTACTCAATTCCCTTTAGAACTCTGCGATTTAGACTGTGGACCACATGGACACTGCGTCGACAATGCATGCGATTGCCTACCTGGATGGTCCGGGGAGCTATGCAATTTGAAACAGTGTGATCCGCGTTGTAACGAACACGGACAGTGCAAAAATGGCACGTGCCTGTGTGTAACTGGATGGAATGGACGTCATTGTACAATGGAGGGCTGTCCAAATTCCTGTTCGGGTCATGGACAGTGCAGAGTTAATGGTGATGCACAGTGGGAGTGTCGTTGTTACGATGGATGGGATGGAAAAGATTGCAGTGTTTTGTTGGAACAAAATTGCAATGATGGCAAGGATAATGACAGAGGTAATTCGTTTATCCTTCCACCGAAAAAAAAATTGAATGTGAAGAATCTCTAGTATACAATTCACTTCTCTGATGATACGTCATGAGCTGAACGATTCTTTCCAGAGATATTTTCACTTGAAACATTTATTTATTGATTCCATTTTTACTCTTTGCATCTTCAGATGGTCTTATTGATTGCGCTGATCCTGAATGCTGTGCTAATCACGCCTGCAGAGGCAGTCAACTCTGCGTTTCAGCCCCAAAACCAATTGACATTCTCCTACGCAAACAGCCACCAGCAATTACTGCCTCATTCTTTGAGCGCATGAAATTCCTCATAGATGAAGGAAGTCTACAAAACTACGCACGACAAGAGACATTCAACGAGAGGTAAGTTACACCCATTTACCCTCTTTCTATTCCATAATTTAAAAGAAAAAAAAAAAAAAAAAAAGAAAAAAAAATGATGTTAAATATTATAATCGAATTATTCGTCCGTCCTGATCTCAATTATTTTGCGTGCAGTGGCGTCTATTTAATATTCCAAGGATGTTGAAAGTGTTGATTGTTCTATATTAAACTAAATTTAAATGATACACAGTAATATAAAATTCATTAACTCAACATATTATTAATAATGTAATGTCTTTTATCATTAAATTGTCTAACACTTGTTTGTCTTTAACATGAGAAACACACGTATCCACATTGAGACGATACAAAACATGAAAATTAAGAGAATTAAAATTCTTTTATTTTCTTCAAAAGTTAAACTTCATTATTCAGAATAACTACATGCGTTGTTGTGACCCATGTTTAAATCACATCCCATCAGTTTTGTACATATGTTTTTGTATATATGTGTGGCGCGAGAGTGTTGACCCGCACCCAATTATTTATCCCCCTACAACAAAAAAAAAAATGAATTATCCGTTCTCTTTGAATCACATTTATTTCTCTATCATTCTCCTTCAATCTGACCTAGATCTCATGTTTCTTCAATAGAAGAGAATTCTTCTGTTATTATTATTATTTTCTTTTTTTTTATTTTTCATTCTATTGTCCGTTCGAGTGGAGCTTGCGTGAATGTACGATAAATTTCGTGCTTAATTGTAATTAAAAATACATCAGGATGAGAGAATCAGAAAGAAATAAAAACTAAAATTATTCAGGGAAATAGGAAATTTCTTTCATTTTTAGAAAAATGCTTTTTGGCTATTCAGCTATGATAAATTATTCAAACTGAATAATTTACTTTGATGAAAGAAATAAAAGATATTCCATTGAATAATAACGTTTGTATAATTTTACTAAATGAATCATTAATTTTATTATATAAATTCAATCCATAAATTTAACAGTGAATAAATTTTTTCACTCATTCCAATTCATTAATTATTTCAATTTAATAAATCTATCAATTGAGGATTAATAAATGCTCAATTAATTCCAATAATTCATTGAGAATATGAGAAAAGCATTTTTCTAGCTTCATCTCTCTGTACAAGAATACATCCAATTTTCTTTTTTTTCTTTTTTTTAATTTATTTAAATTAAAATCGTAAACGAATGAAAAAAAAAAAACGAATTAAAGAAAGAAAGAAACATATTTTAACTGGGCTCTGTTTTATCCGTGCTGCTCGGTCAGTGTATTCTGGAATCACTTCAATACAAGGTAAGACAAATCTGTCGATGATGCGGTGAGAATGAGTGCAAAAGAGCTCGTAGTTTTTTTTTCTATTAAAAATTAAAAAACAATTAAGAGAGCGTTGAGGGTTTTTTTTCCTCTCATTTTAAAAAGTTTTTCTTTAATATTTTTACTATAAAAGCGATCGACGTTCTACGTTCGCTTTGTTGCATTGAAATAATTCGATTTTTTCCTGCATCCAAGTGACAAATAAAACGTTTTCTTTTCCATTAAAATGGAATACATATGATTAGGACCGTATGTGTGTGTATGTTTTCTTGTCGAGTTTTAAATAAAAAATTGAGGAATAATTGTTTAATTAATTCCTCAATTTTTTCATTCGTCTTTTTCACTTTTTGTGCGGCATGATTCTGTGAAAAATCGTCATTTTTCTGCTTAAATGAAGATATTGTTCATTACTTTTATGGTTGAAACTAATTTGTAATTGTTCTACTTTCATTACTTTTGATTAGCCATGACGATAAAATACAGAACATGTCAATTTCACGTGTCGTCTGATCATTGTTAATACACTTAATCGTTGCATGGTTTAGTTACTTTATTATTCCTACGTTGTGTTTCGTGACTTTTTATGTTGAGCTTTCAGATAAACTTTGTGTTTAATCGTGTATATAATAAAATACATATGAAATTAGGACTATAATTTGTGTATCGTCTTTGACACAGAAAATTATTGAAGAAAAAAGTACTTGAAAATCATCGATAAAGAAAAAGAAAATGCATAACAGAAACTGAAAAAAAAAAAATTGTTAAATTCATCGATCTCTTAAAATTAAGAAAGAAAACAATAGATTTCGCTTATTTCGTAGTTATTGCGCACATTGAAAGAGTAGTTTAATTTATTTTTCTTGTGTAAAGCAAAAAAAAAACGTTCAGAAATACTGGAGAAATATTTTTTTTTCATAAAATTAATACAATATGATCTCTTTTATTCAACAGTCGCTCGGCAGTTGTACGTGGACGTGTGGTAACGTCACTTGGTTCTGGTTTGATGGGTGTACGAGTCAGTACCAGTACACCACTCGAAGGTTTTACCCTGACAAGAGACGACGGTTGGTTCGATCTACTCGTAAATGGTGGTGGTGCTGTCACACTTCAATTTGGAAGATCGCCATTCAAACCACAGACCCACATAGTATTCGTACCATGGAACGAGGTAATTCAATCACTTCCAACGACACACAGAATAAAGTCCCATTCATTCCCTCATGATTCTCCAATTCACTTTTTTTTATTGATAATAATTTCTAAATCATGTGATCCATCTTCTTCAGGTTGTCATAATTGACAGAATTGTCATGAGCACAGCGGATGAGAAGCCGCCAATTCACGTGCCCCATGCATGCGCAGCCCACGACTACGACCAGATGAAGCCAGTGGTTCTAGCAACATGGAAGCACGGTTTCCAAGGAGCATGTCCTGAAAAAAGTGCCATCCTGGCTGAGTCCCAAGTGGTCCAAGAGAGCCTGCAGATTCCTGGAACCGGTCTGAACCTCGTCTACCACAGTTCACGAGCAGCCGGTTATCTCTCCACAATTCAGCTGCAACTGACTCCAGAAACAATTCCCCCAACTCTGAATCTCATTCACCTGAGAATCACCATCGAGGGAATTCTCTTTGAGAAGACGTTCGAGGCAGATCCAGTCATTAAATTTACCTACGCCTGGAATCGCCTCAACGTTTACCGTCAACGAGTCTACGGTGTGACAACAGCAATGGTCAAAGTTGGCTACGAGTACAGTGACTGCAAAGACGTCATCTGGGACGTGCAAACAACTAAATTAAGCGGCCACGACATGTCGATCTCCGAAGTAGGCGGATGGAACTTGGATATTCATCACAGATACAACTTCCACGAGGGAATCCTCCAGAAAGGCGATGGCTCCAACATTTACCTGAAGCACAAGCCAAGAGTAATCCTCACGACAATGGGCGACGGACACCAGAGACCGCTCGAGTGCTACGACTGCGACGGTCAAGCATTTAAACAGAGGCTCTTAGCACCAGTCGCACTAGCAGCATCTCCAGACGGTTCAATATTCGTCGGTGACTTCAATCTCATCCGTAAGGTCCTAGTCGATGGAACAGTGAAAACAGTTGTTCGCCTCAATGCCACACGAGTTTCATACAGATACCACATTGCCCTGAGTCCTTTGGACGGAGTTCTCTACATTTCCGACCCAGAATCTCATCAAATCATTCGTATTCGTGATCCAAATGATTACAGCGATCCAGATCATAATTGGGAGGCAGTCGTTGGCTCTGGAGAGAGGTGCTTACCAGGTGACGAGGCACATTGTGGTGATGGTGCATTGGCGCGTGATGCTAAACTCGCATATCCAAAGGGTGTAGCTGTGTCAGCTGACAATGTCCTCTACTTCGCTGATGGCACTAATATACGCATGGTGGACAGAGACGGTATTATAACAACGGTTATTGGTAATCACATGCACAAATCCCATTGGAAGCCAATTCCATGTGAGGGAACATTGAATGTCGAGGAGGTTCATTTGCGCTGGCCCACAGAGCTAGCCATTAACCCCCTCGACAATTCTCTTCACATGATCGACGATCATATGGTGCTACAATTGGCACCAGATGGAAGAGTTAAGGTCGTTGCTGGTAGACCACTACACTGTGCTAGCCCATCAGCAAGCTTCGATACTGAGCTTGCAACACATGCTACACTCGTTATGCCACAGAGCATCGCATTCGGGCCATCTGGTAATCTTTACATTGCCGAGAGTGATTCCCAGAGGATCAACAGAGTCAGGGTAATCGGTACTGATGGCAAAATATCGCCCTATGCTGGTGCTGAATCCAAGTGCAATTGTTTGGAGCGTGGTTGTGATTGTTTCGAGGCCGATCATTATCTTGCATCAACTGCTAAATTCAACACGATCTCTGCTGTTGCTGTATCGCCTGATGGCGTTGTTCACATTGGAGATCAAGCTAATTACAGAATACGATCAGTAATGGCCAGTATTCCTGATGCCAATGGTGCTAGGGAGTACGAGATTTATTCGCCAGACACACAGGAAATTTACGTCTTCAATCGCTTTGGTCAACACATTGCTACGAAGAATATTCTAACTGGAGAAACGTCCTATGTTTTCACTTACAACGTTAACACGAGCAATGGAAAACTCAGCACTGTCACTGACGCATCAGGAAACAAAATCTTCTTACTTCGGGATTACACAGGTCAGGTGAATTCAATCGAAAATACGAAGGGACAGAAGTGCAGGCTGAGAATGTCCAGAATGAAGATGCTTCATGAATTGAGTACACCGGATAATTACAATGTTACTTTTGATTATCATGGGCCAACTGGATTACTAAAGACGAAGCTGGACAGTACTGGAAGAAGTTACGTTTACAATTACGATGAATTCGGTAGATTAACGTCGGCAGTTACACCAACTGGCAGAGTCATTGGACTCACTTTTGACCTCAGTCCTAAAGGCGCAACGGTTAAAGTTGGACAGAACAACAGAAAGCCAGTTTCAATGTTGATTAAGGGATCATCAGTTATTACAAAGATCGGTGAAGCTGAGCAGAGAACAACAGTGTCAGGTGATGGTTCAGTGAGTCGAGTGACACCCTGGGCGCACACTGTTAGTACAGATACACTTCCATACGCTATTCTGGCTGAAATTGAACCGCTTCTTGGCGAGAGTTACCCTGTACCAGCTAAACAGCGCACAGAGATTTCCGGAGACCTCGCCAACCGATTCGAGTGGAGATACTTCTTGAGGAAATTCCAAGGCAAGAACAGAGGCAACGCAAAGTCAGTTGCACAAGTCGGCAGGAAGCTCAGGGTCAACGGAGATGTTCTCCTCTCCCTCGAGTACGATAAAGAGACGAACACAGTAGCTGTATTTATTGACGATAGAGTCGAGCTCTTGAACGTGTCGTACGACAAAACCGCAAGGCCTGTCTCATGGGGCCCGAGGAATGGAATCTTTGCTGGTGTTGACCTGGAATACGACAGGTTCAGCAGACTAACCAAATGGACCTGGGGAGACATCAGTGAAACCTACGGCTTCGATCGTGCTGGAAGACTCTACGAGATCAAGTACAGCGACGGCACTTCAATGGTTTACGCATTCAAAGACATGTTCAGCAGCTTGCCACTCAAAGTAACTACACCGAGAGGCAGTGATTATCTTCTCCAGTACGACGAAGCCGGAGCATTGCAGTCATTGACAACACCGAGAGGACATATTCATGCATTCTCTCTGCAAACTTCCCTCGGCTTCTACAAGTACCAGTACTACTCGCCAATGAACAGACATCCCTACGAAATCCTCTACAATGACGACGGCCAGATACTCGCTAAGGTTTATCCCCATCAAAGCGGCAAAGTTGCTTATGTATATGATCATGCTGGTAAGCTTGAGACAACTCTTGCTGGCCTCTCATCAATTCACTACACCTATCAGGAGACAACTAGCCTCGTTAGGAGCATCGATATCAACGAGCCCAATTTCGAGATGAGAATTGAGTACAAGTATCATGCAGGCATTGTTAAGGACGAGAAGATCAAATTCGGCAGCAAGAGCGGTATGGACAATGCTCACTATCGTTATCAGTACGATGGAAATGCCAGAATATCTGGTATCGAGGTAGACATAAATGGCAAACAATTGCCGCAATTGCGTCTTAAGTACAATCAGAACCTTGGGGTTCTCGAGGGCGTTGGAGACCTGAGAATCTACAGGAATTCATTCAACCGCTCGGTGATGCAAGACAGCAGCAAGCAATTCTTCACAGTTACTGATTACGATGAGCACGGTCGTGTTAAATCTGTTCTCATGAACATTGGTACTATGGATGTATTCAGAATGGAGTTGGATTATGATAACAGGAATAGAATTATGATGAGGAAGCTGACGATTGGGAAAGAGTTTATGGACAAGAAAGAATGGTCGAGAATTGACAAAATCACTTATAATGCTGATGGACACGTTCTCGAAGTTGCTGATACTGATAATAATTGGCAGTATGCTTATGATGAGAATGGAAACGTTATTGGAGTTACTGAGCACAATGAAAAAATTACACTCGGCTATGACAGCGGCGACAGAGTTGTACAGTATGGAGATGTCGAGTTTAATTCTTATGACAGCAGGGGATTCGTTGTTATTCGTGGAGAACATAAATACAGGTAATTATCATATTTACGAGAATCTCACAGAATAAATTTGAATGGAAAAATTAATGTAAAATAATCCTTGTTACAGATACAATTCCCGAGGTCAACTTATTCACGCATCAGAGCACAAGAAATTCCAAATTTGGTACTACTATGATGATCGCGGTCGTCTCGTATCATGGAACGACGACAGAGAAAATATTACACAATTCTTCTACGCAAATCCCAAGACCCCAGATCTCATCACTCACGTGCACTTCCCCAAGGCTGGTAAAACATTCCGTTTCCTCTACGATTCACGTAATTTCCTCATGACAGTTGAGACCTCAGAGCAGCGTTTCTACGTGGCAACTGATCAAAATGGCTCGCCCCTTGCACTCTTTGACACTAACGGAAATCTCATGAAAGAAATGCGCAGAACGCCATTCGGTAAAATAATCAAAGACACAAATCCAGATTTCTATCTACCAATTGATTTTCACGGTGGTTTATTCGATCCAAACACCAAGCTAATTTACCTGAACAAACGCCTGTACGATCCAACCGTTGGACAATGGATGACCCCAGCATGGGAACAAATGGCGAATGAGTTAACAACCCCAACGGACATATTCATCTACAGATTCAGAAACAATGATCCAATAAACTTGAAGCAGAACGTTGAGTACATGACAGATCTTACCAGCTGGCTCAAACTCTACGGCTATGATATACCATCAATGCTTGGTTCTGAATACACAAAGGCAATGGTTTATCAACCAAGTGCTACGATAACATCACCACAATTGACTCCTGATTTCGGCGTTATGTCGGGACTACAGTGTATTGTGAATCGAGTACACGATAAATTCTCGGATCTTGATTTTGTGCCCAAGCCGCTTCTCAAGCTCGAGCCAAAGACGCGAAATTTGCTTCCGAGAGTCGCACACAGACGTGCTGTATTTGGTGAAGGTATACTGGTATCGAGAGTAGGTGGTCGTGCACTAGTGAGTGTTGTTGATGGGGTCAACAGTGTCGTCCAGGATGTGGTGACATCGGTCTTCAACAATTCCTACTTCTTGTCCCTTCACTTCAGCGTTCACGATCAGGATGTCTTCTACTTTGTCAAAGATAATACTCTCAAGATGCGGGATGATATGGAGGAGCTGAGGAGGCTCGGTAGCATGTTCAATGTCTCAACTCATGAGACAACTGAGCATGGTGCTGGTACTTATAAAGAATTGAGGCTTCACAATCCTGATGCTGCTGTTGTTATTAAATATGGCGCTGATCCAGAACAGGAGCGACACAGGATACTCAAACATGCGCATAAGAGAGCCGTTGAGAGAGCCTGGGAAATTGAGAAGCAACTCGTTATGGCTGGATTCCAGGGCAGAGGCGACTGGTCGAAGGAGGAAAAAGACGAGCTTATTGCTAGAGGCACTGTCGATGGATACGAGGGCGTTGATATACACAGTGTGCACAGGTATCCACAGCTTGCTGATGATCCTGGTAATGTTGCATTCACACGTGATACTAAACGTAAACGGCGAAAGAGCGGTAACAGAAGGAACAGAAATCATAGGCACGACTCGTGATGAGATTATTAAAGGAATTTAAAAACATAAAATTGTGCTCTTTTGTAAATGAAAAAGAAATTAATTTAAAAAACGTAACTCTTTTGATTGTGTGACAATTTTTTCGTGCCATACGAGAAGAGTAATTGAGAGTAATTGGAGCAAAACGGTTTAACAAATTAAAGTGATCCGTGAAGTGTCAAAATTAAGCTAGTCGCATTTTATTAAACGAAGATATAAAGCTTGTTAAAATGAAAATGAGAATGGGTGATTATTTTATTGAAATAATTATTGAAAAAAAAAAGTAATTAATTAATTAATGAAAGAAAAACTGTAAAGTGATATGGCGTATTGCGCTGTGCGTTTTAGACTTTCTAAGAATTTCTGTCAATTCCTCGGAAGATTGAAAAAAAAAAAAAAAAAAATTTGGAGGAATATTGATAATTGTATAGATAAATAATCAAGATTAATGATCCAGTAGAATGTATTATGCACCGAACTCTCTGATAATCGTGAATTAGTGAAAAATCAATTGGGTTTGGCTCAGTGCATTAAACAGGGTCTTAATTAAAAGTAAAATACTGGACACGAGAGCCCATCGTCCAAGACGTGTTCGTCCAAACAAGAATGAAAGAGATAATTCATTAAGAAAAATTCATTTAACGAGACGTCGCTCTTAGGTTCTCGCCGACTGTTATTAAAAAAAAAAAAAAAAAACGTTTGCTAACAGAGAGATGAATGCAAGTATAAGATAAAAAAACCTGCAAATATTTTTAACATGACGTAAACATTTTTTTTTTGAGTAAAATTGTAAATATGGCTAATTAATGGTGAATGTAGATAGTAATATTAATATTGAAAAAAAAAAAAAACGGTTCATCGACGCCTGAAAAAAAATAATCGAGCGCCGCTTTTTTATATGTAAACACTTAATGATTAAGATGAATAAAACTGATGGGCTAGATGAAACACGCTCGGGACACGTTTTCAATAAATTAAAAAAAAATTGAGAATAATTAATTAAATAATAATAAAAGTTTCTCGATATCGTCGTAGGCACGTTGTAAATAGTTTAATAGGTTTAAGCGAGTGTTATTGTGTCCGGGCGACTCCGATGAGACTTAAAAAACTGTAATTGAACCGAAAATAAATGAAACATGAATAAGTAACCGGAGTTAACGATTTAAAGATGATGAGAGGAGAGAAACACGTAATCAATGTCCAACATTTATTGTAACGTGATGCAAATAATAAAAAAAGTATGAAAGATTTAAACAAAATCACCCGCCTATCTTTCTATTAATGAATAAAAAAAAAAGAATTATTTTTTGAACTGTCAGAGAGGTCCTATTTAGTCAAGAAGAGAGATATATGTCGGAGCAGACGGAAGATTAAGTAACTTTTCCCTCGCCCAAGCCTAACAATTAAGTAAGAAGACAAAAAAAAAAAGATAAAATCATTAATCGTCGATGTTACAATATTGGAAGTAGTATGAAAGAAATTGAGAACAATTCAAAGGAAATGAAACGAGTGAAGTAACTGATAGAAAGTATAAACGGCGAAGTGTATATGTATAAATTAATCAAGGAGTACATATATACGTTAGGGATGCCGCGAGCCGACGTAAAGAGAGAGCCGCTGGCTCCACCGCGTCGTGTCCTACGTAGGTGTATAAACATTCACATGAGTCTTTGCAATGAGAGGAAATTATTGATTTCAAAGAAACACAGTAATGAATACATAATCAAGTGCAGAATGAAAATAACGTAAAATAGTTGAGATTTTTCTGTTGTTTTTTTTTGCAGAATTGAGGATTAATGTACTAGTGAAAGAAATTTTCAACAAAATTTACGGTTTAGGGGGTGTTAACGTAATTACGTGTATAGTTGCTGAAGGTGATTTTATTGAGAAGTATCTTTTTTTCTTGTTTGCACTTCACATTATCATTTAATCATTCATACAAAATCAGAAAGAATCAAATTTGTACTGCATGAAAAAAAAAAAAAAACGTGTATTATATATAGCTGTGTGTGATTACCGTTCAATGTTCACGTCGTCATGTCTTGTGTGGAAAATCCTCAAGAAAAAAGACGAGAGACGAAAGGAAAAAAAACGAGAATAGTTAACATTCTTTTTGTATAAAAAATGCGCGTTTCACTCATTAATGTACATAATTATAATTTTTTTACCTTCGTTGACGTTGAAAGTTCGGCTGCATCAGAAGCAGCCAAACTTGAATACGCAAAGGGAGAGAGAAAAAGCTAAAAAAAAAGAATTAACAAAAATGAATAGCCTCGTACTAAAAAAAAATTATTATACGCTTAACGTGTTGTTTTTTAATTGAGTAATTAACGAAAAAAAAAGCGAGAGAGAGAACATGAAATTACACGCGGCTCCCGATACTCTCCGAGTTTTTACAATCCATCGTTGATCTCTGCATTTGTTCCTATCTTTTTTGTGTATCGACGATTCAATTCAGAATGAGGACAAAAGAAATTACCGATAATTTGTTGATTGGAAGAGGAAAAAAAAATTAAACTAATTGACTTTCATTGAGGAAAATAAAGCAATTAGTGAAACGAGAAATCCTCTTTTCATTGAGATTCAGTTTTTTGAGAATATCGTGGAAAATCATAGAGATACAGGATTTTTTATAGAAACCTTTTTTGTAGCTCTCATTCAGCTCTACAAAAAAGGTATCTACGAAAATTCTTGTATCTCGCTTCATTTTCAAAATATTCACATCAAATGAACGCAATTGAATTTAATTCTCTTCTGCGTGTTTCGAGTGTGCCGCTCACGTGATGAGAATAGTCCAATAATTGCAAGAAAATAAAGGGCAAAATTATATATATATAATTAGAATGGATGAAAGTGAGAAATTAATTGATATAAATTAATATATGCAATTGTGTATTTTAAACGGGAGCCGAGAGATGAGAATTGATGAGAAAATTGAATCATGTGAATTTAAATTCAGACATGGCCAGTGGAAATAATGGTCCTATTACTTCTTAATTTCAATTTTTTACGAAAAAAAAAGATAGAATTGTATAGATACGTTATTCCTATAATTTTGTACATAAAATAAATTTATTGTAATAATTTAAGTGCTAATTGTTTTTTTTTTCTCTCTTAATTTAAAATTCTCAAAACGAGTCTCGAGCATTTTTTTTCACCAAAACACTATATGTAATAATGCAATTTCACAATGAAAATAATTTTAAATAAAAGCCAGATGGTTTATTATAATTTTTACAAGAATAAATTAAACAAAGGATGAATCGATCTCAGCCTGCAAAGTAAGAGAAAAAAAATAATACAAAAGAGCCACCGTCTCTAATTAAACCACGATGCAAAAGAAAAGCATAATAAATGGAGATGAAAAGAGGGAAAAAAAAAGTCTTTTCTATGGAACTTCATAATATAAACTTGTAAATAAACAATTATGATTATGTAAATAAATAAAATAAAAGTATACACAACACATGAAAGGGCAATACAAAAGTAAAAAGAAGAGAAAAAAAACACGGTAACACAATTACACGAGGTTTATTTTAAAGAAAAGCAGTAAAAAGAAGCAAAAAAAAAAACTCCATCATTATATTACCATGTAATAACATTCAATATAAGTATATACATATTCTATACTCTTACACGCTAAGTACTCAATAAATATATCTATAAAATTTCCCAGTGTTTGTGATTGTCGTAACTACCCCATTCCCATGCTCCATGTAATCCCATCAAAACGTGACGTCTCATTCGAATCCCAAAATAAATCAAATGACATAAAGATAGATGATTTAACAGTAATTGTGTCCCAATTATTATTTTTATATAATAAATAAAGACGTAAAAAAATAATTGATTAAATAGTGTACATAGAGACTCTGAATCTCCACATAAATGTGATGTGTGATGAAAGTTTCGTTGTGTTCGATAAATAGATATTAAAATGCTTTTTTTAAAATCAAATCACAGATATTTATCCTCTCAACAATTCTCAAATTTTTTTTTTTGTAGATAAATAAAGAAAAAAATGATTTTTTCCACGTTTTTTCATTACTGGCTGCTTCAAGCACTCTTTGTGATGTTTTTCGATGGATCTGATAGTCTGAAAATGAATTATTGAATAATTGAGTTTTATTTATCAAAATAATTTAATTATTTTTATTATTTTCTTCTTTAAATTATTATTTTTTTCATTAAAGAATATTAATAATAATTGATTGTTTTAATTATGTCATCAATTTTTTAATGTAAATAATAAAAATAATTATAATCAATTTGATTAATGTGTAAAATTATGAATTAGTTAAACAGTGCAGAGTGAAAAGAAATAATATAAATCATTTCATTCATTGAATACTGTTCAAGAATTTATTTTTCTTTTGTTCATTAAATTTTCCTTCAGTTTTATTTTACAATTAATTCCTTTTTGTTTTAATCAATTATTTGCAGCTGCCATTATTTTTATCACGCACAAATTATAAATTCTTTTGTTACAATATATTTACAAATTTAATTTGTTCTTCTTGCACGAATATTATTTTTTTTTTATTAATTTTATTCGTTTTTTTTCCTTTTCGTTAATTTTTGGAAAAAATATATCAACAGTTCCATCAACCGGTGGATTACATACGAAGACAACGATAATACAATTTACGTAGAAATTTGCATGGAAAAGATGAACATATTATAGTAGCTGGTTAATTAATCAGGTACTATTAATGTTATCAGTGAAATAATGAAAAAAAAAATCAATTACAAACTTCAGAATTTATAAGTTTTTTTTTTTTCATAAAAATCGGAATATCGCAGTTATACATTTTTATTATGTATTGGAAAAAATTAACGTCTTCGAACTTCGAGAATATTTTTTATAATAAATATTCAAAAAAAGAGTTAACGACAGTGGAATTTGTCTTATTGCTAAATGAATTTTAAATCCTGACTAGGGTTAATCATTTTTAATTAATTAATTGATTTAAATAATGTTAAATTTGGGAATGACAGAAACTTGAGACTTTCATAAAGCCAAGAAATTGGAAAATCCTGGAAATTCAGTGACGCAGAGCGAGTTGATTTAATTTCAGTGAAGCAAGATAAGTCCAAAAATAATTACGAAAGAATCACCAAAGGAAACATCTTTCTTCATTCAATTATTCAACACAATTCGATTGATCTCTCCGCCACCGAATTACAACCAGACATTTCTGATACAGAAAAACATGATTATTATAAAGAAATCATGGAGAAAGAATCAATGAATGTTTTCAGTCGATGAAAACAAATACTTCACCACCAGAATTATCCTAAATTATATAGAAAAGAAAATAACTAGAGCTTGATTCGATTTTTCATGAACAACAAAATGTGATACAATCATGAGGGACAAGTGCTCCTTCATTCTCAGCTGCTTACTTACTCGAGGCCAAATGCCCAATTGATACCTTGAACTAGGAACAATATGAGTGGCTGCCAGGCAATCAGCCACCTTATCCAGTCTAATAATTGACCATAGAGTACGTGAGGTCGCTCCCATCTTTGATTCAAAATTAAAGAAAATTAGTAACAAATTCAGTACCAAAAACGTCTTTAAATTCGTTCAGTCTCGTTAATTCACAAGAAAAAAGGATACGGATTACAGAACATCTTCTTGAGATCGACCTTCTCCTTGCAATAGGGACAGGTTTGCTTTTTTCCAACAATACACCAGCCTCTTATACAAAATTCATGGAACACATGTTCACAGCTCAATTTGTACGTATTTTCTATAACACCCTCCTCGTGTTCTGAGACAAGTAGTTTATTTCCACATACTGCACATACACCTGGATCTAATGTTCTCGTTGGCATACTTCCAGGCGCATAATACTGGAATAAAGATTTTTTTTTGTGAAAAATGTGATTATATTGACTGGAAAAAGTCGCATTAACGAGAAACTTTATTTCCCTCGGGACTTTTTAAGATTATCTCGAGAACTAAATGAGATAGCGAAATTTTCTGAGAAATAAACATGATTTACCCCAATGTGTGATGCCATTTTGTCGGCACAGATTTCAGCGATATCACGTCCAAGAACTCCAAAATAGAGTCCATAAAATAAAAATAATAGTCCACAGTCCATGAAAACTGGCGCTTTAACATCGAAGACTAGATTCAATCCAAAAAATGTTGCTAGCGCTATTAAATACCCAATTATACCGAGAACATAACTTAATCGATAAATAAAATAGAACCATTTGTACACTAATCTGAAATTAGATATTGAATATTAGTGAGTTGTTGTGAGAATTTTCGATTGAATTTTAATTTGAATAGATACCTGGGCGTTGTACCATGAATTGGTCTTTGGAGGGCTTTTCTTACAACGAGTGCTGTTATGCAGGAGAACAACAGCCAGAAAAATATAAATCTCCACCAAATGTTATTCAGGCAAACACCAAATGGAATCAACCATACTCCTATCAAGGTAACAAACTGAAATACGATAAATTATTAAAATTCAATTGTAATGAACATGGGAAGAAGATTCATAGGGAAAAGTAGGGTGAATCGATGTGATCCCCAATTTTTCAATCATGATTATCCAATTATTCACCTGGTATGACTTAAAATGTCTTTTTTTCCATTCAACAAGAATGACCTGAACCACAATGAGTGTCACCAACAAAATGAGCAACATTTCTGCATGCATTGCCTCATGATTCTTATGTAGCTGATGTAATTTAATATGCTCAGCTCTGAAAAAAGAGAAATCATCAAAATTCACTATCAACAAATTGAATTAAAGAAAATAAAAAATTCAAATTACCTCATTCGTTCCTCAGGAGTCATTTCCTCCTGGCTCTGAAAAAAAAAATCATAAAACCATGAAACCATTTCCTATAAAATCCGAGATAATTCAATTGATAAAAAAACATAATGCCCAATGATATAACACATCACACGATTATTCCGACGCTTGTCCTTGAAGGTTATACTTCGCGTCCCACATATTAACGCACCATAACCCCCACGAAATAATCATAAAAAAAGGGAAAAGTAGACTTTACCTTGTTCGGCATAATATGAAACTCATCCATGATTTTTTAATAAATTTCTTCGCCTTAATATGGAAAAAACCATTCAACTCAAACGAATACCATAATGCAACGTGTGCCGCAGTCACCGCAGCACTCACACACGTTAATCCTCGATTCAACACACACAAGTGCAATTCATCGTTGCTCAAGACTACCCCTTATCACCTGCATGTTTATCTTTCGATTAAAATTACGTGGAACTTGCCGAATATTTATCCAACTTCTTTGATTACTCTCTCAATCTGATTGCGAGCGGACAAACAGTGGATAAATTTGTAACTCGGCTTGATTGAGGTTATGTACGTGTGAATAGAGAAGGTTGACAGCTGTACTTTATTCAATTTTTAATAGAAGCAATTACCCAAACGTTTGTCATTCATTTGCAGGTGTTTGTAATACAGTCATTACTGTTTAAGGGTTAATTGTTTAGTTGTTATTAGATAAATTTGACTGACGCTATTAAATTCTTCTTTATCGACTGCATGCTAACAACTTCGTCCATGACCACCAGAGGGCCAGACCCAACACTTTCCGATTTTAATGATTAATATATAATTAATAATTAAACATATCGAGAAAGTGCATATGATACGAAAGAATTTTCCACAGTCTACGATTATTAAAGAAAAATTCAATTATCTCTCTTCAAACATTTCGACAATTCTCCCGCCTCACCTATCGAATTGTCATTGGCTCTCCCCAGTCAATGCTCCAATAACGCAATCGTAACCGCTCGGCGCTCTTCGTCAGTTCCCGCTTGTTAAACCACGCCCATTACTCTGACGATCAGTGAGGGAAGCTGGTTAATTCGCCGTGGAGCCAGCAATATGAGTGCTCGTACAGTTTTCTCAAGAAAATAACACGGGCCGTACGTGCCAAAAAGAGTATTCAACGAAATAAAATCCGAGTTTTTCGTGTACACGTTAATTGCCCGTGTTATTAATCCAGAGTAGTGCTTTTTTTTCATTGAAACAAATAGTGATTCGTTAATTGTGCTGTGAATTTAGTGAAAAATTTTGTTTTCACGCACGTGCCCAAGTTTGGTTTCATTCTTTCTTCTATTTTTTTTTCCCTCTTTTTTTTTATTGGTTAGTTGTCTCTTTGGAAGGATACTCCGTTTACCTGCGTGCCTTTACGATCCTGGGAAAGCGCTTTTGGTGAGTGGAGATCAATTATTTACGGAATAAAAAGAATACCCAAGAGGCAAGAAATGATTTTTTTTTTTCTCTCATTTATTTCACGTTAAATCCCGGGAATTCTTATTTCCTCGATAATTGCCTTATTAAATGAGGGATTGAAGTAACGTAAGAGGCTCTCTTCGAGTGGGAGAGGGGAAAAAATATTTTGACACCGGCGGATATAAAATATGTGTACAAAAAAAGGAATTATATTCGTGAAAAGAGGGAATTGTTGATGGGTCCTGTTGAGGCCACGACGTTCCACCTGTTATCACTATTTTCATGTACGTGTGACGTACATTTCTACAGATATGTAAACATGAATTAAGTTCTGCTAAAAGGCTCAACGAAATGACATTTTTTTTCCTGCACTTTTTTCCACTCTTTCCCCGGTGAATGTGAAGCAATTTGGAGAAGTGTTTTCTTTTTTTAAAGTTGTGGTTTTGACAATATCTCGATTCTCCTGTGACCATGAATGTACAAATTATTATTGTGGATGACGTAAACCAGAAATTACTGAGCTGATCCACCAGAGGCGCCAATAATCTCAATTAATCCTTCACCAATAACTCTAATGCTTCTTTCAATCTATTCGCAATTATCTTCTGTATGTGTGTCAACTCGTGCAGATTAAATTCAATGAGATATTTTTCATAGTAAGGTCTATTTATAGAATTCAATTCATTTTTATTTCGGTGAAATGTATTCATCGTTGTCAAAGGAAAGGATAAAGCATCAAAAGAATTCATTCTCTCTTCGCAATTCCATCAAATGTTAAAATTCGAGAGCTACGAGGTTTTTTTTTCTGGGGACAACTACTCGTCAACCACTCGATAGAAAAATAGATAAATAAAAAATAAATAGTAAACCCTTGATTCAGCATTTTTTGCCTACGTGATAGTGACAATGTCACGTACAAGAGAATGCGGAAACACAAGGTGAAAAATGAAAACCAATAATTTTCACATCGAGCGAATTCTTTTTCTTCCCTTTATTTCCCACTTCACAGAGATTTTCAATTATGATTCTTTGATATTTGTGTTTCTTTTAATATGGGAAAGGGTTTATTGATGTAGAAAATAATAGAGAGAATGAGGGAATAATAGGATTTTTTTTTTTCTCTCAAGAATTTGTTTTTTTATTTTCTTTTACGAATTTTTTATCTCCGATCCTAATGTCCCCAAATGAAATCACATTATTTCCCATTACTTCCACCGATTATCTAATTAATTCCAAATAACTGGAGAATTTGTTAGAATCCGTTTCTCACCGATATCTCCTCCAGTTTCCAATTAAAAAATTCCAATACTCTCTTCATTAAAAAAATTCAAAAACTATTTTTCATTTACCGAAAAACTTTTTCTTTCTCCCTGGTCATTGACCGATATTCTCTGCTTTTTGAGATAAACTCCAGGAGTGAAAAAAAGGGGGCGAGGTATAGAGAGAAAGAGGAGCTACAACTTCCCACCGGTGCAAAGTCCTCTACGTCAGTTGGATATACTCTTGGATGTGGTACAAATTGGCGGTTGTCCAAGTTTTACCCGGACTCTCACCGTTTGTACACCAGTGCTATCACATTCCTCGTTTTACGCACGTTAATGCGAATCACATTTATTTATATATATCGCACTTTCCAGTGAGGACCGTTATAATTGTGTCCCCAAAACAAAAAAAAGTTTTTATTTACTCCAAAGCATCGGCGCCATCGCATTATCAATGAAAAAAAATGGTGAAGGTCATCGTGTAGAGTTCAAACTTCTCTTTTTTTTGCACTCTAACATGTAATAAAATTCGACCTTTGCCATTATCCTCTCCATGCCTTTTTTTCCATCAAACACAACATAGTCTCCTCTCTCAATTAATAATGAGAAATAGTAAAACCGATAGTTTTGCGTCAGCTGCTGTGATTCCGATTTGAGAGAGCAATTCCCAGGGAGAAAATACCAATTATATACATTATATATATATTTACAAATATATAGATATGTGAAGTCGACCTTCTGGCGTTTGTGTGTTCAGTTAACCCACTTCCATATTTGTAGTTGAAATTAATCGTCTCTTTTCACTCTGGCACCTCGACCCCCTTATCATTCTCTTCATTACCTATTAAAGTATTTAATGAAAATTCCACAAAATTATTAAATTATTTTTAACGATGCACCTATTCTTCATCTCTGCTTCTTTGTTTCATCATTAATTGAGTCTTATGAGATAAATACAATAATTAGGAGACATTGAACGGGAATCGGGGCATATTATCAATGAGATGCTAATTTGAAGACTTGTCTTGTAATCAAGAACAAGACTGAATTATTATTATTATTAGTTGTGCGTTCAATGAGTGAATTAACTTCACGTCATGTGGTTTCGTGACACTATAATCTCATTGACTGTTGCATAAATCTTGGAATAATAATTTTCACGTCTCTCTTGAAATTTCTCTCTGTCTTATTCAATGTATTCATTCATTAATACGTGACTTTTAATTCATTCATGACATTTTATGGTGAATGAAATGTCGAATGGAGTTTAAATAATTTTAAATGAAAGATGAAAGATTATTTTTGTCTTGTGAGAATTGTAAAGAAGAAAGAAATGTATTTAATGGGTTTAGGATTTTTTTTTTAATGGGAAAATTGAGATTATGGGATAGACTTTGGACAGAAATGTCTCTATTTGAGTGGAGATTCTTTTCCTCTGATTTTTCGGTACTTTGGAACTAACAGCTTTATCTGTATCCTTAAGACACTATTCTAAAAGTCAAAATTAATGGGAAAAAAAAAAACGGTTTATTTATCTATACAAACGACGGTAACCACAGAGTTGTCACGTTTTAGAATGGCACAGGTGGAAACTTAGAAAGGCAGTGGCATACGTTTTGTATCGTAGAGAGAAATAAAAAAAAGTATAGAAAGACGTAAAAATTGGAATATAACACTGTGGTAAACTACCGGGGAATCCTCTCTCTCTCTCGTGTGTGAGGATGTAAACGAAACAATAGAAGGAAATGCGAACGTGTGAATGAAATGAATATATAGGAAAAAAATATTATTATCTGCGTCTGTGGGCCACCGCTTGTAGTACATAAATTACCGCAGAAATTGAATAAAAAACGCATTTTTTTTTTTCTTAATTAAATTGAAATGATTTTTCACAAAAACATGAAATTTCATGTAATATTCTAATTCAAGAATAAAAACAAGGCCACATTGTCTGCAAGAAGTGCGGAAAAATTCGAGATTAATGGCTTTTTCTCTTCTCTGTTTGAGAGAGAAAAAAAAGAGGAAAATAAATAGAGAGATGAGAGAGGAAAATTAGAAAGAGGAGAGAGGAGGCAATCTGTGACTGTATGCTACAACAAAACTTCTCGTGTATGCAATGTAGCCCATAGTTACTTGTGGAAAGCACCAAGGCAATATTTACCGGACGGCGCGCCACATCTATTCAACCTATTCTCTGAGGGCAGCGAACCAACGCCGCCCGAACATTTCGCCATGGAAACGTATAGAGAGAACCTCCGTTAGTCACTGGATTTTATAGCTACCTTAGACACGTCGTTATGCTGCTTGTGATAATTAATTATTTTCCTATTTATTTTTATTTCAAGTGCGAAAGTCTTTCTTCGAAAATTCCATAAATCAGGTTTTTCTTGAATATCCCGAGAACCATTGGTTTTAGGAGAATTTACCAAGACACCTTTTTTGAAGACAATTAAATTCTGCACAAAAAAGACCTGAATGTGAATCCTCCTAAATCCTATAGTTTTCGAGATATTCATCAATTAATTAAATCTCAATTTTTACGTTTTTTTAAGTCGTTAATTATTATGTGTGTCACGATGATTTCCCTGTTTAATAATTATTGACCTTGTGAGCCGGGATGAGTCTCGTTAGTCTCATAAACGCATTACGTAAGAGCCGGCCATTTCCAAGCACCTGGTGGCGTTGGTGCTGATAAATTGGAGTCAGATTGAAAAGCCGATTGAATTCGTAGCTGAGACATTAATTTCAATTTTCTTCCATGAAAATTGATGCTCATGGAAAATAATATTGCATTCAATATTCAATTGAATTTATGAAGTGTGAGATGAGAAAATGGAAAATTGTGAAAAATGATTTTTTTTTATCGTCTATATGCCACTATGGACCACTGGCAGAGACAAAGGACTTGAAGATTGAAAGATATATCAAGAGAGGCCCTAGGTGCAATGCAACTGCGTGTTTCGTCGGTGGATTATTCAAGGAGCAACCTTGGGACGGAAATCGATATCGCGGCTACCGAACAAACCAACGCTAGAACCTCCTCGAGAGATTTTGTGTAGTCACGTCACGACTGTAGGCGGTTATATGAATGTGCGCTTGAGGAGGTATTTGATTCAACCATCAGCCTTCATTTGTATCCAATAACATTGTTCTATGTATGGGGAAAATGGGGCTTTCAATGGAATTATGTGAGATGAGATGAAACACATGCGTTACAATTGATTCCTCCATTTTTCTCTAATACTGAATGTTAAAGTTTCATTTTTTCCCTAAAAAATCTGAATATTTATGAATTCTTAAAAATAAGTAATTTCTCTCGACTTCTCCCCGGAAATAACAATTCTCCAGAAATCAATGCATAAAAAACGTGCCTTAACTGTTAAGAACCTGAAACATTCCAAAAATGAATCAATATTTTGTCATTCAACTGAAGAATTCTACTGCTTCTTTAAAAATAAAACTTAACTGTTTAACCCTGAGTGAAAAGAATACTGAAATCGTTAGTTGCATGGCAATGAGCACTTGTCCACACGACAGACACGCGTTTTAATAAATG
Organism: Aleiodes testaceus; assembly: GCA_963565655.1. NCBI lineage: Eukaryota > Metazoa > Arthropoda > Insecta > Hymenoptera > Braconidae > Aleiodes > Aleiodes testaceus. Next base: position 5,366,972 of record OY751412.1, read on the forward strand.
TGACGTAGTTTGAAGCTTCACATGACTGTGCAGACGTGAGCTCGTATCATTGCATAATAGTTTCTTTATTTTGCCTTTCACGAGGACACGTCACTGCGATAAACTCAAACTATGATCAATCGGTCATTCAATCATTGGCATTTAATTCCAGTGCATTTGCTACAATTGATGGCTTTATCATGAGCACTCTATTTTTTTTTAGAGAAATAGTTGCATCTATTGCACTTTGACAATTTATAATAATAACGAAATCAATGCATTCAAAAATTTATAAATTATGTCAAATAAATAAATTATTATAGGTGAATATTTAATTTAATTGTTTAAAAAATATTCATTATTATCTCAACGATTTGAAAATTCAATGTTTTCCTCTCGATTTTCAGGGAATTATAATGCTCCTTTCTTTTCAATTAACACGTGACTAAAATTTCCAAACGATAATGTCTTCTCTCATTGACAATTGAAGTGAATTCAATATGTTTTGATGTTTATTGAATTTCATTCAATTTCCAGTATTCCTGATGAATGCTGGATTACATTTCAAAGAAACTTTTATACATTCACTCGTCCGAAATGGGTAATGCAGTCACTCCAACACGCGCTTGTCGTTTTTAATGTTCACTGTAATGCGAGTGGGGGACTTTCATCGAGAAATCGATCGGCATGTATAATCATGGTGAAAATGCACGTTTCAGAAGTCGTTCGCTTTCTTTTCCTTCTCCAATGTCACTGAATCCTTCGTCCACGTATGTCCATGAATTTTGCGGATTAATTGCAGTTTATATTGTGGATATAAAGGATTCTGCGGATTTTTTTATTTTTGGTACTGTAATTGAGAAAAATACGTGGGTGTGTTGAATCACTTGATGTAATGTGTACATTGGACAGCCGGAAATCACCGAGCACTATCGACGTCCATTTTCCGACAGAATTAGAGCGAATATCGAGCGTTATAACAGCGGTTAAATTTTACGTGGACATAAAGAATACAAAAATCAAAAAATAGAATGAAGCAATAAATCATGGGAGTAAAAGTATTGGGCAATGAAAAATCATTGCTTCAAACAATTCAGAGAAATGTGGATATTGCAATAAAATCGAATGAAATATGAATTTCGGATTTTTTTTTTAAACCAGTGGAATTGCGTTTTCGCAAAATTGAAGTTTAATTAATTACTTTACACTACTTTAAACACAAGAAGACATGAAGCACTCACCGAGTCAACGAACATCAACAGACTCCTCCACCTGAAAAACCCCGTCCATTGACGCAACAATTACCCTGATTAATCGTCCGTGATATTAAAGAAATAATTAAGCCCCGTAAAACCATATTACTCATCTTCCTGCATAATACTCTCCATAACTTCCTCATGCAGTGTATTCTTCGTGGTCTGTGGTTATTGACTTCCTCTTGAAGGAGCACGAGACAACCTGGAAAAGGTTAGCAACCTTCATCATCTCCAAAGATCAAGTATTCGTCCGAGCACGCGACATAAAATTCTACATTTGGCCTCGAGGTATTTATTCCCCATGGGATCAAATAAAAAAAGCCTCATATTTTTATTCCATTCGAAAAGAACAGATTTATCAGAAGGCAAAAAAAGAAATCCTTTTTTTACACTGAAAATACCATTCTTTTCCGCTTCTATCTCTCTCAATTCAAAATCGATGACCTGTATCGACGTTATTGGAACGGACGCCACGTCCTCAGAGATTCCAAAGCAGGAATTAACTTCACGGTATATCGAAATGCATTCCACTTCTCAATATCAATGTATATAGACCGGTTTTACTCAATGCATCATTGATATATCCAGTTTCGGTATCGTTTTAATTACGTACTGACATTCAATCATTTTGAGATAATATCGGTGTCATAATGGATAAACACTTCCTTTGATGAATTTTAAAAAGGGGGAATTTATTTATTGAGTGCAAATATGGAGATAGAGAATTTTCATGTTTTTATTCACTCAATTTAATTTATTTAAAATTAATTCACAATATTAATACAAAAATATTATTTCTCATTTCAGGTATGTATCTTCTATTAATGGAATCCATGATATTACATCAGCTGCAACGTCATGAATCGGTGAAAATAAAAAGAAGACGTCTAGGTCAACGTGTGAAAATAAGTCAATCCAATATATAAGAGGTCGATTGCATTCCAGAATCTTGTCACTTCTATACATTTAAGGTGTCGAGTTGTCAGGCACCGTTTCAAAGTGAGTTCAACTTGGTCCAAATAAGTTTGTCCTCCATGTTTTAATCGATGGAGAGGAAGGAAAAAAAAAAGAGTGCACTGTAAAGTTGTTTCCAAGTTATTTTATATGGTCAACTCCCTGTCGAGCAACATTTCATTACAAAAATAATTCTATCTGGATGAAATAATCATTAAAAGCGTGGAATTATAATCAGTGATTGATGCATCGGAATGCTTCCTGCTTTGATATTAAAATCTCATTTTATAATTATTATACAGAGATTTGATGCTGGATTTAATTAACCAGTTAATTATGTGAATTCTCAATTTTTATAAATTATTAAAATTACTGAATTTCTCTTCATCAACTCCCATTGGATCCTATGATCCAGGGATTCCTGCAATTCTCCCTGGGTACTGAAAAACCATTCACTTATTAACAACACTTGAAACGAACGATGTTGAGTCCCCGTTTATGAATGCAATTAAGCCTCCAGACATGAGTCTTGTCACGTCTCCTCTCTTTCTGCCAATTGAGTCCCCTCTCACCAACAATGCCCTTCTTGCCTTTGTCTCAATGAAAGTGTCTCCCTGCAGAAGCATTTGGAGCTGCCAAAGCACTTTACTTGAACGATAATAAAAAGAAACTTGTTAGACCAAAGTTATGGGGAAGAGCAGCAGATAAATTTCACATAGAGTTTTCGAGCGAATGAGTCATGAGCGATTTGGTACATGATTAAATTGCCACGTGATGATCCTATTCCGGATATCCTGGCTATTCTCTGATGGTGCACTGAGAGCCACCGATTATTCAAGATCTCACAGTTGTAACCCACTTTTCCAAGTCCTTTTTTTTTTCTAATCTATCCCCTGATTTTTTCGCTCCACCTGACATTGAGCCTATCAGCGAGGCGTGTAATGGTACCGATGGGATTTTCAGGGCATTAAACAGCTCTGATTGAATCAGTGGTGAAGTGGTGAAAACGGGTTCACAGTCTTTGTGAAATATCTCGAAATCCATTGGAGATAGGAAAATTATTGTGAAGATCTTTTTTGTAGAGAAAATTGAGGGCCACAAAAAAGGTTATTACAAAAATTTCACTATCCCTCACAGTTTTCGAGAATTTTCAAAAATACAAAATAGACCCTCATTAAACCAAAAGAAATTCATCATTTTTTTCTTCCGAGAAAGTGAAATCACTTCCTTATTCCCATTTGAAAATCCTTCAAACTATGATTTTTATCTAACTAGAAAATGAGCCCCCTCGGCTACTCAACATACAATATTGTTTCACTTTTCTATAATGTACGTGTATTTGATCCGCTTATGAAAAAGATTTTGTGCCTCTTTCACCAGTTCCCACGTACAAAATTCTAACACAATTTTCCCGTTAGTCTCTCCATTGCTTGAATATATATATAGATATTTTTAACGCGAATACCAAGGGAGAAATAACAATGAAACAGGCCACAAGATAGAATTATTTCTCTTGCATTGTCTCGTTTAATCCGGGATGCCATTTAGTAAGACGAGTGTACAATTTAATTAAATGATTTTCGCCTCTATCCTGAATTCTCTGAGACACGGTCAATGCTCCTCTCTTCATTTCCAAGGTCGTGCACAATTTTTATCTTCATAGAATCGAAGTTGTGTGAATGTCTATTCACTTCTGGACATTTCAATACCTTTTTTTCCCATTTTTTTTTTAATGCAAAGTCTTGAAATTGTGAGATAAACTTCGAGGGCTTCAGTGAAGTCATTTCAATGGGCATTATTCAGTCCCAAGAATTTATCTATTACATTTCTCATCGAATATCTAAAGTGCTTCAAATACTTCAATATAAACCCTTTCATTTTTTCGATAAACATTGAGATTCATATTTTTTCAAGTTCAGATCGTGCTTCATTTTCCTTTGAAGGCAGTGAACGTTGAATTTATGAAATCCTGATAAAACCATTGAGAAGATCATGGAATTTCCAACGAAAAAATACCGTAAGATAATCTGCTTCCAACGAATGCTCATCTTGATGCTTCAATACCAATTCAAGTGCATCTTCATTATTTGAAAAAATTCTTTCCACTTAGAGAACAATTTTTCGGTTACACTGGAGATAATGAAACCCTACCACTTCAAAGATACCTAAAATTATCTGAATAACTGGTAATTCATTAAAAATAATCATCTACAATTTATAAACTTTCTAAATCACAGATTATTATGTGAGAGGCTTCAGTTCAACTAATAAGGTATCTTCAAGTATTCCACTCAATATTTCTTCAAGAAAGAAGCCAACTCCCTTGCGTTTTCTGTCCCAAGTTAAGTCGATAAAGATAAGAGAACTGGGTGGTTGGATTTACATTCTAGTAAGCACATACCAATCGTTTATACCCAGCCCATTCAGTGACACAACGGAAAGAAATTGAAAAAATTAAAATGTTACACAACTTTATGCACCCGGATTCTCTCATTTACAGAATGGAATTTTGTGGTTAAATACGTTGGAATTAATGAACCTTTCATTAATTAAAACGACAAATTTATTATCACGTCTCATTCAAACTCGGTCGGAAGTTCAGGCAAATGCCGAGTGTGCTTTAGAGGCTGATGAATAAGGGAAGAAGAGCAGAATAAAAACATACAAGTCAAAGAATTACAGTAACGAAGTTATTTGGCTTCGGATAAAATTGTGTACACGACCTATTCAAGTTGCTCCTGATTCCAGTTTGCTATTGGATTTCTCAGTCGATACACAAATTAACCGAGTTCTGACAGTATGCGAATACCTTGTAGTTTCGAAATTTTCGGAGTTACTGTTGGAGATGAAGAGAATTATTTCAGTGGTGGTTCTGGTCGTACGTAAAATATTGAATAATTCCAGTTGATTTTATTATGATTTTTTGATTGAAGATATCTCAGAAACTAAGCGAGATAGCGAAATTTTTGTGGATACCTTTTTTGTAGCTCTCATTCTCCTTTACAAAAAAGGTCTCCATGAAAATTTTCCTATCTCGCTTAGTTTCCAAGATATCCTCGATGAAAGAACTGAAAGAATCAACTTCTGTCTTTCCCTGAATTCTCAAAAAATTCTCACCGGTTTTTCATGTCTGTGTGAATACGTAAATCGTCAATCGAGGATTAAGTCGAATTCACATCGATATATTCGAGGTAAATGATTCCAAAAAAAACCTGAAAATCAATTACATAATTAAATTAGATAGAAATTACTGAATTTCTCTCCCTAATAAAAAACTAATAAATTCTACATACTCGTCCATAATGTCACTTGAACTCCCCGAATACCACAAGTGAAAATAAGTAGAGTGATAATAAAATACCAGTAGCTAAAATCGACCTCCGAGAAACGAAATTGAAGCGAAAGTTGTCACGATTCGAATTTACGATCTCGAACGCACCGTGAATACAAAATTCGAGAACTCAACCCACCGAGTATTTTCCCTTTTACCTAAATTCTCCAATCTCATTCAGCATCATCTGAAAAGTGAAAAAAAAAACGTCAGAGCCTCTCTTTCCTCAAGTTCCCTTTAAAGCTGATGTACGCTCACCTCCAGTTGAATTTAATCGCCCGAAGAGCCCCGTAATATCGTTGATCCGCAGAGTAAACCTTTGAGATGGATATGGGGCTATCGGATACACGTCAAGGGACTCATGCTATCAATATAACCCAGCGTCACCTGAACCAAATTCTCAGTGGTAACGATACCCAGCATAAACAGGCATTCCATCGTATCTCATCATAACTCCAGCACTTGTTATCACCATTATCCCCAGAATCCCCTAAAATCATCCCTCATCTCTCGCAAGTCGATGAAAATCCCTTTTTACGAAGCTTCCATAGACATCAACAAAGTTCATTACTCCTGAGCTCGTTCTCTTTTCTATTCACCCTCATTTTATTTCCACCTGACGGTGTATATGCCCAACCAGTAAGCCGTATCGAGCCATATACCATAGTCGACGCTTCCATCTCTCAACGCGATTAAAATCCGAATATTTTTCAATCCCCTGGATTCCATGAATAATCTACAATCAAAGAAGATTGATAAACTCAATTACACCAATTGAATAATCCAATAAACGAATTATGCAACACAAAACTCTAAATAAGAAGGCAATGTCGTTGGCCTTCGTGTATCAGCCATATTGGTTCCGCATCTGTGACTCCAATAGTACAAAGTGAAAACAACAATCTATATCGATAACAAATGCAGAGTCAACTGTTACCACTCACTTCAATCGCCTTATGCAGGTGCTCCCATTCCAAACTGTTCAAAGATTCATGAAGTATTTGTGGAGCTACGACAATCACATTGCGATTAATCTCTGTGCTATTATTGGTACTGTATTATTTGTTTGATACGTGGGCTGTATGATAAATTACGAGTATCATGGAGAATTGATAAAGGCAAATTGGGCGACTACTTTGGGATTTTTTATCATTTGGTTTAATTTAATTCAGAGTTTGGAGATCTGTGTCAATAGTTATTGGGGAATCTAACAGATAATCTTTGTCGGTAAATGTTTCAAAGAAATTGGGATAATGAAGCGACTGAAGTGCTCCACATTGTATCATGATTCCAACTGCTTCAAAATTCTCCTCTTTTTTGCTCTTTGAGCATCGAAAAATCCGGTCCGACTACTTTGATCCACAATGTATCAGCACAACATCCATTTTACCCTCGGGTTGATGATGCTACAAGCCAATAACATGCCTTCACTAATTCAGAGACAAGAATATTTACAAACTAGTCAGACTGAATTGTACTGATAGCGGTACGTGATGTTGTGGAATTGAATTTTCACGTGTAAAGTTTCTAAATGTTGAGTGAAAATAAATAAATGTCTTCTGCCAATTGCAGTGTTGCTTTGTCCCTTTACGGATTCCAACTGCTAAATGTGTGTTTCTCTTGGCAACATCCAACGACACCAAATTCGGAAGAGAGAATTGTACTACTTTTTTTTTAAAAAACAATTAAATTCTCCATTTCTTCGGGAATAAATGAATATAATGTTAAGTATCAAGTCTTGCGATTCTTCTCTGATAAAACTCTATCTTATCTCGCAATTTTTTGTGTTAGAATGATAGAAATTCTTCAAAAATTCAGGACAGTGATATTACTGATGACTCAGCACACATGTTCTTTACTCATTAAAGAATGACTAATTTTTTTTTGGACCTCTGTTTGTAGAAAAAAAAAGGGGGAATAACTCTTTCATTCCTATTCTATCTCATTGATTGTGGAATATCCGCAGTTACATTATATCCTTGTGAAAGAAGAAATTGCCAGTTGAAAGGAAATGAAAACAATTTTCCCGTAAACACTATTTTGTTACTCAACGAGTTTCTGAGAATGAAAAGGAATAAAAAAAGAGATATTAATTCCGTCAATACCAGAAATCTTTCTATATGTCAGTAACTCAACCGGTTCACAAACTCAATGGTATCTTTAGCCAGTTCGTAACACCGTGAACCGTCCATTTCCTCCAGCGTTACAACCGATTCTAAAGGAGAGTTCATTCTCTCTCCATACGCTGTATCGTTTGGATCGTAAAGTGCTTGTAAACTCCAGTGTGACACTTTAATTCAAGGACAGAGAAAGATAAGTGTGCTGTTTAATATCTCCATGATATCGTGGAAAGTTCAAGAGTTATTTTCATAAGTTTCATTTGGTTATTCTGTGAAACTGTGCGTGACAGTGTCTCGGTTTCATTTGTCGAGTGCCACGGCCGAGAGTTCGTGATTCTGAGGAATAGGAACATGCTGGGTGAAGGTATTCAACGATATCTAATATACGAGGAAAGTTTCCTGTTCAATGAGGAAGTGCATTGAGTTTTTTTCCATAATTATAGGAATTTTATCAAAGGCCTAGAAATAGTTTCCGATAACGTAAAAATCGAACGATTTCATTCCCCTGTAAATATCTCTGAAATGAGTGGGTTTAGGGGAAATTGTTAAGAGACCTTTTTTGTAGAGAATTTCAAGAGCTAGAAAAAAGGTCTCTTGCTATTTTTCGATCAACCTTCATTAGCATCATGAATTCATGATTCAACGACAATCACAAAAAAATGTCTCATAAATGAAATTGATTATCACTTGCACCAAAGCTGAACACCAACTGGCCACGCTCTGGTGATTCTCGTTATGTTACGCGTCGATTCTTCACTCGTAGAAGTTTGTACAAACACCTCCCCTGTTGCTCTTCAAAGGCAAAACTTCTCTACCACCTCTACTATCCTCTCAACTTCCTACGTGCTCGCAATTATAACTAATTGCCCTGGGGCGAGATTCGTTATGGGCTTGTGGTCTTTTTCTTCATGAAAAACTTATTCACCCACTCACATACCATTTTTTTCTTCATTCACTCCCATTTTTTTTTTTTCCACTGGTCATCGAAAACTTTTTTCTTTCATTGTAATAAATGATATTATGTTATTCCAACTGAGTGAAAATATATAATTTAACCTGCAAGAAAGTTGAATTGCAATTTTATGTTTGAATGGTGGATAAATTGACGGGGAAGTTTTTTTTTTTTTTTGCAGAATATATAGAGGCAGTTGAAACAGGATTTTTAGCTGTGAGAAAATATAAAAGAGGGACGTGCTGAGGTCACCGTATTTCACCGTCTATTCCCCCTGGTATAGTTTCCAACGTGTATGAATATATACTGTCAAAGGTGGATAAAAATAGATAGGCAAGAATTTAAAATAACGGAGAATCATGATTTATAAAAACTTAACAAATATCCAACTCCTTCAAACTTATTTTCATTTTCATTCTTGAATATTCTGAGATGAATGGAGTTTACTTTGAAGATTAAATGAAAGAGCTGAATGATCAAATTTCTTTCATTCTCCAGAGAATAATGTCAATGACATTATTATTTTATTCAACATAATATGCTCTCACTTAATTGATCCTTCGTGCCACAACGAGACTACATGCTTTGAAAAAAAAAAGAGTGTCACGTTATTTCCGTGTCTTATCCGTTAAAAGTGAAAAATCACATGAAATCCAATGGGATTTTTACTTCCAGTAATTACGTATTTAAAAATAAAAATGCGTCGTGACCAATGGGCTGAGAAAACACCCAGCCCCTTTCTGATTCAGCCAATTAACCTTGGCCGCCACTCGACCTGTGATTTATTCGATTAGGGTTCATGTAACGATGTCTCTTTACCCCTTTATTCGTTAAAAAATTCCGGGTACTGTTATTAGAATTACGGCCTCTAATTCGGCTTTAGAAAAATCAGGGAATCTTATGCAATTCATGAGATTATCAGAGTCATCTTAATGGGAGAAATGCAGGCCTTTCTCCTTCGGTGCTCCATAAAAGTGTTCCTCCATTGAAATTACGTTTTTTCTACTCTCTTCATCGATTAATCCTCTCGACATTCATCAGAATGACTTGGACAAATGCGCAGAGATTTATTTTTAAATTATTCTCTCAACTTGTTCGTTAGCAGCATTTATAATTCCGAATGACAAGTGGCTCTGTGTGTTTTTTTTTCTTTAAAAGCTGGAAGAGGAAGTTGAGTTTTTTAAAAGTAGAGAATCCTGTTGGATGAAGATTTTCATGGTACAAATGACCTTGGCTCTTTACAACAAATGTACGAATTCTTTATGACCTTTATATTCACTGAATATTCAGTGGTTTTTCTTTTTACATAATCCCCTTGAGTGTAATTTTCATGAATAAAAATGAAATTCAGGAAGAGTTGGAGATGCAGAGAAAGGAAAATTATTCTCTGATTGAATTGCTGGGGTTTTTTTTTTAATACTTGAGAATTTTAAAACCAAATTTAATAAATACATCGGAGGCCAATTAAATGTGGAGTAATTTTTTTTTTTTATTTCTCTTCTGACGACCTCAAACGTCCTCGGAGCAAGTGCCCTCTCGACAGTACAGAGAGAGGGGGATTAACAAGCTACGTTGGAAAACCAAGGCCACTGGAGGCCAACTTTGCCCTAATTGTACCCTCATTGCAGTCACTCGACTCGATTCACGTTAAATGCATCCTTTTCTACTTTTATCAATTCAACAAAAAAAAAAAGGCTCTTGAGCATCAACGTGACAAGGAAAAACTGGGGTGATGGTGGGTGGCATTAAAACTTTCACGACCTTCGTATTTAAGTGCTTTTTTTGTGAAGAAAAGAGTTGAATACTCAGAATCACATGCCTCCTTTTATTATTGTCAAAATATACAGAATTTTATTTTTTCAAAAATTCAATTCGTTTAATTAAAATATCCATAATCCACTCTCTCCATGTAAAAAAAAAAAAAACCAAAGGAAACAATTACCTGTGCGACGTTAGAATAATCACATCTTCGTGATGTTCAGAAATATCTCAAAAATTACATGCACAAGTGACTATTGAAGAGGAAAAAAATGCAGTAGAAAATTTACACGCACGTACGAGCCAGTTGATTGGATAATTGTATTTTCTCCCACCGTCAATTATCGTCTAACGTTTCACAGTGAATTGAATCAGAGGGGAGAAAATGGCAAATTGATAATCCTGGACAGTTATCGGGTATGGGGTTTGTGTAACGGGAGCACAAGTCCCAAGGTACATAGCCCTAGATTCTCCAGCTTGTCAACGACCGCAGGTCACCTTGTGAATTACTGGAGTCGTGCAGATAATTGCGCATTTGCATTACAGTACACAGAGGCTGGTTTATGGAAAATTTAAATTTTTATTACATTCCTTTTTCTTCAGTAATTCCACGTAATCCCTCCATCATGATTATCAATAATTTATGCAGTAACTCTTTGTGGCAATGGGACACATGAATTGTTCGATCGGAATCCAGTGTCAATACGTATATTTTCAGCGTTGATGTAATGATTTTCAATGACGCATTTTATTATGTGAGCAATCTCAGTTGGATGTCCAATTCTCTTCGGTGTCATTCCTCCATTTATCATCTTGGTCTTCACTTCTTTAGTCCAGCAGGCTGTAATGTTTCAAATTTGTATTAAAGAACCTAGATTTTCATGGAAACATTGTAGTGACTTGATGCACTCCCAATGGAGAAATTACTCAAACTACATACTGTCAACCTCCAATAATTTCTACTAAAAACCCATCAATAATAAACCAGCTTATAAGCCTTGAATTTAGCAGAGTTAACTACAAGGATAGTAACCAGTAATTTCGATCGATATCATCTCCCCTGATACCATTCAATTTGCATCACTCTCTGTACTAGAATTAAAATAAATAAAAACCCATAAAATAATGTGATTACCTATCATGGGTGTATCAACAACTCCAGGTGCAATGCCAACGCAACGAATGCCCACAGGGGCTAACCATCTTGCAACTGGCTCAGTCATAGCGTTGACAGCGGCCTTAGATGCACCATAAACGATACGATCGGTAACACCATAACCAGCAATACTGCTGAGATTTATTATAACTCCTCTCTGCTCGTCCTCGTCGGCTGGTGCTTCCAGCATCACTGATGTTGCCAATCTCATGACATTGAATACACCAATTGTATTGACTTCCATTATTTCACGACACGACTGCAATGGATGTGGTGTGTTTGTTTCGTAATCGTAAAAATGCTCACCACCAAGTATAGCAGCTGAGTTTATCAGGACATTGATTTTTCCGAATTTTGATTTTGTCGCTTTTAAAGCAGCACGGATTTCTTCCTCTGATAGAACCTGTTGAAGCAATTCATATTAGTTGATTTGTTGAAGATATTTCATTGTTTCAGAAAGGATTGCTTTGATTTTAGGGAAATATTCAAAACTCACATCAGCATGAATATAAAATGCACGAGATCCCATTTCCTTAGCCACTTCTTTTCCAGTTTTATCATCAATATCTACCAGTGCTACACAGCCACCATCAGCAACAATCATTTCAGCAACTGCTTTACCAATTCCTGATGCACCACCAGTTATAAATGCAACCACATCCTTAAAAAAATAATAAAAAATCAGATTATTAATAAAAGTTTGATGAGAAAACTTAATCTCAAAGTCCCAAAGTATTTTAATTGAAAATACTCACTTGAATTTCCGTCTTCATGATTAAAATTTTCACGTTCAATTGAAATTTCGTAAATTTGAATATACAAGAGAATTGTGCTGACGAGACTCACTAGAGAGAGGAAAGGAGTGAACTATGCAGACATTGGGTTAGTACCGATGCTTAAATAATCCCTGGTACTTGATAAGCATTTGCTCCTCATTGTGAAACGTCAGTTGTTAATTATGTGTATTTTCTTCTACTTCTTTCGTCGCTAATTAATGATTTGCCAATTATGCACGACTTTTATCAAAATCACATAGACTTTGATCCACTCTAAGTTGGTAAACCATTTAATCATAATTGTATGAAAAACACACCCATTAAATTGAGTACAGAGTTCAATTGTTCAATCAGGATGTCATAATTACTAACATTGTTTTCCTTTCTTTTACAATTTCAAAAATATCAGCAGTTAGGATATTATTCTTTAAATATCTGGGAAATTAAGCGAGATAGGGAAATTTTTGTAGATACCTTTTTTGTAGAGGAGAATCAGAGCTACAAAAAAGGTATCCACGAAAATTTCCCTATCTCCCTTAGTTTCCGAGATATTCCATGAAGAATGATTATAATTGATGAAAAGGAATTTATTTCGTAATCAAATGTTTTCATTGGAAAAGCAGTCAATTAAAATTATTGTAGGAAGGCGTGTACGCTAAAAATCTTGCTAATTGGATGAAGAGTTTATCAGTTTTTAATGTCTGGGCGTGACACATGGTTGTTTTGTCTCGTTGAACATGACGCAAGTGACAGGATTTTTAAGTTTTTCTAATAACCATTAAAAAAAACACAATTACGATCGGACATTGAGCAATATATATTTGTTATTCAGTAATTAAGTCAATCGAAATTGAGAAATGAAAAATAATTAATTGCATTTTGATTTTAACGTAATTCCAATGCGGAAGATATTGTACGAGTAAAATTAGTACGAATAATTCCGTAAACAGTTCACGTTAAATTGAGCATTTACATTCCAACGGTTGTTGCATACTCGTAATTCTTCATAAAATGCAAATTCAACAATTCTCAAACGTAATCAGAAGAATTGAGGAAATAATGAAATTCAAGGTATACGTTTTAATTTTCATTCAATATTTGTTAATTAATATGCTCCAATTAGTTTCAAGCATATTAACATTTCAAAACTTTTTACTCTGGAGATTAATAATTACGGAAAAACTTCAGGGGTTCGTGAATTTATTATGATGCTCAAGTTGTATTAGCCTCGAGGGCATTCCCTTTTTCAGAGGTAATACCATATTTTTTAATTTCATTTTAAATATGGAATTTTCTCAGCAATTCTAATTAATTTTATTCATCAATTCTAATTTATTTTGAGAATATCTCGAGAACCATTGGTTTTACGAGAATTTGTCAAGAAACCTTTTTTGTAGCTCATGAAATTCTCTACAAAAAAGGTCTCTTTGAGTTTTTTTCGCAACCCAATAGTTTCAGAGATATCTTTGAAAGAGTCTCCTATTAAATTCATCAACTCAACTTTTTTTCCTGAATTTCTCCAATTAATTTATTGGAAAAATAACTCAAGGTGTCTATCTTTATCAATGAAGTCACGCAGAAGAATCAAGTTTTGTGATAACAAAATATAGAATTTCACCTTGGTCACTATCTTTTCTTCATAGTCACGTAATCTAAGAGCACACATCTCATCTTCTCGATAAATAATTTATAAAGATACCTTTAGCATGACGCATTTCTTTGGGTCATGGATGCTTCTTGCTTTACTCGTCACTCTTTCATAATCAAGCCTCACAAAGTGTCCAATATCACAACATTCAATTCACCTTATCCAATAATTTTTAACTCATCCACAAATAATTGTTTTCCCCTTTTCAAATAACTTTCTCAATGAGACCAGTCGTGAAATTGGGTCTTCAAGTTTCAGTTGAACATCAACTCGGCAGCATTCCAAAAAAAGCAAAAACATCAAGAGACACTCTCAAATCGATACAAGTGCACTTTCTTGTTTTACTATTCAATGCTTGAAAATTGGAAAACATCCAGATGAAATTGGAAAGAGTCGTTCGACTATTTTCACTCGGATATTGTTAAAACGATTTAATCTTTTTATTTACAACAGCCCGAAGAACTTTTCTCACACAATACCAACAAATTATTCCCAATTAAATTGAATGACTGAATTCCCATTGATTCATCAGAAAGAATCTATCAACATTTTCGTCGATGTGCCCATTTTACCCCACCTCCCAACCACTGTGGAATCTCCAGACCCTTTTGCCTCTCACGTATGACCATAAATTCCCTGAGACACAGAAAAAATAAAAAAAATCCTCTCCAACTTGTCTCAAAGCCTGACCCACGACCTAACCCAACGCTGGCACGCTTCTCCAACGACGTCTGCAACCTTAATATGAATTTCTAGTTTCCCATCATTGTTCTCCTAATTTCACGTACACGCATTACCATCTTGAGAGCTTAAAACCTCTCTTCCTCTTTTTACTTTAAATTCCCTTGAGCATTAAGTCTCAGGCATTAAACTGACTTAATTTCCACCACAAGACAACTTCAAATTTTCATTATTCCCAGAGGAGCTGATTCAACTTGGAATAATTTACCCTATTCTCATTAATCTTAAGCATTATTAGAATATGTTAGAATTTAATATTTAAATTCTCTGCAGTACGTGTTTGGAGCACCTCAACAATAATAACCCACATGAATCACACTTGACTCCTAATTTGTGGATGGTTATTAAACATAATAGCATTTCATTTCCATAAAGTGAACTCTACACTTGGTAGCCGCAAAACCACTGTATACACTTATTATTATGGTATCCATCCAATCCAATGAGAGAATAGCAGCGTGAATACTCGTTCAAATCACGTGATTATTTCGTGGATTATTGTGTAAATTGATGGATTGATTTTGAGGTGAATTAGTAGCTGCTGATAATCCACCAGTTTATCAGTGATAATTGAAGCTGAAGAAACGATAAATTTTAGATATTGAATTATGGGATTATCATTTTTTTATACCAGAATAATTCTGAAAAATTACCCGCAGCTTTCTCGCTAAATACCTCGGAAACCATGGGGTTTATGGGAATTTATCAAGAGACCTTTTTTGTAGAGAATTTAATTCTCTACAAAAAAGGTCTCTTGATGAATTCTCGTAAATCCACTGGTTCTCGAGGTAATCGTAAAATAAAAGACACTGGTTTTTTAAAAAATTTATCTCCATTTCAGCACTAAGAATATTTAAATATTCTTTATTTAGTAATCCTTGTCCCATGATATTCTCACTCTAAAACCAATGAAAAATAAAATTTATCGACCCGTCTGCCATGAATTTACATCGGTGGCTCTTGCCTGTAATCAGAACGTTCCGCAGCGTTACCACAGCAGTTTATTTTTCATTTATTTTTTGAAAACTCCACTGGAGCAACATTCCATCGTTTAATATTACGGTCAAAAATTCCATTTAAGCGGTATCAATATAAAGTAGGAAAAAAAATGAGTAATTAATTTATTTAAGAATTATGAGAAGAAGTCATAAATTTAAAGGAATGAGTAGATCGTCTAGACTTGTATTTTTTTTTCAGACTTTACTTTTCAATTGAAGCTTGAGGTCATTGAACGATGAATGAATCAGTGATTCGTGGGCCCATAGACTCACAACTGTTGATCATCAACGAAAAAACGTAAAATATGTTTAGTCCTTGAATCCGACCTTCTTCGGATTTTCTCAAATGACCGGAACCCGTGCGATGACCGTAAGTGCCTGGACTGGTGGCATTCCTACTGCCCACGCATGAAATTTCTACGTAGAAAATGTTAGCTCCTTCCGTGATCCATAAATCCTTTTGATTTTTCCATTCAGCTCTGAGTTTAAAAATCCACGTTAGATAACAAAATTATGTAATTTGTTCTCTCGAAGATATCTCAGAAACTAAGCGAGATAGAGAATTTTTCGTTGAGACCTTTTTTGTAGAGAATTTCAAGAGCTAGAAAAAAGGATCAATGCATAATTACTCTATCTCGCTTAGTTTCCGAGATATCATAAAAAAATGCTGATATAGTTGATGAATATTCTGAGTTCGTTGAAAATCCTTCACTTTTTTCCCTCAATTCTTTTCATCCATTCGTCCTATTATCTTCATTTCTCTTCGTATCATTTCGAAAGCAGTGATTGCAACTGAGACAAGGTGTACAAAGCCCAGTTGCCATTACACACTGAATATGAAAACAGAGACAAGTCCTGAGGCAACGCCTATTGTCCTTGAACTCCCAGTGAACGTCTATACTCTTCATACTCTCTCTGATTCTGATTTCCCCTTGATTTTCCCCTCTTTCCTCATTTCCTTTCACTCCTACATTTAATTCCTCCTCCATTCTCTTTCAGCTCATTTTCTTTTCTCCCATTTATCCGAATGACGAAGAAGGAAAAAAAGGAGGCACGTGAACATTTTAAAAGCAGAGATTCAAATTGTTAATAGTCAACAATGAGAGAGTTCCCGGACGTTGGCGCCGGTCACCTCAAAAGAGATTCTCATCTCATACCACTGGCTATATTATCCCCCATTGGATTCATTATCCTTTCCTCACCTCACTAACATCTTCAACCCTCATTAATGTTCCAACTATCCTCCTTGCTTCTTAACAATTGGAAATTCTCTCATCCGTGCGTCAATTAAAATTCCAACATTAGCCGATGGATAATGGATGAAAGTTAATGGAACGAGTTGATTAATTTTTTTTTCTTTTAATTATCAATTATCCTCAATTTTATTACCCAATAGAAACTTTGAATATCTCAAAAACCGAGAGAGATAGAGAAATTTTGGTAATTACCTTTTTTGTAGAGAATTTAATGAGCTAGAAAAAAGGTAATTACGAAAATTTCTCTATTTCCCATAGTTTTCAAGATATTCCCCAAAAACTGTTCTCTCAGCTCATTATTCTTTCATCAACGAAACATGGAATTAACCGTAAATTCAAATTCAAGTTTTCCTAATGAATTGTCATTACGTATTCATTGATGATTGTTCATCGAAGTGATTAAAAAAACAAGTCTGAGTGCTCCACGTGTAGTCACTGAATTTTTAATGGCTTCAGAAATTGGAGCGATCGATAATCACGAGCGTAATCCAATAAATGAAACTGTAGATGACAGAAAAAGATATGCCCATGAGTATTCGTGTGCAGATTGTACATTTTGTATTAGTGGGAGGTAGAAGTGACAAAATGTGGGCTGATGGAGAGTAATCGTTGATAGCATTGCCTCGTGTACTACCTGAAATGTGATTTTCCCACAGTTGGGCAATTGCGATAGTTCTTTTTTCGTAATTCAATTGATTCTTGATAGATCTCGGTTATAATAGGATATTCAATTATTGCTGGAGTCTGAATGTAACAGAAGTAATTGAATTCAGTGGGAATTTAGCGGTGAAGTGATGAAATTAATTTATTCTAGAATAAGACTTTTCTTTCTCAATTTCTTCATTTATTTTTATTAATATCCTTCAATTTATTTGTTTCAGGCGAAAGAAATTTTTCGTCTTAGGTTAAGATGTCACATCACAGCGACGACAATATGTTGATAGCTACCTCGGACTCCTTCTGGGAGCCAGGTAACTACAAGAGAACGACAAAGAGAATCGAGGATGGCCACAAATTATGCGACAGTTTAATTGCACTGGTGCAAGAGAGAGCTGAGATTGAGAAGAATTATGCTAAAGCATTGAAGGGCTGGTCGAAATCGTGGAACGAGAAAATTGAAAAAGGCCCAGAGTATGGAACAACTGAGGCTGCGTGGAAAGGTGCATTAGTTGAGTCTGACAGGCTGTGTGATTTACATCTCAGAGTTAAAGAGAATCTTTGTAATGATATCATACAGCAAGTTAAAACATGGCAGAAGGATGCGTATCACAAAGTATGTATTTGCATTTTTTATTACACGAATGTAAAGTTTTCGGAGATTTTAATCATATTTTTTTTGTATTTTAGTCTATGATAACTCTGAAGGAACGCAAAGAAATGGAGGATGCATTCAAAAAAGCTCAAAAACCCTGGGCAAAGCTGTTGCAAAAAGTAGAAAAAGCAAAAGCTGAATATCACAACAGTTGTAAAACAGAACGTACTGCTGCTAACATGGAGAGAAATGCATCGGCAGACAGTTCTCTCTCACCTGATCAGGTATTAATTTTAATTCTTTATTAATCTTCATAATCGAGTTGCTAACACGTACAGAATCATGAATTCATCTCAGATTTTTTCACTCTCAATTTAAAAAATTGATAGCAAAGAAGTGGAGAGAATTAAATTGCTTTATTCTCTTCTACTACTCTGCTACCAAATCATTTAATTTAAATTCCATCATTCTGACAAAAAATAGATTAATTATATCACTAACGCATTCTTTCTGACACACATGTGCTACACATTTTTCTGGCACTCACCAATCAACATAAGTAGAGTTATTTTTCTCTAGAAAAAAAAAACATTATTTTCTCTAGCAGCTGCCCCGAGCAACTGGCTCTGATAACGTACGTTTTATTAACAAAAAAATGAACAATCAACGTAATATTTGCATGAAACTCCATGTTTTCTCTGTTTTACTCCTCTCGATGTTTCCGTATCAAAGCATGCTTGAAATAATTGAAAATAGAAGTGTGTTTCATAATTAATTGCCAAGAACTAACAAATCATTAGTTGAGTAGTTTTTGTGGAATAACTCGAGAAATAATTGAGGTATGAAAAATTTCGTAATAACCTTTTTTGTAGCTCTCATTTTTTCCTACAAGAAAGATCTCTTGAGAAATTTCTCTATCTCCTTCAGTTCTCGAGATATTTAATGAAAACTGATAGAACTACTGCAAAAATCGTTCGGCCTGTTATATGTGGAAAATTGATTTTAAAATTTTGAAAATGAGGAATCGGGCCCAATTGGCGTTTACAAAATTCGGCCTTTCTAGATGTCAATAAGTGGATGTCGGGCATGGGTCACCAGGTTACTAAAGTTTCTTAGGAATCCTAAAATTGCTGACATTAATTTTGTATGTATAACAATTGTCTGCATGCTGCATGTTCATTAATATATTTCTGTTTTTTCTTCTCTTCTCTCTTCCATCTTTCAATTCATTCGTTTTCCTTCCAGAGAATACAACTGGTAAGCAATCTAAAAAAAAGGGAAATACTGAATATAATGAAGCAAATAACAGGAAAAATATAATCAACTTTCACATTCTCTTGAAAGATTTCATTAAGAGTAAAAAAAAGTCATTAAATATTCTTAAAGACTGAAAAATCAATCGTAAAACATAGAAACTCTGATTATATTTTTCTCCAGCATCTCGTAAAGTTGACAGTGAGATGTAGATAATTATATTTGAAATATTATTCTTCACAATTTAATTGCAAACTTATTTCAAAATTCAATACATTTATCTGCACAAATTTTCTCTTCGTAATTTCTTGATGTCTTAAAATTTTAGTGTTAATGTCGACAAAACCCCGTAAAATTCACAGTTGATGCATCATAAAATGTATTTTTATAGTTCCAATCTGAGAATGAAGTTGTTCTGTTTTTTTCTTATCCACTTAAAAAAGTAAGGAAAATTGCACTTGTTTTTAATGACTAGAAAAAGAAATAAAATGACTCCAACAGGTTAAGAAAATGCAGGACAGAGTACAGAAGACTAAGGAGGAGGTGCAGAAGGCTAAGGAGAAATATGAGGCTGCACTACAGGAAATAAATCAGTACAATCCAAAGTACATGGAAGACATGACGCAGGTGTTTGAAAAATGCCAAGAGATGGAAGCACAACGGCTGCAATTCTTCAAGGATGTACTGTTTGGTATTCACAAGTGTCTCAACATATCACAGGATCCAGTGTAATTATTTTGAGCTATTTTTTATTAATTCAAAATACCAAATAAAATTCCTTGCTCATGCTTTCAGGGATATCTTTGAAACGAGTAGGTTGAGGAGAAAACTGCAAGAGACCTTTTTTATGGAAAATTTAATGGGCTACAAAAAAGGTCTCTTGATAAATTCACCTAAACCTCATAATTTTGGAGATATTTTGAAAATAGTGAACAAGTGATTTTTTGAATTAATTTCTCATTCATAATTTATTCATAAATTTAATTTTATTCTATTCTTTTCAGTCTTCCACAAATTTACGAGGAATTCTATCACACAATCAATAACGCTGATCACGAAAAAGACCTCAAGTGGTGGTCGAATAACCACGGGGTGAATATGGCCATGAACTGGCCACAATTCGAGGTAACAAATCGTGTTTTTTTTTTATTCTGCATGATTTAACACTTTTATTGATTTTATGATTAATTATATTTTTACTCTAGTCGATGAAGAATTTTATCGCAAGATTAGATATTAGTTTTGATATTAACAGCATGAGTGGCTCAATTTTCCTAAAAATAATTCGTTTATGATCGATGTGAGATTTTTGTATGAGAAATAACGAGATGAGTTAATTTTTTTCATTCAATTTTAAGTAAATACCTTTGAGCCTAATTTTTATAGAAATTTCCCTCCAATTTTGTGCACAGAAGAATTATGACAATTAAATATTGAAAGCCAAGCACTTTTTTTTGCATAATTCCTTGGAAAATTTACATGATAATAAATGAAGAAATAAGAAAATAATGAATTACAATAGATATTAGAAAATGTTGGAATGCCTTGCATGTTATCGTTTTTGGTCATTGCTGTATTACAACAGGATTACACTGAGGAATTCCGTGAAATCACCAAAGGATCAAAATCAAAAGAGGCACTACCAGCTGGCTCAATTACCCTCATCAATCAACGTCCAGTTGGAGAAGATCTGCATGTAATATTTTTGTTTTATTTTTTTTTCTCAATTATTTCCTTGAATTAATGAATAATCAAGTATTCGATGCATGATTGCATTGAATTCATTACGATATCAGTTAGAATTTTGCAATTATTTTATGAAAACTTGAATTTACGTATTTACATTTATGATAAATTAATTTGATTATTCCCGATTCAGGATTTCCCACCAGTTAATAACAGGGCAAAGGCAAAACCACCGAGTGCGAGAGTCATATCGGAGAACAATGGGGAGAGTAAAACAGATACATTAGGATCCACGAAACAAAGCTCAGAGAAAAATAATCATGATGGTAATTCAATCAACAGATCTTCCACAATTACGTAAGTATGAGTAATTTTTGTGACTTAAATAACTCGGGAAATAATGGAGATGAAGGAATCTTCATTGAAACCTTTTTTTCATCTCTCTATTATTCCCAAAGATATTTACAAAAAATTCAAATTAACATCAATATTCTTTGATATTCCCTATTTATCTGTTGCCTTTGCAGAAATGGCACAAATGCTAAACAAGAATCGAATCCCTTTGACGAAGAAGAGTGGGATGAGGACGGTGGGGAGGCATTAGTCGATACAGGCGAGCCTGGAGTACCAGTCAGAGCATTATACGATTATGAAGGTGCAGAAGCAGACGAGCTAAGTTTCAAACAAGGTACTTTCATCATTACCCCATAAATTCATCATCCTCTCAATATTTCATAAGAAACAATATTTAATTCACGATTGATTTATCATTGTTTCAGGTGAAGTTTTTGAAAAATTAGAGGACGAGGACGAGCAAGGCTGGTGCAAAGGAAGGAAAGACGGAAGAGTGGGACTCTATCCAGCTAATTACGTAGACGTTGTTCCACAGTAAATAAATATATTTTATAAAATATAATGATAATTCAAGATGAAAAGAAAACGCCAAATTCCAAGTGAGTTTATTTAATTCATTAAACCGAGTGCATAAAATAAACGTCGAGCATGCTTAATTATTCTCAATTTAAATGATGATAACGAGAAAGAGAAAGAGAGAGAGAGAGACCGTGGTTTGAAGCTTGTGAGCAAACAATTTCATGATTAGTAATGTTTTTTTTTTTTTATCAATCCCTCTTGTAGAATACAGAGGGAAAATTATGGAAAAATGGCCAGTGTGATTGCATTAAATGAGAAACTACTGGTCAATAATTATTGTTTATTTAAAGAGAAGAAAAAAATGAGAGAACTTTCCTGAACGATTGAATGAATTTAAATTGTCTAATTAGAATGCTAGCTTAGTTTATACGAATAAACAATGGAAAAGAAGACATATATATATTATATATATAAAAAAAAGGAAGAAATCATTGCAAGTATTAAAGAATGCAATGAGAGAATAATGCATATGCCAATTGATAGACCCTTTTGAATAATAAAAACTAAGAAAAATGAGAAAATGTACAGTCCTAAGTTCTTTTCATTAAAACTCACTATTAATTAGGTTTAAGTCTAATTTTTCTGTAACTCTTATTCTTTATTATTATGAATTTTTGGCAAAAATATTAAAAATTCTATTTAATTTATTGTTATTATTATTATTATTATTAAACTAATGAATTTAATATAATATTAAAGAAATTTAAAAAAACTTTATGAATGGTGTCATTGTAAATAATAGTTATTAATATTAAGAAAATACATTGAAGTTATAATTGTATCGTTTTAGATGAATTAATGATTATCAGTGATTATTAAAATTGACACGTTATAATTACATAAATGGATTTAAAAACAAAACACCCAAAATTATGTGCTACAAATATTATGGGACCCAAATTATAGTCTGTTTTTCTAAAAAAAAAAGGAATAATGATAATTAAAGAGAAAAATAAAAACGAATACCAAGTTCGATTAATGAAAATTCAGACTAATTATTACAGATATTAAATTGTCCCAATTAAAAATATTGTTCGTATGGGTGAATTCAACGGAGGAAATTAAACAACAAATAAATAAACCCCTTTGGTGTGTGTATATAGTTTTCAATTTCAAAATGGGGCACTAATGATTATAATCATGCTGCCAAAGTAACACTAAAGAACTAATGAATGCTGAGAGTCGAAGATCATTTTTTTTTATTCATTCATTTATCCATTGATGCATTTGAGTATTCTCATTATAAATTCGACGTTCAATGCAGTGAATTCAATTTTTTTTTTCATCAAAGTTCCTTTTTTTAAATTGAGAATGAAAAATTCACTGATATTGGTAACTTTGGTGCTGTAATGAGGATAACTTTTTTATTTTTGTTAAATTACGTTTGAATTATTTAACAGTAAATAAGAGAGAGAGAGAGAGAGAGACACGTGGACTATGAGAAATTGAAAAAAACAATAGTAGAATGTTATGTGTTGTATATTAAAGTATCCAAGTATCCAAATAATAAAAATTAACTTGTGAAGATGATTAAAAAGTGAAAGAAGAGAATTGTGATGTTTTTCTCCAATTTTTCGTTCTCTGGATAATTTTCCTCGGCTCAACACTTCCTCTTCCCAATGAAAACTTTTATACAATTCTTGGGGCTTTGGATGAAAATCGTCGCTGCGTCTTTCAGGAAATGTGAGTATCCTCATGTTAATAGTTGGATGGAATTAGTGGGAATTATTTCAATTTGATTAATGAATAAATACATTATTTTTCCATTTACTCCTATCTATATTTGTATTAAATGTTTAGTGAACAAATTCAGGATTCACAATTTTTTCCAAACATACAGATATTGCTAGTTTTTTTTTTTTTCCATTTTATTTTTTCTTAAAACTCTTATCTACATATTTAAGATAAAACGTAAATTATCATATGTAGTTTAATTTTCAATTAAAAAAAAAAAAAAATCAAGGAAGAAAGGCGATAAGGGAAACGAAAAAATTAATTTTTGAATCATGTCAATTTTATCTGAATTTTCAAGAAGAGAAAACGAAGTATAATCGAACTATAAATTATTTACAAAGTCTACTAGACTTTTGTAGTTGAGAATTATTTTACAATGAAGTACGATTACATGCTTGATATAATTCTGTCGTTGCTGCAATCCAATTCAACTCTTCCAATAATCCTCATCCATAGAAACGAAAAGAGAGAAAAAAAAAACGCGTGTGCTAACTGAACCGATGCAGTTATAACGAATGATGAAAAATTGGTAAAATAATATTTTTCTAATCCGGCAGAGCTGACCAACGAAAAACTTGACAACTATTTGAAAAAATTGAAGCTCCAATCAAATTATATGAATTATTAAGTGGAAAAACGAGTTTCATCATTTGAATGATGAAGACAGAAGAGGATAAGCTGAATTCATTACTGATTTTCTGTGAAAATTTCAAAATGAACTTTAAGAAAAAAAGATGAGACTTTCTCAATGCTCGCTTATCTTATTTCAAATTAATCATCAATTTTTTACCAATACCACATAAAATCATCTCCATTCCCTCAATTTTCCTCTCATTACCTCACTCCAATTCACAATGAACCAAATAAGAATTCGCCTGTAAACGTAGAAAATGGAATTCCTCCAATAACTAAAAATTTACGTTTCACGTACAATGAGTTACAACATGTTCCTGCAATTCATTAAGAGTCAAAAATGGCTTGTCACACAACTCACAAATTTGACAACTACCATTATGAATATCCAAATGATCTGCCAATGTCTCTTCACTCTCAAATTTCTCATCACAAATAGTACATGCATGATTATCCTGTCCCTTCAATCCCTGCTTCTCCCATTCAGCGAATGCAGCCTCCTCCTCGTGTTGCTGCATGTGCATAACAAGATTGAGCTCCGTCTCAAATTCCTTACAGCACTGAACACAAGTGTGTAATTGTTCATTATTCTGTACCTGAATAATTCCATCGATATTAATTAAATTTGGATTATCATCTTCATCATCAAATAAATGTTTCTCAACATGTTTTTCAAGGCTCGCTTCAGAATCCATTGCCTGACCACATATTGCACACTGATACAATTCTTTATCATCACGTACCTGTTCTTCTTCACTAATGTCCTCACAATGTTGTTGCAGATGATCCTTCAATATTTCGTCATCAACGAAAGTTTTGTCACAGATAAAACATGAGTAAACCTTCTGTTTCGGTATTTCTTCGAGTTTGAAAATTCCTGGTATTATGGGATCATCAGTTGCCTCAATTCTCTGTACATTCGGTACTCTCTCGATCTTCACCTCATCCCTGTGCGTTTTGCTGTGTCTCTCCATCAATAATTGAGTCTTAAATGTTGCATTACAGAGTTTGCACTTGAATTTATTGGATTTACAAATGTGTGATTTTACCAATTTAGCCTCGACAATCTCATGGCATCTCTTGCATCTCATTAATTTACTTTTCGGCTGATTCAATCTATTGTCACTCCGATGAATCCTGTAATGCACCTCAACCTCTTCCTTCGACTCAAAACTCGCACCACAAGAGCCACAAATGTGCTTCTCTTGACTATCCGACAATACCTCAGTTTTAACTAATGAGATATCCACTTTATCACCATTAGTATCAATATTACGTTGGTTCCTCAATATATTCGGATTATGACCTGATTTAACCGCATAAGTCCTGATCGATGGTGTTACAACCAACTGCAATTCAGGCACAGCTGCCTTATTATCATTTTCCTTTTTAATCATAATATCTGTAAAGTCCTCTCTCTTTATTGACACTTTAGTATCCTCATTACTATCAATTGTTGCAACTCGATTCAATAAAACTTTTGGCTGGAACAATGGTGATCTCATAGCAGCTTTGATGAATGCTGATGAGAATGTTTTATTACCACGATTACTAGTTGCTATTTTACTGATCGGTACTCGTTTCATACGTGAATTCTCAATATTTTTTCTTATCGCTCTCTCGACGATTCCCTTCAATTTTTGTTCAAGCGACTGTCCAGTATCATTTTGCTTCTGCTCAATTTTCTCATCACTTCCTTGATTAATTAGGAGTTTATGCTTCATATCGCCCTCAACAAAGTGAGCAAGCTCAGTTTGAACTCTCTGGAGTGTCTCAAGCTCTGTCCCTTCAACCTCGACATTGAGACATCTTTCAATTAATTTTTTGTTATTATTCTCGGCAGCTTTGACTGGGGGATTAACACGTTTGAGCTGTACAGCGTCCATTATGTCTGTATTCTGATAATTCGGGGAGTCGTCTGGTGTTCTTTCCTTAGTCTGATGATTTGATTGATGGAATTGATGCTGGATGACATTTGGATCACTCAGTAGCAGTGTAGAAGTAACGATATATGTAGCATCTCCAATAATGACTTCAGCCTGGACGGATTGTGTACTAAAATCACCGGCATTGTTCGTTGCCTTTGACTTGACGTTATTCTGTTCAATCTGACAATTCACTGGTTCATCGTCATCATCATCAAAGGATCCAAGATGATTAACAGCTTTGCTCAAACGTTTCTGTCTCTCCACTTCTTTCTCAGCTTCATTTTTAGCTCTTGCCTTTTGTATCGGCGAGAGCTGATTTTCATCGGACGCCATTGAGTCTGTGTCTGAATCATTTTCACCAGTGGCAGCTAGAAGAGCCTTTTTCCGAGCCTCCCAGCGTTGGGTGGAGGCCATTCGTTGCTCTGAGGTTCTTCTGCCACTTGATTGACGTTGTTTTTGTGCTGACGTTGGCTTCTGTTGAGAATGACTTTCTGAGGTGGTCTCTAGTTCTACTTTTGTGACAGTGGGAGACTTTTTCGGGTTTTCCGAGGGCTTTTCTGGAGTCTCTGGAGGCAAACCGAAGGCCAGTGCTATCGATGGCACAGAGTCTGATTGATATTTTTCCTGAAATAAATTTAATTATGAAGGAACAAGAATAAAGAAATAATTAATTCAGTAGTGGAGATAGAAAAGATTAAGACAAATTCGGCCTATCTCCTTTAATTTCAGATATTCTCTCTTTTACCTTTTTGTTACTGAATTCTTTGTCTTCTTGCTTTATGGATTTCTGTGGACTTACTTCGTAGTCATGGTTGTCGTTGCTGTCACCCTGGCTTGGTTGGGAGCCACTGAGCCTCTTTTTGACTGGTATCTGAAAAATATCAGGAAATATTAGAATCTTTATATGTAACGAGAGAAAATCAGAGTTTATCAAGAAAAAATCGAGAAATCGCAATTATACTGGATAAATTCTGATTAACAAAGCCAAACGTTCAATTGTTTGTCGGCCAATCAACAAATGATTGGCCCTCCATTTAATGCCGAAATATAACCAATGAATTGTCCATTTTATCAAACTCACAGGATGATCGGATAATTCTGAATTTTCCAAATGCTCCATCAGCATTTTATTAGTTCGTATAAATTGTGATTTAAAATCACACCACATGTCGAGTTTGTAGAGACAAATGTGGCAAATGTTTCTTGGAAACTTATCATCTTTTTTGATCTGTAACATAATATCAATGAATAATTTTATAAAATCATGTTAATAATATTGAGTAATGATATGAATTCAATAATAATACAAGCATTCATAACCAAAGCTCAAACATGAATTAAAAAAAAGAATAAGTTGAATGATAAACAGTACATTAATGGAGGTACTATCGGCAAGTTCTTTGATTTTTCCACGTAATTCATACGTGAATATATCACTCATTACTCCATCATTACACAGACAAATACGACACTTTTCAGTTGACAATATTTTACGTCGTTTTGGCATTTCGCCGGTTTTATAAAACTTTTCTCTCCTTTTTTTCCACTCTCTTGGGGAAAGTGAAAAAGTTAATTTTTTTCACCTGTGTATGTGTGTGTGTTTTTTTCACTCTTTCTCTCCCCCACTACTCGACAAAATTGTGTGCGAGACGCCAGAGCAGTGTGAACATAGGGGCGCTTGAGGTTTTGGCGCGTTATAGAAATTGGCCTGAAATTCACCATCTCAACACGCGACTCCTCGTCAGTTTAAAAATTCTACGTAGTTTCAACGTTTCAATGAATTTCTCACGAGTCTGAGGTAAGTGATTCTAATATTCTCATTATTATTAATGCACTGATCTTGATTGTACACTTGTACAATTAGAACATGTAGGAATTCATTCACCGGTTAACCCTAAAAAATAAATATTTCCTTAAACTCAAATCTATGAATCTATACAAATCAAAATATTTCCAAAACTATTGAAGATATCAATTTTTTCATAATAACCTTTTTTGTAGATGTCATTGAGCTCTACAAAAAAGGTCTCTTAAAAAAATCCTCTATTTCCTTTAATTCTCAAGATATTTCCCTTTTCCCTGAGACTCATTGTTTTTTTAATCTCCAGAGATCATCAACAATGAACGAAGTGACTCTACCACCGTCACCAAACTGGTACTTGAGCACAACTCTAGCATGTGCTGAAGACGGTACAGTCGCATGGGCATCCAGGAACACTCTGGTAATCGGCAAACGTGGAGCAAGTGACCACAAAACACTGGACTACACATTCATCTCAAATATCCACACAGAGCGAATAAATTCATTGTCATTCTGTCCGGATTACGGAGGCGGAAGGAATCTAATTGTAACCAGTGGTAATGATCACGTCGTTAAAGCATGGGACACCGAGACCATGGAGATGTCCTCATCCAAGGCTTACGTTGACTCCGAGCAGAAAGCCATTGCTGTTGATTGGTCAAAGAGTGATGCTAATCTCATATGCGCCATAAGTGTCCAGGGTGTTTTATTAACCTGGCAGTACTCCTTCAATACTCACCAGATAATTCCACTCGGTAAAATAACAGCGACTTGCTTAACCTGCAGTCCTCACAAGTCCAATCTCATTGCAATTGGCACGAAAAGTGGTTTAATTTATATCGTTAATATTCAGGGTAATGGAACAATCAATTACAAACTTCGTGGACACGATTACGAGATAACGAGCCTCTCCTGGTGTCCAACAGCACTCAATCTCCTCAATGAAAATTATCAGAAGGACTATCTGATAGCATCGGGTGCTAAGGATCGCAGCATTTTCATCTGGAAAGCTGGTACTGATGGTAGAGTTGAGGCACAAGTTAATATACCAAGTCTACCATACGACAATGCTCAACACAAAAGCAAACTTAACTCAAACGTTGGTGCATTCACAGTTGTCCTCTGGATAGAACCGAATTTCTTGGTTGTCAGTTCAACTTATGGAGAACTTTTGTCTTTAAAATTATCATCAATTCGAAAAAAACAGAAGCCAGAATTGAAACTAATCCATGGCTGTCA
Organism: Aleiodes testaceus; assembly: GCA_963565655.1. Classification (NCBI taxonomy): domain Eukaryota; kingdom Metazoa; phylum Arthropoda; class Insecta; order Hymenoptera; family Braconidae; genus Aleiodes; species Aleiodes testaceus. The sequence goes on from OY751412.1 coordinate 5,396,357, forward strand.
TACAAGAGCAATTTTCTCGATTGCATCATTCGTCAAGCCGATATCATCAGAGGAAATAGTTCAGGTATCAGACGATGAGAATTGGAGAACTGAGAAAGAAGAGATGATAACAGAGAATCGTGAGATATGGACAACTGGACAGGAACGCCAGATTGTCTGTGTTACGCCAGGTGATGATGATAATAATTGGAAAATCAATTATAATATTCCGACATTAGCTGGATTTATCTACTGCATATCACCTTGTCCATTGGATACATCGAGAATTGCATTTGGTGTTGGTGATGGAATTCTCAGGGTTTGGAATTTATCAGAACCGCATGAGGCAACGTTTGATATAACTTCGGTTTGGCAGAAGATTATGGGGAGACTTTCATCAATCTCTTGGCATCCAGAGAAGGAGAATTTGTTGGCTTATGGCACGACTGAGGGTAGAATTGGGGTTTATGATACTTGTAATTATTCGAGACAGCCCGTGCTGTTTAGGCAGCATCACAGAAAGACTATTTATCGTTTGGAATGGGGTCCAAGTCCACCGAGCGACAAGAAACAATCGACTTACTCGCTTTATTGCTGTGGTGATGGTGAATTGACTTGTTTTAATTACGACAAACCGCAGGCTCAGCCGATGATCATATTCAAGAAGCAATGCAGTGAATTCTCATGGAAGCCAGACTACTCGTGCATGGCAGTTGGTCATGACGATGGTTCGATAACGTTTTTGGACAAGAAACTCGAAAGTACCGGCAAAACAATATTTTTACTAAAAAAACCAATCGAGTGTCTCGCTTGGCATCCAGACAGTACTGTAACCGACTGGAATTACTCTCATTTCCGTGATTACCTCGCTGCCTCATCAACACACCCAACAATAACCATCTTCGACATGTCCAGTTTAATAAAAAAATTGACAAACGCCGAAACAAACGAGGAGAGTGGTCAGAATTTCTATAAAGTCGTTGCCAGTCTCTCTGGACACTCTGAGAGAATCTTCTCCCTCAACTGGAGTCCACACATCAGTGGATACCTGGTATCGGGCAGTGCTGATAAATTGGTACAGGTTTGGAAAATCGACGAGCAGCAAATAATAGCAACGTACACTGGCCACTGGAATGGAATTTATTCGGTTATGTGGAGTCCACTCGATCAGGATTTGATTATGTCCGGTTCTTCTGATTGTACTTTGAGAATCTGGAGGCTCTCGGATCAAAAGGTAGTAATGCCAGCCCCGGAGACTGTTGTTTTGAAGACAAAAACAAAGAAGAAGAAGAAAAGTGCAGCTGTTAAAATTGAGAACGACAAAAGAGCTGGAGATTCTGATGAGAAAGATGAAGTTCCTGAGCAATTGCAAACGATAAAGGAGAGGAAACCTAAAGGAAAAAAGGCGGTGACTTATTTCCCAAGTATTCGTAAAGAATCAAATAACAGAGAAAGCGTTTTGAAGAACTGTATGGATTTGGCGAAGCAGGTGAAAAATGGAGAGTCCTGTCACACTATTTTCGGTAGTAAAGAAGAAGTCATGAAGATCATGAGGACAGAAGTGGAGAATCATTGGACTCAAGGACACTCGATGATGACAGTAGAGATGAGCCTCTGGAGCAACAGTCTCAAGGAAACTCTGCTAAAAGCTGTTGAGAGTCAGTCACTGACGGATTTCATGGTGTCATTGGCACCGAGTCTCTCAATGAAACTCTGGCAGGAGATGTGCGAGGCTTATGCAAATCAATTGATTCAGGAAGGGAATCCAACTAAGGCTGTCTCGTACCTATTAGTAATCCATAAGATTCACCAAGCCATCCATGTTCTGATGGCAGCTAAAATGTACAGGGAGGCTTACGTTATTGCAAGGTGTAAGTTGGACGCTGATGATGGGATTTTCAAGGAGCTGATTGATGAATGGTCCTCATCATCATTAAAATGTGGACTTTTCGAGGATGCTGCACAGTGTTCAATCTACAATGGAGAGTGCTCGAAGGGTGCAAAGCTTCTAGCCAGGAGGAAGGACGTATTGACGCTGGAGACTGCTGCAGAATTAGCTGAATTCGATGATAATAACGAACTGAGTGAGTCTATTGCTGAGCAGGCACTGGATGCAGCTTTGGCTGAGTTCAATTACGAGAAATCAAGGCATTTATTGGAAAAATTCTCGTGTTTGAGGTACAGATGTCTTCAGGTTGAAGCGCATGAGGAAATCAGGAAGAAGTTTAATGGAGCGTTTGGAGTATCTTCTGTTGTGGCTTGGCTGAAGGGAGAATCTTCGTATGGACTGATTGAGGAGGTGAAGAGGAAGTACGAGGGAATGGAGAAGACTGATGATTTTTCACTTTTTTATAAAAAATTGGAGGGAATCACTTATCCTCCACTTCTTACGGTTGATGAGAGCAGGTCGAGCCTCTGGTTGGTAATTAGCAGGGACATTGCACTGTCTGCAATCGCACCGAGTGAAGAGAAAATGGTTAAACATATTGTTACATCACTCGGTGGCATTGCTCAACATGAGTTGATGAATCCATCTAGGTCTGAGGCTAATGTCATCCTCGTCAGGTTTCTCTCGATCCTTGAGGCGAAGAGCCCATCCTCTCAGGAGTCATTGTTCTATATTAATGATAAAGAAAAAGTCGCAGGGGTCTACAAAAGTCTGCGTGTTTATTTGTGCCTTGGTCTCCTCAATTGGCTAATTGATATCATGAAGTCTAGTGATAATGGAGAAATTCCAATTGACTTAATAATCAAGTTTATCACGGAATCCATTGAATTTATTCTGGACCTCGAGATTGTCCAGTACTGGATGACGATGGCTGAGATAACGAAGCTAGAGAATCTGTTATCCACTTCGAAGAATGAAGGAGAGAATAAAGATGAACCTGAGATAAAGAATCAGGAGAGCCTTCTCAAGAGATTAGCGGAAACGAGAATTGCACAGAAAAAGTTCATTGACGAACGTGTTTGTGCACCAAGTCCCATGTTGGCTTATAGTAAAGCTACTGAATTGGGTAGTTTACTTGATGATGAAGATGTTAAGAGTAAATTTATGGAAATCGTTGTTAACGCATGGAGACAAGCAACGACATTTCCTAGCGAAGAATAACTAAAGTCAGTCATAACTCCGAATTAATAAGACGCTCCCGCGTCTTTTAATATAATTCTCAGTTGTTTTTCATAATTAATTTCTAAGCATAAAATAATGGTTTTTGAGATCCTTTTTGCCTGTAAAAAAAGAGAATGAATTGATTTCATTCAAAAACTCGTACTTCTAAATTTAAGAAAAAAATATTCTCGAATATTTAATGATGAGGAAGATCAATTTCCAAAAGAACTTATAAAAGATTGGCAGTTTATTTATCAGTGTAAACATTTTAAAAAACAATGTAAACGTATGTACATACGGCAGTGAATGGAACACAATAAATTGCTTTTTTCCGTATTTTTCATTAAAAAAGGGGAATATTCTATTTTGAATTTATTCTCCAGAATAGTAGCTCTCTGTCACTTCCAGCACAAACAAAAGGCAGTTTGTAGTGCCAAGTGAGGCCTCCATAGAGTTGAACTTTGGCACTCAGGACAACTTGTTTTGTCCTGAGATTCGTAACTTTCAGAGTATTCTCAGGACGACCGATGCTGGCAATTATGTTTTCATTGCCACATGCGAATTTCAGGGCTGTTCCACCTTCGACGTGAATTGTTCTGCTATCGAGAGGTCGACTGCAATTATAAGAGAAAGAATATGAGACAATTGCACTCATTGCAATTATTTTTTCACATTTATGTCTCTATAAAATCGTTAAGTACCTCGGCCTGGAGACATCCCAGAGAAGTAGTTCCCCAGCAGCCAAGCAAGCCACCTTCAACGGATTCGGAGCCCAATCAGCTGCTGATAATGGAACGACGCCTGCATCAAGCGACATTATCGCCTGCTCACATCTAACATTGTACATCCTAATCAATCCATTCTTTTCGGCAACCAACAATTTTCCTGATTCCTCATTGTGCCAGCAGACACTGATCCCCGGAGATGTCAAGTAGAACGAGGAGACACATTTGTGATCCTCTTTAACAGCCCATAATTTACATGTGTGATCATCAGAGACTGATGCCAATAATTCACCTTCTGCCTCATACGCAATTTCATTGACATAATCTCTGTGACCAGCGAGTACCTGAGAATAATCAAGAATTTCATTTCACTCAAATCAATTTTATGGAATGAGTTCTTATAAAATATCTGAGTAAATGAAGGAGATAGAGAAAATTCCTCTGCATCTCTTATTTCTCGAGATATTTCACGAAAACTGCAGGAAATGATCATGTCGTTACCTCGTATACATTAACATCGTTTAAATTACTGTTATAAAGACGTATTTTAAAATCAGCTCCGGCAATACAAAATGCAACAATTTTTGGCACAACACTGAGTGATGTTTCTGGACTCCACGCAATTGAATGAACCCTCGTATCGTGATGAAACGTTCTTATCGGTGTGTAAACAACGTCCTCTGAGCCATCGTCCTCATCCTATTCAGAAAAATAACAGTATGACCATTAGAATAATGAAATTAATACATTAAATACCTTTATTAATAAAAGAATAAAAAATAATTACGTGAAATTTGACAGTTCCAACAGCAATCTCTTCACTGAACGCAATACAAATTAAATTCTGTGACCATTCGTAGGGCGATAATTTTACATCGTAAACCTGCTCTTGAAATGTCAATTTTGAGGTAGGTGATGAGTAAATTGCGTCGTCCATACTACTTAATACAGAAAAAATGAAATAATAAAAAATTTCAGTGATAAAAATTAAGATAACGTTTCTCCAACCGGTCTCATGGCATTTCAATGAGCGGCCATCTTCTTTTTTCCACTTATTTCCCACCAATGCCACGTTAGGCGCTGTATTCACGTCGTACCGATTGAGAAAATATTGCAGATCCCTGTTTTATCTCTAAAATTCCATAAATGAGGTTTTCAAATTGATTTTGTCCTTTATATGCTTCGAAAAGCATGGAATTATTAATTCTTCGATTTCCCCGAGGTCTACCCCAGGAATTCAGGCGAGGGGCTTTTCATTAGCATTTCTATGTGCCCACATGGAAACATCGATTGACAGGAATGGTCCTGAATGAAATTCCTCTCAAAAACCATCGAAATGATGAGTAATAGCTGATTATTACCAACTCGTGATGATCCATATCTCAATGATTTAATTTCCCACTAACAAAAATTCCATATTCATCACATTGAAAAATTCAAAAAAGTAATACTCGTGTTTTTACAAAAATAACCATTTCCTCAATCGACTCGAAAAAAAAGAAAACTCGAAATTTCACTCAAACTTCTCCAAGTAATCCAATCAAATAAATACAAATAAGTTATCTTTTTATATCGAGTTATTTTTCCTCTCTTCAAATAGTCAACTCACTCCCCATCCACTTTGATAAGAACCAGGAATTATGTTATATTTCATACATAACTTTTAATTTGTAGTATCGTATTCTCCACGTGCTCCATAATTAAAGTAAACAGAATGACAAATGTGGGTGGTCCTTGGTGATCATTCATATACGTAAATTGATGCTTCAGAAATACACAATCATCGATTTTGTAGACCAAAGTGGATTCTAGGTGTTTCCCATAAAGAATGGGTGTGATCATGCTGATGATGGACCTGCGCATTCGTTGATTCGCCATATTATCCATATATGTATATAAGTATACAAAAACCTAATATATATATATACACACATATATATATTTTGTGGGGAAACCAAAATACTTGATTAAAGTGGTAGAAGTGCCTCGGCACAATATAGTATCTCTAGTGTTTTCGAATGTAGTTCTATGTCACAGGTAAATCGACTGGATTTAACTAAAATTTCGTAAATATCAAGAGATTATTTCACTCATTTCAGTGTCTCAAGGTAAGAAGCATACTTAATGCATTAAAGTTTTCGCGCCTTAATACTGCACACAAACTTGTTGCACTTTGTGTCTAACGAACAATGGGTAATGAAAAGTGGGGTAAAATGGGTATTATCATTAAATAGTTTTTTTAAATATTTTTAATGATTTTGTTTAAAAATTGAGGAAATTCAAATTGTGAGAAAAAAAGTGTCAGAATGAATTTTTGAGAATTTATTATAAAATTCTTATTTTTTAGATAGAAATGAACGGTTTAATTCTTTTGAATTTTGAAAAATTCGGAGTTTTGCGGATTTTCCCGGTTTTAATTACCAATTCTGATTCATTTTTTGCAAAGAAATCATCAGAAATATTTTGCATCAAGTACCTTCATTAATTTCCAGTGATTTCCATTGTCTCATTCAATTACATATCAATTACCATTAATTTAACGAGGAATCATTAGAAAACAGAGAAAGGATGAAGCATAATAATTTAATATTTTCTAGACACGAAGAGTAAAAGGCCTCAAGGGTCGCTTCTCGAAAATGACAATTTCAATTGTCTTCAATTAATGATAAAAGTGAATGAGTTTGAGAGATCCTCGATAAACGATAATTCCAGATTTTTTATTCTAAAGTAATGGAATATTTCGTTCATAACAAGTAGCCAACAATAGTAAGTTGAAACCTGTTTACAGAGACTCCATACAATTATGAAGAATGAGGGAGCATAATACGTGTAAATAAACATTAAATTATCATGATTCTCCTGATATTATCACCATTATGCTAATCGACAAGATAATCAAAATAATATTAAATTGAGTAATTCCACATTATTATTTCAAACATTATGTTTCTCTATTTTAAATATTCCTTAAATTATTCTGTCACCTCCTCAATTATTAAAATTTATGAAAAAATAACAAAAAATAAATTTTAAAGATAATTCAATTAATAAAACCACAATTGGAGTTTGGTTTATTTCAGGATATTTTTCTAGTGACTCCTTCTCTGTGGACATTGCCAGTGGCTCGAATTTCTTATTAATAGAAGTATTAACGAAGGGTGAATAACGCAAATGTACCAATCTCCGAGTAATATTTAGAGGAATATATCATTTTTACTTGAAACTCAGATCACCTGAATGATAGAAATAAGAGGGAATAAACATGTGATTAAATTATTTCAATTTTTCAATTATATTTAAAGTCATAGTAATTATAATTTTTATAATTCTTGAAAAAATTTGAGTTTTTTAAAATTCCTCAAATGTACGTGATTATTCCAAAATATTTATTATTTCATATCTAGGACACACTGTGACGATACAGGTTTCCATAATAATCGGGTTTGTTTCTCTCTTTTTCCTCCTCTATATCGTACAAGGTATTCATTCCCTGAATGCATTGAACGTGACGAAAATTTTTAACAAGTTTAATAATAAACTACGAGTAAGTTTTGCTTTGGAGAATTCATGTGGACTTTATAGATTTTAATCACAGAAAATTACACATCTCTATCAATTGAAGAATAAAATAATTAAAAGAAGTATTTAATTAATTCTACAGATTGTGAATGGGTGATGATGAAAGAGAACATTTCAATTGATAAATAATATAATGAAAATTCTTACGAATTAAAGAGAAAAGTGATGAATTGGTAAAACGACAGTTTTAATCTTACGTGCAAGTGAAGTGATTGAAATAAATTCTCATCAGGAACACTCAAACCTTATTATCTCAAATTCAATCAAAATGTACGGATTAATTTTGGAAAATTTAGCCGAGTACATCAGGCAAGTTTATGGAGAAGAAAAATGGGAGGAAATAAGAAGACAAGCTGCTGTTGATCAGCCAAGTTTCAGTGTTCATCAAGTATATCCTGAGAATTTGATTCCAAGACTTGCAAAGAAAGCTATTCAAGTAAGTGCATTCAGAAAACTATTGATAACAATATCATGAGAAATGATAAAATAGTGAAATAAAGGAAAGGAGTTGATGAAGAATTCCCAAAATTCTGTACTAGGTCCTTGGAGTATCAGAGAAAGATTTTTTTGATCAAATGGGCGTTCAGTTTGTGAGTTTCGTTGGACAATATGGATACGATAGAGTTTTATCAGTTCTGGGAAGACACGTCCGGGATTTCCTGAATGGCCTAGACAATCTCCACGAGTATCTAAAATTTTCTTATCCCAGAATGCGAGCACCATCCTTCATCTGTGAAAATGAAACACGTCAAGGTAAAGATTCAATTCCAAAATCAAGGAAAACCTGTTTTTGAAAAAATATTTAAATAAAAAGAAAATAACTTGATTTTTTTATTACTCGAGGTTTAACATTGCATTATCGGAGTAAACGTCGTGGTTTCGTGTACTATACAATGGGTCAAATTCGAGAAGTAGCGAGACATTTCTACCACAAGGAATTACTCATTGAGCTTGTTCGAGAGGAAGTATTATTCGACACTGTACACGTTACATTTCAATTAACCTTTGATAATCGTGCATTTACATTTGCATCTCTGGCAATGACCAGAGAAGAGAAGCACTTGCCAATTGGTGCATCAGTTCTATTCGAAATATTTCCCTTCTGCATTGTATTTGGGTATGCTTGGAATATTAATTAACATTTATTTTTTCCAATGGCATCGATTCTCTTGAAATATAATATTCAAATTCAATTCCACAATAGATGTGATATGGTCATCAGAAGCATTGGCAACTCATTGATGGTTATTCTTCCTGAATTGATTGGAAAGAAAATAACTCATTGGTTCGATCTCGTTAGACCCCTAATTGCCTTCAAATTTCAATCGGTAAAGAAATGAATGTTGTTTGCTTTCAGCTCTGCTTTAAAGACAGTTTCTATATCAATTCTCTCTTTTTTAGATATTAAATAGAACGAACAATATATTTGAATTAGTATCGGTTGAAGCGATATTGACAGAACGTCCAGTGGACAATAAAAGGCATACAGTGATGCTCAGTGACGACAGCATGAGTGCACCTGATGACAAGACTCTGAGATTGAAGGGGCAGATGATTTACATGGATCATTGGAGAATGATGATGTATCTTGGTACTCCAGTAATGCCAGATTTGAATGCATTGATTGCAACTGGACTCTACATAAATGATTTGTCGATGCATGATTTCAGCAGGTCACAATTTCACCCATTTCACCCATCTAATAACAGAAAAATAATAAAATCAATAATAATAAAAAAATTATAGGGATCTAATGCTAGCGGGAACTCAACAATCGGTGGAACTCAAATTGGCCCTCGATCAGGAGCAGCTGAAGAGCAAGAAACTCGAGGAATCAATGAGAAAATTGGACGAAGAAATGAAGCGCACCGATGAATTATTATATCAGATGATACCGAAACAAGTGGCTGATCGTTTGCGTAATGGGGAAAGTCCCATTGATACTTGTGAGGTGAGAAAAGCTCTCGAAGAGGTACAATTAGTGCTGGGAGAAATATCCTCACTTAAAAGCTCCTCCTCCAACCTTGACCTCCAATACCTCACGCCTTATTCCCTCTACCTTTCGCAGATGTTCGACAGAGTGTCCATACTGTTCTCCGATGTTGTCACGTTCACGGAAATATGCAGTCGTTTGACGCCGATGGAAGTGGTGTCTATGCTCAATGCCATGTACTCAATATTCGATACTTTGACGGAACGAAATAGAGTCTACAAGGTGATTCAGTGAAATATCTCGAAAAAATTTTGTAGAGAATTTGAAGAGTTTTGAAACTATTGAAATTAATTTATTTTACTTTTAATCTTCATTTAGGTCGAAACTATTGGCGACGCTTACATGGTAGTTTCCGGCGCCCCATCAAAGGAGATTGATCATGCTGATCGAGTCTGTGACATGGCATTGGACATGGTGGAAGCGATTACAGATCTAAAGGATCGTTCGACTGGTAGAAAATACTTTTTAATTAAGAATTATATAGTTTTCTTATTTTCATGAATATCAACTCTTTCTTTAGGTGAACATCTGCAAATTCGTATTGGCATTCACAGTGGAGCTGTGGTAGCAGGAATAGTTGGATTGAAAATGCCACGCTATTGTCTATTCGGTGATTCTGTGAATACTGCATCGAGAATGGAAGCGACGAGTGAAGCCATGCAAATACACATATCCCAATCTACTAAAGAATTACTTTCATCTTCTTATAAAGTTAAAGAACGTGGAGAAATTCAAGTGAAAGGAAAGGGATCGATGAAAACTTATTGGCTTGAGAAACGTACTTCTCGCTCGAGTATCACGAAGAATATCACTATTCATGAACCTCCTGAATGGATGAATCATACTGGTGATAACCGCCTGTCATCAGGAAGTACTGCAGGTATTGCAAATTATATATTTGAATCTTGGTGAATGAAATCATGTGGATGATTAGAATTATTATTGTCTCCATTAGGTTCTCCAGGATTAGGCACTGAGGAGAGACGAATTTATTCACCAATAACGTTTCAAGATGTGGCTCGAAGATCTGTAGCAAATTCACCAACTAAAAATATTGGTGCCAGAGGTAAAGCATTAATTCTGCAATTTTATTTGAAAAAATTACGTTCATGTCACTCTTCTCAATTACAGATTTCCGATCAAATTCAGTTGGTGCAGTCTCTCCCTCCAGTTGTGGTTCCACCAATGTTCTTGGCTCCCTTGTGAATGACACTCATGAACACTTCCGATTGCACAGAGACGTATTGTCTAAAAACGAAGAATCTCCCGGAGTTCACAGCCGACGAGATATTAAACACAGTTTATCATTAAATCCATCAGATCCTCCAATTGATAATAAATTATCTCCTAATGATATGAATTCTTTAAAAACAATTTGTTCACATTCTATAAACAGCACAAAATTAGGGGAAAACCCGCAATTTGTTTCTCATCCAGAACAATGTTGTCCCGGTTTCGTAATATCGAAAACAGGAAAAAACAGAAATCAAACTCATGCTTGCAGTATTTCTTGAATTCATATTATAATGATAATAATAATGAGTATATTCATTACCATGTAATAATGAAATTTCTGTTAACATTGATATAGTATGACAATAAACGTAATCAATGTAACTCACTTATCAATTATTTCCCCATAAAATTAATGATTTCACACTGAATGGACATATTAACATTATTTCAAAAAATAATATGGGATTAACTACCATTGAGAGTGACAATGAGACACTGCATACAATGTGGTGATATAATAATGGGAGAGAGCTTGGAGAAATCAAGATTTCTCAAGATTAGTCCATTCAGCTATTGTTGTCATTTTCAGAGTGTCCAGAAGCTTACTGCAAGAGAATGTCGAAAATGAATTTATCACTTACTCATTTTCGTAAATAGACATATCCTAGAATATAAATTTCATGCTAGCAGATAGTTTATTCAGTTCTTTTATTTTTAATTCTAAGGCTATAGAATACTTGCTGCTGTGAGGACACAGATGATCATTATTTGCCATGGTAATAAATAACGGAGGAAGATTACGTAGGTCGGTAGCTATGGTATAATTGAATCAAAATAATGTTAAGGTATCGTGTTGTACGCACGACCAATCATAATTCAGGTGAAGAAGACTATATCCCGGCTGTAACAGTGTCTGGAGTGGTGAGTTCCAGAGTGCCTCTGTATTCCAGTGCGCAACAGGATCTGTATATAAGAGCGTTGTCCCACCGGAACGTTCGGGACATACTGTGCAACAATCACCACGTCGTGATCCTTTGCAATCATCTCTTCCCATCTTGATAACGTTCTTCCTTGTCATTTTTTTGTTTAAAAATGATTGGAAATAGAAAATTGAAAAGTGGCTTTAAAGCAATGGTGAGTGATGCTTCATCACCTCAATATTTTTTAATTTATTTTAATAATGAAAATTGAGTGAATAATTAATGATAAGTCGAATAAAGTGTTAAACTATATTACTATGTGATTGAGTTATTGAATTGAGTGATATGTAATTTAAAAAAGTATTAATATCAATGATTTGTTAACTAATTGCAGATTAATCCCGGGTCTGCGTATGGATTAATCATAATGGTGAATTTGATACTAGTGAAGGCATCCGTTTTGACACCATTAAAAATTGAACCATCATTGCATCTATATAAATCAGATTTAGGCAATGAATTTGACTATGTCTTGAAACGCAGTGGATCACAGAATACCGATGACAATCCAGATTCGAAAGAGCGTCGAAGCCAGATGGGCTCATCGTTCATCAGATTCGGTCGGAATTATCATCAAGGTGATGCAGAGAACCTCGTTGAGTCATCGAATAATCGGAATAATCTCGATTCCTCATCATCAAGAATTCCCCGTGGACGATCAGATGTTATAATCAGATTTGGACGCTCGAATCTCTCAAAACTCGATGTTTCACCGTTTATATCTCTCGAAAGAAATGCTGAGGTACCTCTGAATCTTCAAAAGCTTGCTCTCATTTGTCCGAATATTTTAACGTCTGTGGAACCAGCGGTTAGTAATAGCTTGATACGTTTCTGCGCTTCAATTCTTTCTGGATCCAATGATAACTTTAATAATAACTATTAAAAATAATTAATGGAGCTCTGTTATTATACAAGATATTTTTCCTATTTTATATTACGTATTTATTTATATATTTTATCTTTTATTTATTGAATTTCTCAAAAGTCTGCAGCAAAAGAGGTCTAGCATGATGCATCAACTAAAAGTTTTTTTATTAATATTCTTGATACAAAATGTTATATAATCGAAACCATCCAACGAATTCGTTGTTTAATACTTTCTATTAATATCTAGTATCGAATAAATTAATAAAAAGATAAATAACTCTGTATGAAATTATGGCGAAATGCCACAAAGCCATATATGTAAAGTTATTGCAGCATTACACAAATTAATTTCGATTCAATTAAATGAAAGGTACGAATGTAAACCGCTTGAAAGCTCCATTACTGTACTTGGCTTGGTTATTATGAATAAGAGGCAAGCCATAAAAATTATTATAATTAATTATTCAATATCGCTGTAATTTCAATAATGTATTGATTTTGATTTGCAAATCAACACGAGATAATGAAAAATGTCTGAGATAATAATAAAAGAACTAATGGCTGGAGTTGTCTTATTTTTTTTTTTTTATTTCACGAGGCAACATAAATATAGGGCAGAGCAAAGTTAGAGTAGAAAAATAATAATTCCAGCAAGAAATAACACTAAACCAGAGCTTCCCCATTTTTATGCTGAGGATTCATGTCATAAGTGAAAAGTAACGAAGAAAAATTGGTGAGACATGGTACTGACATTTGGAGCATCATCTCTCATACCTCCTCACCTTCTTCCTGATCCTATTCTACTAATCTTTGAAGTTATATAGCCCACCCAACAACTCCATGTTTCCGTAGTTCTCTCATGCTACTTCTGTGGTAGAAGACACTGAAGAAAGCCAGAAAAAAGAGAAAATCCAGGAGTATAAAATATCTAGAGCATCAATTTGCTTTTGTACTTGATGTTTCTCGTTTGTGCTTAATCCAGTTCAGTGTCTATACTTATTTCTATATCATTTCTAAGGATTCACGTACAATAGAGCTCCGAATAGGTGTCAGTATCGTATTCACTAGCCCCAAGGTAAGATCGTGCATTTTCATTATTAATCTCAAAAAATTCATTAAAAAATGATAACGATGAGAGTTTGAGAGGTGAAGGATATAAAGAGGATAGGATGAATCCCTCAGAATCGCAACAAGATTTGTTGGAAAATGAAGCTCGAGCACCATCAGTACAGTCACTTAATCCACCGGTTGAGTATACACTTGGCCCAGTTGAGAAGCATTTTCTTCTTAGTGCAGAACGTGGTGATTGTGCAACCGTCAAAAGGTATTGATTTATTCATTCAATTGTTCATTTTATTTGCTTCTTATTTTTTTTTATATGCATTCATAAATATTAATTATTGTTTTTTTTTTCATTCTCCTCTTCTTTTATTCTACTCAATCACCATTATTTCATTCCTGAACAGACTGATCGAGGAGCACAAGGATCATCCAGAGATACTTGATATAAACTGTGTCGACCCATTAAACAGATCTGCTCTAATTGCTGCAATTGAGAACGAAAATATTGAGCTGATAAGGATATTACTAGAACTTGGCATTCAAGTCAAGGTAAAAGAGCTGTTGGCTCAAGACTTTTACAAGTGCAAGCTAATTTCTATTCTCTCTCTTTAAGGATGCTTTATTACACGCAATTAAAGAAGAATATGTGGAGGCTGTGGAGATACTGCTGGATTGGGAAGAGAGGATTCATGAATCCGGAAAACCTTACGTTAATATACTCAATTTTCTTTCATATTAGAAGAAAATGTGATAAAATTGATATTTCTAATATTTTGAATATTTTGAATATTTTTCAGAGTTGGGAAGCCGTTGATTCAGCTTCTTCCAGTTTTACACCAGATATAACACCACTAGTTCTAGCTGCTCATAAAAATAATTATGAAATACTGAAGATTCTTCTCGATCGTGGGGCAACACTTCCCTGTCCACACGATGCCAGGTCCGCATGAGCATTAAAGAAGATGAGTAAACATTTAATAACACAATATAATGTATATTTCTTTCAAATTGAAGATGTGGATGTGATGAATGCGTAACATCCAGTGACAAGGACTCCCTACGTCACTCACATTCACGTATTAACGCTTATCGTGCTCTCACTTCTCCCTCTCTCATTGCACTATCATCACGGGATCCTTTGCTCACGGCTTTTGAGTTGTCATGGGAATTGAGGAGATTGAGTCGAATGGAACAGGAATTTCGGGCTGAATATAATGTAAAGTAGAATGATTCTGATGTGAAACTTTTAAGGACTTAAAATTTATGATTTAATTTATTTATCAGGAATTGAGGGAACAGTGTCAGGGATTTGCAACATCTCTTCTTGATCATGCTCGTACATCTCGTGAGCTCGAGTTGATGTTAAATTACAATCCTACTGGTGAGAATTGGGAACCGGGTGAACGACAAACTCTGGATCGACTGAAACTAGCTATCAAATACAAGCAGAAACACGTGAGTATTTGTCTCACTCTTCTCTTACAGCTCATTATAATAATATTATCATACCAAAACAGTTTGTGGCTCACCCCAATGTCCAACAATTACTCGCTGCAATCTGGTACGATGGATTACCAGGTTTTCGTCGGCTCAGCATGATTGGACAGCTCGTGAAAGTCGGAAAACTCGGGGCAATGTTTCCTGTTTACAGCACTATATACATGCTCTCGCCAAAATCGCAAATGGGACTCTTCATGAAGAAGCCTTTTGTTAAATTCATCTGTCACTCGGCTTCTTACGCATTTTTTCTTAGTGAGTACTAAATTCATCTTAATGAAAAACAATAGACGTGATTTTCCATGGAATTTTATACATATTCTCATTTATGACCAACAGTGCTACTAGGAATGGCATCCCAGCGAATTGAGTATGTGGCAATTGAATTATTCGGTAATAAGTGGATGAAGGAGATTCTGGAAGGATGGAAGAGGCACGAGAGAGGAAGTATACCAGGGATTGTCGAGAGTGGGGTCATAATCTATGTGATAAGTATGTTGTGAAATGAATACTATTTATTCATGTATAGGGCCGAGACGTTGGTGTAAGACTGACTAGGCTGAAGTACGCACAACTTCGGCCTAGAATGCATACACGTGTTTTTTTCACCCAGATTTGATGGAGTAACCCCTTAAATCTGGGTGAAAAAAATCGAATTTTCAAGAAAATCAAAAAAATGCAGAGGAGACATAATACTATATCCATCATTATGAGTTTTCAGGCTTAGTGATTGGGGAAACTAAAGCATTGTGGAGTGATGGAATGCTGGAATATGTGTCAGATTTATGGAATATCCTGGATTTCATTCAGAACATGTTTTATGTTATTTGGATAGCTATGAGAATGACTGCGTGGTATATTGTTCAGGTAATCTTGACTAATGGAATATAATAAATCTTTAATTAAATGATTATTTTTTATCAATTTGCAGAGAGAGTATTGGAATGGAGAAAATCCATGGTATCCCAGAGATCAGTGGGATGCCTATGACCCAATGCTTCTTTCTGAAGGAGCATTCGCAGCCGGCATGATATTCAGCTTCTTAAAACTAGTACACATATTCAGTGTGAATCCCCATTTGGGACCTCTGCAAATATCATTGGGGCGAATGATTATTGACATTATAAAATTCTTTTTCATCTATACACTAGTGTTATTTGCTTTTGGATGTGGAATGAATCAATTAATGTGGTACTATGCTGATCTGGAGAAAGGCAAATGCTATCATTTACCGAATGGACTACCCGACTTTGACAATCAGGAGAAAGCCTGCTCAATATGGAGACGTTTTGCCAAGTCAGTTCATTATTTAACAAAAAACATGAGAATATTAATATTAATAATAGGAGAAATCGGGGTAAAATGGACATTCTGATTGAACAGTTGGAGATAGCGATTTTCTGATGAAAGTGAGAATGTGTCCATTTTACCCCTTGTGGCCTTTCTACCTCACCTTCCCCTAATAATGATGAAACGATTCTTGACAGTTTATTCGAGACGTCTCAATCTCTATTCTGGGCGAGCTTTGGAATGATTGATTTGATGTCATTCGATCTGACTGGCATCAAGAGTTTTACGAGATTCTGGGCTCTTCTTATGTTCGGTTCTTATTCAGTTATCAATGTAATTGTCCTCCTCAACATGCTCATAGCTATGATGTCAAATTCTTACCAGATTATTTCGGTAATTATTAAAAATTCATTATACCTAAAAATCGACTGAATACATTTTAATTTTATGATTAATCGAAATTTTCGTAATAGGAACGATCAGATACTGAATGGAAATTCGCAAGAAGTCATCTGTGGATGAGTTACTTTGAGGATGGTGATACAGTACCACCTCCATTCAACATGATCCCAACGATTAAAACATTCAACAACATAATCCGTTGTGGGAACACGGGAAGACCAACAAAGTCTCTCATTGTAATGTCCTCTATTAATTATCTTCACAATTTATTTAATATCACAATAATTAATGAATTTGAAAATTACAGAAAAAATCACGAGAAAAAGCGAGAGAACGTCACGATACGGTGATGCGATTATTGGTACGTCGTTATGTAACTGCAGAGCAGAGGAAACGAGATGAATTCGGAATAACTGAGGATGACGTCATGGAGATACGTCAAGATATATCAACATTACGATACGAATTGATTGATATATTGAGGCAGAACGGTATGCAAACGCCAACGATGGAAAAGGCTGAAGTATCTGGGAAGAAGGGTCGAGTGATGGAGCGACGTTTGCAGAAAGATTTCCAAATTGGAATAGTCGAGGGAATTGTAAATGCAGTTATTTCGAGTGAAAAAGAGCCAAAGGACGTTTTCAGTCAATTAGCAAAGGCAATTGGACGACGTGGAAGTGGTGCTCCTAAGAAGGATTGGAATGCAGTTGTCAGGCAGAATACAATTGCCACTGATCCAATTGGCAGTAAGAGCGAGGCGGCAATTCGCCAGACTAGAAGAAGTCTTCGTCGACACCAACAAATGCATCCGGACTCGGATTTAGCTTCGCTCGATCCAAATCGATTGGTTGAATACAATCCCAATCTGTTGGATGTTTCACCAACTACTAGAGTAGCTTATGCTAAATTCATAATGGGAAAAGGGAATAAAGGTGGAACTACTGAGTCAAGTGATGCAGCTCCAGGTTAATTTTATTTTACATTCCATTTTTATTCTAGTGAAATGATCGAAATGTCTATTTACCCCGCCTTTCTCTGTATAATTCTCAGACAAAGTAACATCCGAGAATGAGACTCCTGCTAAGCCTGCCTTCGCTGCAAAATCGAGTTTAAAAGTGATGATATCAGGTGTAACTACTCAGAGATCACCATCACTAGCATCATCGAGTTCAGGGCCCAGTGACTCGATCAAACGCGGGGTTTTGAAGCCTTCCATCACAATCAGCCTTGACAAAGCTGATACCGACGCCAGAGTGATTCCTTCTCCGATCCCTGAGGACCCCGAGGAGGAAAGCACTGATATAAAATCGAGCCCATTGAAAATAAAAGATACCAAAGTAGAATGTGAAGAAACTGTAGTTCAAATAGAGGAGGAGCCGAAAAAACAGGCGGAATCTGTCGAAAAAGATAAAGATAAAGATAGTGCTGGGCCTAAGGAAGAAAGCAAACCTCCTCAACGAGAACCTGAACAAGCTATGACAAAACCTCAGGGCAAGTCAAAAACAACGGGACGTGTGATGAGTGGCTGGATATAGATTTTTATTGAATTAGTAATCATTTTCTCAAGTATTTGAACTAGTCATCTATGTACGAATACATTACCACAGCCATTCTGGTAATAATTGAGACATTAATAAATTAATGATGAATTGATTCATCGTGTTTTTTTTCTTATCAGTCTGAAGATAATTTAAATTTAAAATTAAAAGTCCGAAGATAATATTCCGTCAGGCTGAACAGCTCCGGAAGAATGGAAACAAGAAACGTCGATTTTTACGCCTCGACGCATCCAGTTCCATCGATTCTCCATTCGTAATTTTCTTCCCCACTTTACCTTTATTCTTCGTCCTCACCTGAAAATAATGAGATACATATAATAATAATGGTAATATTCATATTTTCTGATGTCGAGAGAGATACATGGAGTATTGTAAACATAGGCACCTCAGCAACCTGACCGATTTTGTAAAGTTTCAGAAGATTCAGAGCATCGGACGAGTGACCGAAATCGTTGAAAGCAGTTGTAGCATCTCTACCAGCATATTCAAGTACCAAATCACCTCCTCCCGGATGCTGTATCACAAATTAGAAGAAAGTATCATAATTATATCAATCGATAGTATATAAAATTTATGAGAATAAATAGTATACCTCATCAAGATATTCCGTTACATCATAGACAATATTTTTAATAATAATCCAAACTCTAGTGTCAGATTTACCATCGTGACGGGCGACCTCGTCGTGGGTATAAATTATCGACGACATAATATCTCTCACAGTTAATTACTTTCAAGAAGTCCTTTATTAACACATTCACGGATTACACGAAATGAGCAATTACATTATCATTATAAATTTCCGGCGATCGATATTGCGTTGCGTCTGGATTATAGCAATAGAATTGAGGAACTGGTGAATTTGAAAATACGTTTGTATCAAGAAGTCATTTTTACTTGATTGAAAACGATCAATAAATACATAGCTATTGAATGTCGACCGGAAAAAAAATACATTCGTGGAAATATTCTGTCAATGATTATCATATCACGTAGCGTGATTAGCTCTAGACTTATCAATCACGTATAGAACTGTCTCGCGATTAGATGTTATTATCAATACAAGCGGAAATTACAATGATAATTGACTCTTATCAATTAATATGTTATACCAGTAACTTTTTAATCCACGGAATATATGATGAAACACGCGGGGAAGCCCCTGGTAGTCTACTTGGACAATCGGCATCACCAAAGCTGATAATTCCTATTTGTACATATTCATTGTTGACCTGAACGACCAAAGGACCTCCGCTATCTCCTTGACATGCATCTGCATCAGGCTCCGACTCAACGTTGGTCATACATTTGATACCTAGAAAAATAAATAATTACGTCAGTTCTGTGTTTTATTCTTGTATTAGTATATTAAGCGTTATTTACCATGATTAGCTGCGTGTATGCACACGATTATTGTCACTAGCGCAATTAACAACTGTACACCATGGAATGCCATGATGAAGTGTCCTTGAAAGCGAATTTCAGGTAATCGAGGTTCTACCTTCAAGTTCAATTAGATATGCTATAACTGAGTTGTAATCCGGTCATAAACCGCACGACCACAACTCATTTAACTACGAATCTTTCGGAGAACTCTCATTTCAGGAGAAAATCCTGGTTTAACAGAAAGACTTAAAGTTCTTTATTGATTTGAGCCAGTTATTGTTTTTCAGGAAAGAAACATGGAGGAAATTGAGTTGAAACAAATATACTCTTTAATTATATTTTATTTTCTCTTCTTTTCATTATCTTCTCCATCTCATTTTTTCACGTTCTAATAATTTTTTTTTATAGATTCATTTTTTTTTTCCTCGTATTGCTTCTGTCGAATTATATATAATTATGAACATTTACGTATTGTGACGTGATCGTGGTAATAATGTAATAGATACTTGTACAAAGTCAACTCAACAGTATCACAAGAACAAGTCGTGTTTGGGGAATATGACGGAATTGTTAGACTCTCCATAAGATATTATCTTCCCCAATATTGATAGAATTGCATTGCTAGTCGCATCGGATCTCAGACTTTTGAAGAAGATTAGAATGATTTCGTATTTTCTTTTTTTTTTCTCTTTAATTAATCAATTAATTAGTTAGTTCATAGCCATTTTATTTTTTTCGTTTGATAAAAATTCCCATTCGACTATGAAAGAAAGGGAAAAATAATAACAATAGGATACGACACGACCACCGTCATATATAATTGTACAATATTTTTACCAAAATTGAATGATTCTTTATAATTTTTTGCTTGTTTTCAAATTTTTCTTGAATTCCATTTTGTTTTTTATTTTTTTATTATTTCTCATACTTAATATAATTCTCCTAGAGTAGAAAAAATGAATGAACGAGGCATCGAGCTGTACCAACGTATTCAACGATATTATTCAATTTTACAAAAAAATTATATATGTGAGATCTACCCTCGACTCGTCGATATACTTCACATCACGTTTTGCAACAATTTATGATAAATTAATTCCTCATATCTCATTAAATGTATATAGGATGTGTGATACTAAAAATACTGCATACAATTAATTGAATGGAAGATGAAATTGTTTTATTTCCAATGTAACGTATAGAAATCCAGTGAAAAAACGTATATATATGCTCTCGTCGAGTCGAGAAATTCTCGAGAAACGATAAATCGATCGATGATCTCTTTTTCTCCAATTTATTCTTATTATATCTTTAGTATGCCTTATCTGAGCTTAACAGTCATATGAATTTCTCACGATAATAATTTCTTTTCCTTTTTTTTTTTTTTTTTTTTTATTATTCCCCGAGTGAATATTTATTAAATATTTTAACAGTTTTGTTGGCAAGAAACATTTCGTTTATTCCATAAGGTATTCGTCCATTCAGATACGAATATAGCGTGACTTCTACAGCCATGTTACGAATTTCATAGATCATAATCACTGGAAAATTCTAAACATTGTTGGAAAAAAAATGTTTGAAGTTTAGCAACTAAATTTAAACACTTTTTTTACAATATTTCAACTGATAACTTAAATTGACTATTAACACGTTTCTTTTATCGATTATGCTAATGAGAATTAGTAACATGGTTGCTGTGACGGTACCCTGTGTATACTTCATGTTTCAATATCTCTCCATATATCCAATTACTACATATTTGTTTTTTTTTCCATATAACTATATTGCTTTCTTTATTTTCTAATCCATTAGCCCTTCATGGATATTACCAGTAATTAACGACGATCATTTTTAGAGATTGTACGACACATTATGTGAGATTCATTAAAAAATGAGCTTTAAAAAAGGGTGAGCGGGCACGAGGGAGGGAGGAGAAGAGAAACAAACTATTTTCTTATCCTGAAAGAGCATTCTCCACAAATCAATGAAGACGATGCCAACTGTTAGCTGTTGGCATCTCATATTTTTTCAGCTAAATTTATACGGTATACTTCAGCATGTCCTCATTCGTATGCAGTGGGCACTTGCCAGTGGGCTCGATTTTCCAAGTGCTCAAATTATTTCGACGACAAATGTCTTTCAGGCAATCGATATAAACGCGACTCGTTGGCGAGTGGCCCTTCACTGCCTTGAAGCATGTGTGTATATATGTCTATTATATTCTCCTTCTTTATGTTTCATTCTCCATAATATAGTTGTTTATATAATTGACACTTTTAACACGATTGAATGACGTGGAAAAATGATAGAAAGTAAAAGATAAAAAAATTAAAACACTTGTACTGTTTGACTCATAAATAGAGTTGAAATAGTTATTCAGTAGATTCGAAATAACTTGAAATCGTTAAAGATATTCAACAATGTCACATTTTATAGATATATTAGGACAGCTCGCAATATTAGCACCGTATCCACTACGTGTAGTAGCTTTGTGACGTTCTGTTAATAATTTTTGGAATATGGGCAGTATCTCAAGGTCTAAAAGTTCCCCGTCAGATACGGCACTATACATCTCGGATATATCGACAGTTGATCCACTAACACCGCATGTACTACTTCCATTGGCACCTCTAATCACTGCATTACCACCAATAACACTACCACGAGCATTACTACTTGGACCACCACGATGACTACCTCCACCACGTGGATTTCCACTAGCAAATTTACTGTTATGAATTGTAGCAACGTTTGGACTACTCTGAACATACTCAAGTCTCGCCTGTTGACGTAGCTTTGACTCTGCATGACGGCACTCTCGATGTTTGTGAGATGGCGTACGATGTCGGCACTCCGTCATTACATGACTGTAATTACCTCTCATTCGTGAGCATTTTTCTCGAGATTTTTCGGAAACTGAACGTTGCATCAGAGTTGCGGCCAATTCCTCGGGTTTTTCTGGAAAATTAAAGTTACATATAACGTCTTTTTCCTTGATCGTAGGACAGAATGGAAGAGAATAATTACCAGTATCAGAATAACTTGTGCTGAGGATAGTCGGAGCACTGGGCAATGTCAAATTTTTATCTTCCCCAAAATCACGATGCTTCCTTGACGGAATTTCTGCTAAACCATTGGAAATTGTATGTCCATGTGCGCTTCGACTACCACTGCCTCCATGCTTCTCGCATCTGTAGCCGGTATTACTAGTTGCACCACCACTAGTTGTTCTACGGTGTCCACATTCACCGATAATGTAACTGTGCTCGAATGTTCTCTCCATTGCCCCGGATTTTGATATATTATCAGTTGATATATAACTTATTGTGTTAACTGGCACACTCGTTCTACGCTTCTCGAATAATTCATGATGTGAATGAGCAAGACCATTGTTCTTTACTGATGATCTACGTTTACTTTGAGATTGATGATAGATCTGATGTCGTTGTTTGGGTATAAATTGAACTGGTGGCGGGAGGATGGCTTGTTCGAGATAACATTGCTCCTGCAGTTCACCGAAAGATACATTTTTTGGTGGCGGAGGTGTTGGCAGTCTTGCTCTTTTATCACTGACAATTTCATTGCTTTTTTTCATTATTGTGATACTGTCCCTTGGCAATTCCGTTTCCTCTAGTACGATGGATTCGTCGGATTTCCCGATAATTGTTGATACAAAGTCAATGCCCATTTTACTGCACAATGCATCTGTTGAATCTTTGTCGATGAGCGGTTCATTATCCTGGCCGTCTTTGTCATTTCTGAATTTTTTGTATTGTGACATGGGTGAATTCGTTGCACTCGTAATTGATGGAACGTGTTCAGCATCACCCGATGATTTAATTAAAAGCATTTGTTTCCTGAAATTAACAATTTTCCATCATATAAACATATGATATATTTATGCAGTATTATTCGGTGGGTAAAAAATTTGTGTGCTTACTTTGCAACTGGTTGCTGTTCATTTACAGTCATTACGTTGACATATTCACTGTCTGGTTGTGAAGCTGTGGTTGAATTCAAACTACATAATGACATTGAAATATCGGTTGTTTCCGTCATGATGGAAGGACCTGAAAGTCATATGAATTTATGAGATTCACCCTTTATTGCCATCATTATTCAAGTTTTCAATTAAGTGATAAATAAATTCTGTATGACCTTCTTTCTTTATGAGAGTTTCTTGAATCTGTGGAATTGGAAGTTTATCTATGGCCTCTTTGGTATTTTGAATACCATCATCACCCAATCGTCTGATGAACATCTGGATTATGAAAATAAAAAAAGAATTATTTAATAATTAACTGTTAAATTTTGTCGTATGAAAATAAATAAATTGTAATTAAAAATAAATTCAACTTGAAGCTCTGTCTCTTTCTCCAGTAGTTCCTTCCGAAATTTCTGGTTGGCTTTGGCTGCTTCTTTCAAGCGCTCCTCCAATTCACTAACTATGGAATCTCGTCGAGTCTTTGAAGAGGGTCTCAGAGTCGCTCTTATTCTTTTATCAATGGCTCCTTGGGGATTCCTTCTTAATTCGATTAACTATGAAAAAGTCATGAAAAATAAACGATCAGTTTCAATTTTACCCTCTCGAAAACTTCGTAATTGACCTCAAAAAAATTCCATACTTTTGGCACGAAAACCAGACAAAGAGTTCCTGTACTGCAGAATATTATGAATATTGATAGCATTATGAACATTGTATCCTGTTTATCAGCAAGTACAAAACTAATTGCTGCACCGGTGACACACATAATTACTACGTTATAAACACTCATTCCTACGTATTTACTATCATTCAGTGCTGGTATGCTAACGTGACGTGTCTCCCATGCTAAAAATGCACCGAATATCTGAAAAAATTCAATGATACAAATTTTCTTCACAATTCACCCTGAATTAGAGATACCCCAATAAACATACCATCAGAAGACCTTTATAAGCGTAAATGCTACCAAGATAAACAGTCATTCGATTGCTTTGGCAGTACTCATTTTCTGGTATCATCATAATGTCATCACTTGAAGGATGTGGCTGTAACGAATTAAACGAGCAGAGCATAATTGTATTGAAAATCTTCATGAAAAAAAAACATTTTAGGCATTAACGATCTCTCTCAAGCACTTACATACGCTTCCATTTGCTTAGTTTCTCTATAAAAAGGGTCGGCCACTTGCCAGGTTGTCATTATAGCTAAATCAATGCCTAGTAAAACGCCAACTACCATGAACAGTTGATAATCTTTTATCACCTGTATAAAAGTGCCAATTAGAGCATGAAAGACATCCCAAATTGAGCTTGAGACAATTCTCCAATAATCATAATAATAATAATAAGTCAATTACTTTTTTATTGAGCTTGACATCCGTGAATATAGAATGCACACGCCACGTTTTTGAAAACATAGCACCAAATGCCAATGAAAAACCAGCCATCAGAAGCCACGCCCTTGCCGTACAAATATAGGGAAATGCTGTTACGCTTGACAAGGTTGAATCAAGGCCGAGAAATATTACACTGCTGTATGTCAGCATGCAACCAACGATAATGAGGTTGTTCAGATGTGGCGATGACATTTTTATATACCTGAAATGAAAAGAAAATTTCTTTTGAAAACCGGAATGATATTAAGCTTCTACTTATACCATCAGCTGAGCATGAAATGTTAATTAGAGGCCGTAACAAGAGTACCAGCCGGCAAATACTCCAAAATGAATGTTCAATGATGGCCTTAATGGGGGGAAAATGAGAAATACACCAGTAGTTTTAGCAGTGATAATGATAATGATGATCGTTAAATTCCTGGGAGAAATTAATATTAGGACGATGGCAATCGCATGTAGTAGCGATGCACACACGTCCCTGAGCATTTGCCTTTGATGGTTTGAACAAATACGCGCAAACAGACGCGGCAGTCGATTCTCTCAAGAGAGCATGACGTGCAGCGACGTGATCGATGATAAGATATGTGATGGTTTGCAGTAACTTGGAAAATTAGTATATCCATTTATAGTTTAGAATTCTAGTCAATCAATCGTATTTATTACAATTGCATATAACTCAAGAAAAATGCTGATACTCTTGTTCAATACGTGTCTTTTGGGACCAGTTGCTACAATATTTATCACGTACCTCTGATTTCTATATCTGATATTGATAGCTAGGAATACTGCGGCCATAACAATACCAACCGCAGCTGCCGAGGCAATAATCACATAAATTGTAATATTGACGGTAGAATGTTCAATGACATGTACAGTTCGGTCCTTTGGGGGTGATCGGCCATGCCAGACCAGGGGCTGACCTCTGCTCAAATCTAGATAACTCGTGACCCCATCATATTCGCCTATTTTGACCTCAATGCCATCTGAAAGCATTCACAAAGTTGGAGCTCGTGTAATGATCAATAGCAATGATGTCCTTGTTCAAAGGACTCAATCATTCTACTTACTTTGGAACTGCTTCAATAATATGTAAGCCCTCCTCTCATTATCGTAAAACCGGACGGGACCCTGTGAATGCAGACAACGTCTCACATGTGATTTTGATAAACGAGCTATTCTCGTTGAATAACAGCTCAGTGACAACAGAAATTGAAATCAAACATTTCATCACTGGGATAAGAGAGGTGAAATAGCCAGTGTATGCACTTACGGTGACTCCTTCAAAGCTTGTGTTTTTGAGTGCTTCGAGAAATAACTTCTCCCAAAGAGGATCTCTGTACTTGAAGTCAGCCACCGTCTGGTTTCTCCTGAAGTGTCGAATTCTTCGGGCTACATGCTGGATAGCAAGGGCAACAGCCCAAATACCGTCATATGTATATCCGTGGAATCTCGAGTATTCGATGCCCCTTCTAGAGTCATACTCCACCTGATACTCATCTGGTGTCTGAAAAAATAAAGAATCCCTTTAACTTTGTCCTGGAATGTTATATTAGATAGTTTCATGTTAATTATACAGTTATAATTAATTTAGTATCGAGTTTAGTTCACTAGATAAATCAGCAGAGTAAATAGTTCTGCTCTCTATCCGTGGCAGTTGATTGTTTCCAAAGTACAATGCAATTATCTTATGCTCAGTGTTGTTATTGAACGTAATTTCAGTTAATTGAGATTCTCCTAAGTTCACAGAGGATGATACTTACAATTCCGGAAACTGTTATTTGACGCTCAGTCGACAATGGAAGTAGGTCAGTTAAAATAGCGCCATGAAGAGCTGCTGCAAGTTCGGATGGTGCACAGCTGGTGTCCGAATCCAACCACCATTCTTCAGCATAAGTTCCCATTATTACCCATTGATATTTTCTTCCATACATTCTATATCTAAATTAATGAATCAGAGATATTAATTTTAAACTTTTTCCTTACTTTAATAAAATGCAAGTAAGATAGTGCAGGATTTTATTAACCTGTAAGCTTCACAGAATATTCTTCTAGCCCATGTTTCATCAAAATTTCCCAGTATTATCCTGACGTCCTTGCGTTTCAATTTTTCAAGAGCTGTTCTCACTTCCGTAGCGAAACTTTGCGTTTCAACTACTTCCATTTTATTGTCATCAAGATCTGCGACGAGTCTGTTATGAGCCTTTAATTTCAAGAGATTATTAAAACTTCGTAATTCTTACCATCAAAGGTAAATTCATTATTCTGAAATATTCATATTTTTTCATCTTCACAAAAGTGGAGAGCAAATTTTTCAACTGTATCAGCTAATTAATTCTATCTGACAAACGGATGCAGAGTTAGTAGTAAGTATTGTTACAATTGTTTTACTCTCTTCCGGAAATACCCTCACAGATAGAGACCTTTTAACTTTGTCACTTTAGACTCTATTGTTTCTCTACCTGTGCCAGTGCTTTGTCTCTCTGGACGTTTGTCTATAGACGATAAAGAATATCTGATAAATTTTTAAAAATTCAAATAAAACAATAGTATATTATTACTTTTTAGGAGCCTAGAATTTTTAGTATTCGGTTAAATCAATATCGCGTGCTACCATAATGTCGACATTTCGATCGGAAAACACCCACGGAGTGTAATCAAATAGCCTTGGTTCTCGATGCTTTGTATTTTTTTTTTCATTCTTGTTATTATTCACTCCATTATGTTTTTTTCTCCGCTATTCTAAAGTGTTTTCCTCCTGAATTCCATTCTGATTGTGAGAAAAACACGCGTCTGACCGAAAACAATGTGCAAATTAGTTTCCAACATTTCATAAAGTTGGAGCAGATTCCATTCTTCCGAAGCGGTTATCTTAATCTAGAAAAATTGGGAACTGTAGAATAATTCAGAATATGTCAAGTGAAAAAAACCTATCAGAAATGAAATGTCTGCTCCAATGCCTCACGAAATTCCTTTTTTTCCCTTCATTCCTTTTTACAGATAATAATAATATATCAAGTATCATGATTTCCTCTTGGGAATCGACTAATAATAATAAAAAATTTAAATGAACTGATGGAAATAAAAAGTGCATTATTCCAAAGATTATTGAAGCAAGATTTCTACTATTCAGTTACTTTTCCCTTTATCCTATGTAATACCTAAAATCTGCATATCAATGGCGATCGATGGAAAAATATACGAATGACTGAGTAAATGTGACAACTCACAAGCGCATATCTCGGTTCGTTCTGATAAATGGTCCCAACTCTTGTCCAGTTAAAATGATTGAGTAATGCAACTCTTGGAGCGTTGAATGCATTTTCTGATGGAACTATCCTGAAGAAGTTTGGAAAATTGTCGCTGGTGAACATGGGATGAGTATCAGCATAACTGAGCTGAAAGATAATGTAATTTCCTATGAATTTGCATAAACTCCTTCAAACACCCGAAGTAGATCAGCATTACGCAAAAGTTTAGAATATCGAGGGCGCCCATAAATCATGTAGAGTGTTGAAATTAGAAAAATGATCTTTATCCTCTTGATATGTCAATTTTATTCCGTTTTAAATATAAATTCGCGACCTCTCCTATTAATTACCTGTGTGAGCCGCCAGTGTTTCGAGGCTTTAGCGATTGGATCCGTCACTTGGGTGCATGCGGCACCAAACAACATCACTTTGTGCGGCCCGCTGTGCATCATATCGAAAAACGCTTTAACACCCACAGCCGCGTTACACTGAAAAATAAAAAAAAATTTCATCCACTCGTATACCCTAACATTTTGACAGTTCAATTATTATAATTATTATTATTCCTTTTCAAGATGTATGTAGAAATGGGATGTTAAATAGAAAAAGGGAAAAGAGACAAAGAAGGAGGAGTTGAAGAAATAAGTGCAAGGCTGGAGAGAAAAGACGTGGCTCACAGTTAAAGTTGATACCCACTTAACCCGGTTCTTTTGTTCGTTGTCTCAATGTACCCCAGGGATAAAAAGCTACGAATAAGAAAAATACGCTAAAAAGAATAATAAGAAAATGGAGAAAAAAAAACAGAGAATATGTAATTTGGAAATGTGAAAGCTTCTGGAAGATGTAATTGCAACACATGACATTGTCTGAGAATTCCGGGTTCCTCATTGATTGGGCATCCATTGGGTTCAACTATCACATTCAGAAGTACTTGAGGAACTTTATTATTATTATATGATTATGCTAGTTTATTATTTTTTTTGCTAATAGAAATAGACGAGTGAGGTGAATTTGGTGAATGTGGCTATACGAACCTCAGTGTCATTCCACCACATGTGCAGACGATAATTCCTCAGGACAGCTGGATTGTCATTAATGTGATCGACAGCCAGCTTCACAGACGGCATTACACCACGTCCGATATGGCTTTCTGATACATGCCTGCCGTATGGAAAGAAGCCAGCGATATAAACATCCCGTCGCTTAACACCACCAAGATTGATTGGCTTTTGTCCATCACAGAGCAGTATTTTCTCAAAGCAAAACAATAGGCCAATTCCAATGAGAAGATCATGTAAATTATAGAATAAACGTAGAGGCTTTCGACGCCCAGGACTTTGATTATTATCCAAAGCCTCTTTATTAGTCATTTTCGATTCTGATCATCAAGAAAACCTGACAATTACAACATTATTCTCTTTCTCTTCAAATTCTTTTACACTGCCCACTCATTGTACACCATTCATCTTCATTAATCTCACCGCGAAGGTAAGACCCACATGATCACCGATACCAGCATCTGCTTCTCTCTCATTTTACCAAAAATTTTCTATCTAGTAACTGTAATTCCATGTTTTTCCTTCGACTTATTAATCATCATCAACATTTTTTTTCCTTTCAGTTAGAAGAAAATTGTGATTATCGTGATGTGTTTCCCAAGTTTCATTATCACATTTGCCGCAATTTACGCCTATTATCAGCTCGATTATGCCTCCGTCTTGTTTTCGTGGAAATAATGGAATACGAGGGATTTTCTTCCACTCAGCTTAGGCTCCTCATTCCACATGTTTATATCTCTATCTCTTCGAGAATCTTTCTCTAAACTGTTTCACCTTGACCATCCCTCCATTCCATATCAACCATGCAGGCATGATACTCACCTGTAAAGACCATAAAATTATTATTTCAAAATTAATCCCTCATTATAAACAGACTTATCTATTAAAATGCCATTTTTAACCTCTTCAACATTATCAAATTCATTAAAAGCTGTTATCGTAGGCCTATGGATATATTTATACACTCCATTGATTAGACAATAGTACATATAGTGAAATAACCATATACACATAGTTCAGACTAATTCCGAAGAAATTATCAAGGCTAAACCCTTGACACAGTAACATAATTTGAGAGTTAACCAACATTGTAACCCATAGAAAGAGGGTTCCTCGCGTGAGCCCTCACGCTAAGGTCTGTAAACACGGACTTCCATGCATAGTTAAATATAATCAAGTTCGCTTGAGAATTCAACCTCGATGCCTCTTTCATCCTATATTCATGTGATTGTTCACATTTTCATGGACAACACAAAACCACTCGACACTCGTTGTGTTGATTCTCTTTAATTTGCTAATCATCAATATCCAATTAACGTTGCGCAAATTTGTTGGGCACTCATGATTATGTCTCGTTAAGAATTTATTGATTTTCATCTACATGAAGGCTGGAGTGACACGACAGCTGGGGAAAAATTTCATTTCAGAACTATTAAGGGTATTAGCAGTCCTAATATCTGGCCTCGGATTGCTCCATCAGCCTCTGATATATGTGTGATTCCATTTCTCCCCTCGTCTCCAATTTTCGGAATGACTTCCTTCACATTTGAGGAGGAAGTCACGTTCGATTTGGCCATTTATTGCAATAATGGGATATGAAAAGAGTCAATTATATCCTGAGATCCAGACAAAGACAATAACTGGTAACAATAGAAGCTGACCAGGTAATTCGTAATGTTGTGATAGATATGGAGACAATAGTGCATTATGATACATGTAGAATTGAGGTATTTTAATAAATTCGAGGATAAGTATTGTTTGTGAATGAAAGACAGTTCCGTGTCTCATTGTGCAACGAGTGTCATGGCCCTGGGAGGGAATACTAATTATCGATCATTCAGACATGATTGTAATAAATTTATGTGAAGAATTTATTCAAAGTCAATAGTGAAGGATTCTCGTGATAATTTATTATTTAACTTCAGTTTAATAATGAAATTGTAAATTCTCATTTAATCAATCAGGTTTATTCATATTTGATCGAATGGATAATTGCTCATATCATAGGTAATTTTATTAAAACTTAAAACGATTGACTAAGCTTTATTAATGAATTTCGATAATTGGTATTTGGAAACGAATCGATGCACTTATCAGATGAAAAACTCATTTCCAACACAGTTTAATTACTTTTCACATGATTCTAGTCTCCTAATGCCCCTTTTTTTTCAAATAAATTAATTTAAAAAATGGAACACTTTAAATTACCCACAATTCAAGGATTCTGAGAATAATATATAATTTTTCCAAGTTATATGTATAAATATCTAGGGAAAAAGAGATAAATAATTAATTTAGAAGCCTGTGTCAAAGGTCGACTGTGCGGGAGAGCCGTCGGTCGATACGTGCTCTGTATGAAGTTTCAATGTAATGTAATGTGAATCAAGTTTGAATCTCCAGTATTTAGATAACAATATCATACAATTAAATCGAAGAATTTCCCTCCCATCTCTGCATTCAAATAAATTGAAAAAAAATATCCAATGATGCTGTGTCCTGGATAAACCCCAGGAATTGACAGAGATTCAATCATCCGAGCTAATTTCGATTTTTTTGAAAAAAACGTCAATCCTCTCATTGGAAGTCCCCGGATATGGAAATGTCCATTTACGTCATCGAATGGGGGATTTGAAATTCAAGTTGATTTAACGAGCGAGAGGCACAAAATTATACTGACCACGTGATAATGAATTCATGGAAATTTTGTACTATCCAAAATGTTATTTAACAAATTCGCAGAATTAGATGAGACACAGTTACGATGATAAAAGCAAATAAACTCGGAATTATTCGTAAAAATAAGGAAATCCGAGAAAATTAATGTGGGGAAAAAAAAGGCAATAAAACTGGTAACTCACTCGGTCACTCGTATCTTGCGGTCGATGCTAAAATGAGGGGACCAAAGAGGTCGCGTGGGCTCGCGCGACCGAGTAATCCAAAATATATTCAGCTTCCTCATATCAGATTTCTTTCTTTGCTATCGTCTTTGTTGTTTACTTAATACTTTTGTTCAGTACTTCTTCAGTGACCGGAAAGCACATATACCAAAGTAACCCTCTGTCTTTCTCCCAAAAAAAATATATATGCTGCCTCTCTCTCTTCCTTCCTCCGTGCTCTTTAACGTTTTTTATACTTCCCATAGATATATGCTCTCGTTCATTCCGAGAGGGTGTGCCACACTGAAAATTTCGTATCACATACTGAATTAAATGAAGAAATTACTCGATTAATGATGAACAAAACGAGGCAAATGAGTTAATCGTCTATGATGCATTCACATACTGAACTCACTTTTATCAATATCCGATTCATTAAAACTGGTCATTATGACACGATCAGATTATAAAAATGTCTTAATTCCAAACGTTAAATTTTTTTTATTATTTTTTTTTCAATAACGTTTAAACTCACTTGAAAAAGAATTCCATTAGAGACAACTCGTTACGCTCAAATAACTCGTTGAATTTAAAAAAATACATGAGCATCAGTCTCTGCTTTGAGTGGAAAAAAAATGGTATTTACGTCGAGAAAGCGATATATAAACCGAAACATTGAGCTCGCAGTACGCGAAGCGAATGAGGGGTTGGTCTTGCGCAACAGCGCACCCCTGTGGCCGTTGTTGATACTACAAGAAGAGGGTGAATTCTACTACCCTTAAAACAGTCTCACTGGTAGGTACGATGGCAAAACAACCTACAGTGCTTGGATCATTCCGTCTCTTTTTCTCTCGAACGCGTTGACGCATTATGTTATACGTTACTGTATTATAGTGTGGCCGGGGCGAAAGTAGTACGAGCTCTGTAATCCGTTGGGGACGAGCGTGAGCCCGGCCGAGAGAGACGTACATTGTCGAATTTCTGAAAATGTGTTTGTTCTCGGAATTGTCCGCAAGCCCCACGAGCACAATGCCACTTGAAAATTCATTAAAAACATGGAATTTCTCATATTTTATTCACATTTATCGTCATCTTTTAGTATTTATTGCTACGATGCAGGCATTAATTGCCTTGGAATTGAAGAATTTTATGGCAGTTTATGATAAATGGAGAGAGGAGAAGGTGGAATCAGTGCTGATAAATCATTGGAAAAGGTTTCAATTGTTTTTTTTTATAGTTATACACGGCACGTGACGATTGTTTTATGTTAATCAATGACCTTGAACTTGAAACACTCATGACTATCGGAAGCTATGACATCAGCATTATTCTTTTTACTGGTTTCAATTTTTCATGTCTCTCATTTATCTCTGTTTTCTCAAGTTTATTTCATGGAGAATGGAGAAAGGACAGGAACCAATGATGCCACACTTTATGAATGTCTATTTTACATGTTTGGATGAGAATGAGAGAGATGCATGAAATCATGAGCCCCGAAAATAATAATAATTGTCGTGTTTTACACGTAAACTGAAGTATCGAGGCTGCTATTGGTCATTCCTCTCTCATGAGTCACAGCAGTAGGCACAAAGCGGATAATTGGCTGCAGGCTCAAAAAAAAAAAGTAAACAATCACAATTATCGACTACAGATGAACGTGCAGAGACTAGTCGATTGGAAAGTAGGATTTATTTCGAGTTATTAAATTTTTTCAACTCCATTGAGCATCACCATGTAGTTATATATATTTTCATTCAATTGGAGAGTAGCTCGTAAATTTATTTGTTTTCATAAATATCAGAGTGACAATGAGCAAAGTAAAGGAACAGAAAGAGAGTTCTCAAGAATATGATCAGGTTAGAGTAGCTTCTAACATAAAAGTCAAAATAAAGAGGAAAAAAAAGAGAAAGGACCTGCAGCGGTTGAGATATAATGTTCTCAAAGGAAGGAAAAAATCGGTAAATAAACGTTGGATTTTAATTGAAGTTTTATAAGAAAAAAAAAGAAAATGCTATCTCTGCTCTTCTCAGTCCAATGGATAATTGGATGCAAAAGCTTGAGCGAGTTTATTTTTCTTTTCAGAGGAAGAAAGCTCCGGAATTCACAAAGAGAAGTCAACAACAAATGGAACGTAAAATGTCATGCAATCGACTACTACCTGAACCAGTATATTTTTCATTTTAATAATACAAAATAAAATGTTTATTTCATAGATGATTTAACGTAACTGAGTATTTTATTGCCAATTATTAATTTTTAGAATATTGGAATTTATCGGAATGGAGCTGCAAGTAAGCAATTAGCACAGGATAAAAATCTTCGTTTACCTCTTAAGAATGAAACAATTGTGTCTAATGACGTTATGAAGCTTTTCAACAAAGAGGATTATTCACAAAAGTATGTAATTTTAGATATTCTCTTGAATCAAAGTGAAATTTCCTCGGCAATTTCATACAGAGATGTCTCTGTTTTAAACTAATTTCAGAAAATCAGAAACAATTCCAAATGCTAATGGAAATAATTCAATGGAAACCCCAATTACATCAAGGCAGAATAATGCACCTGCAATTGAAGTTATACAATCTGTGGGACGTTGGAGATGGTCTCCAATTACATGTTTCGAGGAATTGTGTGTGAAAATTTGTTTGGAGGTATTCATGTGTGTTCCTATAGAATGTTTTCCAGGTATGGGTCATAAATGAGAAACCCAACAAATAAATTCTGTATAATTAATTCTTCTTCCTCTAGATCCACTCCAGAAAACCGAAATGCTGTTGCTGGATTTGCATATGGGACAGTACGATTACAGTCATGAGATCGAATCACTATTGGCATTCGGGGAAAATGGTGAGAAAATGTCAGCATCAAAGCAGGTTCTTATTGATGATAAAAACGGAATAATCAAGATGAATAATAATGAAATTTCCGGGAATGAAATAAAACCCAAATTGAAATCCAATCATTCTCAAATTCCGAGGGCTGGTAATCAAAAGAATAGAGTACCCAATGTTACTCGAGGTAATGAATATAATATTCCCATGAAGATTTTACCACTGACACCAATTGAACGTGAAATCATGTTTACCAAATCCGGTTATCGTTTGAGTCCTTCAAGTGGAAGAGATTTGATTGAGGAAAAGTACGTTGAGACACCGAGTGTAATTCTCCGAGCAATTCGTAAAGAAGATTCTCATCATAAAGAGAAATGTAATCCCATAAAGACCAACTGCAGAGGAAATGGAAGAAGTAGGAGTACAAAGAAAACTGAAATCCCTGGAAAATCTGATTTGCGAGGATCAATGAAATTTCCATCTTCTGGAAGACAGCTGAACTTGGACTTTGGAAAGGTCAATAATCAGCAAGCTTATTCACGTGATAAAAGAAATCGTCGTCATGATGCAGGAATCGATGAATCGGAGATATCGAGTAATGCATTTCTTCAAAATTTCAAATTCCTGTCTTTCAATGATAATCAGTCAAAAGATACACGTGGACGGAGTAAGAAACAAGGGTGGGGATACTCGGATGATGTACAGCCCAACAAGTATTTCGCAGGAAATAATGAAAGCACTTCATTCGATTTACCTCGACCCATTCCGGTGTATCATCATGAAGGCAAGCGGAAGAAGAGAGACTATACTGGCGGTAATTTAGAGAGAAAGTATGATCCTGTACGAAGGTATAGCACCACTCTTGGATATCACAATAATATCGATCCTCTAAATAGCAGAATGTGGATTACTCCTGAGCCACAACGGAATAAAGTTCATAAATCACATGAGACAGCAGTGAGCAATAACATTGCACTTGATCCACCAAACTTTTTCCATCGCGCTGATAATAATTATAATTTATATCTCAATGAGGTTTTTCGAGTACATGAGAAGAGTGATTATCCCCTATATCGCACAGTAACATTCAGTGATGTTAATTCACGTCATTACTATTGATATCGTTTCCGTGTAAAATTGAATAAAAATATTAATTTCATTTATGAATTGATGTAGATTTTGTTCTTCAAGATCGTTCAACAAATAGAGATCATGCGGAAATTGTATCGATTAATTACAGAATAGGAGCATTGTGTATGAAGATATTGAAGTGTTGGAAACTAGAATATTTTGAATTTGTTTGAGCAGCCAAGGCCTGATACACTAATTATTGCTGGGGTGTGATAAGTTTTAACGGAAACAGATAGCAACCAATCGCACAAACACAGTCAGAAGGGAAGTAGCATCTCCGCCCTCATTCCTTCCCTTCGGGAAAATTTTATGAAAGCACAAAATGACTTAACCATTTGGGTGACAAGCATTCCTTGATGCTCTTTAAGTCATCAATGAGATATATGTTATATTAATTTTGTTTTAATATTCCACACGTATTCGGCATCTAGAATTCAAATTTGTTGATACGAAATTATTGTGCCTGGGTATATGTGCGTTTCTGTATGTGGACGTGGGTGGATGTATGGCTGAGTGGTTGCGGATTTTTTTCTCTTCGAGGAGATAATTAGTGTCGACTAAATGATATTGTGAAATCTGCGTATTGAAGGGAATATAAATTAATAATTGGAATATGAAGTGCTCTTTCCCATTATTAATTGTTATATTGGAACTGGGGCAATGTACAATTGGTGGATGGGACAACAGTAGTAAGTATAAGAAAATCATTTACTTGAGAATAAGATGATGTTAATCTATTGATGTAGGGGGAATTGGGGTAAAATGGACTTTCTGATTGAACGGTTGGAGATAGCGATTTTCTGAGGATTCCATTGGAAAGCCGAGACGATTTCACATAGGAATCAAATGCCAAAATGTATTTTTTTTGAATTTTCGAAAAATTCAATTTTTTTACTCACATTTGAAGGGGTTTACCTTGGCAAAATTTGCAAAAATCACATTTTTGACAATATCTCTGGTTCTATTGGTCCTATCTCAAAAATTCCGAATCGAGGTGAAAGGTGAGCTCATTTGCGATGAATTCATGTGATTTTAAAATTAAAAATACGATTTTTCCAAGTACTTTTGGGGTGTTTTTTGAAAATCAGTTTTTTCACTATAATGAAATGCCTCAAAAAATCGTATTTTTAATTTTAAAACCACATAAATTCATGGAAAATGAGCTCACCTTTCACCTCGAATCGGAATTTTTGAGCTACGACCAATAGAACCGAAAATATTGCCAAAAAAGTGATTTTTCAAATTTTGCCAAGGTAAACCCCTTCAAATCTGGGTGAAAAAAAATCAAATTTGTAAAAAATTGAAAAAAAATATTTTGACACATGATTTTCATCGGAAATTTCCTTAGCTTTCCAATGGAATCATCAGAAAAATTCTATCTTCAATATTTCTCTCGATTTTTCATAATATACGATTCCAAAGCGAGAATGTGGCCATCTTACACCTTGTGGCCTTTTCACCCTACGTTCCCCTATATAATTCTTCCTTTTTCTTCTCAAGTGAGATGTCCACCTGTTCCATTTCCCAATGGTAAAGTTCGGACTAGAGGACGTGGGAAAATTATCAGATTCCAATGCTTCGAAGGGTTCACTCTGATTGGAAACAAATACTCTACGTGTATACGTGGTAATTGGGATACCCCGATTCCAGTTTGTGTCAGTGAGTTGAGAAAATAGAAAATATCGGTAGACATTACTGTGAGAATTTACTAAAATCCGTGTTTTCATTTCAAGATTCTCAGTGTTCGGCACTGGCAACACCCGAGCATGCTCTCGTCGCTCCCAAGTACAATGGAGCAATACTCA
Organism: Aleiodes testaceus; assembly: GCA_963565655.1. Taxonomy (NCBI): domain Eukaryota; kingdom Metazoa; phylum Arthropoda; class Insecta; order Hymenoptera; family Braconidae; genus Aleiodes; species Aleiodes testaceus. The sequence goes on from OY751412.1 coordinate 5,434,351, forward strand.
TGTACTTTTGTGCACCTGGATACACATTGATTGGTACTGCTGAAATTTATTGCAATGGGAGACAATGGAATGGCACTGTACCATATTGCAGAGGTAATTAATATCTTGCGAGTGATGGAGGCTGCGTTGAACTTTGAAATGGGGGAAATGGATCCATGATACATTTCACCCCACCTTCCCTATTTCATAATGTGAGTCACCAGAACCTCCGAAATAATTTAATGAAAAAAAATTACTCTAGATACAACGGCAGCGGCTCCCAGAAAATGTGATTTCGAGACGCCTGATCTATGCTGGTGGGAGCAAGATCCCAAGCACGATTTCGATTGGCGTCGACATAATTTCGGAACACCAAGTTCACACATTGGAACTGGTCCAACACACGATCATACATACGGAGCTGGAAAAGATGGTGAGATTGTAATTAATCGCTCCTTTATTTCTTATAATTCTTACCTTTAATATTCCAGGATATTATCTTTACATCGAGGCATCAGGCAGATTAGTGAATGATACCGCTAGAATTATATCACCACTTTACAATGCGTCGTTGACGGATGCAGGATGCTTTTCATTCTGGTAATTCTTCATCAATATTCAATTGAATGCCTGAGATTAATTATAAAATTCGTTTAGGTATCACATGTATGGGGCTACAATCGGGACATTGCGTATTTACTTCAAGCCCCAATCAAACTCAGACAACGGAGACGCAATGTTTGAAAAACAGGGAAATCAAGGAAATCAATGGCTTCATGGACTCTTCACTCTTCCTAAAACTAATAATAGCTTCCAGGTAAGCTCATTACTAGGGCCGAGACGTTGGTGTCACATTCTGACTAGGCTGAAGTTGTGCATTCCGAATGTATACACGCGATTTATTTTTTGCCTGGTGGGCTAGTCCGGATTTTTTCCTATATTTTATAGGGGAGATCGGGGTAAAATGGACATTCTGATTGAACGGTTGAAGATAGCGATTTTCTGATCATTCCATTGGAAAGCTGAGGAAATTTTAGCCGGAAAACATCCGTCGAAATTAATTTTTCCAAGTTTTTCGAAAATTCAATTTTTCTCAATTGTTTCCAAGGTAAACCCCTTCAAAACTGGCTGAGAAAAATCGAATTTTCAAAAAACTCGAAAAGATTAATTTCGATACGTGTTTTCCGCCTGAAATTTTCTCAGCTTTCCAATGGAATCGTCAAAAAAAATCTATCTCCAATATTTTCCCACGAGTATGCATTCTAGGCTGAAGTTGTGCGTACAGTTCAGTCTAGTCACAATCTTACACCAACGTCTCGGCCCTACTCATTACTATAATTTCCCTCAATGTGGCAAACCAAAATCATTCACCTCTTTTCAGATTATCATTGAGGGAATAAGAGGCGGTGGCTATGTGAGTGATCTTGCAATAGACGACGTGGCTATTCTCCAAGGGGAAGAATGTACAGAAGCACAGAAAAAAGATGCGGCAACAACTGTCCGTTCAGTGACAGAACAAGATGGTACATCAAATGCATAAATAACATATCATACATACCATTCATGTCTATATATACATTAACATTTCGTCTTCTCCATCAATTCTGATTTAGATCAAATTGAAATCATCAATGCTCTGCAGAGCTGTCGAGGGAGATGCGATAATAATACATCAATAAATGTCGGGACAACAATAATTCCACTGACATCACCTGACGCCTGTCACTGTACTATTGACTGCGCTGAGAACTCTACATGTTGTCCCGATTTTGCTGAATATTGTGTTCTAGGTCAATGAACTATATCATATAAGAATCCTATATTTGCATAAATCTATATTCATTCAATTAATGTTAATTATCTCTTCTCTTACAGCCATTACCGATTCGTCATTTACAAATGCGATAACGGAAAGAGTAAATACGGATAAATATAGGACTATTGCTATATCTGAAGAACCTAAAGATGAATTAGAACCTTATACAACGAAAATGATCCGAAAAACCACAGTTCCATCAGTTGAACGGTCTTCACATCGTGAAACTCCATTTCTCGTACCCAACACAACTCATTACGATGCAACAACTGGTGAGTAGAGAATTACCAGAGAATATGAAAAATTCAATGTCGTAATAACTGTTTTTTATTTAAACAGAATCGCATGTTTCGGTGAAGCATGTACAACAGGCAGTTGCACCTCTTGCATTATCTGAAATTATCAGTATAGTAATTGTTCTCATAGTGTTGGGAATAATCAGCAGCGTCGTAATTACCATTTTTTTGAGACGGAGAAAATCGTATGATCGTCGATCGAAATCTAGTAAAGGCTCAGCATTGTCTGAGGATAGTGACGTACGATTTTTAACGTCCGATGAAATTCTAGATTTCAATCTTGCTAGACCGCATGAAAGCAATGAGCTTTAGTTTTATCCTTCCACTTCTTTCCTCTCTCTTCATTCTCTTGAATTCCTTTTCCGATAAAATTATTTGAAATTATGTACCAAAGGAAGAAAATAGTATTCTGCTGTATGAACGTGAATTTTTTTAATAAAATAAATACAATGGATTATAATTCACAGCTGTAGATATATAGACTGGATTTATTTTTGAACTCCTTGATGAATAATGTTTTTTCGATAAAATTCAATTTCCTTTCGTAAAGATAAATCTCCAATTTTTTTCTTTCATTACTGAGTATTTAGGACAGTGGATAATAGGTGAGAATAAAAAATAACCGATAACTCAATTAAGAAATCTTTGGACTTTAAATACAATGTACAAGATTACTTTTATAAAAAGAAAAGTGCTAGAGTAAATGAAATTGAAATGGAATAACTAACTAATTGGATAATGAGGTGTTGGTTTATTTATCGAACCCCAGAAAAGAATGGATCGTGAGGGTTCGTGCCTAATGAAGAATTTAAAAGGACGATTAGCAACGAATAATTTAGACCTTCCATCTCGTAGAATAATAACGCTAGTAGCTGCAGCTGCTACTGTACCAGTTTCCGTGATGTCCATTTCTACTTTATGAATTACTTCAGAGGCATATAAACCTGGGTTAATGAGATTAGCGCTATTTCGAAGTGCATCAATGCCATAACTCGGAAATCCTTGTGCTTCAATGAATTTGAGAAATTGAGACTCGAGTGTTCCACTCCTTACTTTGCGACTCCTTAAAATATTTAGAATAATATTAATTAATTTTTCATTAAAATAAATGGACTCGAAAAAACTCAAATTTCTGTCTTTACCTGGGAGCATCGTCTGTTTCTGTAGAATTCGTTAATGGAGTTTCTGTAGAATTTGTCACTGGGATTTCAGTAGAATTTGTTACCGGGATTTCCGTTGAATTGCTCAATTCCTCATTATTTATTCTTGGAAAAAAGTAGGGACTCGATTTCTTTTCGTTTTTCGAAATAAAAGGATTGAGACCTGGTGAGAGAATCCCAAGATTTGCTTCATGTGGAAGAAACAGTGACGTCAAGCCCAATGATTCCAAAGCATATTTTAAATTCAATGTACTCGATAATTTCATTCTCGGTAATCCTATGATACATCTTTTGCTCTCCATTCGGTTTATCATTGTTTCAATCAGGTCTGGAGTTAATCTTGCCTCTAGATTATTCCAAGCATCTAAATCACTGGATGTGGGTACTAAAATATACATTGTGGATTCAAAAAGAGAGAAATCCGATGGATCCATCTGGGAAAACAATAAAATAATGATAAAATCTTCATAAAAAATTCAAGAGTAAATTGTAGTATTAATTTTCAACTCACCAGTCTTTGATTATTCGCATATGGAAGCCCTACAATTTTCAATCCAAGTTGTTTATCTTCATAGAATGGGAAATACCCACTGTTAAACATCATGTCTACTTGAACTTCTCGGCCAGATGTTAATTTGAAGGATCTCCTGTATTTATAGAACAATTATATAAAGAAATGACTTAATCATTGAATAATCATACGTCAAAAATTCATAAACCTTACCGCTGCGTACCAGAATCAATAAAGTATTGATTCCATTCGCCATTAAAATACAGAGCAGATGCGAAAATAACTTTGGTTTCTGGATCAAGTGACTGCGTCAAGATATTTCTAATTTTTCCATGTGTCTTCATGTTTACCCAATTGTTTATGATGCCTCGTGCGGTTTCTGGCCGATACAGAAAATCAACATTCTTCACTTCACTCCTGTACACAGACTGGCTGAGGGCCAAAAATTCGTCGCGAATAGGATAACCGTTCTGGAAGAGAATTATTTATGAATATCTTCAAAGCTCTGAGTAAAAAATTCTTTACCTGCACAAAGATGCCATTAGCAAAGGAGACATTGGGTCCACCCATAGACGAGTATTCAGGATCAATTGTGTTTAATAATGAACCCAAGATCTGATGAATAATCTCCGAGTGTCCAGAAATATCAACGCCTGAATCAAAACCCAGGATTCTAACGAGATCATCAAATGTTTTACCAGCAGATCCAAGCATTACGAGTGCTAATGTTCCCACAAGGCTAATCGGTGAGAAAATAACATTCTGAGGATCTCTTCCTAGTGTCATTGCTCCTTGGCTAGTGTCAATCGCACGATCCATATCCAAACTGTACTTCAAGACTCCTCGTGCTATTATATTGTTTACCTAAAAAAATCCAATATAAACATGAGTCATTTGAAGAGAATCTTCAATAGAAATTTCAGACTTACGTAATTACTCCAGTAGATTTCTTCGGGCGTTGTCGCATGCGCTGGAGGTATGGCTGAAGGACTTGATGGGATTGCAGATTGCACATCGACTTGATTAACAGATGAATTGATTATTCCTGGGTTTTCGACGCGTTGGAAATTGCCTGTTGGACTGTAAGCTGCCGAAGGTGCGTATGAAGACTGAGGAAATTGTGGAAGCTGCCATTCATTAGTTGTGCCTGATGAACCGTTCGGTTCAAACTCATCAGGAAACAGCAGTTGACAGTCATTTGTAGTGATGAATAATATGAGGGGTACAAATTTCTTCATCTGAAACATTCACATGAATTAGAATCCGGTCATTGCTCCATAATTATACACGATATTATTTTTTGAATTCATGTTGGCTTGAATTGGTCATGGTTCTATGAATATATACAAAAATTATTTTTTTGGAATTTCTACATAAAAAAATGAAATTAGCATTGGGGAGAAGAGGCGACTGAGGTCATGGACAATTCGCCTCATAAACTCCTTTCAAAAATATAGTAAAATCCAAAGTAACGCGCTTATATAATTCCAGTTGTCATTGAAATTTCATCATTTTACGTGGATCATTGAATCATATCAAGGTCAGACAATCGCGACTTTTTTTCCTATTGCTCATCTATTTTTGTAACTATTGATAAACAAAGTTAGTACAGAGTAAACACATTATTTCTATCACCACATAATTATACACATTGTACCGAATTCTATTATATTCCAGGGTAAAACAACAATAGCAATACAATAGTATTGTGAAATCAATGATTTGACATGTGTGTTTCGGTCGATGGACACGTGAGTATAAACATCAATGCTTCTTTTCACAATTAGAAGCATTTGAAAAATAGAAAAACATATTATGTGGAAATATTACCGTTAGTTACGATCACACGCTAGTCTTATATATACAGATGGCCGCTTCGTACTGACTGACTCGTGTTATATGCTCACACTTTTATTCACTACTTTTCAATCCCCACCAGACAATTTTTTTTTTCCTCCTCTTTATACTATTGTCCACACAGCGAAACTGACGTTCCATCGTTCATTAATTGCGAATATTATTCACGTTATTGTATTGGAAACATAGTAACGATGAAGACTCGAAAAACTGAAATTCTCATGTATCAAAGCTCTATGTTATTGGCAATTAAGCTATCCTCATCATTAGTTGATTGTAATTGTTGTAATCACGAGAAAATTACGGCAGTCTCATTAGAATACGCTGAGTATAAATCAATAGGAGAATGTTAGAAAAATATGAACTAAAACGCAGTACCAGAAAATTACATTAAAATTATCAATGAAATTTCTTTATTAAATTCATATTCTATGTGTATTATATACTGATGATTGGAAATTGATAATTGATAATTAATTCGTTAGATATTATTGTCTTTCATTATTCTCCACAATTTCTTTCATTTTTTTGTTTCTACATATTCCATTATATTCTTAATTGTACAAGATCGCAACATGAATTTATTATCATAATAATGGTAATTTAAAAAAATAATAATAATGGAAATAACGATGGTTTGTTATTAATTATTTTTTATTAAAATATTTGCACATGGCAAAATAAGGCTGTTGATTCCGAAGAGTGGAGGCTCCTTACTTGTGTTTCTGAAAATAGAATTGAAAAAAATTAGATAATTCTTGCTGTAGCATTATTAAAAATGATTAATGGCACAAGGAAAAATTCTCACCACTTCTTTTTCTTTACGACCGACAATTCGGCAACTAGCTTGACCACCGAGGCCAAAACGCTGTTTGCAAATGCAATCTTCCTCTAATTCAATACCTGTGATACCATCAACGACTCTTCTAGCTGCAACTTGTAAGAATTGCTTTCGTTGATTAGGTTTTGCGTCAAGGAAATTAGTTGAACTGAAAGCTGCACCTCCCGACTAAAACATAAAAATTATTTCCATTGACTAATTCATCTTCACTACTGAGAAAAAAGATAAAAATGATGAATCTTACAGAAACGGAAAATCCAGCGCAAACATCACCGTTCGTTAAAACAACATTCTCCTTATCTATACTGCCTTCCAATGGTTTCTTCTTACTATCAGAGAATGTGTAAGCGAATTTGGAATCATAACCGACAACGTTTTTCTGCATTTTTCCAGAGACTAGGATATCATTCAAGAATCCAATGTGATAATAAGTCAGTCCCAAATCACGGTAAACCTTCTGTCCCATAATTAATCTCAATTGTTGAAGTGACAATGGGAATGGAGTTTTCTCGCATGGTGCATCAATTATTCCAATCACTGCCTTGGCCGCTCCAGTTCTGAAGGGATAGCCTATAGCCTCTTCATAGGCATCAGTGAGCTTGAAGGTTCCAAGCTCTACGTCTACCCTCTGTTCAAGATATGTCAAACGTTTCTCCAGATCACCTTCTTTGGCTTCCTTGAAACTGATGAGAGGTTCACCCTCAGCGAATTTCATATTCTTCACGTCTCCATTAACATTGGTGCTTCCACCGGTGGTATAATGTTGAGGCCATTTCATGTGATCGCCGTAACCGATCAAGCCAATATGAACGTCATTGATTCCATGATGCTTGAATTCATTCTTAATTTCAGCCATCAATGGTGCAACCAAGTCTTGGAACACTTTCTCATTCTTCAAAGTCTGCTCAATCACAAAGATAATATCTGCCTGTTTATTGGGTACTTTAACGCTGAAACTGTCACCAATGGCAATGTCCTTGCCAGCTTTGCAGCTTCCACATGCAGCTGGAATTGAAATACTAACGCGTTCCTTTCGACAAGCTGCATAATAAGCAGCAGAAATTAGGCATGCAGCACGTGGAGTTCCAGCTGCTGTTGCATGATCACAGGCCTGACGGAAATTAGCTGGATTAACGTAGTTGAAGCAGGAGCTCATTGAGGATGCTTCAGAGAAATATTCCGTGCAAGTTGGATTACGAGCGTGTGAGTGCTGATGATCAACAGCTGGTGCTGCTGGACATGCCGGGTTGAGCCTGTATGCATTACCAAAATCAGATTCTTTCTCAGTTATGTGGCCTGATGGGAGTGTGAAATCATCGTAGGGCTCATTATCAGCGTTTCCAAAGATACCACGTAGTTTTCCGTGATAGAATCCAGAGACACGAACACTGCAAACCATCGGAGCCTTTTGACTGCAAGCAACGTGAACACCGTAGTCTGATTTAACGTTGACAAGAGGAAGTGTTAAGAATGCATGAAGATTCTTGGTATTTCCTGGATATTCACTCGGTTTATCGTCAATCAGTATATTACCGTTTGATTTCAATGTAATGCTCTCACCCGGTGCTGTTATTGTGAGACTAATGAATTTACCATTATTGAAGGTACCAATTATTGAGAAGTTTCCATCACGAATATCGTGAGCCAACACGTAATCGCATGTTCCTGCTGTTGTTAAATGACGTCCGTCGAATGTGAAGAAGTGTCCACCTTCCACGACAATTCCGGTCTTACTGAATGGTGGGATAATATCAGACATGTAGGCAGTTGGACGATAAGCGTGATAAATTTCTCCTATTGTTGGAAGATCGCCGTTGCGAATGACATTGATTATGGATATCTTGAGAATTGGCAGACCCGGTAAATGTTTGAGTAAACCAAAGTTCTTGTACAAATTGTCTCCAAATAGTCCATAGAATTCGTTCTTAATTTCACCTTGTTGAAGAAGAGATATTACAGAACGTACTGCATCAATTCCGCTTGTATATATGTTCTTCAGTTCACTTCCCTCATCAACTTTTTGACGTCTAATGTGCTTCATTATGTAATTGTACGTGATTGTCAGGAATTCACGGAGTTCCTCTGTGGGCAAGAGTTTCTTCAATTGGACGAATGTTTCTTCAACTGGCATCAAAATAGCTTCTGGTATCTGATAGGTTGAAATTTGTGCCCATTTCTCTTTGATGATTTCATAAACTGGGAGAGCTTTCAATTGTTGAATCGTCAGAGTAACGAAATTCTTCAATTCACCCTCAATTTGATTGTATCCCTTTGTAATTATTTTCACTAAATCATGCGCTATTTCACTGACTATTGTGGCAATTTCTTTCAATTCTTTCTGGTGCTCGTTTATGATATTGATGATGGCCTTGAGGTAAGTAGCACTTAATTTAGTTGTTGCATCCATTACCTCCACGAGAGCCTTCGAGATTTTCTCGAGGGACTCTTTGATGCTTGGCCATGTGCTGTGCACTGCCTCTGATATTTTGTGGAGAATTTCATTCAATTGCTTGTGCAGTTCTTCTAGACGTTGAACCAATTCCTTCAGTGTTTGAATTATCGCAGTTGTTAATCCACCGAATATTTTGTTATATGCTGCAATGATTTCGTGGAGAGTTCTGTCATTGTTAATTTCTTCCTTAAGCCTATCCAATTCTCCCTGATAATATTCAATCATTGGCTTCCAATTTGGCTGGGCTTTTTCCAAATGATCGAATAGATCCTTGAGCTCAACATTAGCTTCATCACCGATTTCTTTCGTGAATTTCTTTAACATTTCAAAGGATTTTATCAATTCATCTCTGTAAATGTCAATCATCTGGATAACATTGTCCTTGTTATAGGATAAATTGGGCTTCAAGAATCTACTCTCATCGAGATAAATAGCGACACCGAATAAATTTTTCTTCTCGCCGTTCTTGAAATTGTCAGCGTGGAACTCAATCACTTGTCCAATAACTGCTCTACCGCTTACTACGAATTTATCATCGGGCTTGGATTGCCTGTAGCATTGATACATGAAGTTTCTCAAATCACGTATTTCAGCACTAACTATTATCGGTGAACTATCGAGTATGTGATATTCAGTTTCGATTTTCTGGAGATTCTTCTCGAAATCAATCTTTGAGTGCAGTTGGAGAATATAGGAATTTGGTCCTTGGAGCTTCAGATGGAGTTCTCTGGGACTAGCTTCAAATTCTGTACTCAGTGTCTTCATTTTTTGATTTTTATCGTTGTAGGAGAATGATGATAGGAAATTTATCAAGTTCTTGGAAATACCGAAATTCTGTTTCATGTGTAATTTCAATTGCTGATCACGACTGTTTACGTCGAGTAGACCAGTGACATTGAAAGCATCTGGAGCCGCGTTCTTCATGATACTAGCGTTTATCGTTATTTTTTGGCTCTTCTTGGCGAATACGTCGAAGTCTATATTGGCATCTAACAAATGCTCCTTGCCGGTATTCAGATTACCCTTAATTACCATGTCCTGCGTGATAAAAGAAAAAAAGTTATGAAATGTTTTTTTTTTTCTATACTGTCTTTGTATTCAACATAGGGTTTAAATCATACCTTAGTTTGTTTTGGATAGGTAAAACGAGCTTCACCGGATAAAGCTGCTGAAGTCTTCTCAATGTTCATATCACCACTGATAGTGAGACTTGTTTTGTCATTTGGATGATTCTTGCGGTCGAGATACGTCGAAATATCAATCTTGAATGGTCCCACAAGAACCTCGGCCTTTGGCAAATCAACGGCAGAAATAAGAGCGAATTCACGATTCGGCACAGTGAAAATGACACCTAGAAAGTTTTAAATATTCATTAGCATCCATTCATTTCATTCTCACCTTCAAGCATCGAAAGTTATTCATGTACTCACCAGCTTCCTTCGAATGCATATAAACATGCGATGAATATTGAGTCTTATCCTTCGATGTGTGGAGATATAAATTAGCGGTGTGATCGAATGATGGCTTCTTCGGATGATATTCAGTAGTTGTTTTCAAGCCAAATTCTACTGGAACGTAGAATTTCTTCAAGTCTATCTCAACTGTTATTTGATGCTTCATACGTGTTTCACCTTTGGAGAGAGTAATCAAATTAATAGAAAATAGGAATTATTCATAATTAGCATGAATTAAATTAACATAATTAAAATGCCTCTGAACTTACGATCGGTATCAAGAATCGACTGAAGTTTGAAGTGTGCACAATCTTTGCTCTGTTCGCAAAAACTGTTAAACACATGCACTTCTTTATCAGAGAGCTTCAACTCTCCAACAACAGCTGATGGCCCGAAATTAGCATTCAATAGAATAGCAACGCCTGTTTCTCCATCATTCTCTCGTGTTAGTTGCTTACGTGAGTACATGAATTTGGAGTTTCTCGTATTTTCACCAATTTTCAAGCTTCCATTTCCTTCAACAATTACTTTACCAGGCTCCTCGCGTTTACTGAAAGTAGTGCTTCCAGTAATGAGATTCTTACCATCACTGGTAACAGCTATGACAATTTTCTTTCCAGTTTGAGCTCCTGGTTTTGAGCCTATTGTTGCCTTGATTTTACGTTCTTTGATCTTGTCACTATCGAAATTCAATATAATGTTGAAATCATCCATGTTCTGGAATACAACGTGAGCATCAGCTATTGCAAAACCTTTCGGTGACATCACCTTCCATTCGCCCTTGAATTCATTATCGCTCAATTTATCGACTTTCGAATGAACCTCCGTTTTTCCATCTGGGCACGTTAAGATAACATTGACATGATGCGAATTCGGGGTGATATCAAAGTCAGAGCTCATGTCGTATTTCTTCTCATCGGCAATAGCATGAATATTGTATTTCCAAGGTCCATTGGCTTCTCGCTTGCGCTCGAATCCAATCTTGAAGTTCCGTAATTTTTCTGCTGGTGTTGTAGCTTCGAGATTCATTCCAATATGAGTGAGATCCCATTTGTAGGCAGAATCCAACTTCAAAGTCGTTTTTTTGTCTCCATAATTAACGTCCAAGGATGCAGTACCCTTCTTCAGTTCTCCAGATGGATCGTACGTGAAACCAGTGCCAATTGTTAATGGAGGATGCTCAAGAACCGTTAATTTAAGTTTTCCATTACCCTCACATTTCTGTCCAGGTTTGCACACATTGTGTTGCACATGGAGCTCTCCTGAGATTTCTTTATTATCATTGTACGCCAAACTTTGGACTGTATCAAATTCGCATTTATCCATGTCTTCTTGTGGCACCAAGAGACTGTATTTTCCAACATATTTCAAATTCCGGAGTTTGTCATTCGGTAATTGCAATTGGATATTAACGTCGGCAGTATTTGGTTTCTTATCACTATAACCATGGACATAAATTCCAGTACCTTTGACACTCATATCATTTCCAAATGAAGAATCCAATTTCCACATACGTTCATTCTTATTTTTGCAATCAACTACAAAATTAAATTGAAGAGCCTTTGGCAAATAACTACCTCCAGCTGACAATTTAATCTCACCCTTTTTATTCTCATTATTATTCGGGGCTTCAGTGTAATCTGTATCGATGTTAAAGTTCATGTCTTTGCCATCGTAATCAACGAGTTTAAGTTGATTCTTAGCCTTGAAATTGTTGTGTCTGGGTTCGCTCATTGATAATTCATGATCATAACTGATTTTACGTGCTTTCTCTCCTTTTTTCGGGTAATGCAACAATTCGTATTGTCCGTGGTACTCTGATTGATCAGGTTTACGATCAACTGATCCCTTTCCATTACCAACGAAATAACGACCACCAGGTAAATGGACATCGAAATTACCATCGAAATTAAAGCTACCCTTTGCTTTTTCAACAATTTTTCCTTTACCATTAACTTCAGTCTTGTAAGACAAAATCTCGATGACGTTCTTTGTGTCTATTGAGTTTTTACTCAATTCTGAATCAGTCGACAATTTGATACGCTTGCTAGGATCTTTCTCAGCGTCAAGAAGAATTTCAATATTGGCGACATGACGTGGACCAGTAATAGCTACGTCACCACTTCCCTTGATTTTTCTACTGAATTTCGGTAGATCGATAGTTAGGACAGCAGTGCCTTTTCCATTCTGATAAGTAAATTTGCCGCCAGAAACTAAACTCTTCTTTACGTACAAATTGAATTCTCCGTTGTAATTATTTGTTTCTCTCACTGCTTTCATGAGGAATTCAAAGTATTTCGTGTTGTCGATAACTACTAATGCGTGGCTGTTGAATTTTTGGGGGCTTGTTTCAAGACCGTATTTCAATTGCAATTGCTTTGAATTGAGCTTCAATTTACCATCAAATCCAATGTTAGAATTGAATCCTTCAACTTGATAATTTGTTACAGCTTCCATTTCATACTTTGATCCAGGAACTTCAAGTTTTCCCTCGATTTTCCTCTTAGAATCACTCATTTTATTCTGTTTAAGTGTCAAAACCAATTTATTATCAATGATATGAGACTCAAGAGAGAATTCCCAATTAGCTGGAACATTCTCATCAACTTTGATTTCCAAATCATTTCCAAATTTGAATTTACCGTAATGGAAATCGAATTCAGACTCGAATTTCTCATTGGAGAGTTCATTCTCGAGTTTAAACGAGAAATCTTGAGCTGGCCATGTTATTTCGGATTTAGCATCGAATGAAGCTGATGGTAGATATGAATGACCCGGACGATCATGTTTCTTGTATGAGAGATGATCGCTGATTGTGAGTCTATTTGTTTTTGATTGAAGATCAGCACCATGAGTCAATACAATTTTGTGATCGAATAGTTCTTTCTTCGATGCATAATGCCAGAGAATATGGAATCCGATGTTTTTATCTTTACTTGGGACAGCCGATAATTCTGCGTCGAAACCGTTATCGGTACGTTTTCCATCTACTTTAACATGGAGATTCTCTTCATTGAGAGCAATATTTGCATCAACATTAAGAACACCTGGTCCGGTTACCATCGTTCCATCCAAGCTCGCAATCTTTTTGCCAGATCCATAGAGAGCAACTTTATCGAAGACGTATTTCTTATTTGCATCTTGATTTATCACTTGAATATCACCATCAAGCTTGTATGCCTTTCCTCCTTTGCCTTTACCTCCGGTCAATTTTTCAATATGGTCTGGTATTTTGTACTCTAATATCGGCTTGTACTTATTCTCATTAGCGACAATACCTACTGATCCATAATAATCATCATCATCATGTTTCAGTGACAGAGTAAGAGCTTTTTTCTTGTCAGTGTTCTCAAGCAACAATTGACCATTGGCCTGCTTGAAAGGCGAGTCGAATGTAGCTTTAATATACTTTTGAGTTGGCTTATTAGCTCCTTCGATATTGACCGATACTCTTCTATTATTACGACTCTTTGGTGTCTCAAACAGGAGTTCAAGTGATCTCTGGCTTTCCTTTGATTTGTCATAGAAAGCTCGGAAGTGGTATGAAGTAGCATCGTTGTTCTCAATGCTTACTGCGAATTTAGCTGGTCCACTTATTGGGAATAATGGGCGCTTTTCTAGTGATTCGAAGGACTCGTAAGGATATGAGAAGTGGCCACAAATCGTTAATCCAAGAATTGTTGAGAATTGATCGAAACAATCAGAGTGTTCCTTTCCTTTTGTGAATTTAACTGGGGTTTTAACGCCATTGTTATTAACGAAAACCACTTCACTCGAGACACTTATTATTTCCTGTTTCCTCTTCGGTATTCCGAAATTGACATCAAATCCATTGCCATCAATCAATTTAAGTGAGAAATCACCACCAGTTGATGTGTGCAGATGTCCAATGACTTTCAGACCATTGTCAACACCAAATGTATCAATCAGGAGACTAGCAGATATTGTAATACTCGCACTTGGCTCAAATCCAATTTTAATGAGTGCATTCTTCGGATCCTTCATTATTGATTGCACATCGATTTTACCATTGCTCTTCACATGAGTAACTCCATTACCCTGAATTCCAACTGTCAATGGGAATCCAAGACCCGTTGGGTAAATAAGATCAACGTCCATAAAGTGCATGTGATTGGAGACACTGTAATCATAATTTTTCGCTTTGTTCAATAACTGATGAATAAATCCAAACATTTTGTCAATTGCTGCATTTGAATTCTCGTAATCTTTGCCATCACTTTCTTTGAAATCCATGAATGCCAATTCAACTCCAAACATCTTCAGAGACAGATCAAGATCGAAATCATCATCAATCACATCATCGTCATCAGTTTTGATAGTCTTTGAGAATTTATCGATGTCTTGAGGATTTATTGCAGCTCGACGGCCACGTCCTGTCTTCTCAATACGCTCTTTTACATTGTTATAGACATCTTCAATTTTTTTTTTACCATTCACCAATAATTCGGCCATTTCTGAACGTTTGAGAACGCCCTTTGGTCCAAAGTAATGCTCGATCAATCGATCCAAGTTTTCAATACGCGTATCAATCTCCAGGAAATTGAAAGAGCGTCCAAAAATTTCTGTTGTGAGATTCACATTGATTGAACGAGGAACAAAGCTTTTTTGGCTGTAAATAACATTTTGCTCAACAGTTGATCCAATGCCTAATGAATTGATTGTGTATGAGAATTCATTGTTAAATGAAAACTTGCGAAAATCTAGAGGAAATTTGGTTCGTGGTCTGATTTCACTGAAGTGTCTCTTTGCGTCTATTTTACTTGGATCTGTGCTAGCTCGTAGATTCCTTAAATGCGTTGTAACGAATGATCCTACTTGATTAACCGTTTCTACATCAATGATTTCTTTGATGCGGTTGGCTACTGTTGCACTTGGACAAGCAATCAAACTCAAATAAGCTTTAATTCTGATTTCACTGTCCTCTTCTTTATCGCTGAAGATATCGAGCATTGGATTTTGCCATTTCATTGTGCATTTAGCTGGTAGAGCTTCAATCGCTGCTACACGCACGCGATTATGTACCGTTGGATCTTGTGCAATTGCAACAATTTTAGCGATAGTTGAATCATCGAGATATCTCGTATTGCCAAGTGCCTTGAAAGCCGCAATTATGGTATTCTCAGCTTTGCGATTCGGCCCTTTTCCATTGCCAATCTTTGACAGAATCTTACCGAGTGCCGCTTTAATTTCAGCCACATTCTCACAATTGTGATCTCGGCAGTATTTTCCAATGGCATTACCAATGCCGAGGTAACCAATTCGGGGAAGATCTTTCTCATCGAGTAAAGAAGCAACTGCAGTCACTGCTGGCAAATGAATGTGATCAACAAGAGCGAGGCTAGCTAAATATCCAAACTTCTGATAATCATTCAATTCCTTCCTTTTAATCAATTCCACAGCAACTTCAGCTGCTTCTCCAGTTCCTGCTCTGTAAAGTGCATCCAGCAGAATTTTTCTGTCTGTATTCTTATCAAATCCGTCACTTCCAGCCTTCAATTTATCGTAAACAGCTAGTATATCATTTTTATTACTCTTGCGCAAGACTTTAATGAATTCCCCGAATTTTTCAGCAGCTTTATCTTTGATTCCCTCAGTATTAGACGCCTCTTTCACTACTTTCAATGATTTCACAATAGCATCTACCGATGATTCAACAGTTGGATGAGGAGCTTCGAATACCAGTGATTTTGGAATTGATACAGTTGCAGTGGGTTTATCACTCGCTTTATCTGATTTCAGAACCAAATTTGATTGAACGACGGTTTTCGCACCAGCATCACCATTTGCGAATGGCCTATAGATGTACATCTCAGTGGATTTTCCGCTATTGAGTATTCCATTCTTGAAAGTCTGTTCACTCTTTTGTTGTGAATCGAGGATTGGAGTAGATTTGATCTCCGATGAATCATCATAAGCTGAATAAATGAGCCCATGTCGCATATTCTCACGATGTGAACAGCTTGCCAAGTTTTTATGCTTACGTACAATGAGCTTGTCGCCCTCTTTACGGAACTCGAAGTCTGTCTCACAACTACCAAATACATCGACCTGAGGAAAAAATTACATTATTTAGACAAAAGCCACAATTTTTCATAAATTCAATTAATTTATTCATGTAATTACCTCACGATGTGTGGTAACTCCATTATCCTGAACAACTGCAGTTTGGAAGAGTGAAATAACAGCTCTCTTGATATTGAGAGATGCCTGCGAGTCCTTAGGCTCAGCACAAATGCTCGTATCCACGTGTCCATCGTGGTAATTGAACTGCAGAGCATATTGTTCCACATTCTTCAATTCGACTGCCTGAAATATTCCATTTTGAGTCAATAATTCTTTCCTCCCCTAATTAATTAATCAATATCACTTACTTTTCCATTGAGAAGAACATTCCTCAATTTGATCTGTCGAACACAGTCAGGCTTGACTGAGAGCTCAACAGCTGCACTGAGTTTAACAGTCGAATCACCTTTTCCTTCACTCACTGAAGTCACTGATGTTCCCTCAAAATCGTACGTATAGGTATGGCCCTCTTGGTATCCTTTCCCCGTTTGCACTAATTAATTCATAATAATTTAATCTCAAAGTTCTTTATCAAATTACGAAATTCTTAATTCAATGATAATCTCAAACTTACTTCCATGACAACCCACGACGCATGTATCTGAAAAACAATCACATTCAATGTTAAATCGAGGATTACTGTAATCGTGATATCTCAATTCTAAGTATCGAAATGACCCGTGATATCTGCCAAGTGACACACACACACAGTTTACCCTGAGACAAGTACGAAAAAGCTATCACATTGACCTTAGCTATCGCAATAAAGTATTAAACTCCACTAATTTATTCATAAATCGATGAGTTAGCTTCTTCATTTTGAGATAGAGTCAACGGTATTTTTCCCTCGAATTATCACTTGTACAAAGACATATCTCTAATCAGTTACTTTCAACCCTCTCATTTGAACCGCATATTTATTACTCAATTAATGATTTCGGACTTGCCCCCCCAGAGAGGTCGAGGGATTTATCTCAAGCGGAATCATTCGGTTTCGCAAAAAGCTTCTAACAAAGAAATGATTTAAAAAAAAAAACACTGTACCGTATTATGATGATTATTACAGTTATAATAGCCAAATATATATCTATATATGTAATTGAGGGAATGGGGTACGTGTCGGTACGAATTTAATTGAATGTCCGGTTGTGAAGCACAAAAGAGGGGAACTAATGGTTTCAATCATGAGAGGACCTCATTGAAGCTCATGGAACCCTAATTACTTTTCCTTCTCAGTTCCTAATTATCATTTTAGGATTGAGGTGAACTTTGTAATAGAGAGACGAGTAAATTAATTCAAATGACTTACTCGCTGATACTGGCGATGAAAAGAATATCAAGAATGATGCAGCTACGAGAAGACCCGCCGACAGAAGCCGGGGTGATTTTCCCATGATGAAGGATGGGTTAATTCTGGTTGTATGTAAAATTTACCCCTTTTTGTTATTTTCACAACTTTGTATTAAAACGCACAATAATGGGATCGTTGTCAGTGCAACGATTACTCTGAATACAACAGCGTTCAGCTTTAGTACGTCCGGTGCTTTTATGGTCTCGTTAAGCGTTTTCCCCCACCCCATGAGGTCGAACTACTACCGCGAGAATCTTGGATAGCCGCAGCGGTCCCTGGGTACGATGTTCATCGTTCATTTTTTGTTACCCCGTACTTTACAGACATTTAGGATAATCTCTTTGTTTTACTTGTCACCACGATGTACTTATTTTATCATATTTCCTCTGTATCTTTATCTTCATGGTCTTTGTGTATTATTCAGAGCAATATGTATCAATGTCTATTATATATTAGTTGAATAGTTTTGAGAATTAAACGAAATTTAATGTATTTGAAATTTATCCATTCACTAAAACGCTTCATTCCTTCCTCGTAGGGGGATAATAATTTTAATCATGAGCTATTTTTGTGTTATTTACGCGCGAAGTCTCCAATGAGGGAGAACGAAGATGGGGGCCAGGAGGGCACAGATATTATCTACCCATGGAAAATTCTACTGGTCTAAGAATTATAGATTGTATCATTTTCATTAAATTATTTTCATCTAAATTTCTGATGCTCAATAGAATTTATGACATCGAGAAAGTTCGGAATGATAAGATAGGATAAGCTGAATCATAGTTATTATTCAATTTCTTTGCATAAATTCAAGTGAATTAACTGGAAATGTAAAACTTACGTTTCCCACAATTTTTTTACTGATTAATGGATTTTTTAAAAAAATAAAGTGATATACGATGTGAATTGATATTCAAATTCTCGTATTAATAAACAACGATAACACTCTGCCCTCAGACCCCGTATGAACAAATATGTATTACTTGGCTTCACGTATGTACTCAATGATACAATATGATGAAGAGAAAAGGAGGGACATTTCACTCTTTATTCTTGACATCCACAAGTACGTGTGATTTATTAAAAAAAACAACGTAAATACGATGTATATGTCGCTTTCAATTCTAAACATCCCCTCTTGATTATCCCCTTGATGAATTAATGCGTCACGTTTCCGTTAAATTGTGTACCTCGCTATCAAATCACTCCATCTCATTTTCTTTTATTCCTTTCATTCTATCTCGACTGCTACAATGTACTTGTCTTGTCTACTTTAAACTGAACCATTTCAATTTAAAGTGCATTCTCAAGAGGTTAATATTCATGGTATGAAGATCATAGTTTCTTCAATTGCATTACCAAAACATTGAACTCTTGATAAATTCATATTACCTTTTTTTTCTCTTCATTTTTCTATTTGAAAAACTATTGATATCAGCCAGCTAAATGATTTCAATTGATTACTCCAAATATTTTTCCTCAGTCTCTCGGCATCAGAATGGATGATCCATTTGACTTTGGTGCTCCTGGGTCATGATACAATTTGCGTAACCCAGTAGTAGATAAGCCGGTTGCGATGTATCACATTTTGCATTGGAACTCTTCTTTTTTTATTATTTTAGCTGATTAAGGTGATTATGGAGGTTGTAGGTCAGCATGATAACATCACATCTGAAGTACTCTTCATGATACACAGCTCATTGATAGCTTTTCTACAACAGAATAAATTTTTTGATTTTGCCAGTTGAATTCGGAGAATATAATATTCTCAGAAATTACAATTGAAGTTAGATTAGAATAATAAAATGACCTCTTTCCATGAAATATTTTTTTTTTGCTCGCTTTAGGGACAGGCAGTGCCAAGTCCCAGAGACCATGAACTATTTATCACTTTATTTATTCATTTTATCTAGTGTCAATAGATTTTCATGCGAAAAAGTCTCCAGAGACTTGAGAAAATGATGCCCCTTCGATAACTCCTCATTTTCGTTTTTCCTTTTCTCCAAAATTCATGTAAAATTCATCAAGATGGAAGTCAGATGAATGCACAAAAAACGTTGGAACTAAATAACGGTTTTTGTGTCATTTGATACTGAATTTTTCTCATTTCTGTTGTCCCAATATTCTCAATGATTCATCCAAATTCATCATTTTATTCATTCACTCGTAATAATACGATAATTTAATAGAGATTGATAGAATGAAAATAGAAAAATTACATTTCTCGCGGTAACATACGCCTTTCTGCCATGACTTATCTCTTTTTTTTCAAGCTGCGTAGTTCCGTTGTATTTTACGTAAAGGCTTGTGCGCATGTTGTTTGCGCCGAGCGACATGGCTGCAGCATCAATATTGGCATTGGTGGACATAACCAATAAGAAATCGAGGAAAAAGAACTTTGGCATTCACTAACCTGTGTTTGTGCGTGTTTAGTTGAATCATCAGAGTTTTAATCTATTTATCTATTTAGAATTGTGGGATTATCAAGAGAGAAAAATATTAAAGTGTGCCAATTATCAGAAGATACGGTAATAATTTGTCAATATCGAGAGTCTTAGGGAAAAGTGGAGATTGTGATTAAACGATTCGAGATGGATATTTTCTGATGATTTGTCTGAAATCTTCATGATTGCACTAAAACAATCCGCCCCATTTGATGTTACAGATTAAAGTCAATAAGAGTACAAGAAAGCAACGTTCAAAATGAATTCAGAGACAGCTACAGCACCAGTTATTCCATTGCCAATTGGCGAAACTCGTAATAGCACATGCCTCGAGCCTATCGAAGAGAATTCAAAGAAATTAATGCTATACCTTCAAAATGTTGCGGGTTACATTGACGTGGAGGCCAATTCCATAATGAAGGATCATTGTTACGCTCGTCCATGGAATTGGAAGCCAGAGAGTATTTATGTAAAACCAGTTAAAAGGATATTTTTCCCGAAAACTCAACAGTTTAATAGGTAAAATTAATTGAATTTGCTCAATAACACATTTCCCAATCTTAATCCTCGTATTTTTTTATAGAAATAAAGTGGACGATGGAATTGACGTAGAAACAGTAGATGCTGATCCAAAAGAGCCATCAATATTCTCTCAATTTTCAAATTCACGTCAAAAAATGGATGAATGCCAGAAGCTAGCTAATTTCGCTCGGCCAGATGACAACGATGACTGGGACGAAAAAATTGATAAAACATTGTGGTCAGGAGCTCAAACGAGACTGTGGAGTCGTGTATATAAAATTTTAACTGGAGAACACTTATCTAGACTCAGTAAGAGTGAATCGAGTATTGAACCGATCAACAGAAGAATATCCATCGATTCAACAGCGAAAAGATTCCGTCAGGTGTTTGCATCGACTGGTTACGACTGGAAATTAATACAATGGCTTCACTCATTACTCTTCGACGTGTTGCCGAAGGAATACCTAGTCATTTACTTGGACGTACTGCAAACATTGAAAGCAAAGATTCCTCAATTAATCGACAAAATAATCGCCACTCATCCGAATATTACAACAAAATCAGGAGTAATTAATTGGGAGACACTTGGATCTTTGTTGAAACGTTCTTGGGATCCTGTGGCGTTGGCATTGAATACGAGCAGGCCCAAAAAACTCCCAGGAAATCCAATTTTGATAATTGTGCCCTCGGGAACTGGTAATAATCTTATTCAACAAGGGAAATGGATATCTCAATTGAGCTGTCTTGGTATGGTAATCAATATACATTCTCATCTCGGCTTGGCTGGCAACAGAATGAACATGACATCGTGCATGGACCAACTAGTGCAAACAACAAGAGCAAAAATTCAGGAAGTCAGAGCCGATTTTCCGGGGAGACCGTTAATTCTCATTGGATTCAATTGTGGATCAGCTCTGGCTTGTCAAATCGCTCAGATTGAGCATTTAACAGCAGTCATTTGTCTCGGTTTTCCCTTCAGTACTGTGGAGGGAAAGAGAGGAGCTCCAGACGATATGTTGATGGACATTAGATGTCCTGTCATGTTTATAATTGGACAAAATGCTAGTATTGTGAGACCCGACGATATCGAGGAAGTAAGAGAGAAAATGCTGGTTGAAACTAGTCTCATAGTCGTTGGAAGTGCTGATGATCATCTCCGAATATCTACGAGGAAAAAGAATACAGAGGGAATCACTCAAAGTATTGTTGACAGATGTGTACTCGATGAAATTAGTAATTTCATCGGTGGAATTTTACTGCAGCCACATCCGTTGCCCTTGAGACATATTGGTTTATTGAATTACGATAAAAACATTAAAAAGGAATCTAGGAAAAGGAAGAACTCAACGAGCAGCTCTGTCGATAGCAGTGATATAAATATAACGAGCATTGGAAAGAGATCTAGACCAGTATCTCCAACAAATTGCAATTCAACAGCTGCAATGACGAACAGCAATACTGGTAGGATATAAAAATTATTTTATAAATAATTATGAATGAAAATCGATTTAATTAACGGAGAAATCATTACTTATTTCAGCTAGTACATCAAGTAATGGATATGCCGCTCTTAACAGGAACGTCAAATCTCGTAATCCACCTCAACAGCAAATCTCAATAGCTAATAACAGCAGCCATAACAATCGTGATCCTAACAATGATAATAATAATGGTAATAACGATAGCATTCATGACAATGTTAATAATGTCCATCTACCAAGTCACTCGAGCAATGCAAATGGGGGAATTACGTTAAACATCGGATCATTGGCAAGCTTATCCCCTATCGGGCCAATAAGATTGACACCGGCTGCTGTCAATCGCAGTAGAGGGACTATTGTTAAAACTGCATCAATCTCTAAATCACCCGTGATACTATCAAAATTACCGAAGACTAATGATGAAGCGAATTTTGTCAATTTTTCTACAAACAAAAATTTTGGAAAAGTCATTGGAAATAGCTTCAAAGTTATTAGTGCACAAGAAAAGCCGAGGAAGAATAAACCTAAAGATTGTAAAATTATAACGAATGTGGCTACTTCAGGAACTGATGTTAGAAATAGTGATTCTTCTGTTCCAGGTACTTTTTTTAATTATGTTAAAAAATTTTGTAGTAAATATTTATTCATGAAAAAATGATAAACTCATGATTTTGAAGCCACAGATTTTACATCTTCAGTAAAAACAACGGAATCAGTCACGGCATTAATCCAAACTCGAAGGACTGGTCCAACGAATCACTCTAGTAATTTATTATTGGGAAAGAATGGTTCTTGTTCAAAAATTCCCACAGTATCTAATGATACACCGACTGTTGTGAGCATTGCACCTACAACGCCATCGATAAATAAAGGTAGATTGCATTCATTACCATAATTAAAATCTAATTTATTATCACGTGTATGTCCAATTTGTATTTCAACCTTTTCTTTTTGTTTATTATCCTATATTCATCTTTTTTTTTATCGTAATGAAAAGAATTACTTCCATAACTTCATGATAATAATAGCTTTGTAAAAAAAAAAAAATTTCAGTGAAGAAAATGATGAATAAATTTATTTTCTTTCATCTAAACTACACAATAAATTTGTTTCGTTTATATTTTGAGTTCATAATGTTTAATGATTAATTTTTCCTCAAATCCTATTCCCCGTGACTTCAAGTATTTTCAATTAAAAATGAGACTCTAATTTTTCAATACCCATCTCGTAGATTATTATCTGTAATATATGATTATTGTCCTTGCATATTTATTGTTGAATAATACGGACGGAGATTTGAAATTTTTAGTGTTGGAAAGCTCAAATCCTGACATCAGCAATCGTAACAGTATGCTCTCTGGTGTTCCTCAATGTGGACAAGAGTTGAGCAATAAAAACTTTATTACCATCATACCAGTTATAAATAGACAAACAAATACTAAAGAAGTCACATTAAACTGCAATAATTTACGAAAGAATCAATGGAATGAATCCAAGACACCACAAATTGAAAATGAATTTGGAAATATTTTGGATATCCCAATTATTTTTGCTAAGGACGATGAAAATTTGAAAATACTCGAGAAAGCATCACCATTGCCAACAAATACGAAAGCACCTGAATTATCACTTTATGGAAAGAATTCTTCAGGAATAATTAAACTGAGCAATGAGACTACTAATCCTGTGAGAAATAATATCGTGCAAGTAGCTCTATCCACACCAGACGAAGTGAAGAAATGCAATTTGAATAATTCTTCAATTCTACACATGACTTCAGTAACTCCTATCAAATTAAGTGATCGTAATACGTTTCAGTGTTTGAATAAGAAAATCATCTTCACTAAGAAAACTCCAATAAATTCAGGAGATACAAATCAATTGATTCCAATGAAAAAAATAGAAAAACTGACAACATTACCAAATAATCTGAAGAACGATCATTCTCATTATTCAGCGATCGAGGCTGCATTGAAGCGTCAAAAGAATTGATCAATAAAAACTCCCGGATTAATTGAAACTCATTGATTTTACTCTAGTTACCACGCTTAAGCGTGAAAATACATGAAAAATTTTCATGCATTGCTTGACGTATGTAATATTCACAATTGCGCCTCGAGTCAATTATTGAGTAATTGATATTCAATATTAATGCAATAATTACAGTTTAATCAATAAAAAAATGAAAAAAAATACTGATCCTGTGATAATTAATTAGAATATGAAGAACTTATGATAATAATTCATCCCCATTTTCTGACGTAAACATTACATGAACTTTGCGACTCAATTCTGGACCAATTTTTCGTGAGGATGAGAGAGCAGCTGCTGCTCTGCGAATTGGTAGATCTTTCAATAATTTTTCTCCCTCATCCTTCGAACAATCCTCATATGCATTCATCAGTTTCAATGGGCTTGGATAAGCTGCACAAAGTGCTTCAGCAGTAGCTAATCCTGCACTATTGAAGAAGCAAAGTTGTTTGGACCAGAGTCGCTTCAATCCGTTCCCATCAGCATCAACTTTTATTGTATTTTTATTATTCCCAGTTGCATAAAAATTTATGTCCTCCGTCTCGTTCTCTCTCGTCGACAATTTATAAGGAATTTCTGCAATTGCTTTCGTATAATTGAGAATTATCGAGCACATATCTTGTGAATTCTCAATCAATAGAGAGTCACAATTAAAAAGTATCTGAACCTCCACTAATGAAAGCTCAAAATCTTTCCTCGAAATTCGAGGCAATTCATCGATATTATGGTACATTGAATGGAGCTTCTCTTTTTTCGTATTATCCCGATAGTATTTGAAGTATTCCTCGATTCCATAGATTATGAGGAGTAATTTCTTTCCAGGTGTAATCAGGGTAATATTGCTCAGCGTTTCGACAAATGATTTCTTGCTTATTTCTTCAGCCACTTGATCCCAATTCCAGATGATGAGTATCTGTTTCTCATTTTCCCTTTCCACTGATGTTTTTACTTCATTCTCATTATCAATTGCATATGATTCAATCAGTCTCACCCAATTTATCATATTCGGTATCATTAAAGACTTTTCCTCGGTTTTTATTGAGGCACTCTCAAGTACTGCTCGTAGTTCCCTGAAAAAGTCGAATTTCCTCAGTCCTTCGTCCAAATTAACTTCAATAAATTTCATGCATTCCCCAGGCTGCATGTTTTTTTGCTTTTTCTTTGCAATTGTCACTTCAATCTTCTCTCTGGTCATCGTGCACTTCTTTTTTGTTTTCTTCTCATTAGAATTCTTCAATGTCTTCGGTAATTGATTTTTTGTCTTTGTTTTATCACGACATACAGATTTCAATGGTTGTACTGGTTTTTCAGGTGAGCAAATGTAATCAAACCCAACAGCAGGGAATTCGTAGGTATCCGTATGATTTACATTATTTGAGATGAAATCATCTCCAATAATTTCCTCAGGAGATGCCATTTTCTTAATTACTTATATTTCACATCAGCTTTTATTTAAAAAATAAACTAAAACACAATGTTTTGGTAGTTTGAAGAGTTTTCGATTCAGTGTTGACAATCAGGGGTTCTCAAAATTAAATAATCTAATCTGTTGCTCATGTCTTTGTGTTAGTGCTGACGCTAGTGTGTTGGGACATGTACATGATCACTAACGACACGCGTGGGAATTTTTTTTGAATGTCAAAGGAATAAAACATATACAGTGATAAAAGAACTTATTTTACACATAATTTTATCATTCTGAGATTTATTCTCGAATGATTGAGGAAAATAAAGCAGTACAATTTTTTTAAATTTCTCTTCTCTTCTCTTTATTCAAAAAAAAAAATAAGAGGTAGGATTTTCTTTTTTAATCAAGAGTGTATTAATTAAGTAATGAGATTAATGTAAAGTAAATCTTTACACATGCAGACTATTGTTCTCGGTACAATAAAATCTTCATTCCACTCGAATTAATTTATTGATATTACAACAAAATATTTCATCATTATATTCCAATTTATCTGTATACAATGTAAATTATATTGTCCTGTTGTTCTTAAAAAAATTCTTATCTCTCATGATTCTTATTCTGTTTAACAGGATGAAAAAAAAAGAAGAAGTGTATTGTGAAAGACAATATCTCATTCTGCTTTCAATGTCAACAAGAAGCTTCCTCGCCTTTCTTCTTCAGCCACTTATCAACCTCTTGTTTTATACTGATGATATCTTTGTCTGTTGTTCTACAGCATCCGCCAATATACTTAACGCCCATATCAAGCCACTCCTGTACGAAATTCTCCACCTGGGGCTCAGTGCCATATCTCCTCCAGCCTTCAGAAACTGTATAAGTTTCTCCACTATTAGGATAGATGATAAGTGGCAAGAGGTTCTTGTCTTTATTAATTCCCTCGAAGAATGGAGAAACAGCCCTTGGTGCTATGCAGTTAATTCCAACAGCAACAATCTGCCCAGGTATCGCATTCTTGTAGGAAGCAGTTGCGACTCTCCTGAAATCGCTGCCATCAACGATACTCTTGCCATCAGTGCGACACGAGAATGTCAACCATGCTTTGGTACTCGGATACTCCTTGAGCAGTTCAATAAGAGCTTCTGCTTCAATTTCACAGGGGATAGTCTCAAGTGCGAGGAGGTCAACTCCGCTGTTTATCAATGCCTCAATTCTGGGCCTGTGCCACTCTTTCAAGAACGATTTCGAGACACTTTTGGCGTATGTGCCACTGTACTCTGATGCATCGTGCAATGAAGCACCATATGGACCACATGAACCAGCGATCAGTGGACGTTTTACTCCACTCAGATTCTTCCTCTCGTTCATGTAAATCTTGACGGCTTCTTCGGCAAGATCCACTGCCTTGTGTATCAAGTGCAGGCTCTCTGATTCTGTCATACCGAGGTGCTCCACGAAGCCCTGGATCGATGCTTGGTACGTGTTGGTTTGGATAATCTCGGAGCCTGCATGCAGAAAGTCTAGGTGAGTTGCTAAAACTGCATCTGGATCAGTCGCCAAAAAACGGGCTGTCCATAGTGGATCTCCATCGATTTTATCGCCAACGTGCGTTGATAATTGCGTTGAGAATCCACCGTCCAGTATGCAAATTTTTACGTCACTCATTGCTGCTCGTGTGTTTACAAGGAAGTACAGTGCTCACTTGACGATGTCTATCTGAGTACTGGAGTAAAAGCTTCGGAGGCTTTTCGCTTGATTGATTGTACCGCGAGATACTTCAGCATTCCAAAGTCCAGGCTTGTGTTATACGCAATTCTTTAGAGTTATTACTCCAAGATAGAGTAAGGCACACAGACATGGAGATAGATACGTTTCGTATCTATGCGGTGTCAATTATTCGGGATAGTTGATGGGGAGAGTATTGTAGGGTAATTCTTTTACCTTAATTTATTCAATAATTTATCGGAATGATTCAATAGGGGTCAAATTAACGTCAAAACATTTTTATCAGCATTCATTAATTTTTTATTTAATTACCAGAAATTTTTCATGATTATTTGTGTTTTTTTTTAAAACTTGATAATTTTGGTTATTGAACTTTTTTATTCAATAGTTTGAAATTAGCGGAAATTTAGTCATTTTTTTGCAGCTCATTTTCAGGGAATAGAAATTTTCTTTTACTACTTTTTTGTTACAAAAATTTTGTTTTATTGTATATATATAAACTATACTCTACATCGAGAAAGAAATACAATTCAAGTTTGAAATCTAAATAACTTTCAATTTCCTTTGTGTTTTGTATAATTTTTTTCTTTTTGATAATCACATTACTGCTTTTTTTCTCACAAAAAGCCTATGGATCAAATTGATGAAAGAAACATTTCCATTTAAAAATAGCAAAAAAATGCTGAAAAATATAGTATAATTTCATTGACATTCTGTGTGGGTTTAAAATAAATTGAATTGATAACGAAATGTCACGCAGAAAAAAAAACCCAAAAATCTATGTACAATTAGAATTACCATGATTCATGTGGTAACATTTGTTGTATAAATTATTTATCACAATTTTAGTTCATTCATGGACAAAATGAATTAGAATCAACAAAAATACTCGAATTCGGACGATTTCAATCTAATAGTGTCTTTTATCAACAGAAAAAGAGATAATTCTAAAATATCAAGCGACAGTATCAGAATAAATCTATAATATGAGCGCGTGAACTTAAACGATTAGTAAATTAAGAAAGAAAACCGTACAAGTAGAAGAAAAACAAAACTGAAGAAAATTAATGTTACATAAATATTGTTAAAATATTCTCTTGTATAGGTAGAGTTTTCTTTAGGTCCTCCTTTGGTTCATAATTTATAGATCCATCCATTACATAAATCAATGGACCATCTTTAGAGCCACGTAAAAAAAAACACATCACTGGACCCAGAGTGATTGTGTCGAAATTCATTGTTAATTTAAATCTTAATATGTCTAGCATCGTGAGACTGAATCCTTACGATTTGTGCGTTAGGAGGAATAACAAATAATGACTCTATCGAATGCTACCCAATGGAAACCATTCTATCGTCTCCTTAGTCAAGTCCAAGTGCGAAAGGGGCAGACGAATACCCCCGAGGAATTCGTTTTCCTGAAGAGTATCATGATTCCAAATTGTTGCCTCCAATGTGCGATCCTTGATAACTTCCAGAGGCATTCTGTACTCCAACATTTCCATAAATGATGGATGACAATTTTTCTTCACTACTTTAGTCTTTCGTTTCGTTGCTTTCGTGGGATCTGGTTTGAGATACACCTTGACATACGTATTCGGCTCTTGAGCATTAGCAACTTTCGGCAACGCTCGTGCATGATGTATCATTACTGACAATGTACCACGTGTGTAATGAAGAGATAATTTTATTTGGCCACACTGTACATTATCTCTTATTTTTTTCTCTGCCCACCAATTTCCAACTAGAGAATAATAAAAATATGAATGATTAGTATTCATGAAACTGAATAATCTTGATGATTCATATTGAGTGAATCATTGCAATTGATGTAGACATTTAAAAAAAAAAACATTACCTTTAACTTTACGCAAGTGTATATCGGCATTTTGCTGATCTCTCAAGAGTGGATGAAAGAATGTATAAACCAAGTCACTCTGTGATATTTCTGGTGCCATTTTAAAGAGACTAAGCAAGAATTTTTCAATGTCAGCTCGTCTTTTGTCAGCGACTTGTTTGATATTTGATCTTCCAACGCTCATTCCACTGGATAAACTATAAAACAGAATAAATAATGAAGTAAGTAAAAAAAGTTAGAAAAAACAATAATTCTATGAGTAATCCAAAAATAATAGAATAATGTATAGAGGTCGATATACGATTTTTTTTAGTAATCTGTGTAGAATTACAAAGTATACTGAAGATAGCTAACTCTATAAAAATGATAATAACACGATAGAATAAAAGTGAGTCAGCTATAAGCTGTGAAAATGTCATTCTACCAATTCAATGTATTATTAACGGGTTTAATGATAAGAGAATAGATAAATCGAATTGTATCGGACGTATTGTACTTTCGCATCAGATTCAAGCGGATCGTGAAGAGGTAAAGATTAAATTTATTTCGTTTATTACACTCGGTCTTATCTCCTAATGAGAATTAAAGTACGACTATTATTTTTGTCCTTCAGATAGAGGCATAAAAAATGGGCTTGAAATGGTTTCGCGCACGCATGTCTCTGGACGAGCCAGTTGCGACAACAGGTGTGTCGGGTTTTTATCGAACCAGATCACAATTTGACTCTGAAGTATGGCCGCCTGCACCTACGATAAATAAAAAACCCCGAGCAGTGGCTGTACCGGTACCACCACCTCAAGTACCGAATCAGAATCCATTAGCAGTTTCAAAGAACGTGCCTGAGAATTCACCGGAAACCCGAAGGAATAGTGCAGCGAGTGATGAAGAAGAAGAAACGCAGGTAGCCATACCCAGAGCATCAGTCGATTTATTGAGAGAGAAAAATATGGAGGAGCTCCCAAAATCAGGGATGAGAAAGAAGAAAGGAATGGCACCAAAACCTCATGGATACTTGAGTAGAGATAGAAATTCAAATGAAAAAGAAATGGCTATTTAATTATAAATGAAAGATAGATGATATGGATTTACCTCGCAACTTTGGCAAGTGGAAAGTGAATGCAAAGCTTCTGATAAAATTCACAGAATTCCTTGTAAGATCTGAAGAGATACGTCGGATCAGCCTGTCCTTTTCTCTGTATTCTCAGTATGTACATGTAATACTTCTCTGGATCGTATCTCTTCTGATAACCGTGGACTTGGACACTTGTTAATTGTCCCTCCTGCTGCATTCTGTCAACAAGTAAATAAGAATAAAATATTGTTGATTATCTGATGATTGGGGAAATTCCATTTTTTGTGAATATTCAGAGGAAACTTACGTGTATGTGCGTGGAACAAATGATAGCAGCTCTCCCTCATTCTGATCGCCAGTAAATCGAAGTTGTGCCAAGTTGTGTAAAAAGAAATTGAACTGTGTGAACCAACTTTTCAATGAGCTCTCAATCATCCTTGCAAATGTAGCAGCAGCTTCTGGATTAGTTTGTCCAGGAAGTAGTGCTTTTTGTACATAACTCACAGCATCCATAGTAACACCAGGAATACCCGAAGATGTCATCTGTGGATTTGTGTATACATTCATTCTAAGTTTATTAAATTCCTCTTTAATCTCGATATCATTCAATTTTCGTTCAACAAGAAGTTCATTATGGCGTGAATTTTCATTTATTTTATGTTGCACCAACTTTTCCATAATTTCATATATTTATACTATATTTCGTAAAATTTATTTTATTCTCCGGCATCAAAATATTTAAAGAGTTTTCTTGGAATTATTGTTATTCCACTTTCCTTCACGTCAAAACTAAACTCACTTGAACATCCCCACAATACTGTGCTCGAGATAATAAGCCTAATTAACGACATCTTTCATTGCCTCGTCCCCAGCGAAGCCTGGGGACATTCATGATAGCGGTCTACCTCCTGATAACGCGACAGGATGAACCCTTCCGCTGTGGTCATTTCTCTCATATTTCCCCATAACAATTCGGAATGATAATAAGGAAAATATGATTATTGAAGTGTATTAATTAAAACTAATAAATGATTTACCAAGCCAAAAAGATGGAGTATGAGATTTCCGTGTTTTCGTACTATATTGAAGGCCTGACAGCAGAGATCAACGAAGTTGTGGAACTTTGCGGACGGTTTATCACCTCCATTTATTACATATGCCATGTCTGAGGTCAGTACAAATGGTGTGCGATCTCTGAAATGAAAAATTAAACGATTTATTAATTAATAAACTCAATGTATCTCAACATTCAAATACTCACCTCTTAAAATTCCCAAACATTTGTGCATCTCCCAAGAACTTTCCAAAGTCGATGTGAAACAGATGTCCCGATGTTTTGAGCATAATGTTATCATTGTGGCGATCACAAATACCGAGTATATAAGTGGCGACACTGTATCCAGCGCAGGATGCTGTGAAATTCTCAACAGCTCTCTCATACTCCAATTCCGAGGGATTGTGCTTAGCCAGCCATTCTGCTATGGGTCTATCTTTGAAGGATCCAGTTAAACCAAATTCCACCTGAATTTTTCTCAGAGTTTCTGCATTTGTCACCATCTCAATCATTCCCCTCTTATTTCCCGTTGGAACACAAGCGAATGTCACCATTTTGAGATCCAAGCCTTCCTTCAACCACAACTTATCCATTATTCTAACCATCTGCAGAGTCAACATGTCCTGTTGCAAATCGTCTCCCACTTTGAAGATCGCGGGATTCAGAACATTATCACAACCAACGAAATTAATTTTTAAAGGCAACGTGAATGAGGGAAAATAGGAACAAGTCTGTACATTAATGCCAAAAGCGAGTCTACTTGGTGACAGGGGTAAACAGGTTCCTTCGTCTTCAGTCAACTGACAGTCTATATTTTGCAATCCAACTTTCAATGCGTCCATCCTCAGGGACTCTTTAGTAACTTTGATGTTCTCTGCGATTTCGTTCAGATTCTTGACGAGGCATTGCTGCGTTAGGAAACTGTTCCTCAGGCCCTCTCCAATAACTGCCAGCAATGCACGCAGCATCAGTTGTAATCTTCTCTGATAACGGGTTAAGCTGATGCTCTTGTCATCTTCTGCAGATCCCTCTGCTGAATTTTGAGGACTCTGACCCGGTAGGGCTTGATTCAAAAGCCAATAAACATGATGCGCGACTCTTGGAGACAGCAGAGCGCGTTCCAGGAGGAATTTGGCAAGCGGAGAAGCCTCATACGTCTCGTGTTTCAGAGCCTGCAGCAGTTGTGGAAGATAATCAACGAGTTCATCATTACTGAGTTCCTTGATCCATCCAACTGCCATTTCTCTGACTTTGATATCGGGAAAGCAAGGGAGGAGCAGTTGGAGTGCTTGGACTGGTGGCAGAGGACTCCAGATTCTTAAAGAAGCATGGAGATCAGGGAGACAAGCCCAGTCCCAGCTGTGAGCGGCTAGAAGAACTTTTGGCAAGGCTTCTGGGATTTCATGGAGATAATGACGCTTCTCCCACAGAATTTCACGCTCGTCGACTGGAGGCCTTGAGAAAGTATCCTGCTGAGTAATATCAATGAGAAGCTCCTTCGTATTCTGATCCAAAGAGTTGAGGTCTAAAGATTCAATATCATGATCCCTAAGTTCACTTGGGAAAAGGACTTTTCCACCGTAATCCGGTAGTTCGAGTCCAATTATGGGATTTGTTTCACCGTAAGGATGAATACCGGGTGCAGGTGCTGGCCCGAGTCTCTTGTCCGCAACGGCTGGCCATAAAGATAGAAAATAACTGCCCTGACTCATGACTCCATCGTAATCAAAGAATTGTATAGCACCCCATCCCAATTCTTCTTTTTTCATTGAATTCTCGTTTGAAGAATTAGATTCATGATCTGTCGGTTGAATTGTTCGACCATAAATCACGAGAACCAGCCTGGCCTCTCTTGGCACTTGGCAAACGCTTAT
Source organism: Aleiodes testaceus (assembly GCA_963565655.1). Taxonomy (NCBI): domain Eukaryota; kingdom Metazoa; phylum Arthropoda; class Insecta; order Hymenoptera; family Braconidae; genus Aleiodes; species Aleiodes testaceus. The sequence goes on from OY751412.1 coordinate 5,467,621, forward strand.
ACCCCGAAATTCCAGCCACGTATTGAAGAGGATCCGTGAATAAAAATTGGTATTAACAGTCATAGGCTCCGAGAGTACTGGATTTCCCACGGGTCTCGTTCCATGAAACAATTGCGCAGCTACGATGTAATCGTCATGTTTCCAAGTTGATGGAAGTCGATGAAGAGCACCAACACGTACCAAAACTGTATCTAGCACCTCAGAAGACACCAGAGTATTAGTAGGAAATTCACCCCTTGTATTCAATTGAAAATCAACTCTGAATGCATGACAATAAGTCTCCACCAAATCCTGTATAGAATCTCTAATTTTGTGACAATGTGATGCTATAACTTCCGGAAATTTTGTTCTCAATGTAACAACCGAATAATCACCATCTTCATGAAGCACTTCAGGTTTTTTACACTCAATATGAGCCGTATGCACTTGTGGTAAAAATTGACAACACGCATTTGTAAAATTATCAACAGTCTCTGTAATCTCATAGGTTTCAATATTACCCATCAATGCACAAACTGCCTTAACAGCTTGTATAACACCACGTGGCTGTAGCTGGGGGAGTAGACTTGAGCTGTGATTTGTAGTTGCCAATTGTATTGCAGCTGTTTCCACTCTCTCCATTTCTTTTTCCACAGTCTCGAGGAGTATGACAAGAGTATCATAAGATATTGGTTGTAAAGGCTCATTAGGTAGTATTTCCTCCAATCTCAGGCACTGTTCACGATTGTCATCCTGCAGTGTTCGTGCTATTGACTTCTTCATTTGAGCCTTCGTCATTATTGCAAGCTCAATGTCCTTCTCAAGCTTCATACACTGATGAATGTATTCATATTGTGATAATGTGGTATTTGGTTCGAAATATTCCGCTAATCCCCATATTCTCAAGCAGTATTTCTCAACATCAACCGTGTCCTCATCTTCCAATGAACATGCTACATTCAGAATAACGTGTTCAACACTACAATTTACATCGCAGGTGAACGATATGGGCGGAAGTGATTCACTGCTATTCGGAAGTTGAGGATGCACAACCAGTTTGATGCTCGTACCCTCCGGATACAAATTCTCCATCATTGGACTCGTTACGTGGCCGATATTCGTGCTAGGATCGTTGAATAAAAATTCACTCCTCACAGATTTAATCATATGGTGAAAGGCTTTCAAATCACAATCGTGGAGTGATGCACGTGTTTTTATCACTGTCACGTTCTCATATAGACGACTCTGTCTCTTCTGTCGTCGATCGAGTGACGTTTTTCTTCGCTCTATTGTATTCCAAGCTGCTGAGTTCCTCGGTGGAAGAGGAGGCGGTGCTGCTGGTGAAATCGCTGGTGATTTCGCCGTTTTCTCAACTGCCACGTACACTGGATCAGAGTTGACACTCTCATTTGTGCTATACATGTAGTCGAATGGATCGAAGGGATCATAAACTGATCCGTCGACTTGACTACTCGTTTCTTCTTTAATATCTTGAGGAGCTGCTTTACTAGATTCTTCAGTCTTTACTAGGAGAGGGTCGAAGGCCTCTAGGACACTAACACGCACATTTGTCTTATCCTCGATTGTCTCGAAGGCGCTTAAATCAATTAGATTGTTGTTGGGTTTCTTTTCAATTACTTTCAATACGTTGAGCTGTCCATCGTCGATTGGGAATATTGGGTTTATTATCGGAGGCGTTGGTCGATAATTCATTGGTAGTGGAGGAATCTGAAAAATGCAGAGATTTCATGAGATTTGATTAGGAGAAATTGTTTTTAGAGCGATAGATAGCAGAATGGACGCTAATGTAGATTTGAGAATGGTGAAACTTGTAGAGCATGTTTGTGAACGATTTTCCATGTAGTGATTATTCCTAATGGAAAAATTATGATTCCCTAGTGAGTGATTATGGAAATTTGATCAAGTGGAATTAGCTTTTAATGGAATTGTCTGAAAAATTCCATCCTCATCTGTTTTATTGAAATTGTACCCGACTTTCCCCCGTAATTACTGTGATAGCAATGAGTTCACTTTCAAATGTATTCCACTTCATCAACAAAGTATTCAATGACTCAGGATTCTCAACAATTCAATACCTGAGCGAAGAAACAGTTTGAAAGTGTAAATATATTCCAAGCAGGCTGGAATCCAACAAACATATCTCTTTTAAAATTAAAAAATAATTAGAATAAAAAGAAGCGATGAGAATACCTGTGGAATGACATCAGGGACACGGGGATCAACACAAGCTCTAGATAGAACAGGACTTATACCCGGTGTACCCGGAGTGCATGGTGCTGTTGAGGGGTGTGGTCTTGGTGATGGTGAGTGATAGCGTAAATCACGTGGTAGATATGATGCTGCTGAGCTATTACTCCTCGTTACCCTTGATGTACGTCGCATTAGAGCTGGATGATTGTCCCATCTCGGCTCTATAGGTGCTTTTGGCGGTGGAGGTGGTGGTTCAATACTGCAGTACTCCTCGAGGCTTGGATCGGGTTTTATTGGACTTGTGAAATTTATTAAATCGGTCGTTGCACTCGATGCTCCAACAGTTGTTGTTGAATTTCTGCGACAGGGGACTGGTGGTGGGGGTGCTATTATTGCTGAATTTTTCTGATGACTACCGCCTGGTCTCGGACGACTCCTCAATGGGAATCTGAAAAGAATTGAATTAATTTTTTTATTGAAAATCGTGGATTAAAAAGATGCAAATGAGATGACGAAATATTTAACGTAATCGAAGCGAGAATCAGAGTGTCTCTATGTGATGAAATCATCGTGAATAAGCAATGATTCTATGTTTCATTTTAATACTCTCTTAATGTGATATCAATGTCATGAATATAATTATGAGAATCTTACCTTTCAATTGACTGGGAGGTACTGTCACCGTCACTAACCGTACTGCGTGCACAATAATCATGCTGTGGTGTGAACACTTTGCGCACATAACTATTACACTCTAACTGTTGTTTCTGCAATTTAAATTTTTCAAGTGCCAGGCTTTCAAGGCTGAGGGCCTGTGCACGTTCCAGATCCTCTTGAAACTGACGATCGTAATCGACCGTAGCCTGATTGCCCTCCTTTCTATCATAGTTAGACATCTAGAGTGATTAAGAGAAACAAAGTAATCAACATTAAACTTATGATTAACCCTGGAGTTATGTACACATAAAATTTTAATTAGCTTGTTAAATTCTTCGCGTTGGTCTTGACGTATACAAAATAAATGAATGAAAATAGGAGTAATTGTATCTGCCTTTCAATAATAAAAGAGAAGAATAAATTGGGAAATTTTGTACTTACCCTGGCATTATTGCAACTATATTGGTGATAATGTTGCGAGAACCAGCATCATGTACAAATATGGATAATGAATATCTGTGGATTAATACCCCCGTTTAACTTCCGTCAGTTTGTCCGTGACATCACGGTGACATCCTCGTTTTACTCAGGATTCTTCTCCACCACTCACTCAATTGCCAATGGCTATGTATTCTCAATAAATTTATGTGGGCTTATATATGTACGTAAATACATATATATATACACGAATTTATGTAGAGAAATATGAGTATTTTGGAGTAGGTATTGTTGCAGTAGCGAAGACCGAGGCTCCGACGTGCTACTAAAGTAGGACATGAAGTTCGTAGTTAATGGCTACCCGCACTAGCTCCCTCTGACGAGATTGGTAACATTGCTAAAGAAAATTGAGGGATCTATATTATCAATTTTAACGAAACTCCCGGCTTCAGTAATTTATCCGTAATTTAACCGTTCAAGAACTCGATGGTTCTCATTCGTCTCTTCCTAGCATAACCACGTGGTTTCCAACAAGCGCACGCGCGCCACGTGCTTGGTCTCTTAACCTCATGACTTCTATCGTTACCTCAACTCTCATCATTCGTACAGTCCTAATTTTAATAATGAATAAAATCGAGTATGAATGAAATACAATCATGAGCACTGTCTTTGTGAGTTTATCCCAGTGAGAAAAGCTGTCACTAATCCAGACGATCTCTCTTGACACATTTTCTTACATCAAATTCCACGGGTGGGGTTAAGAGGAAATAAAGGTAAGAACCTAAAGACCGGCGAACGATCACCGGATGTACATAACGAGAGGGAGGAGAGCTATAACAATTGCCCTCTCTGTAAATTAAATCTAACAGTGCAATCAACTGCACGTATCATGTGCAAGAAAGTTTTTTCTTCATTCTCTCTCTCTCGCTCTGTGCTTCCCCTTCATTTGTATTCCCCCTCTCCCAAAGCCCGTTGATAACATCGTCACACAATTTAGCTTTTCAGTTTCAGTAGTGAACGAGTAGAGTGAGAGGATTACAACTGTTTAGCAGTGCCTCCTCAAGGCATAATTGAGCCATCCTGGAGATGATTAACATTCTTTTTGTCAATTTACATCGTGAAAGAACGAAAAGGACATTATTTTTCATAACCTACAAGGAGTAGTGAAAAAATTACCAAGGGAAAAATATAAATCGAGGGAAATTTGACCTGCCTGAGCATCTGTGTTATTCAAGCCCACTTTCCCCCTTGAGTATTATTAAACGCTGATAGAAAATAATTAATTATGGATATCGACGATTACGAATCATTACCAACTACCTCAGTTGGTGTTAACATGACTGCCGGTGCATTCGCCGGAATTCTGGAGCACTGTGTCATGTATCCCTTCGATAGTGTCAAGGTAAAGTATGGAAAATCATTTTTTACATAACCTCATCTCTGATATTTCTTTTTTACGCCACTGTCTCTATTCATTAATATTAACCGCTTGTTTCTCACCATTTTTTTTATCCTCAGAATCATTAATTCGATTATTCTGCACGGGAATTACCCACTGAATCTTTCTCAGAATTACTTGTAGTTGAAACGTGTATCACATTACAATGAATTCTGAGATTGTATTTAATAATAGCCGTACGAGTTACTTCAATTAGTTACATTTCGTGTCTATTTTATTCGATAAATATTAATTCTCCATTCTATTCTCATTAGACTCAACGTTGAAATAACATCTTTAAGAAATAACCTGTTGTAACTATACGTTTTCAATAATAATTTGTGATATAATTGATTTTGTTACTCAATAATATCACGTGGCTATTATTCATCCTCGTGTTTTTTATTTACTCGATTCAATGAAAGTTTTGAATTATACGAATATTATTGAATAATAGGAAATATGAGAATACACCGGAGAAAGATAATAACCTAATACGAGTAAAGCTGCACCATTGATAGTACCTATTATTCTAGGAATTAACAGAATCATTTGTCACAATAGTTGGTAATTTTCTATTTCTTGCTATTTAAAAAGGAGAGGAAATTCCTTGTTGAAAGATCAATGAGAACATTATCTTCGGATTTAGAAATAATTTCAGAGACATACGTAACTAAGAAGAATGTTAAATATACAAAAAATTCATTATCTTATTGTAATCAAGAATAATTCATGAACTTTTGATAAAATTCAACATTTAAAATGCCAAAGTTTTCACTCAAAACTATCGATGCTTGAATTTCAACGTTTCTGTTGTTATGTAACACTATTCTGCTGCAACTGGTTCTATTTATGCATCTCTGTGGTTTAGCGTTGCAGATTTACCGCGGAAAACATGAGACATAAAAAAAAGTTTTATTTCACAGCAATTGACTGATTAAATTATGTCATTTTTCGAATTTTTTGTTAAATAAGTTTTCCTCTAATTTTCTTTAATCAGAGATAATTACGATAAAAAATCACTTTCTGCATGTCATTGTAATTAAAAATCGGCCACACGTCATGTAGGAAAAAATGCAGAGTCAACTCTTAATGATTTTTCACTTTCTGCTTGAGTTTTCCTCATTTCTATCTCATACAACCTCTTGGATAGTCTAAAAAAATGGATTTTTCATTGGCAGACAAGAATGCAGGCACTGAAGCCAGAACCCGGTGGAGGCAGCAGTATCCGTGCTGTCATGTCAAGGATGGTACAGCAGGAAGGTCTGCTGAGGCCAATACGCGGCATGAGCGCAATGGTTGCTGGAGCTGGACCGGCGCATGCACTTTATTTCTCATGTTATGAGTTTCTAAAGAATCGTATGGTATCGAAATCTACCTCTCAAGTTAATCATCTAGTCTATGGAGCTGCTGGATGTGTTGCCACAGTCCTGCATGATGGTGTAATGAATCCCGCCGAAGGTAACTACAAAATTTGAAGCTTTTCTCAAGAGAAGAAAAATGCATTTTCACGTTTTCTTTCAGTGGTTAAACAACGTTTACAAATGTACAATTCACCATACAGAGATGTTCTGAGCTGTCTGCGTCATATTTACAGAACAGAGGGAATCTTTGCGTTTTATCGAAGCTATACGACACAATTGGCAATGAATGTTCCATTTCAGAGCTTACACTTTATTGCCTACGAATTTGGACAGTCAATTATGAATCCACAGCACACGTATAATCCACTGGCGCACATATTCTCAGGTAAAAAGGGGAGAGGAAGGATTTCTTTATTTTCTTTTCATTCTCTTTTCTCATATTGCTACGGTTTTAAAGGAGCCATGGCGGGAGCAGTTGCCGCTGCTGCAACAACGCCACTGGACGTATGCAAGACTGTCCTCAATACTCAACCCGTTGATGTACAAGTCCAGGGAATGGTTCATGCCTTCAAACTTGTCTACAGGTTTGGTGGTATTCAGGGCTATTTCCGAGGATTAGGAGCGAGAATTATCTATCAAACTCCAGCAACAGCTATCTGTTGGACTACGTAAGTTCTCTTTCTCATGCATATGTCCTTCTAAAATTGCATATCACAATTGGTTTTTTCAATGATAAATAACGTTCGAAATTCCACGTTCATGATAAAAACACTTTGAGACATCAACATTGTTTCTTATCTCAGCTTCTATCATTTCTTATCTCTTCTCGAGTACCGTAAAACGAGGAGAAGAGCAGTGTTTCAAAAAAATAAATCATACCTCGTCATAATCCATGTCTTTGACATGAATTCGCTGGAATTTTGAAGGACTTTTGTCTTTAATGACTAATCAAATTTTATTCGTTTTACAATACAGATATGAATTCTTCAAATATGTATTACACGGAAGGCAAGAGGACGGTCATTCTTCTACTGAAATTGATGATAATCTATCAGTGAGTTCACCTTACACATCAACAATATCAAGGTCATCAACTGCAACATTTTCAGGGAGCGGATTGATCTATAATAAATCAACAGGACCTGTATTACTCGATGTGACACGAAGTTAGACGTTGGAGAGTTGATTGGTGAAAATAATCCGGTGAAATAACGAGAGAATAATGAAGATATTCAACTTTTATATTTAAAAGAGTTTATTAATGAACGGTATTTTGTTAAATCGGCTTTATTAGTGTCAAACATCTTCATTCAATGGCAACCAAATGGAGATTGAACATTTGTTTTTTTTTTTTTTTTCGAAATTGAAGGAGCCAAGTGCAGGTCACTTGCTCAAGACGATGGAAAATGAAAGAGAGAGAAAGAGAAAGACGAAAAGGAGTAATGAAAATTTTATTCGTTATGCATCAGACCTAGGTACGTTTTTTAGTGAGAAAAAAAATTGCACTTTTTACAGTTTCACCGTATATATAAACTCGACGCCTCCTGAATATTCCACAGGAAAAAAAAAAACATGAAAAACACTGTATTTAAAATTACAGAGTATTTCCTTTCATCATTGAATAATCAAGGTGATAAGGGTAAAACTAATATTTGTAACGAGAATGTTCGACGTTAAAAGAAAAAAATAAGTTAATTTAATAACGCACGTGTTCATACTTTACATTCGAGGAATGAGAAATGCTACACAGAGATATTAATTGAAAACTTAATAGTATTTCATTTTTTGTTCTTTTATTAAATTCAACATTATTGATTTTCTATTATTTCTTTGTCTATGAACGATTGATAACGTTGAATATTCCAACTATTCATTATTGAATTTATCACAATAAGCACACAACGCTGCAATTTAACGACTGAAGAATGAAAAGAAGAGATTGTAGAGGAATGGAAGAGTTATTCGTTCTCAAAAACTGCAAAAAATAAAAAAAAGTGAAGTGACGTTTAAACATCGAGTACTTTGCATAAATGATGATTATAGTCACAAAATTAAAAATTCAAGGATAATCATCGAGCTATTGTAAATATTTATTTGTCAGAGTTGGTAATTTCACGATAGAAATTACGAATTTGTTATTTTCTTTCGTATTCAATATTGTAACGTTTAAAAAAGACATCTGTATCGGACAATTTTCATAAATTAAACAAAAAAGAACAGAATTTTGCAGAAAATGAAAAAAATAACGAAAAATAGGAAATTTCGTATAGAAGAGCTCAGTTGATTGAAAATAAGGAGTGGATAAAAGTCACTAATTAGATTGCAGATTACCATAATCATTAAATACTTGAATATCCACGTATTCTTAAGTATTCAGATTGAAGAAAGATTTCAACATTAAAAATTCAATGTTACAGTATTTTTATTTCTCTCAAACAAATTACAATTATCTTCATTTATCCCTGTGAACCGGTGCTTGATTAAGAAAATTCACAATAACGAAGACCAGAGAAACATGAAAGATAATCATTGTTAATGCAAATTACCTTCGTTTATTATAATTCTTATAATATTGCTTCCCTGTGGCTGTGATAACTGAGTCAAATTCATCTTAGATATTGACTTTAAGAGGGAGTAATATCATGTGAACACTGACAGTCTTCAAGCCATATAATTTATTGTATTTCTTTCTTTTCATGTGGAACCTTAATCATTTAAATCACGAATACTCTTGATTATCACAAAAAAAATGAGAAACAATGGATAAAGAAGCATTATTCAATCTGCTGAGATTTCGTTTGTATTAAATTACAATTTCATTTACTCCACAATAACACTAAAAGAATGTACACTAAGTGCATACTCCAGATAATTTCACAATTACCATCAATTACTTTGAATGCAAAGAAAATAAGGAATTAAAACAGTGTATTTGATATATTACTGAGTAATAAGATGAAATTGAGGAGAAACAGAAAAATGGAGTTGACAAAGTCAATCCAAAGTGTATCGATAGTGTAAATAAATGAATGAATAAATAATTGTATAGATAATGAGGATTTTATGTTACTTCTAAGTAACTTCAGAGATAACTAATTTCATGTATTGACGTATTCTTTTAATTCTCATTTTTTTAGATAATTATTTGTAAATAATGGGCCGTGGTGATGGTTGTGATGCACGTTGTCAAGCTTTCAATAAAGAAATTCTTCGTAATGAGAATAAAGGCCGTATGCAATGGTTCATAGTGAACAGAGACCGACTGCTGGAGAATTTGGAGAAAGCGGATCCGAAGTTGAAGGGAAAATTGCAGAAATTGAAGAAATGCGAACCATCGACGCCGAAACCAGTAGTAAAGGAGATTTTGTAATGAATAAGTTTTTTTTAAATTAATGAGTGGATTTTTTTTAGGAGGAGAAAGTGAAAATTTCGGTTCCAACATCAGCAAGAAAGGAGGAAGTTATTCTTTCTCCTTTCATGAAACCAGTTGACGCTTCAGTACTCAAAATTCTTTATGATAAAAAAATGGTGAGCCATGAAGCTCGAAAAAAATACTTAAAGGAAAGGTAGAGCAATAGGGAATATTCCAAGATATTCTTTTCTTAAATATTATTCTGTTCATAATGACTATTTATATGTTTCTGATCAGATACAAATTACCACCCGAGGACAGATTTCATACAGTTGATTGCACCAATTGGTTGTACGGCTGGAAAATTAAACACTTTCAGACACAACCACCTGACACTCATAATCGTAAACCAATTATTCGAACGACTTTCTATAGACAAAATTTATCGAGTATCAAATATGATGATAGACCGATGCGTAAATGTCAAGTCACTGATGCTAAAGATTTCAAAACGATTAATGAGTACTAAGACGACAATTATGAGAGGAAAAAACAATTGAAGATTTGACAGAAATGTAGAAATCAAAATTTTTGTGTGATGAAGAGGAAAAATTTTAAAGTTCCAAGATGGTACCAGGACTTGTCCATTCCTCAGGTAAAATTAATTATTAATAAAGTGCTAGTGTACTTCAATGATGATTATTTGTTGATAAAATTAGATGGACGTAGTCTGCACCCTGGATAAAATTATTAAACTGGATCAGGAGCAGAAAATTACATGCAGAACCCAAAAAGCTCTGAAAGATATTGGCATAACTTCTACATACGTTAGAATATCATCAAAAGATATAAAAAATCTCTGGACCCTCAGTAATTCAGATGCAGCTCAATTTCTCTGCGAAATTTATCGTTTCATAACTGGAAATTCACTCGAAGAAGAAACTTACAGTAAATTTTTACTGATATTAATGCATTGGAATTACGGAATACGTTCAAATAATTCTTTTTCTTCTAGAAAAAATGTACGATTGTAATGAGAGAATAGTTCTATCTTCAATTGCATTTCTGAAGCTTCCTGAGACAATAATCGAGCTGGATCAGCGTCTTCCAATGGGAAAAATTCACAAAATTCCTCCGAAACGTAAACAATTTAAAATTCATTATTATTTATGACTAGGGCCGAGATGTTGGTGATTGTGACTAGGCTGAAGTACGCACAACTTCAGCCTAGAATGCATATACGTGATTTTTTTTACGCTCCTCTTTCACCTCGAATCAACATTTTTGCGCTACGACCGATGGAACCAGAGATATTTCAAAGAAACTGTTTTTTTTTCGGTTTTTTGCCAAAATTCGAAAAAAACACTTTTATGGGAAAATATTGGGGATAGATTTTTTTTGACGATTTCATTGGAAAGCTGAGGGAATTTCAGACATAAAACATGTATCGAAATTGATTTTTTCGAGTATTTGAAAATTTGAATTTTTCCAAGGTAAACCCCTTCAAATCTGGGTGGAAAAAATCGAATTTTCAAAAAACTCGAAAAAATTAATTTCGATACATGTTTTCCGCCTGAAATTTCCTCAGCTTTCCAATGGAATCGCCAAAAAAAAATCTATCTCCAATATTTTCCCAAAAAAGTGTTTTTACCGAATTTTGGCGAAAAACCGAAAAAAAAAAGTTTCTCTTTCCAACGTCTCGGCCCTATTTATGACTGATTTTATGAATTCATTTTTAGCTGTTCCGCAAAAAGTTGTATTCAAGAAGAATTCAAAGTCTCCTTACTTGGAACCTCCAGTGAATCCACCAGATTGGAGAGCATATAGGAATGAATTGAGGAAATGGGAAGAACTCCGGCGAACAATAGTGAATCCTCGTGTTATAATACCTGTTCCTCGTGTCTTAGAGTCTCAAAGTATCGAGCCTGGATTAATCAGCAATTTATCTCAATTTAAAGATAAGGAAATAAAGAAAGAAAAAAGGTGGAGGGAAGAGAAGAATGAACTGCAGAGTAATGAAATAAGTGCTGCTTCTTCTTCCGTTGTTTCAAAAGTATTTCAAGTAAATCAAAGTGCGAATGAAATTCTTGACCCTCAAGAAGTCAGTGAACAAGAAGAAATAGAAAACGAAATAAAAGAAATTACGTATGAACCTGAGGAAGCATATCAAGACATCGATATTTACCTCAACAATATTCCAAAGAAGAATTATCCCCCGGGACGAGAGAATTTGTCTTGGAAGTGGCAGGATTGGTTCCTGGATGTCGATGAATCTTACATGAAACTCGAGAAGGAAGCTAACAAGATTCTGAAAAATATACGCGACACAACTAATAAAATATTTAATCCAGATGTCTGCGATGATTGTTGTGCGTGTGGAGAAATTAGGAGAATGAATACGGCATCTAAAGAATCGAAGAGTCCCAATCTGATAATTGATAATGTAATAGCAGATGAAACTGGAAACCGGTAATCCCCTTTTTTCAATTAAAAATGAAATTAATTTAATCATTAATACCTCATTCAACATTTAATTATTTCTACAGGTATGTTGTGGGTTCTTTGGGAATTATTTCACCTCCGCAAACAATTTCCGACTCTTCACTGACCAAACCCCTGATAATTCCCTCTGAGGATGAAATTATCAAGACGACAATGATTGAATCAATTGCATTGAACGAAAAGGGTCAACCGGTCTATCATACCTCCGGATGTACTAAGCAAATTAATCACGTACCTGAGAGAATCCTCGTTAAACCACCGCTGCCTAGAAAAAACGTTCCATCTTGTAATTGCAATGCTAATGATGATGATGGAGAAATTAATGAAGGGGACAAGTGCACTGCTGAGAAATACAGAAAGAAAGATTTCAATAAATATGGGAGATGTGGTACTCGTACAGACAACAAAGTGTTCATGGACTTCGAGAGGAAAATGCGGGAGAATGAGAGGAAAGAAGTGGAAGATAGGAAGGAAAGGATCAAGAAATCGGAATTTTTGGCGAAAAGGCCGGAGAAAAAGGTGCAAGAGATTATTCCAGTTGAAGACCTTGAAGAACCTGAAAAGTGTCAAAAATGCAACGGTTCAATGGACAAGTGCCAGCCAAGTCCTCTGAAAGGAATTCTTCATGAGATCATGAAAGAGAAAGAGGCGTTGGAAGGAAGAAAGAAGCCGACTAAGAAATCGGGGATAAAGGAGTACAGAGAGAAGTTGAGACTAGCGATTGGAGGAGTGATGGACAATGATGAGAATAACAATGCTATTTTATCCGGAGTCACGATGCACACACCGATAACGATAACTCCGGAATCTAGTGAATCTGAAAGTAGTTGTCCTTCGATGAGTCAGCATCATCACTGGTCAGTCACGGAATTTGTATCGAGAGCTCCTCCTAAGATTGTTGAGACTATGAAAGCAAATATGAAACAACGTTCGGTTAAAAAAATCAATAAACACGAGAAAAATACTGGAGCTGAGACTCAAGTTCAGGCACCAGTTAAGGAGATGAAAAACGAAAATATAGTACTGCCTACTGTGAAGGAAAATAAAAAAATAGTAAAACCTCTTAGAGAAATGCAAACAACGAAAAAAATTGAAAAATTGAAAGAAATTATTAATGTAGAGAGCGAGAGAAAAATGCAAGAGGATAATAAGAAGATGAATGAAGAGAACGAAGGGAAGCACATTAAAATTAATTTATCAAAATTGATGAAAGTAAGAAATGGAAATTAAGGATTATAAGAAAGAATTTATGCAGTTAAGAAAAATTATTCTCAACCATTTCAGGAGACTTTACAAGAAATGGCTAAGGAAGGCTACCTATTTGCAAAACTTCCCCATTGTTACGAAATTCCACCTCTTCAAACATGGATCATGTACCGCAATGGTTTTAAAATGACTGAAAAATTAAAAAGTAAAAAACTTACATTCATAACAGTTGTTAGTAATTATCTGAATTAATTATTCTTTCCTTCAATCATCAGAGGATCTTTTGCAAGCAAGTGTGAAGGATTGGGATTCCTGTGAAGCTCAACTCTACAAAAAAATAAAAGCCCCAAAAATAAATATGTCCGAGAAAAAGAAAGCACTCCTAAATTACGATCAAATTACCAAAATTAAGCGAAAGGTAGTATAATGAAATAAATAAAAAGCCAAATAATGGATTTCAAATTTCTCTTTAGATTGCATCGAAGAAGAAATTATTTTACAGTACTGTACGTAAATCCCGGGTAATTCAGTCAAGATTAATGTGGAATTTGATGGAATTTGGAAGATATCCAAACGTGAACTTCAAGAAATCTTTCTTCTTTTATGAAGCGAGTAAAGAAGCTGATGGATATCTTCTCAAGCCATACGGTTTCGAAGCCACCTGAACTTCATACAATTACATATAATCCATTCATAACATTGAATCCATTTTATCAAATCGGGGCCTAAGATAAAATATAAAAATTGTACCTAATTCATGTAAATACAATATCAAATCTAATGAAACTAAAATTGCCCCATTATTCCTTTGCAATCGGCTGCAGTAGTAAAAATAATTAATATCAACTCTCATCATCTTATAATTCATTATATCTTACTGTTAAATGTTCCCCTATGTGCATCTCAATGGAAAATAAAAGAAAAAAAAAATGAAATTTACAAATGATCAATTACCATAGTGACAATAGAAAGTTTCAACTGTGCTCTGGCTTTTTTCGGCAGCCTATGCATGAATGGTTTCAATTTCTTAAGAAAACTACCAACTTCACTTCTTATTGGTATAAGTGTTCTTCTACTTCTATCACTCATTCGTTTCTTAATTTTTCTCTTCTCATGTTTAATGTTCACACTCTGTTGTGTCTCTTCCTCTATTAAATTCGATTCAACAATTTGCTCACTCGACACTTCGGTGCACTGTTCATCATCCTCAATTTCTTCACTGTACTCGATTGACTCCAAAGTGTAAGACTCCATGGAGTCTTCAATATCCTCATCAAGTGCCTCAATATCCTCGTGCTCTTCACTCAGCTCTTCAATAACTGCATCATCACTCATAATCTCGTGCTTGTGAATTTGAATTTCACTCTCGATGATATTCTGATTGTCTTCTAGATTCTGCGATGTATCAATGTTCTCAGACAATTCATTCTGCCTGATATGACTTCTCTGAGGTTTTATCTTATCTTCTGCCTTCATTTCCATCGATTGCCCCAAATAATTATCTTCCTTTGGCTTTCTGGAAGGCCTCCCTCTTTTCCTCACGTTTTTCTCTTGCTGGGGTAGATTTATTTTGATTAATAGACCAGGTGGAATACTTGAGAGACTTGAAACAGGAATTGGTTGTCCGAAATTCGAGATATTACCAGCAAAAGGCAGAATAACTTTTTTTCCATCCGTTGAAATGGCATTGGTAATTGGTGAAACATTATTTGTAATTGTTATCGGCTGGAATTGATTGGCAATCTGTACTTTCCAGTTGTTTGACGCAGGAGGAAGCGGTAATTTCCTCAAGACTCTGATATCATTGAATGGCAAGGGTTTCGGGATGTTTATCGATGTCGGACGTTTCTGTTTTCCTCTTTTTTTAGCCAGTGGCGCTGGTTTATTCATCACAAAGGGCTTTTTACTCGAAACAACTGGTTTTAATTCTTTTTTTTCCAATTTCGGACTAATTCCTTCATCTTCCGGTGGTAGTTCGACTTCCACAAATTCTGGTGTCATTGGAGAAATAGTGACAGCTTCAATTGCCTTACTATCTACAACTTCTTTAATCGTTGGAACTGCATCGCAAGGCCCGACCCTTTGGAACGATTGCCCAGCCAAAAAGTGCTTCGAACACAGGACGAGTTTTCTTATTTGATTCGGTGACATTTTCAAGAGATCCTCTCGTCCCAAAAACTGACACCACCTCAAGCATCTGCCGATTTCATACGCAGGAAATGGATGGAACTTGTATTTCTCAATTCTGTTCCTTGGATCCGATCGTGAACGGCCACACGCAGCACACGCCTGACTCTCCAGCACTGCTGATGGCAGTGGATCCCAATTCTTCTGTCTATCACTCGGTGAATACGTTTTCTCTGCCATTTCCATTTCAATTGCGAATTTTTCCTCATCCGTTAGTTCATCGGGATTTCGGATATTTGGTATAGCATTGTCAACGAGTCTATTCCGATAACCAGGTAAAAACTGTGATTTATCAAAGTGATGAGAGCAGATGTAGCAGTAGAGAATCTCTTTTCTCGTTAATCTATAATAAGAATCGACACCAACAAAGTCCAACCACTTTAAACACCTGAATTCTTCACCTGGAAAATGATGGAACGTCGTTCCATCGTAATCAGGATCCGGTGGATCTTTACGGAATCTTCTGCAGAGTACACATGTTATGTTATAGAGACTCTGTTTAGGGTCATAAATCGAGGGAACTGCAGTGCAGTTCAATCTGTCGAAGTAATTGTTCAAAAAATCCTTCTTCTCAAAGTGCTTTGAACACACCATACGTTGCAGCAATTGTTTTTTTGTTAATTTGTACAAATCCTCACGGCCACAAAATTCAAGCCACTTCCGACATCGTGCATCATAATTAACTGGAAAACCAAAAAACATGTACTCCTCCTCACGATTGTTTGGATTCATCCGGGAACGACCACAGACTACACACGGATGTGGCATTTTGCTGCTGATGATTTAGCATAATAGATTCTTTTCAAAGTTATGCCCTTAATTATCTGAAACAGTTTAATTACACTAATTATTGATACTTTCATGGATAATAATAATTGTTTCATTCAGATGCACTTACATGTTTGGGAGATTAACTATCGAAGGGAGAATAAATCAGTATTCCATTTCTTCAATCAGAATAATTAAAAGTCCAAGTTATATTTTCCAAATTCAATTTTTCCTTTCCACCAAGTACTTCTCAAAAATTCTCCACTAAAAAACAATAACAAAAATCATTACTATTATTTATTCAGGTATTGTTGTTCTGTCTGTAGAGACGCACAAGGTTATGTTTTTCTTTTATATGAAAAAATAAAAATTGATAGTACAAAAAATATCAAGAGGAAGAACAGAATTTAGTACTCTGTCGGTAATGTAGTTTGTGTTTTCTGCATTACTGACATTTTCGGGCGTAGACGCCCCATTTTTCCCCACTGAAATTTACTCCCTCTTCATTCGTTCGTTAGCAAGCGGAAATAATGACGTTGTGAATGGGAGAGAGGAGAAGGCATAGTAAAACTCCGGTTTTAGTCAACTAAAATTTCAGTATTTGTTTTAAATTAAATTGGTAATTCGAATGGATATTTAATTGATTAAGTGAGTGAATTAATATAATAAAATTTACGAGATTTTGATAATCTCAAATTGAAGAAAATTTCATCTGTTTTATGATAACGATAGAGGTGAGTTTATTTATTTATTTTTTTTTCCATAAAATCCTATGACTGAGCCATTGTTTGCCGTTGTGGGAATATTTTACAGGCGTTTTGCTTGGCTGATTTTAGAGAATTCATTATGAATTATCTATTTTAATTCCCATTCAACGATTAAAGTACCAGTGGTTCATTTCAAACAATAAAATTTATATGGAAAATCGAAGAATTCCTCTTGCATGATATACAAATGCTTCGATCGCGTCACCCAATGAGTCATCTTAACCTGTAACACATTTTTCACCTCCAAGAAGTGAAAACACCCCACTTATTCATCATAATCACTTTAATTCTATAAATTATACCTCAAAATAGTAAAAAAATAATAATTATTATTCAGGTAAATTGAAAAAAACTTCAAAATGTCAGACTTCGGACCAATAACCCTGAAATGGGATCCAAAGAATCTTGAGATTCGTACAATGTCAGTGGAGAAAACCCTGGAGCCATTGGTGCTTCAGGTAACAACTTTGGTAAATACCAAAGGTCCAAGTAAAAAGAAAAAAGGAAAATCAAAGAGAGCAAGTGCCCTGGTTGGTACAGTTGAAAAGGCAACTGCTAATTTCATTGAGAAAGGTGAGCAAATTGCTTATGAGAATCCAGATATAACAGCAGAAATGCTGTGTGCAGTTGAGGAAGTTAAGAAGACTGGTGCTGCAATGAGCATTGCAGCACGTGAGTTCTCTGAGGATCCATGCTCATCACTGAAGCGTGGGAATATGGTGCGAGCAGCGAGAAATCTTTTATCAGCAGTGACTCGTCTCTTGATACTGGCTGACATGGTTGATGTGCATTTGCTTCTGAAATCACTGCACGTTGTTGAGGACGATTTGAAGAATCTGAAGAACGCGTCTTCTCAGGGAGAACTGTTGGAGAATATTAAGCAATTCGGGAGGAATGCTTCGGAGCTGATGAATCAAGCAGCAAAGCGTCAGCAGGAACTCAAGGATCCTCAGTTGCGCGATGATCTCGCTGCTGCTCGTGCTGTATTGAAGAAACACTCAACGATGCTGTTGACTGCATCGAAAGTGTACGTACGTCATCCAGAATTAGCAGCAGCCAAAGCCAATCGTGATTACGTGCTCAAACAAGTATGTGAGGCCGTCAATACTATTAATGATGTTGCGCAAGGAAAGGTGCCCTCTGATTCACGACATCCGTACGATGGACCTGGTGAACTTGCTGCTGCACTTGATGACTTTGATGAACGTATGGTCATGTCGCCGCTTAATTATAATGAGGTTCGCACTAGACCGAGTCTTGAGGAACGTCTTGAAAGCATCATAAGTGGTGCTGCTCTGATGGCGGATTCATCGTGCACTCGTGATGAACGACGTGAACGCATTGTTGCTGAGTGCAATGCTGTACGACAAGCACTTCAGGATCTTCTCAGCGAGTACATGAACAATGTTAGTATTCACTTATTTCCATCTATTTTATTTGAGGGAAGGTGGGGTATAATGGATATTAATTAATTTTTCGAATACTTAGAGGAAATCGAGGTACAATGGGCATTCTGATTGAACGGTTGGAAACCATATGTCGAAATTAATTTTATCGAGTTTTGTGACAATTCGATTTTTTTACCCAGATTTAAAGGGACTCAATATGAGTATTCGAAAAATTCAATATTGTTGTCTCTCTATTTTTATTTTATTTCATTCTTTCATCTTATTCTTTTTATTCTTTTCTTTCTATGGGGAATTACAGTTACAGCTTGCCCGTGGTAGGAAACGGGTAAATATTGTTGTGAAGAGAAATGTGTAACAATGCTGGTATTCATTTAACTAAAAATGAAAATGCTAATTTGAGATTTTGCCAGTGTGCTTTTGATGAAGCGTTTTTTTTTTTTCTTTAATATCACAGATGTGCACCTAATTGTTATTAACCCTCTCCGTCATGAAAATGAATAATGGAAACGTGAAATTCATGAGGGGAAAATCGTTATTGGAAATGTTTTATATCATGAAAATTGTTTGGAAATTCTGTGTTGGGGCAAATGCCATTGCGCAGAGGGTTAATTGATCCACCAACAGTACTAGAAACTAAACAATCTAGGATTATAATTCTCACATAACAAAAAAAGAGTACAGAAACTATATTTTGCTTATAATCTAACACCTTCGTGCACACTGTCACTCATCGTTGATGATTGAATCATTCTGAACGATAAATACTCTACATAAATAATGTAGTAATAATTGTGTGCTTTTGAAGAGTCCTACCAATCATTAATTCTCCGTAATTAATCTCAAATCCTTGAATAATTGATATAGATGGGCGTGAAGGAGCAATCGGAGGGGCTTGAACGAGCAATCGATCACATGTGCCGGAAAACTCGTGACCTCCGTCGTCAACTACGCAAAGCAGTGGTAGACCATGTTTCTGACAGTTTCTTAGAGACAAGTGTGCCTCTCCTGATTCTGATAAAAGCTGCGGAAAAAGGAAACGATGAGGAAGTGGAAGAATACGCCATGGTCTTCACAGAACATGCTAATAAACTCGTAGAAGTTGCTAATCTCGTTTGCAGTATGTCAGCAAATGAGGATGGAGTTAAAATGGTCAGATATGCAGCAGCACAAATTGAGAATTTATGTCCTCAAGTTATAAATGCAGCACGAGTTCTGGCGGTGCGTCCAAGATCCCAATTGGCGATGGAGAATATGCAGGTCTTCCGTCAGGCTTGGGAAAATCAAGTTCGTGTTTTAACTGAGGCTGTAGACGATATAACGACAATCGACGATTTCCTGGCTGTTTCGGAGAATCATATCCTCGAAGACGTGAACAAATGCGTTCTAGCACTTCAAGAAGGCGATGCTGATACCCTTGACAGAACTGCCGGAGCTATTCGTGGACGTTCAGCTCGTGTCTGCAATGTTGTTCAAGCAGAAATGGACAATTATGAGCCATGCATTTATACCAAACGAGTTCTCGAAGCTGTAAAAGTTCTTCGTGAACAGGTAATGCCGAAATTCGCACAAAGAGTCAAGGTTGCTGTTGATGCACTGAGCAGCAATCCAGCCAAAGACGTCGATGAGAATGATTTCATTGATGCATCAAGACTGGTTTACGATGGTGTACGCGAAATACGACGTGCTGTATTGATGAATCGTGCTGATGAGGATTTAGATCCTGAGGATGTTGAGCTTGACGAGCATTATACACTCGAGACTAGGAGCAAGTCTAGTGCACAAACTGGAGAGCATGGAGTTGATGAGTATCCGGAGATAAGTGGTATCACAACTGCTCGTGAAGCCATGAGGAAGATGACTGAGGAGGATAAACAGAAGATTCTTCAGCAAGTTGAGGTCTTTAGGAGTGAAAAATTGAAGTTCGATAGGGAAGTCGCCAAGTGGGATGATGCTGGCAATGATATTATTGTTTTGGCTAAACATATGTGCATGATTATGATGGAAATGACTGATTTTACACGTGGGCGTGGACCTCTGAAGACAACAATGGACGTTATTACTGCTGCCAAGAAGATTTCAGAGGCTGGAACGAAACTAGATAAATTGACTAGACAAATTGCTGATCAGTGCCCGGAGAGCTCAACCAAGAAGGATTTGTTAGCTTACTTACAAAGAATTGCACTCTATTGTCATCAAATGAATATTACGAGCAAGGTTAAGGCTGATGTGCAGAATATCAGTGGAGAGCTCATTGTTTCGGGATTGGACAGTGCTACTTCACTTATTCAGGCTGCTAAGAATCTTATGAATGCTGTGGTACTTACTGTCAAAGCCTCTTACGTTGCTTCTACGAAATACCCAAGGCAGTCTACAGTTACTGTGAGTATTATTTTCATCAAGAGTATTATTAACACTTGCTTTTATACTTTGAAATAAAAATAATTTATTTTTGCTAATTCCCTTACTGGATTTACAGTATGTAAGTAATACTCCCGAGAATTAAGCTAGATTCAATGGTATAGAATTACGTATAAATTAAAGCAGATTTTGTAATTATTTCTTTCTCTGATTTTAGTCACCAATTGTTGTCTGGAAAATGAAGGCACCGGAGAAAAAACCACTTGTACGTCCTGAACGGCCCGAGGAAGTACGTGCAAAAGTACGAAAAGGCTCACAGAAGAAAGTACAGAATCCAATTCACGCACTCTCTGAGTTCCAGAGTCCAACTGAGAGTGTTTAGATTGGATTATTCTATAGGAAACGTTAGATAGTAAGATAATTGAAGAAGCCACAGTTACTTCTTTCCCCATTTGGCTTTCAAAGACTCAGGGGAAACTACTTTTTGATATATTCTTTGAATTTACAATCAGGTTTGGAGTTTGTCTTTTTTTTTTCTCTTTTTTTGATTTTACTCTTCCAAGACTGCTGTATAGCAGTATTATTTCACTAAGAATATTCGTGGTCTCCAATTGCACGTAAAAATTACGTGATTTTCTTAAAATAAATTACATTTACGTTAGGCAGCTAGAGAGAATCGAATTTACCGAATTTTTAGTTTCTCCCAGCATGCAGTATTTGAAAATTAATGAAGAGACTGTTTTCATTCAAATTATTTGAAAATGATAAAACGAAAAAAAACAATAATTATATATGTATATATAAGTGAGTATAATTTTTATATTTATCATTTGAAAAAAGAACAAATCTTTTACCTGCCTGTTAACTTGACATTCAATCACTTTCAATATTTAGAAATTTTTTCAACTGTCTTTGGGTAATTTTTACAATTATGGAGAATTTTTCATAAAATGAAATTGAACAATCGCAGCAGGCCTAATTGGTTTATACAATTTTTCTACCAGGGTTTTTATATGATAAACAGATTTTTGCTTGAGACCATCACATATCATTGTTATTTTCTTTCTCATTTCTGCCCTCACCTAATATCTATAGAATTTAATTAATGATTTATTTTCTTTATTATTCTTTTTCCCTCAATAAATCTGTGGCGATGTGAATAGATTATAATATTTAATTCCTAGATTAAATGAAAAAAATGAATAAATATAATCAAGCATGAAAAATATTCATTTTTTTTTCATCGCATTATTAGCACTGTATTTAAATGTTTATTTTGCATTTAAAGAAATATTGATTTATATATTAGCAAAAGAATTTAATATTGATATAATACGAGACGTTAATATAAACAATTATTTGCTCTAATTCATGTAGATTATAAGCTGCCAAATAATAGATAGAATGAAGAACACCTCGTTTTGTTTAATTCGTTGAAAAAAAAAAAAGAGAAGTAATCATGTAACAATTAATCTATATTGCTAACAGTATAATTCACATGTCATTTAATTATCTTTGTACTAGCCTAAATTTTTTCATTTTTTTAATTCCACTATTGTGGAAGAAATTTAAGCTCAAGTCAGTAAAAGTAATGTTGAGCTGTTTATTCATTGATTTCGTGATGTAGTTGTAAATTCCATTGTAAACTCAATGTAATCGGAGTAGTTTGAGAAATAAAATTTTACACATAATTTGTTGTTCCTTCGTAAAGATTTAGATTGTAGTTATTCTCAATTTATTTTTCTTCACCTCTTATTATCCATTTGAGTTTGAATTTGCCACGAAAACGGAGTAATGATTTGTGAGGGTCGATGAAGAAGAGAATCATGTATTTTTTCGTTTCATTATTTAATAATAATTATATTTATTATGCATTTATGCATATCATTAGCACAAGTTACAAGGAATACTTCCATAAAAATATAATAATTCCGCCATTTTGTGTAACATATTGATGAAATAACAGTTTTTCAATAAAAATAATGTCTTCTTTTCAGTTAACCCTTCTTCTCTCCATCTCTCTCCATTTAATTTAACATAACATTCAACCCAGCAGTCGAATTTGTTTAATAATAATTAAACAATTGACTACCAAACAATAAAAACTAGGTAACAATCGCCACCAAACAAATCACAAACGATTCCATATTTTTTTTAAATTAAAAATTTAATTATTCATGTTTTCAATCTTATTTACTCAATAATGATCAAACCATTAACTACCAAATAATAAAAACCATATAACAATCACCACTTAACAATTCACAAACGATAGCATAATTTTTTTATTCAAAATTCAAATCAACTGAAGTTACTAAACATCTAGACCTGATCTCCACCTGGTGGACGGTCCGTAAACTGTGGATGAACTTCTGAAAAACTTCTCGTGTCTGTTACTGTCTATGGTCAAACTTCCCGTAACTATGAGCATCCACAGTTTACGGACCGTCCACCTGGTGAACGGTCCGTAAACTGTGGATGTTCGGTCCACACCGAACCAAAACTCCAATAATTCAATATCAATTATCAAAGTCACGATGATTCAATAAAAAATTGCAAACTCGTATCATAAATCTCCCCCTCCACAAGCATTTACCATCCAACCAACAAAAAAGCTCATTCTCATTGGTCGACTGTCGATAAAAGCGATTCGATGGTAGAGTAAAAAAATAAAAAAAATAACTAAAACACGCCTCTCATCCTCTATCTGCAGTCTGCATTGTTTGTTGACGCCTAAATGTCAATTCTAAAAATAAAAAGCCACCCGGAAGAGTAGCGTCGAAAAATTCAGTGCAGCCTCTTCATTCAGAAGAATTAAAATTACATGCTCAATTTAATACGTAAAGAGTTATTGAAAGTAATTGATATACGTGCAGGTGGATAAACAGACTGTTCATAACTGTGCTATGTGTATACGTACACGTCTGTCAAAGAGACTAGTAGGAGGCAGTGTACTACATCCAGTGTCGTATTACAAAAGTACTGAGGAAAACGTGATTTTGGTGCTCTCAAATAATTCGATGCCAAAGAACGGTACTTTATTTTCTCTTTTTTTTCCACCATACACCATTTTTAATCAATTCAATTGGCCATTTTCATTAGTACCGTATTAGCACGAAAGAAACACACAAATCGCATGTGGCATTGATTTAATATTATTTTTACAATTAAACAGGTTTATCGAAGAATTCTGCGATTGTGTTTACCATCGGGCATGACCTGTGCATGTTAAATGTAAAAAACTAAAATTTTCCACTCGATTATCAGGCATTTATCAATTAACCAGATTTTCACCGAAACGTCATCACAGCCAAAAACGCCCCTCTGGAATTATTTCGGTTTATTGAAGAGTAAAAAAAGAACAGAGTGATAAAATAAAAAAAAAAATGAGCAAGCAATTTAAATCAATTGGCAAAGTTTCGATGTTAAACCAGTGACCTTACGTATGATTAATTTATTTTTTTCATTCAATTTATTTATTATTAAATTAATATGAAAATATAGTTGAAAGTAAAATTATCAGTTTCGTACTACACTAATGTGGGATGATAATGATTAACTCACAATGCTTTATTGCATAAGTGAAAGGATATTTTTTTTATTTTCTCACATAATAAAAAAAAATTCCATAAATTAATTAGATGTTTATACCGTTGGGTACACTGTGTTCATTAAATTTTTTTTATTCTATTTGTTAGGAAGTGTAGGAAGATGCTATGGCGGCCTCGGAGTCACGCAATAATGACGAAGATTTGAATGGAGAATCTGAGTCAGAGGCTAGTAGTATTTATCAGTGTGGCTCAGTCATATCAACAGTACCTGATAGGCATGGATTTCTTGGTGGCTCGCAGTATAGTCCTGAGAGGTAAATTTAGAGGATAAAAGAGCTTCTTGACTCATTTTCCTCTTCAGAAAAAATAAAAATTTAACTGTAAATTCTCAATTGATTCACAGGAAACAAGCTGTACCACCGGAGGTGCTTTTGAGACGCGAGAGAAAATGGATTCGCATGCTAAATAATTGGAGTACATTTATGACAAATAATTATCGTAAAGTACGTGAAAGATGTAGAAAAGGGATTCCACCATCGGTGAGATTACGTGCTTGGCTTAATCTCTGCGGTGGACAATTATTAATGACTGAGAATCCAAATTTATACGAGGAATTGATAAAAAGACCAGGCGATCCGAAATATATTGAGGATATCAAGAAAGATTTGCACAGACAGTTTCCACATCATGAGATGTTCGTTGATAATGCACCTGGGCAACAGGAATTATTTCAAGTACTGAAGGCATATTCGATATTGAACAGTAAGGTTGGATACTGTCAGGCACAAGCACCAATTGCTGCATTTTTACTCATGCATATGCCAGCTGTTCAGGCATTCTGGTGTCTTGTTGCTGTTTGCGACAAGTATCTCGTTGGTTATTACAGTCAGGGTATGGAGACACTTCAGCGTGATGGCGATATACTTTTTGCTCTCTTGAAGAGAGTATCGCCAGTTGCTTATAAACATCTGGTTAGTTCGAGTGATTCTTTAAATATTTCAAGAGGAAGAAATCTTGTTAATAGAAAAAATTAATTACTATTTAAATTGCAGAAAAAACAAAAAATGGAACCAATTTTGTACATGACGGAGTGGTTTCTCTGTGTATACACGAGAACGCTGCCCTGGGAGAGTATTCTAAGGATCTGGGACATGTTTTTATGCGAAGGAGTCAAGATAATATTCAAAGTTGGCCTTGTGCTGCTCAAAGGAAGCCTGGGACGTACCTCATTGACCAAAAATTGTCCAACAATGTATGAAACCCTCCAAGTATTAAGGAACCCTCCACCTGAAATTATGGAAGAAGAAGCATTAGTTAATCAGGTGAGTCATCGAACGGAGGATCAAATTAAACAATTGATTGATTAATTTTTTACATTTTTAGATGATGAGACTGAACCTGAGTGAAGAAGATTTTGAGTACGAGCACCAAAGGCAGATAAGAAAGAGAAGCAAAATGAAGGATCAAGCAGCTCACTCAACAGCCAATGGAATCGATTAAATGCTCCTTATCATTTTGAAGCAGGAAGCAGCCAAATAAGCCGAAAAAAATGAAAATAACAAAGGAAGAAAAAAAAACGTAACAGAATATCCCAATCCTCAGTCAACAGGTGTGCCTTTTTCACAATTATATCCTCCATTAAACAATATAGAAGAGAAGTAATCATAAATTTTTTAAGAGTAGTTAGGAAATTAAAGACAAGATAAAACAAAAGAATCATAATAATCAAATGAAATATTAAAAAGTATATCTTGCACACATTCCCATGAGTAATCGCCCATTTGTATTTTATGATAACGCAAAAAGACATCACTCATTGATAAAAAAAAACAACAAATAATGCACAATTGTTTCTACTTTCTTATTAGTTTGTTTTGTTTTTTGTTTCATTTTATTTGAAAAAAAAAAAAATTGTCATACTTGAAATTCATAATAATTATATTGAGATAAAGAGGGAGAAGAAAAAAAAATTGTTATTCAAATTCTACGCTCTTTTCTTAATACTTATGTACAAATAACGTAGTTACTGTATAATCAGTCGTATTTTTAGACGCATAAAAATGAAGACAAATGTGTAATAATAATAATTGAAAAGAAGGTTAATTTAATTTCGTTAAATTGGTGAATAAAAGCATTATGAATTTAATTTAAATATTGTGAAGTACTTTATTGCATGAGGTAAAATTGTACTTTTTGTTTTTCTTATTTCTTCCAATTTGTGTTAATATAAATGTTTTATTTTTTTATCTTTAACATTTAGTGGAGAGGAATTCAGTGCTTTTTATGACGACGAGATCGTGATTTTGTTGCTTGTGGAGTTGATGATTCAGGTACAATGATAGTACCACCAGCAATATCATCTTTGTCATTTAAATTTTCAATTTGCTTCTGTGCTTCAAGGAAAAACATGAGATCCCTTATTTGTTCTTTCAAGTCCTGTATCTCACTGTCTTTTGTAATTTTACATTCTTTCAATTCTTCCTGTACTTGTTTGTGCTTCGTTTGCCATGATGTTTGATTTAATTGAAGTGCTAATCTCAATTCTCGTTCCTCCGATAATTCAGAGTGTGCTTGATTCAATTTTGTCGTTGAATGCTGCAGTCGTTTCTCAATTGCCAATTTTTCTTTTGTCAGTGCAATTATCTTATTCTGAAATAAGAAGAAAACGTTTAGTAATCATTCACAAAATGTCTCCTAATAAATTCCCATTACAACAGTGTAATTCCAGTTCTCACCTTAATCTCCGAATTTTCATCAGCAATTTGATTCAATTTCTCTCGCAATTCCCCAATTTCAGATGACGAACGTTGCTCAATTCTACTCAATCGATCCTCAAAATATTGCCTCTGTGTCTCCAACTGTGATGTCAATAAATACGTGAATTCAAGCTGTACTGCATCAACTTTCTCATCAACAGCAGCACCCTCTCCCTTAGTGGGTTCATTACCACCCTCCACCATTTTTCCATCTTTGTCTTGCAGCAAACGGTGAACAAAATTATCACCAACATAATCCCAGACTCTGTTGTTACCAAGTTGCATTGCATAGCAGTGGTGTGTATCACGATAGTGTTCAAACGCATGACCTTCATGGTAACGTGAGCAGCCAATGTGACCACAGATTAGGCAAATCCATAATGCATCGTTGCTTGTATCTACAACTGTTGATTGGAAATTGGATAATCAATAGAATGTAATCAAGTTCCTCTCAGAATTGTTTATCATCGGTTTCAGTAGAATAACTCAAACAATACTAAAGATAGATGCAAAAATAAACCAATGGAAAAAAATATTAGAATTTACCACACTCCATGCAATGACTGTCAGCAACTGGCTCTGGTGTTTGTGCACAACGACAAACTGGACAAGATATATCACCCCATTTGACCAAACAACTAGAGTGAAACGTGTGATTACACAATATCGTTAATATGCCATCCACACTCTCATCCATACGCTCCAAACAAACTGGACACGATGGTAATTCAGTGTGTCCAGCTAGTGACATTCCATTGTCAGCTACCTCGACTCTCGACACGAATACCATGTGACAAACAGTGTCTGGCTCGAGGGAATTGTATGGGGCACCATTGTACGTCTCATAGAATTCATTAGCTGCTGCCTAAAAGTATGAGAAAAATTGTCAGGACTAATTATATATTTTTTTCTAATTATTGAAGCTCCTTGCTATTGATTCTACGTACAGACGACCTCATCGTGATCAGTGCCATATACTGATTCGGACTGTTATCCCGGAGTATTCGAAAATGCTGGATGTCTTGGTGGCAGGCAGCTGTGAATGTCAGTAAATCGTGACATGTCATGGTTGCTGGGACTGAGATAATGCAAATTGTGTGGCTGCGATCAGCTGCTCGCCGCATCTCAGTTAATTCACTGTAATTGAAGTTGGGATTTTAATAGAGCGAGTGAATGAGGTAATTCTAATAGGGAGAAGATGTCAATCATCTTCTTTCCTACAATAATTAGGGGAAATCGGGGTAAAGTGGACATTCTGATTGAACGGTTCGAGATAGCGATTTTCTGATGATTCCATTGGGAAGATGAGGAAATTTTAGGCGGAAAACATGTGTCGAAATTAATTTTTTAGATTTTTTTGATAATTCGATTTTTTTCACCCAGATTTGAAGGGGTTTACCTTGGAAAAATTTGAAAAAATTAATTTCGACACATGTTTTCCGCCTAAAATTTCCTCAGTTTTCCGATGGAATCATCAAAAAAATTCTATCTTCAATATTTCTCTCGATTTCTTGTAATATACAATTTCAAAGTGAGCATGTGTCCATTTTACCCCTCGGAGCCTTTCTACCCCACCTTCCCCAACAAATAATGAACCATACTCTTCCTTGTAAAGATGTAAAATCCCCTTGGTCACCTCGACAAACGGATTACCCGAGAAAAAATTAATCTGCTCAACAGTTGCATTCGAATTCTGCGCTGATCCCTCAATATTACCAGCTGTTATTTGATTCGACGAAGACGAGGATTCTTCAGAGTTTGGCCTAGAGTGTAATTTGCTTGATCCCTGTGATGGTAATAGTGGTACTGGTCCCTCTGTAACACTTGCGTAACTCTCCACTGTGATATCACGTGGCTCACGACGTCCTCGCATTTTCCTAGCTGCCATTGTGCCTGATGTCAATCATAAATTCGATCAATATTGAATTTTTAATGAATAGTGGAAATCGGAGTAAAATGGACATTCTGATGGAACGTTTGGAGATAGCGATTTTCTGATGATTTCATTGAAAAGCTGAGACGATTTTACATAGGAATCAAGTGTCAAAATGGATTTTCTCTAATTTTCGAAAGGTAAACCCCTTGAATTTTTAAAAAATTGAAAATAAATACTTTGGCACATGATTTTCATCGGAAATTGCCTCAGCTTTCCACTGGAATCGTCAGAAAAATGAGATCGTCAATTTAACTCTTGATTTCTCGTGATTCAATAAATTAATTCACCAAAATAATGAATTTTACACTCACTTGCTGTGTCTTCTGCTTCTGGATCAACAATCTCAATGCGAATAACGCAGAGTGCCACCAGTTTTGTTGAAGACATCACATGAATTCAAGCAAATTCATTTTATTCAAATAATTAATCTCCAAAAATCAATTTTCTTTTTTAATAAAACGATTCGAAAGAAAAAAGAGATGAGTCCTCTGTTTACTACACTTGTTGACTGAATAATAAACACAGTGCAGTGACTGCTTCTTCTTTGTGTTTTGACGGAAATCAGCTGCTCGAGGAAAATAGAAGGCTGGTTGTCAAAAAAATAAATAATGAAAGTCCCTAGGCTTCGAAAAATTCAACACAAAAGTATCTGCATTCTTTTTCTCTCCTTTCTACAA
Organism: Aleiodes testaceus; assembly: GCA_963565655.1. NCBI lineage: Eukaryota > Metazoa > Arthropoda > Insecta > Hymenoptera > Braconidae > Aleiodes > Aleiodes testaceus. The sequence continues at coordinate 5,497,177 of OY751412.1, forward strand.
TCAAATTGTAATTAATATTATCATCACTAATAATTATATGATATTAAAAATAATGAAGGTGACCCAGTCGACTCGAGCTAAGCCACACTGCCTATCCAATTACTCATTTTATTTTTTTTTTAAATTTCAATTTTAATATTTATTCGAATATTGATTTCAATACTTATAAGTGTTGGAATCCGATTACGTTGAGTTCTCCTTCTTGAAACGAATGACGAGTGGGACAAGATTTTTTTTATCACTGGGTGAAGGCTTGATTGACACTGGTCAGTGTTTTTAGTGCATGATGGAACGTTGGTCGGGTAAAGTCGCTGTTGTTACCGGAGCGAGCGCTGGGATTGGTGCAGCGATTGCGCGCCAATTGGTTTGCAATGGTAAATCGATTCTTTTTTACATTCATTAGGAAAAAAATTGAGAAACATTGTTTCACTCGTTTTTAACTGTTAAAATGCATTCTTATAAACTCTATAGTGTTGATTATGATTAATTTTTATAATAATTGTTGGTCTAACGTTTTTTACAATGAATTTAACAATAATAATTAAAACATGTGAAACTGCAGAAATTAAGGTTTGAAGTTTTTGCAGAATATCTCGAAAACGAAGAAAGATAGAGAAATTTTTGTAGAAACCTTTTTTGTAGAGAATTTTAAAAACTACAAAAAAGGTCTCTACAAAAATTTTCCTATCTCCCTCAGTTTTCGAGATATTCTCAAAAAATTGAATTGTGAAGATTTGAATAATTTTTTAAAGTAATTATTCTTAATCAGGGTTAATCGTCGCTGGCCTCGCTAGAAGAATAGAGAAAATTGAAGAATTATCCTCAACTCTGGCAGATGCACCTGGTAAATTGTATTCAGTTGAGTGTGATGTTTCGCAGGAGGAGAGTGTGATCGCTGCATTTTCCTGGGTTAAAGAGCATCTGGGGAGACTGGATGTATTGATTAATAATGCTGGAGTGACGATTGAAACAAGTCTATGTGGTAAATGAGCTAATTCTTCTATCTTCCAAAATTTTCGAGATATCCTAAAAAGAATTAAATAGAACAGATTTATCTAACAACTTCATTGTCATAAAAATCCGAATAGCAATTGATCTCTGGGATTTTTTCACTTCTCTAGCTCCTCTCATTATTGAACAATAGATCGGTCAAATGAATTTAATTGGATGATTATTGCAGATGGTCGATTGGAGGATTGGAAGACAGTGTTTGATGTTAATGTGATGGGGCTGTGTTTAGCTACACGAGAGGGATTGAAAATAATGCGCGAGAAAGAGGAAGAGGGTCTTATTGTTCATGTTAATAGTCTTGCTGGTGAACGTGTACCAGCTGTCCCAGGCTTCAGCGTTTATCCAGCATCCAAGAGGGCTGTAACTGCGTTGGCACAATCGCTGCGTCATGAACTCGTGGGATCGAAGATTCGAGTTACAGTAATGACCTTTATCAATTCATCGATCAACTAAAAAAAGTCTAATGCTCTGTTCCTCTGGAATATCTCGATAATTATGAGAGATAGAGGAATTTTCGTAAGGACCTCTTTTGTAGCTCTGACTTTGCTCCATAAAAAAGGTCTCTACGAATATTTCCCTATCTCTGATAGTTTCCGAGATAATTTGATTGAAACGAGAATGGAAATCTGTACTCTGTTTTTGGGATTTCATGATTTTGTACTTATTTTCTTTTCCAATAGACTATCACTCCAGGACTCGTAGCAACAGACTTGATGTCGGCTTATTCAACATTTTCCCAGGAAATTCTTACGGCAATGCCATCATTGAACCCTCAGGACATTGCAGATGCTATTGTTTATGCGTTATCTACACCATCTCATGTCTCGGTAATTTTTCAATGAATTTTTGGGATTGAAGAAGAAGAGATTTTATCTCCATTCAATTTGGAGGAATTATTAAACTCCTGGAATTTTTCAGGTGCAAGAAGTTATTCTCCGTCCAGTTGGTGAGTCCTGGTAATGAATTTCCGTTCTTCTATGATTATTCAACATTTACAGCACATGAAGTATCTTCCAAAATAATTTTATATCTAAAAAAAAAAAATATATAATGAAGCACTTGTTACTCAGTTTAAAATTTAATAAATGAAATAAATTAAACTACAGATTCACTTTGAATTCAGTATTTATTAAATAAAGTTACTCAATAATACAGCAGATGACGATTGAAGATTTCCCAAGAGACCTGGAAAGCAATCTACCTGTGTTTTCTGAAAATTGTTTTTCTTTTCGATAAAAAATGATAAATTGAAGAATTAAAAAAAAAAGAGTGAACGAAAGAATAATTAAGAGTAAGAGAGAAAAGTCAAGAAAAAATATTCCCAACGACTGTGTATCTATGTGTATGTGTGTGAATAAAATAAAAAAACTAGGGAATATAAGCATAAAAGTACGAAAAAAAAAGAATTTAGAGAATTGTTAAATAAAAAATTAAAAAAATTGAAATAGACACTGAGAGGAGAAACGACTAATCAAGGATGAGTGAATGTTCGCGTCAACGAGACTTGTCAATTGATGGGAAACAGAGCTTTACCCGCTTCTCAGTTATCATCTAAATTTATACATTATTAATTAATTGATTAAACTCTCTAGTGCTCACGAATTTGAGGTATTAATTAAGCAAAAAAGAAGGCATGCAGAGTAAATTAAAGAGTACCTCACATTGTAAATAAACTAAAAATGGTAAAAAACATGAAAATGTAATTTTAGAAAATTGTAAAAAAAAATTAATTAAGATTCAAATCGGTGTCCAAATACCTCAGGCATCTGATCCACTGAGATTCCATTTTAATAACGATTAATCCACAATGGTATATTTGCAAGTGCTCCATTTTATCCAAACACTGTGGAGGTGTGAGAAGCCTCTGTTCCACCCACACAATTGACAATATATAATGTTTTTTTTTGTTTTAATTAATTATTATTTTAATCCGAGATCCTGTTATCCAAATTTATCCATTATTCCGAAGTGAAGTTTAACAACTCCGAGAAATCCTCTCTCTCTCTTTATCGTTATTATTATTATTTAATCAATCCCGCGAAGAAATCCTAAATCCCAATTTTTTGCAAATAAATCCTCCTCAAAATGCTCTAACAAAATCCAGTTAGATCCCATCGAGACGTAAGGCCGATTTTGATTTTAATAATAGAGTATAAATTATTTCCTCTTGGGAGCTCCTATTGAATCCTCCTTCTCTTTCTCCCTCTGCTCCTGCGTTATTTACGATGCACTTAATTGTACACTTGAAGATTAAAAAAAAATCCTCGATGATGCAAGTGAAAAAAAAAAAAAAAAAAAAAAACACGAATGTTCCTCGATTGTTCCTCGAAAATCGACGGAAATAAATTGTCAATTGAATTTGAATGAATGAGAATAAAAAATAAAAAAAATTACAATGAAATGCTCACTGAAACACAACTGTTCTCCACAGTTATACTGGTAGGAAATTAATCATCTCTTTAAAATTAATTGCAACGTAAAACAGCTCCCTCGTTAATTGTGGCCTTTGTGTGTATTTTGTGTCTCGATGAAAATCCATTTTCCCTCTTTATTATTATTATTTTTTAAATCCTGAATCCTGAATTTAATAGATTATTATCCTCTTGTTTTTTTTTACGTTATCCTGTCTCATTTATATCAAAAAATCCTCGTTTTTTTTTTTTTTAGAATAATAATATCTGTCCGCAAATAAAATCCATCCAAAACGCGCGGGTCCATCTCTCTCATTTATCCATCGAAGAATCAACGATCGTGTGGGGTTCAGTTTTTCATTCATTGTGTTACAATCCAATCCAATATACAAAAGAAGAAAAAATACATTAGTTTGTTTCAAATACAGTAAATGTCATTATTTTGTTTAATGATTATTATTATTTTTTTTTTTTATGTTTAATTATTTATTCATTATAAACTTATAGTAATGCAAATGAACTTTCTGTGATTTTTTTATCATTTTTAGTAATTGATAATTTGATAAAATTAGTCACACGAAATCACAGAAAATATTTTTGCAATTTCCTTCTTTTTTTTTCCTTCAAATTTTTGTTTTCCTTTTGATTATTATTAATTTTCTTTTTTTTTTTTTTACCATTTGGATTATTTAGATTTACAAGTCAATGTAATCAAACATAAAAGGAAAACAAAAATAGTTTCAAATTTAATTTTGTACGCTTATAGAATATATATTTTCTACATTTTTTTCCCTTATTTTTCCTTGACAAAATAATCTGTTAGCTTGCACTCCTGTAATCGCGATAGTCTCGATGATTTTTTTTTTCTTTTTCATTCTAATTTCAAAGGTAATTAAATTGATAATTAAAAAAGTGCCTAGATGATACATAAATTTTTTGAGTATCAGATTGTAAATAATTAATTGTTAACGAGACTTCGTTCAAGGCCACTCAAGTCGCATTATTCATGTTCTTGATTGATTTTTAAAAAAATTTGTTTGGATATATTAACGTTTGATAGTATTAGGTATTTTTGTAAAAATGCTTGTGATTTTTGATCCATAAATTTGAAAGACTTTGAAAATAATTATAAACACGATTTTCAATGATTCTTGACTTGGGCAGTCATTAAATCGACAGTCCAATGATTCTTGAGCTCTTTCACTTCTATTTATTATTACTATTCCCTTCATTTTTTTTCTATATAAATAATTTCTTTGTTTTTGGTACTTTGCTGGCAAACTAGAGCTCGTCATGCATCTAGCAGGAGCAAATTATTTTTTTTTCATTGAGAAAATATAAACGGAATGTTTAACTATAATGTACAAAATTATCCGGACAATTTCAATATGAAAAGAGAAAAAAAAAGCAATTAATTCAGTCAAAAGATAAAACGAAACGAGTCGAATGTTATTTACGTTAAATATCTCGGAGTTTAAGCGAAATATTACGAAAAAATTGATTCCGGGTGAAAGGTACACTCATCTCGCTCCATCACTTTGCTAATTAATTAATCAACGATCAATGAATTTTAAAGAAATTGAAATTATTCTGGCACAATTAATAATAAGTAACTCGTTCTGCTCCGAATTATTCGAATCGAGAGAAAAAGGAAAGAGAGATAAAGAAATTTTTACTTAATTGCCAGTGTCTCGCAATTTTTTGGATTGGAAAGTTAAGCAATAAGTTTTAATTTCTCTGAATTACTTTATCCTCAGTAGTTATTATTTTTTTTTCCTCATAATCCTCAGTTTCGGCTGTGGTCTCTTAAGTTAGAAATAATGATAATCGTGTCAAAAGCAAATTAACGTGTGAAACTTTCGGTTATTGTTATCAAATTGTGAGGACATATATAATGTTTATATACGTACACACTTTAGTCGTAAGAACGTGACCTCGAGCGTGATCTTGAACGCGAGTAGTTACGCCGAAGTGGTGAATAGGTTGGTGAGCCACGACGACGTGGACTGTAGCTGCGTGAACGACTACGTCCACCACCACGCTCACGGTCTTCGCTGCGTCCACGATCACCAGTTGTGTGGTCCTCCTTAACTCTTATATAGGCAACTTCACCCTGAAATCAAAAGAAAGAACCAATGATTAAAATTAATAATTAATTATTCACCTTCTCCTCATTTAAACATTATTTCCCATTGTTCAATGATAAAAATATTCTGAACAAACCTCGTGAGATCTGAATCTCGAGTCGTCGAGTTTCTTAACAGCATACTTCATATCTTCGTATCTGAGGAATTCCACGACCCCAGTACCATCCTTGTAAACATCAGCGAAGCAGACATCTCCGGCCTCTCTCATGTGGTCCTTGAGATCCTGCCAGCTTCCAGATGGTGGTAAACCAGTAACAAGTACTCTGTACTGAGATCTCCTTGCTGGTGGTCCACGTCCCCTGGAATTACCCATGTCACCTCGTCCGCCACGTCCACTTTCTCCAGCACCTCTTCCTCCCCTGAAGTTGTTGCTTGGACCTCCGCCTCTTGGGAACTCCACCCGGAGCCTGTAACCATCGTAATCATATCCGTCCCTCGCGTGAACTGCATCCTCTGCATCTCTGAAAAATTGGAGAACAATTGTTTCATTATAAAATTGGATGATGATTAATATTTGTGGAATATCTCCGAAGTGAGTAAAGATACGAGAAAAATTCTAAAGACCTTTTTTGTAGCTCGAATTCTCCTCTTCAAAAAAGGTCTCAACGAAAATTTCACTACCTCCTTTATTTCACGAGTGAAATCAACTCCATGGAATTCAATGACAATATCTCACATTGCCTACGTGGAAAAAAAACAACCTGAGACAACTTCCCCAGCGCAGGCGTATCGTTCGTGTGGATTATCAAGGCAATAAATTAGAAGAAGAAACTAACAACTCACAATATGCTTTGTTTTTAATTTCAAATGTTCAGTCAATGTTTTTAGATTTTATTCATCGCCTTATGACCGTTGGCATTCATTCCTTTTTTTTTCCCTTCGCCACTCTATTTACAGCTGCAAAAAAAGATAATGCAACAAAATGAAGAAAAAAAAAAATAACTCACCTTGGATCATCAAATTCGACAAATGCGAATGGCGGTCCCCTTCGATTTTTTAAGTCAACGAATGTTACTTTACCGAATTTATAGAACAAATCTTGTATATCCTTCGTTCTTATGTCTGGTGGCAAATTACCAACGTATATTCTGCACTCATTTCTACCACCGTGAGACATTGTTAATTCGTCTCAATTCTTTTATCCAATGAAAAATAAATTAGGCTCTTTTCTTTATATCAACAAAATCAATAATAAAATACAAAATTTATTGTGAATTTTAATTCAATCACTCAGGATTATCCTTTGTTCTCTCTAATGTAAAAATTATTTAACTCCGTTCTTCACACAATGACTCTACGGTGTGAAATAAAATCAAGATGGCGGCCACCGGGGTGAATTGGGGGGAACAACAAGATGGCTTGGTAGCAGGTGCTGCCACGGAATTTTTTTATTTGAAAAAAAAATTGAGAAAACAATAATTATTTTCTTGATTTTCCAGAGAATTTTTTTTCGTAATATTCAGTCTCATTGAAGTGCAATTAATTTGCGAACGGAATTGTTTGAAACAATTGCGTAAATAATTTATTATTAATTTTGATTAAATGGTTTTTGGACGAAAAAAAATAATTTCTCGATTTTATGAATATAATTATGAATTTAATTATTAAATAAATTCATTAATGAAATAATGAGTTGAAATGGATAAAAATCTCATAAAAACATTTCAAATCACCAACAGTCATTCGTTTCTTCCCGCGCTTGATCTCCCGCAATGCATTGTGGGCTGATAGAAGACCCTGATAGAAGACCCTAATTTCCAACCAATCAGATGCCCGGAAACGTTGGTTTTTCACACACAAAAAACCCAGGCGCTTCAATCTTCAGTCCATACGACAAATTTTCGGTGTCGGCTCGTGCACGAGAGTAAAAATTCGTCGGAGTTTATAATAAATATTGAAATAATAAGATTAAATAAACTAAATAAACGTTGAATTTTAAATAAATCAATTAACCCAATTAAAAGTAGACAAACTGAATTTGTGAATCAACTGAAATAAATCATAATTACAACTAAATTACACTGAGTGTATTACCAAAGAGAGGTACGTAAGATTATTCTGTTTATTTCATTAATCTGTTCTTATTATTATTAATTCCCCAATCCAAAATCCCAATTTTACCGGGCTCATCACATACGTCAAAATCCGAGACAACGACTGAGCGAAAAAAAAATCCGCAATTACACCCAAAAGACTTGGAATGAACTTTTTCCCTCATCCTGTTGATGATAATGAAGAACCAATGAAGTTTTGGCAATTAATCGACCTAGTTTGTCGATCGCGTGCGATCTAATTTCTATTTTTATTTTTTCACCTATCGACAAAACGAAGGATCCTCCCGCGTTTCTTCCTCCCCCTCCTCTCTCCTCCCACAATCGAATATTATCGTTTTTTCCTTCTCTCTCCTTTTTTTATCCAAGTACTTTTCCCATTGAGTTATTGGCCACTCTCATCGGCGATTCAACTCAATTCAGTCATTAAACTCCACTAAAAAATTGTTTAAAAAAATAAGGGGGAAGAAGTTTAAACTGCAATGCCGGCATTCGATGTACACGCAACTGTTAAGATATCACGAGTTCCATCAACCAGGTTCATTCAGTCTCTACCCCATAAGGATATTTATTTATAACTAAACCTTTTTTTTTTCATGCACACGAGTTCATTCTCATCATCGATACTTCCGCATTATCGGAAAGTCCAGGGGCTTTTTTTTAATTCAATGAAAATTATCGCATGTGTATGAATTGAAGGATTTGTAAAAGTAGAGGATCATTGGGCCATTGAATTTTTATCGGTTTTTTTTGAATTGTTGAAATGGGCAGTGGGAATAAGCCGATATTTCAACGATTTCAAGGTCTTCAAAATTGTTAAATCAATGATAAAACACAATTTATAGTCGAAATTCTATTATTAGGATCACACGAATATTTCGTGTTTGTGTTACTCCTAATGTTATTTGTCTTTTGTAAATCAAGAGGATTCCATTTCTTCTTTCTTCTTTTTTTTTCAGTATTACATTGAAATGACGTTGCCATGACAACCTGTGATTTATTCTCAATGGTTATCATTCCTTCTTTTTTTTCGTTCCTTTCTCCTATTTTTGTTTCATCATTTTTTTTTTTCGTGTCAATGGTGCTCGCGAGTTCTCTCAAAAATTGATTTATTTTTGTACGCCTCTTTTATTTTTTTAAACGAAAATTTTGAAGTCACAGTTATTCAGTCTTGAAAAATCCTCAGGTTCATGAAGAATTCATTATTTTAAATGAAAACTATGAGAATTCATTTACTTATTTTGTGGTTTCATTTTAATTTGGAAATTTGTCAATTTCAGGCCATACAATATGACGGACCGCAAAGCAGTTATCAAAAATGCCGATATGTCAGAGGAGATGCAGCAAGATGCTGTTGATTGTGCAACTCAAGCACTAGAAAAATACAATATCGAGAAGGTAAATTAAATTGATTAATTAATCACGATAAATCCAATTGAGATGCGGGTAAATCCCTGTTTATTATCGTTCATTAACAATCTCGTTACCTGATGGAGATAGAGTAATTAACACGATAACCTTTCTCACAGTTCACTCTTTTCTCAACAAAAAAAAGTAATGATGAAAGTTCCTCCATCTCTCTCAGATCACGAGATATTTCACAAAAACCGATGACAAAGTTAAATTAACTTACTCATGTTTTTACGAAACATTTAAGCGTAGGTTTTATTAAATTCACTAAATGAAATTACAAAACACTTAATTAATTCAGAGTGCTTTTCAATCGGTCCCATAAATTCCATCAAAATAATGCATTTGTTTATTTTAATTTCTGGGTAAATGCCAGTGAATTATTCAGTAAAAATTGTTCTCAATTATTCTAGGATATTGCTGCGTACATAAAAAAAGAATTCGATAAAAAATATAATCCAACGTGGCACTGCATTGTTGGACGCAATTTTGGAAGCTACGTAACGCATGAAACAAGACATTTCATATACTTCTACCTTGGTCAGGTGGCCATACTCCTCTTCAAGAGCGGATAAGCTGGATTTACTTGAGTGACAGGAAACGAAGAAAAGAAATGCAAAAAAATAATTAATAAAAACCTCTCTGTATCCCCGAAAAAAAAAATCCCTCCCCTTCCCCACCCCCTCGTTCTTTCCATCTCGCGATCGCCATGCCACCTATGAAATAAATTAATCGACTTATATATTTAAACAAAGATAATTGTTTTTAATCAAAGAGAAAAGGAAAAAAATAACGGAGAAATTGAAGAAAGTCCTGCTAGCATCAAGATTAAAATGTAATGTAAGGTGAACAGAAAAAGAAATATCTAAGGTTTATCATCCTGATGTTGTTAAATGGATTTACTCGTTAAGACTCGAGTATAAACTGATGTGTGTAGAAAATGAAGAAGGTAATTTAATAATTAAGTTTTGAAGTGGTTGAGTAGAGTAGGTCGAGGAATGTTTAGTTTATTTTGGAAATATCTTGGGAATCATTGGGTTTTTGGGAAATTTGTGATGAGACCTTTTTTGTAGGAAATTTAATGGACTGCAAAAAAGATTTCTTCATGAATTTTGATAAATCCACTTGTTTTAAAGATATTAGCGAAAGTACAAGAAATTTATTGACTTATACTGATTTACCACCTCATTACTCAATTAGAATTCAAGGGTAGGGGGGACTTACTCTGAAGAAAAAAAAACCTCGGCATACAATTTTACATGTTCAAATGTAACTTCGTATTGCCAGATAAAAAAAATGAAAAAAAAAAAAAAACTTTGTTGTGTTCTTGTTTTATATTAGGTATATATCTACGGTTGGGTTCAATGCTGGCGGTTTTTAATCATATTTAATAAAAAAAAAAAAAAAAAGAAATAATTGATGAAAAATTACATTATAGTTTATTATGTAGAAAATAAAGAAAAAAAATACAGCGATGGAAAACTGAAAAATATGAAATTCGTTGAATTCTGTTGGATTGTGATGGGAAAATGAAATTTATCCTGTGAATAACAGTCGCCAATAGTGAACACGAGCCAAAATTCATTTATCAAAAGAAAAAGAGAAAATAGAACAATAGGAGAATGGAAAAATGAATAATTAACATTAATTATATTAATTTTAAATAATAATTGTCCCTCAATCAAAAAATTTGTCATGCATAATTCACAACGATGTATTTTTTATTTACCTTTGTCATTAATTTGAAAGATATGATTTTTCTCTTAAATCTTCGGTTTTATTGAATTTTTGTTTGATTAATTCATGACGAAAAATATTAAAAGTTCATTATTACCGATTTAAAAAATATGGCATTTAATTTTTTTTAACACAATAATTTAATATTGTTTCACTTCTTTTCGACGAATTATTATGCACTTTACTATTATCTGCATAAAAAAAAAGAAGAGTACTTGAATCGCAAAAAGTAAGAAAAAAAAACTGAATATCAATAGTAAATAGCATTTAAGATTTAAATATTATATCATAATATCAAATCAATAATCCGTTACCGTCGTTGTAATTTGTAATTGGCACGAGAAATGAATGAAAATCGTATTAAATTTTGACAAAAACATAATAGAAGAGTAAAAAGCTTTTTATCTCGAACGGCGTTGTATACTTAATTAAAAAATTTGTTAATTTGTTTTTTAATAATTCATTATTACGAAAATTGAAGAGAATCCCACAATTTCACTCTGAGCCATTACATATTACTAAACGTTTGAATTTTGTTTTTATTAACAAAATGATTAATGATGAAGTGAAAAAAGAGAAGAATCGATTTCACATATGATTGGTTTTTTCAAAATATCTCGGAATCCAATTGAGATAGGGAAATTTTTGTAGAGGCGTTTTTTGTAGAGAAAACAAAGAGCTACAAAAAAGGTATCCACGAAATTTTCTCTATCTCTTTTAATTTCCGAGATATTTCGAAAAAACTGTGAATGAAAGTGGGTTCACTCGTTTTTCTATTTCACCTCTGAATTATTCCGACTCGAATAAAAAAAAAAATGATTTTTTTTAGACTAAGTACTCAAAGTCCGTACATAAATGATTGATAAATAAAAAATAATGTATATTATTTGCACTCCAATCGATATGTGAAAGCTTGCAAAAAAAAATCATTGGGTCTTCAAGGATAAAAGCGAAAAGTGTAGACGAATAAATTAAAAAAAAAAAAGAAAGAAAAAAAAACAGATTAGAAAAGAAGTCTAGTATTTTATAATGTGTAATTGAAGAAAATTTTAACGATAATTATCAACGACCCATCGAATTTACAAGAGAAAAAGAAACAAACTATAGATGAAAATATCGAATATCTCGAATAATTGACAATTGATTTTTTTTCTAATTTTCTTATTTACAATTTAATGGGGAAAGAAAAGTGAATTAATATAAAAATAGTTAAATACCTGCAATCATAAAAATTTTAATTAACAAAATACAATAATTAGGCCAAATGTTTTTTATTAACTCATGCCATTAAGACAAAAAAAAAAATATTAAAATAAAAATTTGAAAAAAAAAAAATTAATAAAAAGAAAGTGCGTAATATCTTCTCTGTATCAGCTTCATGAATTCAAAGATTTAATTGCAATTGACGCGTTTTCAAGGGGGTCGAATAATAATTTCAATCTCCATACATGGTGTAGCAGTAATTTTTATGAAAAATCCAAAACAAAAAAGGTAAAAAAAAATATTAAAAAATAAGAAAATGAACAAAAATATATATATAAACACTTAGAAAAATTTATAATATGCCGAGTTTCAATTTCTCTCGAGGCTCGTTGCATTCTCCAATTTTAAAGTCTTTTGCACCCAAAAAAAGAAATAAAAAAACAACAAGAGATTAACAGAAAAAAAAAAATTAAAAAAATGGCCTAGAAGCCATTGAATATCACGGCGTGTCTCAACTACGCGAGAGTTTTCATTGCAATTTTTCGATAGGTGTAAAAATTGATACTTGAATATTTGAAATTGATAGGAAAAGTATTCAGTAATTTTCCAAAAGTTAACTACTGAATTAATAGCACTAATGGGCATTAAATAACGAAGAGTGTTGAGTGTTACCACTATAACAGATTACAGGTAAGCTAAATTATTCCGAAATCTCTTCGCAAACCTGTTGAATATTAATTAGCAATGAAAATTCATTAGAAGAATTAATGAATGAAAGAAAATGAAAAATGTGTAATCCCTTTTTATGCAGTTTAGCTTGAGACACACCCTGAAACTAAAAACGATGAAAAATTAAAAAAAATAAAAAATTCATTTTTAAAATTAGAGGGACCGTATTAATTTAATGTTTGTGAAACCTTTGGATGGACTGTAAACCTTTGTGTATATTTAAACTGCTCTGTCTAAAGCTGCATTCCTCAATACTAAATACTAATACAGTTGTCTCTAAACAAAAAGAGTTTTAAATAATTTTCCCTCACTCATCTCCAATTTTATTCATTTCTTTTTAACATCACCAGTGTTAAATCTATAATTAAATCATTTTCCATTGGTTGCACTCATATTTTGAAACCTGAGTGAATGGCTACAACGCCCAGCGTCAAATTTTCATACGTTACGTGCCTGAACCCTGCATTTTCTATCATTTCCTGTAATAAAGTAAAAGAGGAAATGAATCCCTCGATTTCTCTAACAATTGACAAAAATACATTTACCTTAAAATCATCTTGCTTTGGAAATCTTCTAATGCTCTCAACTAGATACTGATAAGGCTCCCATTGTCCTGCAATGAGCATTCCCATAACAGGGATCAATTGAAACGAGTACTGATCATACAACCTTAAAGAAAAAATAATTATTCATAATGATTTTTCGAGTAATATCTGCATTTTCCCCCTTTTTTAATTACCATTGCAATTGTTCATTAGTCAAATGACTGAATTCCAAGCACATGAATCTCCCACCAGGCTGAAGTACCCTGTAAGCCTCTGAGAGAACCTGCAGAGAATTAATCAATTAAATAAATTAATAAATTACGAAAATTCGGGAACAGTAAAAGAATCATTACTTTGTCAATGTGCGTGCAATTTCTGATACCGAAGGCAATTGTATAAGCAGTGTATGACTCGTCTTCACACGGCAATTGTTCAGCATCACCCTGGAGCCATGCAATGTCATGCCCATTCTCAACAGTGTAACCCATACGTTTAGCCCTTATTTTTCCAACATCCAACATGTTCTGATTGATATCAGAAACAGTGACATGGCTCGTGAGGCCCTTCGGATTTTTTCGATTCTTCAAATAATCCAAGTATCTGAAGGTGATGTCTCCTGTACCACCAGCAGTGTCCAATAATTTACTTCCATGGGTTGGAGAGAGTCTGTGGATGAAAATGTCTTTCCATATTCTGTGGATACCCAGGCTCATTGCATCATTCATTACATCGTAGGAGTTTGCTACTTTCTCGAATACTGTGTGAACTGTAATAATTGATTGAAGAAATTTAAATGAGCATTATTAAGCAAATGACAATTTAATTGCAATAAATTTGAATGAACTGACCTTTCTTCTCTTTCTCACTCTCCTTCACAGTCTCAAATCCGAAATGTGTCGTTTTTTCCTCATTTTGGGATTGATTGTCAGTTTGATTTTGTTTGAAAGCACTCGTGGATAATTTTCTAATTAAATTCTTATTATTCAGACTCTTTAATTCTTTGTTGAGGTATCTGAGGAGTTTCATTATTGGAGTGTTATTATTGTGATGATGCCTATTGTCATGCTATGATCACAATAATAGAGAACTTAACCTGCAATTGCAGCTGTTTGCATTATCCAAATCTAGTAACCTTGTCCATGCACACACCGCAACAATATCAATGGGAAGAATTACTTCACACTCCTTCTAGTGACGAATTCAAATCTCCCGCTGTCCCAAAATCCCCAGATGTAACCATGCACTTGGCAGCCCTGAGCCTAGTGAGTTCTTTCAGTCGTTCTACTCGTGGTAAGTGATGCTCGTGAAAAGTGCTCTGGAATAATCCGAATAAATCCACGTAATTATCCAAAAATCATGAAAAATCATTGCCAATACTTGTACTCGAGGCTTTTATCTGACGAATGATTATGATATTTATCAACAAAATCATGAATCTATGCTTAATATCGACGAGTAAAAAAAGGCAGTCGTCACACCGATTGGATGACATTTAAAGAATTTCCTTTTATTTGTCAGTGATTAATGTTCGTCAAAGAGTGTTGCATTGGCTCTTGTGTATTATTCAAAGTGATGATGTTTAATTACTGAATAATTCATTCAATAAACTAATAAATTGGGTACATAACCTCAATTGTTTAGACAATGGATGCCTTCACCTTGTTGAACATAAACACAATACTTCCTTTTCTTTTAAACTGAAATCAGTGGGAATTTACAGTGGATTATTCGAATTATCACGAGCCCTGTTAACAGCACTGTTCTCCTTCTCTCAAAAATTCTCAATTTATTAATTTGTTTTTATTCATCAGATGGCGGATGCTAAGGCAAAGGCACCAGCCAAGACCGCTGCGGCGGCAAAACCAGCGAAGAAAGTTGGCCATGCTAGGAATTACGATCTAGGAAATGGAGTTTACCGTTTCAGTCGTACGCGCATGTTCCACAAGAAGGCAGTATACAAATTCCTTGACAAGAAAACTCCAAAGACTGTGAGTGTCAATTTATTGTATGAAATCTGTGGGAGAAGTGTTCATTAATTGCCTCCTACAGACATCCCTAAAAAGCAAATGGTAAATAATTTTTTTTAATGTTCCTCAGGTCAAGCCCAAGAAGCCAGTAACCATTGAGAAGAAGATCAATGGTGACAAGAACGGAGGCACTCGTATTGTTCGTTTACAGAAGAGACGTGCAAGTTATCCAACTGCTGATCCAGTGACAGTTCATCATGGAAAGAAATGCTTCCGCGATCACACACGTTACGTGCGACCTTCATTGGTACCTGGAACAGTGTGTATTCTTCTTGCAGGTCCACACAAGGGTAAACGCGTCGTTTTGCTCAAGGTTTTGAGCAGTGGGCTTCTTCTTGTAAACGGTGAGTGTGATAAAACAATTTCCCGAAGGATTCTCATTACTCTGCGAGAAAAACGAATATAATTAATAAAAAAATGTAATTTAAATCCAGGTCCATTCCTCATCAACGCCTGTCCACTTCGTCGTGTCAGCCAGAACTACGTTATTGCTACGTCGACAAAGATTGATTTGTCTGGTGTAAAACTCCCGGCTCATCTCAACGACGAATACTTCAAGAGGAAGCGTGATAAGCGTGCAAAGAAAGAGGAGGGCGATATTTTCACCAAAAAGAAGGAGGAATACAAGCCAAGTGATCAGAGGAAATCCGATCAAAAGACAGTTGATAAACTTGTTATATCGGCAATTAAAAAACACCAGGACAAGAAAATGCTGTTTACATACTTGTCAGCAATGTTCGGCCTTCGTAGCAGCCAATATCCACACAGAATGAAATTCTAAGCTGTGTAAATTTCTAAAATAAAATTTAAAAAATGGAAAAATCATTTATTGTTTAAATGTATTCAATCTCCTCTTTCTAAAGCTTTTTTTTAATTGAATCCTTCAAATGTGAGTGATTCTACCGCGCTTTCGCCGCCATTTTGTGCGCCGAAATCGACTCTCTGTATCATTTTAATCCACGAATTCCGGTGAGTTTATCTCATCGACGAAATCTGGATGATTTATCAATAAATAAACAGTATTGAATAATTTTTTGCAATCGTATTCACTTGTGTGACTACACAGAACTACGAGATGTGAATAAGTAAATAAATAATTGACTTTAATTTCGTGTTCATCGAAAAGAAGTGGGAGTGCAGAGACAATTGTCACATCGAGGTTATGCGTGAATGAAATATCCAATCAAAAACAAAAATATTCTAAAAATAATTAAAGAATAAATTTGATAATAATGACGACGATTAAAGTTCACGGTGGAATTGACATTCTGAGGCTGCCAGTCAATGAAGAGGAGCATATTTTTCCACCTTGGCAGATTAAATATACACAGTCTCATATTCTACACTCAAAGTGTTCAAAAAATGAAGAATCCTGTGGCGATGACACTGAACCTTGTCAATTTTGTGTGTAAGTTGATGAATAATTGAGGCAAGATGTTATTAATGCTTGAAAATACGAAAATGAAGTTTAAAAATTAATTGATATTATTTTTAATATTTATCCAGGTACAACAGAGCCCTGGAAATGCCACACATGCCGGACATGGTATTTCCGAATAATATTCTTTACCTGAAGCACCAGAGTGGTGGAAAAATTGAGTTTAATGCCCTCGATGCATTGAAGTGTGTGGCAAATGGTAGAATAAATATTCAATTGGCTTGTGCAGAGGCTTGGAAGGAATCGAGGTGAGTTAAGAACATTTTGTTGAATTTTGGTGAATATTCATGCCCTGAAATCATTTTTAATTGCAGATCCGAATGTCAAGAATATCTGGAGGAAAAAGTCAAACCATTCGATTGGACATTCACGAATGACTATACAGGTACTATAGACGGATTTATAATTGAAGAGACTGAGGAGAAGATTGATGTTGAAAAATTGAAGAGAAAGGAGAAAATTTTGTTTTACCACGAACTCACACTCTTCGAGGATGAGCTGCATGACAATGGTGTTGCCTCTCTCTCAGTTAAAATCGTAAGGTTCTTCCATTGTTCTGTTTCTAAATTCTTCTAAGGAATCTTCATTTATTAATTGATGTATCTTTTTTCAGCGTGTAATGCCAGGGAGTCTCTTTATACTTCTACGTTATTTTCTGAGAATAGATAACGTAATGATAAGGATAAATGACACACGAATTTACCATGAATTTGGAAAACATTATATTTTAAGAGAATATACATCTCGGGAAGCTCAAGTTAAAGAGATTCATGTGAGTATATTTTAATTGTCTGAATTAATGAATTTATCAGTTCATTGAATGAAGATATCGTTCAATTCTCATTCTAGGTATCACCAGCATTATTTATTGAGCCTAATCACATTGCTCCTCACTTACCACTGGTCAAGTGCCATTATCACAAACTCATATGTCCGGAAAAACCCGAAAAATCAACAAAAGTAAAAAGTAATGAAACTGAAAATTCCACAGCCACTAGTTCGGATGATAAAACTATCAATAATTCAATAACTTAAAGAAAACACCTAAAAATAAGGTTTCTTTGCTTCTAAAAATACGATGGCAGTAATTGTGATGAAACACTATTATTGCCACGAGCCTAGCTTTAGAAAAAACTATAAAAAATAAATGATAAATATTAATTCGTAATCATCAGTGGAACAGACTTTGGTGAGTTTTCCTTCATTTACTTTTTTTTATTATTATTATTTACATTCGTGATATTGTGGTGATATCGAGTATCTTCAGGGCATTGTTAACAACAGCTTGCAGAGCTTTCAGTAGATACAGTCTGGCCATCATGGTCGGAATTAAATGCTCACGTCCCTCCTGTTGAAAAATCAAATGGATTGAGTTTACCCGATAAAACCTGCATGTCTATCAAAATAAAGTCCGTAATGTGTTTATACCGTTAATATTCGCGTTCGGCGATAATACACACTGAACTTCTGACTCAAATGTGACAAAAATGCGCACAGATACTGTGGAGACAATTCCAGATTATTTTCGTACTGCAGAGAATTCATGAGAACGTGTGGATAATTCAGAATGAAGTTGAAAATTAAGTTCCATTCTTCCTGAAATAATTAATGGAGAATTAATAATTAAAAATTCGTTTTCTCTCTAAATTCATTTACCTCCAATGAGAGACGATCAAAGTCCACCTCATCGATCCCAAAAATCGCCGGATATCTTCCAGCCAAATATTCCTCATTAAATTTCCCAAGAATAGCTTCAATTCTCGCTGAATTATAAAGAATAAACGATCCGCCCTTCGTGCTAGCAATTGTCCTATCAGGATTTCCATCAATGAAACTTGGTCGACTCGGTCGAATCCCAAGAAGTTCAAACGTAACAATAGCCTCAGCAATTCGTTTTAAATTCATTCCACAATCTCCTGAGTCTCTTCCCTCATTTAATGTCTCTAATTCATTTATTTTCATCTGTAAATAGGAATCGTAGGTCTCTGCTGTTTCCTTGATCCCAGTTACTGGATTTTTAACAACTCCACAAATATATTTCCTGTATCCCTCGTCACTTGTACCCTGGGATTTTGTTGTCAAGACAAATTTATCGTCGGAATCCTCGGATATCTCGTGTCCTTGATATGTTAAAATTCTCTCTGCGAATCTCCTCAATTTCTCGAGCCTCAGAGTCGTCAATTTCGACTCTGCATCATCGTTTATTTTCAGGAAAATTCGTTTTTTGGTGGAGGATAATTTATTGAAGGCTCTCCCACTGTTTAGGGCTTCTCTGATTACTTTCTTGATGACGAAACCGCGATTTAGGAAGAGGCATATCCTTTCTCTTCGCTGACATCCCTTTTCTATCCTCAAATTCCAATTTACACTGGCTGCAACTAATGAATCAATCCCCTGTGGAAATTTTAGGTTAACTGAAGGGTAAATTGCAAATTTTCTTTAATAATTGAAAGGAAATTATGATTCTACCTGTTTTATTATTTCTTCATTGGATAAGTTAATCGTGTCGATTCCTTTATTACTCAGGTAATGATGAAAGATATTTTTCACCGATTTATTGTCATCTCCAGATTTTATTAAACCTCTCCAGGCCAGTATGTTCAAGGGAAACCAGAAATCTCCATCGATTGATAGATTTTCACTATTTATTTTTATGATATTCGATTTTTCAACTTCTCCAACGATCTCTCGTAAGATATTCTCGATGAATTCGTTGATCTCACTCATTATTTCATTGATCTCACTCATTTTTTCATTGATCTGGAGACAGTGAAGTGACACGTTGATTTGTTTACAGATGGAGTTGAATAGGAGAAGGTGGGGTAAAATAGGAATTCTAATAAAAAATTATTTTCATGAAATTTATTCAAGAAAAAGTACAATTGTGCATAATTTGTAAATATTCAATTATTCTAAACATAGTCTATGCTGAACAAAATTTACACTAATTATCTTAACAATTTTCATTTATAAATTATTAAGGTACACATGTTGCATTGGACTGTTGTCTTGATTGAATTCATAAACTCAGTCACATGGAATGTTGATACTTGACGTAAGCAATTGCGGCGAGTTCTTTACAAAATTCTTCAGTTATTACAACGCTCTCGTACAAAATATTATCTTTGGCTCTGCAATTAAATTCAGATTATTAATTAAGTAAACTAAAATTTTTTTACTCACACAAAAATTACTTACACTTGTGAATAATCTTCTAACAATCTTTTTCTCGTTTCTCTGAGGGCCTCTTTGTATCCTGTTATTTTAGTTGTTTCACCAACTAATTGTTTGACAATTTTCTGCAAACAACTGAAGAGACTCTTTGTGCCAGGTGCCAGTGGTAGCAGTGGATTCAGAAGGAATTCGTGAAGATAAGGATGCGGCAGTAATGCAAGTCGGGATATAACAACTGTTAATTGCAGATTTATCTCGTATTTTTGGAATGGAATGTTTGTCACTTTGTCCAGTAGCATTGTGATGAATGGGCCCATGTAAAAACGTGAGGAACAGTGATCTGCCTCTGGTCGAGAATCGTAGCTTTCTGAGTCATCTATGCTGACAGCTTCGAGGGGCCAGGCAAATAGGGCACAATCAGATTTTGCTTTTTCGTACTGTTTCTCCCAATCTGCCATATAACGCTCGTAATTGTCTTCACCAGGATCTGTTTGTAATTGTCTTGGCATTAACGATAGAAAACTGAAATGAAAACGAATCATTTTTTATAATTTGCATATCTCTGAGATATCAAGAGAAAATAGGGAAAATTTTAAAAATCACCAATTTATGATCCTGTGAATATTACTCGGCGCCAATGTTCTACTGTGACTCTGTTCACTCGAGAAATCCAACGCTCCTTTCTTCTCTCGCTCTCTCTCGTCCTCCTCGTCACTCCAGGATGCTATGGCACTGTCGGCTGCTGTATTATCGTAATAACCACGTGAAGAGAGGTACGAGAGTATCATGCAATGCAGAACGTGCTCGTTTCGCTCGTCCATGATTTCCTCGAACAGTTTCAATGTTTCGAGAGTCAGGTCGTCACTCTCTGTGTAACAGTTCTCAATGAGCCTCTCCAGTACCCATGGTGAGCAGACACCGGCTATTACTGGGTCCCTCTGCTCACCGACGAGCCAATAATTTATTTCTGTAAATCATACAATCATTTTCGTAAATATATCAAATCTTTTTTGTAAACAATTCAATTCTCTACGGATTTTTTTTCTCTGTGTTCTTACCTGTACTCAACAATACCGAAGTCGCTTTCTTCATTGTCTCGGTAATTAGAGCAGTTATTAACACAACATGATGCTCCGACAATGACGGTGTAACGACTTTTTCAAAGAACAATAATCTAATTGTCTTGGCAAGTTCGTGCGCAACATCTGGATGAGCTTCTTTAATTAATTGATCACAATAATCCAGCCACACGAAGTACCCAGCAACTTGTCTACAACCAGGGAATTTTTTTTCATTCGACCAGAGTGGTGAGTCTAGGCCCCACGTGACGTCGATATCCTCGATTTCACCGGGATCAACGTGGGCTGGAATAGAATTGAAGAGATACTCAAGACGAGCTGTTACAATTCTTGAGAGCTCACTATTTGCCATTGTTCTTGCGAATGAAGGGTCTTCGAGAGAGGCGAGGACCATTATTCCCTCGCAGGCTCTGATTCTCACTGTGTTATCCTTTGACACAAAAAAAGGGGAATAGTTTCAATTAATTAAAAAATCAGTATTTGCAAAAATTTAGAATACTCACAGCAGTATTGAAATAACTGCTCAACGCATCAACCAACAAGCTACTCGAAGTTTCCCCAACAGGCGACATCGCCAGGCTCTGATTCCTCGATCCTTCCGACTCATTAATCCCAATGCTCCTCAAATCAGTATCTATCCTAAGTTCCTCAAGCTCCTGAAGTTTCCCATCAATATCGACCAATGAAACTCTGTCCGACTCCCTATCGCAGACATCAAACTCCTGTTCACTCCGCCCAACTTCCATGATCGTTAAATCTTCTCCTCCTTTATTTAAAACCGGACTTGAGCATGCTGAAGAAGCGTCCGTATCCCCCGAAGTTGATTCACTCGATCTCTCCCTGACTTTCTCACTCCTTTTCTCCCGACATTTTTCCCTCTTTTTAATTGCATCATTGAGCTTCAAGCGTTCAGCTGCGATTGATTTACGACGCTGATAATCACAGGCAAATAGGTTTGGATTGATTAGTGTAATTGCTTGGGTATTTAGTGGCTCGAACAATGGATTCAAGCTGTTACGTTTTTTTGATGATAGATAGGTAACCGAGTGCTTCTCATTCCTCTCGAATTCATTCTTCATATCCTCGGGGCTGAATTTTGTGCTGGAGTCATTGACGATGGTGGTGACGTGGGGATAACGACAGACGAGGAAGCAGATTGTTAGGAGGAAGTGGATCTCCTCTGTCTCGTTGGGCGATGGTATTTTGCCGCTGCACAAACTTATCAATCGCTGCACTGGCCCGTGCACTGCTGCCTGATGCAACAATGGGTACTTTGATCTAGCCAGGAACCGTTTCATGAACGACAAACAAACGTAACGCATTCCAGGTGGTGTCTCGACACTCGCCAATGTTGTCAGCCAGTCCAATAGCTTGTGTTGAAGCAGATACTCCAGGCATGGCCCTGGATTATCGTCGTTTTTCTCCTCATTTATGAGTATCTCGAGGAGGGACTCTAAGTGCTGAGGTATGCAGGTGTTTTCGATTGGCAATTTGCAATTTGTTTGATGGCTCGCGTAGAAGTTCATCAGCTGCTTCCAGTGATAAGTGAAATCCTGGAGAGGCGTTGCTGGTGGAGCTATCTGAAATTCAAGGACGATGGAGTCACAGGATGTAGCAATTAATGAAACTCTTGATAAGGGAGTGAATAGCAGAGTGCCAAGGATTTTTGAGGTTTTTTGGATTTTCTTGGAAATTATTGGAGATGGAGAATTCTTTGTTATTACCTTTTTTGTGACTCTTGAAATTCTCTACAAAAAAGATAATTGGGAGTTCTATATTTTTCGTAGTTTTCGAGATAATTGGGATTGAAGCAAATTCGGGGATTAAGGAATTTAGGTCATTTTTTTACCTCTACATAAAAATTTGCAAGCTACACATAAAAAGGCGGTGCTTAAAATATGGGAGAAAAATAAAAAGTGTTTGATGAGGTAAAAGAAAATAATGAAACAATAATGTAACGAAAAAGATAATTTATTTATTTTGTTTTCATTTCGGAGCACAATGTGTACATGAGATAAGGGATGAATTAAATGGGAGTGGGTGATTGATTGAAATTAATTACAGCAGAAGCTCGATGATGTAATAAATGATAATTAAATTGGAACAATATTCAAAACTAAAGATAACAAAGCTCACTTCAGTACTGCAATTAATAACTCACCACGTCGATTGTATTTTTCAAGGCTACTTGAAATCCACTGATCATTTTTAATATTGAATTTTATAAAATTCTCTAATTTTGTTTAATTACAATTGATTATCGAATTAGCGAATACTGAATTGGTATTATTGGATGGCTTTGATCAAGTATCACTTTATTATTGACAAATTATTTTTACTCCAAAACATTGCGCTCGAGTCGTCGCTACATATTGTCACAATTTTTATTTTTTCTCAGACGCAACTTGCTGTTTGATAAAAGTTCAGAGACGAAAGCTCATAGTACTACCACCTGACGAATAATCTCGAAAGTAGAATTTCGTGTCGATAAAATAAGCCTCTTTGATATCAATGCAAATTTGAAAAAAAGTTTTTGACGTGAAATTTGATTTTTCTAAATATTTGAAAAACTGTGGAAATAAGAGAATTTTTTATAATCACTCCATAATTAGAAATAATTAGGAATAATAATGAATGAAAAACACCACATGACTTTTATTTCGTTTTTATTCAAAAATTTCAACAACAACGATGATTCTTCTGTGTATCATAATTGTAATAAAAACGTAATTGTTTACTCACCCGTTTGAACCTTTGCAGTTTCTTCAGCATGTTTATATTATTTTTTTTAAACTTTCTTTAATTATTTTATTTGGCAGAAATTTGAAAAAGAAAACTTTAACAAATAAAGCAATTCATCCGAGATACTTTTATAATACGCAGAGTAACAAGACTATTTCAACAGTTATTTTTTTTCGTGCCTCATGACATCTGGTAATTTCTTAATGTTCTTCATGCCTTTTATTTTCTATACGTGAATTACTATTTACACAGTATCACTCGTCGTTTCGTTATCAAACTCATGATAATGAGTTTTAATGGATTTCTCGAATTCAAGTATCCAAAGCGAGTAGAATCAGTGTTTCTCTTTCTTTTTTCATTCGTTACCATCAAAATAAATAAATTATTCATGATTTATTTCCTTCGTTAATGTGAATTAATGAAGAATACAAATAATTTATAAATTGTCCTAAGTTTCGTTATTTTTTTCTCTCCATTTTACAGAAATACTCGATTTTCCAGTTTTTTAAATTCTTGTATCACTGCTTCTATTACTTTTTTGTTACCTACAATCACATTTACACAGACACACACTAGTACACCATCAACATGCATTCAGACTCTCTCACTACTATTATCTACCTATTTCATTCATTTTCATATTCGTAATTTAATTACCAAAAATTACGATTATTATAAAATGAAATTTAAGTAACCAGAGTACATAATTTTTATTTTCTTTCGTTTTCAAAGTTTGATTTTTTTTAAGTTAAATTCCAATTTTAATTAAATATCCACTTGACCCAGTGTTTTGTCCTCTCATTATTAATTCGAGGGCTTAAAGACAATTTCAATATGGCCTTTTCCCTCCTCCCGCTTCTTCTGTTCCATTTAATTTGAAAATCGATCAGACTAATTATCCTAATTCACGTCAGCCAACGACCTAGGCTATTTTAATATCTATACATGATTTTTTATTCTATTCATAATTCAATTAATGATTTTTCTTTATCTCTTTGTGCTCTATTTACAAGTAGTGTGTCAATCAAATATCTTTTTGCCAATTTTTTTTTCAAGGATTTTCTCGATCATTTTCTCATCTTCGTTAAATCACTTTAATTAATTTACATCTAAAAGTTTCATTTAATTTATCGAATCAAATCAATTGATTGCGGTGGATCTTCACCGTTTTTGGGCTGCAACAGCAGCAACCAGCGCTGCACCACGACCACTACCGTCTTCCGACAACATCAAATCGAACTGAAATTTTCAAACGAGAGAATAAATTAGTTACAGGGGGTAAAAACGCCACAAGGGGTAAGATGGACACATGCTCACTTTGGAATTGTATATTACGAGAAATCAAGAGAAATATTGGAGATAGAATTTTTTTGATGATTCCATCGGAAAGCTGAGGAAATTTTAGGCGGAAAACATGTGTCGAAATTGATTTTTTCGAGTTTTTTGGAAATTCGATTTTTTTCACCCAGATTTGAAGGGGTTTACCTTAGAAAAATTTGAAAAAATCACTTTTTTGGCGATATCTCGGGTTCTATTGGTCGTAGCTCAAAAATTCCGATTCGAGGTGAAAGGTGAGCTCATTTGCGATGAATTTATGTGGTTCTAAAATTGAAAATACGATTTTTTGAGTGACTTATAGTGCAAAAAATGATTTTACAAAAACACCCCGAAATCCCTTAAGGGTAAACCCCTTCAAATCTGGGTGAAAAAAATCGAATTTTCAAAAAACTCGAAAAAATTAATTTCGACATATGTTTTCCGCCTAAAATTTCCTCAGCTTTCCAATGGAATTATCAGAAAATCGCTATCTCCAACCGTTCAATCAGAATGCCCATTTTACCCCAATCTGCCCCACTCCTGCGAATAATTAAAATCGATTAATTGAGAGAAATATTCTACCTTGTGCTTCTGTAATTGGCAAATTTTTTCAGTCATGAGATCATGAAAGTGTGGATGAAATCTGTACACTGATCCATCTATACCAACAGTTACATTGTCTTCCCCAATTTTTTCAAGCAAGCAAGCAATACCAGCGCTCGCTAAATGTGCTGCTCTTCTCGATACAACTGAACATACGTATCTAACATTTTCACAGTCTTGATCACCTGCATTACGTATACCAAGTTCAGCTAATACCTCCCGACAATTCGTGTATTTTCCCTTTGCGTCTCTAAAAAAAAAAAATTGAAGATTTCAAGATATTGAAAATTAAGAGGAAAAAAAATGGAGAAAACTATCAACTTACGCTTCAATCTCTGAAACATATTTCGTAAAGAATTTTCCTTTCGTTTTCAAATCAGGTGGACACTTTCCACCAAATAATAATCCATTATCAACAAGTTTCTCAAGTACAAGCCTCGTCAATTCACCCATATACATTCCAGATATCATTTTTTCAAATATCTGTTTGTTTGGATTTATTGAATTTTTATCAATAGCACGATCATACTCAGTAACAACAAAATCCAGGGTACCTCGTTCACCAAATGCACCCCATTCTGTATTAATCAGCATATTTTCTTTTTCGGGTTTGTAATTACCAGCCACTGCACATTGTGCTTTTTCCGTTTTTTCTACATAACATGCATTGCTTCCGGTTCCTAAAAAAAAAGTAAATTCATTAATTCAATAAAATTAATTCTCAACATTTTATTATTGAATCCAATTGTTTTTCAACTCACCAACAATTAGCCCAATTCTGCATCCTTGATTTTTCCACGCACACGACATTAACGTCCCAGTAGTATCATTCAATATGGCACAAACATCAATCTTAACATCCTGAAAGAGAATAAGTTCTATTGAGTCACGAATTTAAGTAGCAAAAAAATCAATAATTCCCAATAACTTACATTTCTTCTCGCGATAGCCTGTTCCAAAAGGGCAACAACATCCTTATCAACAACACCACTGCAATCAAATCCCTTCGTCCATCTGACCAAATATCCCTCAGTTAATCCAAGCTGACTAAGTGGAAAACTGAAGGTGAAACCAAGTGGTAAAACTTCATTCTCCAATTTCAAATCTTTTACAAATAGAGCAAGACACTGTGCTATGTGATCAAATAACTGGGTACCAGTACCCAACATTAAACTCTGTGGTATAGCATAAATTTTACTCTTCATGTCGAAATTTTGTCCATCAAGTGTTATTAAAAGTACTCGGAAGTTTGTACCACCAAGATCAAGTGCTAGGAAATTACCTTTTTCTGCAATTAAAAAAAAAGAGTCAAGAGCTTTGCAATGGAATAATCAATTATTTCTTTTTAAATCCACAAATTTCATTATCACCAATTATTTGCTTGATCAAATGAAAAAGCTTGAATTACCAGTTCCATTGGGTAAATCCTGAACATAAGTAGTGTAGCATCTGACAATAGCTTCTTGATGTGTCTCCTTAGCTAATCCACGATTTATCTCATTATTTAACCGCTCCATGAGCAGCCTCAGCTGATCGTTGGAGAGTACAAGATCCTTGCAGGCATCTTTGATCTGTAAAACAGAATTAAAATAATAAATCAAGTGACATTAACAGCTTTACCATCAATAAATTAATTTCAATTTGAAAATTTAATCTCTCTGCAATAAATATACGAACAGGTATTACTTAATTGCACTATCGTAAATTCCATAGCATTCATATTTTCCCTCATTATTGAGGACTTAGAGAAAAAGATAAGTCTCATTGTAAACTTTATCTGCAGGGAAAAATTGCTGTCAATCATTCAATATAATTCTTATCTTTCTGAGACGTCGGGAATTGCTTGTCATACTTGAATAAGGAAATTCAGATACAAAAATCCGTCACCTCCAATTGTGTCCAGAAGTAAAAAAAAGGAGGGGAAAAAAATATTCATTGTTTTCTTTAATCAAGGTGACAAGTTTATGAATCATTCACACTTCAGAATTTTTTTTTTTATGGAAAAAAAAGAGAAAAAGTATTTGTAGAGCAAATAATTTAAATTTTCCCGCGTAAAATGAGAGAGAACGTTTCCGCTCAGGAAAACGCCGCATTGATCTCGGTCACGTGTGACGTCACACGACACACCCGCTGAACGTCCAATGGGGGATGCTGGAGCATGAATGAATACAGGCTGATATTGAAAAAAAAAACCCAGAATTTAATCCCTCTCCCTTCTCATCAATGCAACTGTGTCACCCTGCACGCGGTTATGAGCACAATTCTATAATAGTCACGCAGTTGAATTAATATAGATTGTCACTATAACAATGTTATTGAAACCGCGTGCGCAAGCACATGAGTTTTCATTAAAATGTTCCACGCGCTTGTCAATTTGCCAGAGTAAACGCACACGTGGAAATACGAGGCGTCGATTTATATATAAAACGAAATCCCTGAAATATATAAATTTATTCTCGATTATCTGTGAAACGAGAGGATTTAGGAAAAATTGTCAAGAAACCTTTTTCATAGAGAATTTCATGAGCTACAAAAAAGGTCTCTTGAGAAATTTCCAAAAATCTCTTTATTCTCGAGATATTTCAGATTTAACTACTGTGATAAAAAAAAATAGGAAAAATGTTTTTTCATGGAAATTTCTCATTGGTCGACGTCTCCATTGATTCTTCTCGCGCACAATCACAATGATAGCGTTTGTGAGTTGTAAAATAAGAGAGAGAAAAAAGTTTTATAGCTCTCCTATTTTTTTTTTCTTTGTATTTCAGTCACAGCTTGGAGAACCGATGCCCTCGTGACGTGTGTGAGTGGGATCGATGCGTCGGCCGCCGGTAGGCCTCGTGCCTACCACGTAATAATTAATCGTCTTACTTCGTTTAATATTTTTCTTCACAAATGCGGAGAAAAATAACAAACAAAAACCCGTCAAATAACTCATTTACATTAATTACCTCCACCGATTAATGTTTTTTTTTTCCAATTTATTAACATCTCACCTCAGGCTTGATGAGACTATCTGCATAAGTCGGTGATGTCTTCATTTCTCTCCTCATAAAAACCGAAAAATAGTCAACACACACTGACACACTTATCAACAATTCACTCCTACAAAATCCCTTTCTTTTTTTCTAGTACTATAAAATAGTATCTAATCGATTTAATGATTGACAATCCTTCAAACGTTGTTATTCGCCCGAATGAATTCAATAACTATAGCACAACGAATCCAACTCGTTCGATACTGCCGCAACGCGGAAGTGAAAACGCTTTTATTCTCTCAATAAACTTCAATACTTCAATCATAAATTTTTTCCCAATTAAAAAAATACCCTCATAAGTCGATTAATCAACTGTAACGATAATTATTCAATAATAAAATTGGAAAATTGATACATCAATTTTTCTCGACACTCAAACAGTCTCTGAATGACGAAGCCACGAGTATCCTGAGTTTTATATCGCAACTGCGGTGCAGGAGGCGCCTTCTACACGCGCCCACCTCGGAGACTCCCCTACATCGCCGGGGAAAGGGGGGGAAGCACGAGTGGGGGAAGGGATAGACTAGCGCCTAGCGCTATTGCCCCGGAAAAGTATTGAGCACTGGATTTTCTTTCCATTTTCTCTCATCCACTTGAAAATGATTTTTTTTCGAAAAAACAAAGTGTCGAGTGGCTGATTAGTGTCGAGGAATGCTGAGGATTTTCAACAGAGTCATTAATATCTTTTTCCGAGGATTTTTCCATTTATTTCGAAACCGTAGATCGTTCCACACTTTCCACACTAGAGAAATACTCGGAATTATTCTGCATCTCTCTTTTTCTCGTCAATTGATACTTGATCGTCTCTGTTTGTACTCCAGTCTCCCTCACTCGCCTTTCATCCCCACTTTACCCGTTTTTAATCGCGCCAATGAGTGCGCCGACGCTGGAGGCTCGTCTCCGGAGCTTTCAAGGGCAAATAAGGTCGAATTGAATGTGCGAATGTTGTGTGTACATGTGAAGTCTTGGGTTCATCCCTCGAGCGGGAAAATTAAATGAAAATTACGTTATTTTCATTATTTTAATCTCGGGACTCTCGAGAACGTTTTACTCAAAACCAGATGAAACCTGAAATTATTCTGAATCAACAATAAAAATAATTAATCCGAATAATGAATGAGTCAACACATTCGGCGATAACGAAACTGCTTCCGAATAGTTGCGTCAGTTTATCTCACGCAATGAACCTCTGCGCTTCCAGAAGAGATAAAAAAAAATTACCCGGAATTAAGATAATCTAGTCAATGTTTCACACGTAAATTATTTTCAGTTGAGACGACCCATTTTTATTTAATGCTGATGGCTATTAACGGATTGGATCTCACGCAATGTGAAAACTGTGTTTCCATGGATGACGCAAGGACACTATCTTTTACAATTGAAGGAGGATGAAAGCTTGAATGCCATTGGCTGAATTGCGAGGGGCTCGAGTACCGGTCGATCCTTCAGCTACGTCACTCAACTCACGTTGTATAATCGCGTGGATTATTTTTCATTATTGTGATTAATGTAGTTTTTTCTGGGTAATTCATTTTTTATCCGTGCATCTGAGCATTGATTTTAGTGCAATTAAATGAATTTCTCGGGCAATAGCCTTTCTTCGTGGCGCCGGGGTAGATCGAACGATAGCCATCGAGTCATTGATCCTTCAACGTACTGTATTTATGATCAATAATACTGCCTGACCCAAATGCTTATTTGCTTTTTTATAAGAGATCAGAATAATTGTCCTCTTTAATGGATCGAGTCAATTTGATCATTTTTTGTATGTAATTCTTGATTGGGGAAGATTTGCATGGAAACAAAGGAATAATCTCAGATTAATCTGATAATTTAAAAAAAGGCTTCTCTTGCACCTGACGAATTCGTCATCACTGGAATATATCTTCTGACCTTTGGAGCACATTCATTTATTGATAAAAATCGGCGGCGCCTTATCATGTTCCCCAAACATCTAGACTTAATCTTATTCGCTGAATAATTTATCTAATCGTAGAGAAAAAAAGGTCATGTTTCTGGGAGGAAAGAAATGAGGTTTTTTTTCTCATTGGTTCACAATGCAGAAATAGACTTTTTGTACATGAGGAAAAGAGAGATAAAAAAATGACTCCGGGGATTCCCAGAAGAATCAAAGTGGGGGATTTAAAAATATTGGATAAATTGGATGAAAAGGCTTTGTTTCTCTTATACAATACTGCATCACTGCACTCTTCCTCGAAATTCAATTTTTTTCATTATTCTTTTTCCATTTAATCATTCATACGCATTGGAAATACTGCGTTCTGATGCAATAGCTCGGGGACATGCGTCAGGCGATCAGAATCTGGAGTAAAACAACCAGTAATGTTGCTTTGAATTCAATTGAATATGAATGTATGATTAAATCTTAAAAATATGAATATGAATGAACTTTTTACTCTGAAAAATATGGAGGAAATATTTTCCTCCTTTCGCAGTAATTTTTTTCCTCTTCAGAAGTGAAAACATTTTCCTTCTTATTCATTGACGAATGAAGAATTTGCGGTGGACAATGTAATAAAATTAATTCAGTAAAAGAATTCCCCGGAATGAAAAAAAATCCCAGTGCATCAGAAAAATCACGACAATGTAATATCGAACCACAAACACTTGAACAAATACATCTCAAAGAGACGTAAAAAAGGGGGAGGGCAGAGTTACACTCTACCTGCTTGTATTGGAGTTACATTACGTATACAATGACAATTTAACGTTTCAGTAGAACCGAGTTGTTTCAGTGTTGCTCTGTTATGTAAGTCAGCGTTTCTTCGACTCGCCTGAAGCGATAAAATAAAAAAGAGAGAAAAATAGCGTTGGAAAATGTGACAGATATTCAAGTGTTAATTGAAGAATTCACGTGTACATTCACGTTAAACTTGCTTTTTCTCATTTTTGAATTAATTAACAAAACAAATCAGAGACATTACACTGACATGCATCAATGCGCGTGACGTTAGAAGTCGTAAAATTCACGTAAATTCAACAATTCTTTTGGAATCCCTCGAATATTGAATTGAGAGGAAAACAAAAATGTTTCAGCTCATCATGCCTGTGTTATTCACATGCACGAATAGTTCAAGGACAAAAGAAGCGAAAGGACTTTGACAATTGTGTGAGTTTCAGAGGCATTCGTGTATTCATGGGATTAAAAATGTGGAGAAATGAATAATCAATAAGAAACACATGTTTAATCCCAATAAATTCACGTGACTAAAGACAATGAGTTCAATGAACTTTTGAGGTTAATTTGTCACAAAGTTTCTATCGATTAATTCAAATAGAATTAATCAATTCTTTTGGGATTCTGTTAACTCACTAGTTGCTCATTCGTCGGAGTTCTCATGACGTATTCCCCTGACAACTGTCACTATCAATGAACGCTATTTTTAGCCTCAAAATTCAAGCTAAAATTTTGAGAAAAAAAACGTCACACTATTTGCCGAACGACTGCGAAGACACGACTACCTAAACTCGTAATCCGAAATGTATATAACTGGGTAGACACAAACGTACGTGGAAAAAGTCACGAGGCCACCAATCCGGTTATACTCTTTTACCAATGAATTTGGCCAATGGCAAACGTCACTTTGATTCACCGTAATTTCACCCATTGAAAATGAAAAATTAAACCGGTGAATTATCGAAAGAATTACTTGGAAAAAATGAAAAAAATGAAAAAAAATCCGTTTTTATTTCTGGTCTAAAAAAATTGGAAATTACGAAATCAATGAATTTTGAAGCTCTTATTTTTGAGTTATTTTTTAAAAAAAGTTTCATTTATTTTTAGAAATATCTCGAAATCTATTGGTCTAATTTACAGTGTTTTCCCCTGGCCTCCGAGCAGACTAATAAAATCTATTAAAAAAATCATGAATTTCATTAACAACGAAATTAGGAGAATTGGAGAATATCCACTTTCCCTTTTACTCAGTCTCGTTTCATAATTCTTCTTCGCATAGGAAAGGAAGCAAAAATTGAATTTTATGCGCAGGCGCAAGCGCTAGGTCAATACCAACCTCGGCAACACTCGGTTATTTGCGTGATTCCTTACGTAGACACGATTGAGAATGCCCATTCTCTCTCTCTCTCTCTCTCTCTCTTGAAATCGAAGAAAATCGGTGAATTTCAAGTAATTACCTTATCTCGGCACCTGCCGTATTAATTACCCAGGCTAATTGAATTGTTCCGTGTAATGAGAAGATTCAGGGCCTCGAAACACGTCACATTATCCCAGTGACCATGAACTTAACGCATCCAAGAGTGCAACGACTCTCATGAACTTTTTAACGTTTATTCACAATAATAAAAGGATAAACATGAAATACCTGTGGCATAACGTACACCGGCTCACCAAGAGACTCCTCATCATCACTCATTTCACTGTCCTTCTCTATTTTACGATAGCACTTGCAAATTCTACTGAATAATGAAAAATTCTTTGTTTTCATGATTACGTAAGTCTTGGATTAACGAATTTTTATGAATCAATTGAGTAATTCACGATTATTTTAACCTTCTCTGACACTAGCATGTGCGAGTGACTACCGGATACTATTCTGACATTAAAAAAAAAGGAATTATTTCATGTGAATTAATATTTTTATTTGATTGTGTGTGTAGGGAAATGGTCACTGGTTCATGGACAGGAGCGATTGCGCCTGAGCATTTTCCTTCTGTCAAGTTCAACTGACATCAAAGGTCATGGCAAAGTCAGCTGTACCTAAAATACCATCACACCCCACCTCAATCGATTTTCAGGCGAAAAAAGAGGTTTTATCTTTGGAGGCATTTGTGGAGAGATAATCCAGGAGAATTGTCCTGAGGAATAGCACTTTTTACGAGGGGATTATTCCATCGATAATTAATGGATTATCGCTTGAATATGGTGCATCAATGTTATTTGATGTGTTCCGAAAGTCAAAGGTACATAAACAAGTTGTTTTTTTTCGTCGTAGTGTTAATGCGCATTAACTTGGAATAATTAAATTCTTTGAAAGATAATTCTGAAATTTTTCAGAGAGTTTATGGATCAAGAGATTAATGGCCAGAGTGATATTTATGATTTCAGATAGGATAGAATAATATTGTGACTTCAGAAATAAAGTGGCGTAAGTGCTATGTTTATGCATAGCACTTGGGCCAGTTTATTTTTAAGGCGTAATTCACTGTATAATTATCAAAGAATATTAAGTCGAATGTCGTCATGTGGAATTAGTTCCTTTCTCTTTGGATTTGGAGGAAAATTTTTATGAAGTCTGGAATTGAATGAGATTTTTTTGTTTTTGAATTATTTGTTGAATAACGTAGAAAACGGATTTTTCCTCTGTGCTATTCACTGGATTATCGCAGAATACCTTAAGGTACCTCTCAGTTGCTCAATCGGTAATGCAGGAAATATGCGATAAAAGCATTCTTCATGATCAATAAATACATCTAATTAAAAAATTAACACTTAAAGTTTTCCACGTGTTGGTATTACACATAAGATGAAGATGAAGTTTTCATTATATTAAGTGCTCTAATTAGTTCACTCATTACACACACTACTAAATGATGTGTTAATTGTCCTCGGTAAATCATAGTAATAATTTCTGCAGAAGAAATAATTGAAAAATACGAGAGGAATAATGAAAATTCTTATGAAGATGTCTCGACGAGTTTCTAAGATCATGGAAAACATTTGGCCTCATTGTTGGATTTAGATGACGACAGAGGGTTTTAAGAAACTAACGTGAAATATGACACATTCATTGATAATAGTGTAATTAATCATGAAACGTGTTGTAAATTAATTTCCTCTTCATCTCTGAGTGACTGAATTATTGTGCACGATAAGATTAATCATTTCCGGGAGAAAAAGGGAGATTCAGTTTTTTAGAATTTCCTCATTTTTATTGGAGATAACGGAAAAATATTATTATGCAATTTGTTATGGAGCAACAGCTTCCAAGATGACTCGAGAAGGAAAAAAATTCAGTGATTAGATAGAATAGAATATTTTGTCTTTGAAATATATAAAAAAATAAGGGAGATAGTGAAATGTTTGTGAGAATTTTCCACGGAAATTCTTCTATCTCTTTTAGTTTACGAAATTTCTTGAAACAAAATTTTTCTAATTAATTAATTATTATAATTTTCAGGAGCCTTGATAAATCGCCATATTGTTAATGCAATCACTTGAGAATAACTCTGAATAATTCGACACGTTTGAGAAGACTTGCCAAAAAAATTGGAGGACTCTTCTACTTGACCCTCGATACTCTGTTACGTGTGTAACAAATGGCTCTGCTCATTTTTTCATCAAATGAGTTTTACGAATACAGTGGAATAAATCTCTTAATAATTCAAAGAAACATTCAATTATCCTTCATGCGTCTGAACCTCAGACAATTGCGTTTGTTTACGCTGAGTGAGCCAACTTCATTCATCGAGTTGATGAAAATTCTTCACCACAATGTCGATTAAAAGAACTTGTAAATATTTACGAGTGCCTCCTCAATGTCAATTGAACCAGCGTAATATCCTTAATCTCAATAATTAAATGAAAAAAGGAATTCATAAACTCACCGGTGGTTCAATATGCTCCCATTTTTCACCGAGATAGTCCCACTTTTCTTCAGCCATTATTACCAGTTCCTTCTTCTCTTCAAGTGCCTTTCAATATCCTTCACTTATTATCAATTAAATTAAATGATTAAAAATTTAAAAAAAAGGAGAATGATCGTTGGATCAACTTGTAACGTACGATAATCGTACGTCGACTGAATTAAAATTTAGCAATTATTTTTCCAACACTTACATCATCAACGTCTAATCCTCAAAACTTTTCTGTTCTACAAATATATCAACTTTGAGCGCCGTTACCCTGTACATTTTAGTTATTTTTGTCCTCGACACGTTGTACACATTCTCATTAACACACGCACTTATTTTCCCGCGCAGAATCATTTAAATTTTCGTGTCCGGGGATTTTTTGTTAATTTTGCAATTATTACTATTGAATCCTGGAATTAAATAAAGTCTTGAATATTAAAGTTGATGCACTGCGTTAGAAATTCATTCTTTCACCGATTTCCGATAATTCGGAGATGTCAATGTGAATATGAACCATAATCCCTATTATTTGAACAATCAAATACATGGGAATCGGTTGTTTAATAATTTTTTGTTTATATAAATCCTGTCAGAAAAAAATTTTCTAGTCAGGATGGCCGAGCGGTCTAAGGCGCTGCGTTCAGGTCGCAGTCCACTTCTGTGGGCGTGGGTTCGAATCCCACTTCTGACATCTTCCTTTTTGGTTTGTTTGTTATTAATTATGATAATATGTTGCTACAGTCCTAATGAGCCATTTTTCAGGGTCAAGCTCGATTTTGTTCCCGGTTTTTTGAGAATATCACAGAATCTCCGGTATGAGCTCCCCTTTCACCTCGAATCGGAATCTTTGATGATTCCGTTGGGAAGCTGAGGGAATTTCAGGCGGAAAACATGAGTCGAAATTAATTTTTTTGAGTTTTTTGAAAAATCGATTTTTTCCACCCAAATTAGAAGGGGTTTACCTTGGAAAAATTTGAAAAAATCACATTTTTGGCGATATCTCGGGTTTTATTGGTCGTAGCGCAAAAATTCCGATTCGAGGTGAAAGGGGAGCATTAATTCATTTGCAATGAATTAATGTGGTTTCAAAATTAAAAATACGATTTTTTGAGTGACTTATAGTGGAAAAAATGATTTTCATAAAACACCCCATAAGTACCCCAAAAAATCGTATTCTTAATTTTA
The DNA here is from genome assembly GCA_963565655.1 of Aleiodes testaceus. NCBI lineage: Eukaryota > Metazoa > Arthropoda > Insecta > Hymenoptera > Braconidae > Aleiodes > Aleiodes testaceus. Next base: position 5,533,633 of record OY751412.1, read on the forward strand.
AAACCACATAAATTCATCGCAAATGAGCTCACCTTTCACCTCGAATCGAAATTTTCACGCTACGACCGATAAAACCCGAGATATCACCAAAAAAGTGATTTTTTCAAATTTTTCCAAGGTAAACCCCTTCAAATTTGGGTGAAAAAAATAGAATTTTCAAAAAAACTCGAAAAAATTAATTTCAACCCATGTTTTCGCCGATAAAAATAAACAATTCCGAACATTCCCTAGGAACTAATAGAGATTTTCTTCTCCTCACGTTTCCTCCTCATTTTCAGATGTCACTTTTATCGATGACTGTACCGCAGTTGAAAAAATCCGCATTGCAATTCAATAAATAATTAAACATGGCGGATAACGGATTGATGGTAACAGTTTCTGGTGCAGCACTCTCATTGCTGTTTTACGAGAATGTCCGAAGCATCGGCGATCAGGTGATTATGATTAAAAAAATAAAGAAATTGTATCTCCAAAGCCCCGAGTATCAATGAATTATTCCCATAAAATTCAAACTACAAACACCTCCGTCAAATGACAGTTGTGCTTAACCTAAAAATAATTTCTGAATTGGCGGTTTTCTTCGTATTCTTGAGTTAAATCTATTAATAAATATCCATTAATTAAACAGATGGGATTTTTCCTCGGCGAAGTGCTGTCATTCGTCACGAAAAACGTCACAGATTCAGAGAGACAAGTTGTGTCAATGAAAACTCATGTTGGTAAGTATTTTTTTATTTTTCCTTTGTCTCCTGTCAAATTCAAAACGTGGCAGGAAATATTTTCCACTTCATTACAATTATTCAGGGACTGAAGAGGATAAATGAATAATTTTTTGCATTTTTTCTTCCAGATATCCAGAGTATTATTAAATGTTCACCCCTAGATCAAATTTATGGTTCAAGCGGCAGAATAAATGTTGAAAAATTAAAAAATATCGTCAGAGACAAGGGTAAACGAATTGTTGGATGGTTTAGATTTCGTCGTGACAGTTCATTGTCATTGAGTATGAAGGATAAAATATTGCACAAACAACTCTTAACGTATTTCCATGGCTCAAGTAATCAGATTAATGACAATTGTTTTGTTGTGTGTATGCTGAGTTCATCGCATTCATTGAAAATGGGAACGCACAAGTTCAAGCATGTTTTCCTGCATTATAAACAAGAGTAATTAATTTTTTAAATAGATTTGTATCGATCTCATGAATTGATTTTAGTGGAGAAATAATGATTTAATTATTTTTGACAGATTCTATCAGCCAATTCCTTTGAGAATCAACAATTTGGGGGACGATGCAGCGAGACACGATGGCTCTGATTATAAACCAACTCCAGTTAAATATTCCAAAGAACCAGATGCATTTACAAAGTTCATTAACACGTTAAAGTAATTAAATAATTAATTTCTATCAACACTTTAACTTTACTATTATTTTTTTCAAATATTTAATTTCATTTTCTCCAATTTTTAGTTTGGATTTGGCACACACACCTGGTGTTGAGTCAGTGAAAAAAATTCAAAATGCAGCAGAGCAACATCTTGAAAAACTAGTCCCAATGGTAGTTGATTCTGATCAGGAAGTTGCTGAATTAGAACAGGCTGTTATGGAATGGAGGAATAAATTTTTTAAAAATGTTATAAGAAAGCATGAGATGAATATGAGAGAAACCTATGCATCTGAAATTAAGAATCGTGGAAGAAAAGAGACTGAGAGTGAAAACAAGAGTAAATATTTTAATAAAAATGAGGAGTCAACTTCGAAGGTTTCTAAGGTTCATGACGACTCCTGGCTGACGCCGAAGCAGAGCTCGATGAATGATGTACGTTGGTGATTATAATTTCTATGAGTAATGATTAGTTAATTAATAATTCGTTTAAATATTCCAGAGATCGAAAAATCGACACTCATTACCAGTTGGCACCAGTATAACATCAAATATATCAGTAAAACCACCGTATGAGAAACCGTCCTACAGTCAGATGATTAGAAAAACTCCAGAGAGAGGAATCGAGGATAATACAGACTGTTGATAGTTTATAAGATTCAAAAGTTCATTAAAGTGAGTTATTATTCATTAACTCAATTTTTCGTTTGCTTTTTCATTGAAAAAAAAAGAAGAGAATCTAATTAAGCAAAAAAAAAAAAGTGAAGAGTTTAACATTTATCCAAAGAGATTGTTAAATGTATCGTTGGAATTAAATTACCAACATATTTTTCTCAACAGAGACTTATAAACGTTTCACTGTAAATATTTCTTACGTTTAAATATAAAGTAGACATTAAAACAAACAAAAATACTCAAGATTATCATTTTTTTATTCATTACTATTCGTTCATTGAATTTCGTTTATTTAAAAATTATGTACAATTATTGGAAGAAAGCTCTCATTCTGTTGATATTACATGGCCTATGAATACTGTCTTTTCAATAAAAATAATTATAAAAGAAGTTTTAAAAAGAAAAAATAGGGAATTGGCACAATTCGGAATGTTTCATTCAAACTAATTAAAAAATCAATTGATAATAATTTATAATAAATCAGCTGGATTATTTGGAAGTCCAGTTACTTCCCAAATTGTAGCTGCTAGTCTTCTTGAGTGTTCTAATACACATGAAGACGTAGCGAGGCCCAAATGTACGCAATAAAGTTCGTAAATTTGTATTTTATTTGGTGAAATTTTTGGAAAACACGACTGTGCTAATTTTTTGTAATAATCGTCACACAAAATTCCAGGCACTGGAAAATTCTTTATCACATGATTCAGGTATGTCTTGCACTTCAATGGAGCACCCTGAAACATTAAATTCGTGATTATGATGGTTTTAATGATTTTTTAAATTTCAATATATTAAATCGAGAGAAAAAACTCACAGATGTGTCTTCGAACCACAGAAAATATGCATAATTGAAAGTAGTATCTTTCCACATTATCGAAAAATGTCCCTCTTGAAGATGATTCCTGCTGTGATCAATCATAGACCAAATTTTTTTGGTTGTCAATGCTAATGTCTCAGGATTGGTAAAATCTAGAGTTGGTGCTGTCAGCCTGTGCGTCGTCCTGTCAATATAAATAAAATGTACAAGCCCCGGAAACTCTTCCAAGTACTTGTTGATGGTTAACGAAGTTCTCGTACAAACGAAAATAATGAAGAGTTAAGGATGAACATTGATACATGAAAATTGATTAATTAAGTCTATCTAAGCAAAAAAAGGATATGATCCAAGTGTAAAGTTCTTCAGAGCCTTGACCTTGAGGAATCCACTGAAATCATTGAATTTTTGTTTGACCAATCGACAAACGGTGAGTACAACGTCATTACCATGCTTCAGGAAGCTCTTATTGAAGCAAGTGAGTTTGAATAATTCCTTCATGGTATCAATGAACCCAGAAATATTCGATTCAATCTGCAGTATCGCCTCTGGATCCCGGGACTTTAATAAATCAATGTACTTCTTCCTGACAAACTCCCACTTCACCTGCAAACGTCTCTGGCACATGTCAACATCATTACCAACGTGTCCACGATTCTTCTTAATTCCATCGATTGTTTTTTTAATAGCTCCATCAAAGTTGTCAAAGGCAATTCTCAATTCGTCAATATCCCTCTGCAACTGCAGTCCATTCATGATATTTAAATGATAAAAGCTCTCGTAAATACCTGAGGATGTTGCTAAATTAGTAACTTCCATTATCATAACTAAATGGATACCCTCAGAGACTTCGTAAATGTGTACAGCATTAGCTGTTCTACATGATTCAGGACCGAGTAGTATTAATTCACTGTAGAGACCGTCTTCAGCCAATGAACTCAATCCATCACTCACTGACGAATCCCTCGAATCACCGAACAAGTGTCCAATATCAGCAGACGTCGGATTCGATAATTTACCGGACGAATTGATCAGACTCTCATCACCAGATCCTTGTGATTGTCTCAGTAATATATCTTCGTCATTATCATTAATCTCAGGTGATCCATGACCACTAGCAACTCTGCACAACAGAATCATTAAGAGTATGTCAGCTGCCCTCAAGTCCTGGGCATTTTTACTCGAGTACAGGGACAAGAATTTATTCTCAACGAGCACGAGAACATGGACATTTGTGAATTCTGATTGGGATTTTAATTTATCTGATGCATCGTGAAGTATTCTCAGGGTTGATGTCGCTATGTCGGAGTTTACACTCAATTGCTCGACTGATTCGGTTAGTATACTCTGTTCAGTTTGTCTCAGGGATCTCCAGGCATCGAGAAGTGATGACACGAGGGTTGCCTTTTGTTTGCTGGATTTTAATCTGAAATTAATTGATTAATTTTCACACTTAACTATAGATTCTTCATGATAATGAAAAAGTTTCACGTACGTAGCAACGTCAGGTCCACAAATGTGACTAACAATAGCCACACATATGCCAAGAGTTCTCTTCATGAACTCAACATTGTCAGTGGACACGTAGAGGAAGGTGTAGCCCATGGAATCATCGAAAACCATGTTAGTACCGTCCTGACACTGCATTGAAGTGTAAGAATTTCCAAATTGTGAAGCCATCACTTGTTGCGAGGTGACAATTGGTGAGAATAGCTGCATTATAACATTCGCACTTAATTCCCTTTCATTTTCATCACTCTGAATAACAAAAAATATCATAAATTAAGTTTCCATCAAATAAATAAGAAATTAAATGCTAAATACCTCGTTCTGAATTAATCCCTGAATCTTCCCAAGATTATGCAGGTGTTTAACAAATTTCTTATTACACTTTGTAAATAAAACATCATTGAGATGATCAAAAATAATAATTCCCCTCATTTTTTCCAATTTTTTCAATAAATTATTTATCAATAAAATGAACCAATGACTCCAGCCACCGACTCGCAATTCCGCATAATCTCAAATTTATGAGATTTTATCTTTAGAATTCTTCAGAGGTTCATTTCAATGCAGAATCAAACCAGACACTGACAGCAATAATCACTGTATCTGTGTTTATTGAATTTGACGTTTGACAAGTATGCGATTCCATTAAACCGCCATGTGCTTGTGTTCGTGTTAACGGGGTTGATATGCAGCTGCGCAGAATACCTGCGCGAGTTGGTGCTGCCACTTGGTGATTTCTTTTATTATCACAAAACTACTCGCGTCATTCTAACCGGCGTCTCTATATATAGTTTGCCACTACCAATAATTTCACATAGCTTCTCACAAAGACTGTTAGTACGTGTAAATTCGTTACTTAAAAATTTTGCATTCCCAAAAATTATTGAGAAACAAAGGAAATAGTGGCGCTGGATCATCGTCAAAGGTTCATCAAAAAAGTCCAATAATAAAATGGCAGTTTGTAAGTTTATCTCTTTTTTCATTCAAAATAATTGAAGATAAAATGAGGAAAATTGATAATTCTAATTTTCTTATCATAAACCAAGTTAATGGATGATTTTTATCTTCAACGTGGCGATTTGCTCCGTTTCCAAAATCATTAATCACTTTTTCATTCAATCGGTCATTGACCCCTGCAAGAACAGTCCAATTTGTATGAAGCAAATGGGCAAAATTTCGACATGAAAAGGAGCAAAAATCATGGAAACAAAGGGGATCATTGTTTGCGTTTCCCTCCGTGAATTTAGTGGCGTTATCAGCCACTCCCCGTTTCTCCTTTTCATTCCTATCATCCATGCACTTTCTTAAACAAAATGGCCGATGCATAATTTTTGTGAAAAACACAATTTCCCGGATTTCACTGATTCCTCATAATCACATAAATAATAAATATGGATGAATAATCATAATTGTTTATTTATTTTTGAACAGCTGGTGTACTGACGCCCGATGTAGTGAAGCAGTTTCGTGAGAATTTTGATTCAGATAAACGAAATTCACAATCACAAAATATTTGCGTTAAAAATGATCCACTCGAGCTATGTGTCTCACGTAAAAATGTACAAAATACGAATTTTGTTTTTCAACACAAGGTAAATGAAGTTAAGCCAATAACGAATCAGAAAAATTCTGGTAGATGCTGGATATTTGCAACATTGAATGTCATTAGAATACCATTCATGAAACAATATAATTTGGAGGAATTTGAATTTAGCCAGACGTATTTATTTTTCTGGGATAAAATTGAGAGAAGCAATTTTTTCCTTCACAATATTGTTAAAACAGCTAAGAAGGGTGAAAAAGTTGAGGATCGATTGATATCATTTTTATTGTCTGATCCAGTACCAGACGGTGGACAATGGGATATGATTGTTAATTTGATTAATCGTTATGGTGTTATACCGAAGAATTCATTCCCCGAATCATGGACGAGCGAGTCAACATCGAGAATGAATTCACTGTTGCACAGTAAATTACGTGAATATTCGAAGGTATTGAGGAAATTAGTTGAGGATGGAGCTGATGATGATGCGATTGAGAAGAAGATCAATGAGCAGATGAATGTTGTTTTTCGTTTAGTTGGTATATGCCTTGGTGTGCCATCTGAGACCATAACGTGGGAGTATTACGATAAAACAAAGGCATACAACTGCATTGGCCCCATAAGTGGATTAGATTTTTACAAGAAATATGTGAAACCGTACTTCAACGTTGATGACAAAGTGTGCCTCGTTACGGATCCAAGAGCATCAAATCCCTTTGGACATCTGTATGAAGTCGAGTATCTTGGAAATTGCGTAGGCGGACATAGAACACTCTACAATAATCAACCAGCTGAAGTACTTATGGCTTTCGCTGGTGAAAGTATCAAGCAGAATGAGCCCGTTTGGTTTGGCTGTGAGGTCGGTAAGAGATATGCATCGAAATACGGAATTCAGGATATTAAGGCACATGATATGGAGTCAGTTTTCGGTACTGATATACAATTGGGGCTTTCCAAAGCCGATAGACTTATTTATGGAGAATCGTCTATGACACATGCTATGGTGTTTACAGGGGTTTCTTATGATGTGAGTATTTCTTTGATATTATTCATTTTTGTGGATATCTCGAGAGCAGGAGAGTTAAATTAATATTTGTTTCTCTAATTGCAGGCTGACGGAAAAGTTAAGAAATTCAGAGTAGAGAATTCGTGGGGTGAAGAACGTGGTGACAAGGGATATCAAGTATTAACTGCAGAATGGTTCCATGAATTTGGTTTTGAAGTTGTTGTGGATAAGAAATTTGTACCAGCTGATGTGCTTGAAGTATTCAATCAAGAGCCAGTTCAACTGCCAGCATGGGACCCAATGGGCTGTTTGGCTCATGCTTAAATGGAATTATTATTATTTTTTTTCATTCTTTTTTCTACTGAGTATACATCACGTAAATGAAATTTCAATAATAATTCGATTATCCGAAGTATCTTATAACTGAGAAATTCATCAATTTATCAATTATCTATTACAAAAAATAATGAATTATGAAATAAAAAAAAAATATCTTTGCATCAAAGAAATATTATTTAAGTTACAAATTTATCACCTCAAATTATTTACAAATTTACAGAATTTCATAAAGGCATCACCTAAAAAATCTTTTTTTCGCTTGTTTCTTAAGATAACAATGATATTTCAATTTTGCCCATATACCTTGGCACATTTTTTGCAGATGTTTATCCTTACTTTTCACAGCGTATGAATAAATTTCTGGTATTATTTGTCTCGGTAATTTTAATTTTTCTTGTTGTATTAGACTCAATGAGGCATACAGCTTGCAACGAGCTACTAATAATGGATCACCGAGGCGTAGAGCTAGTTTGAATTGTTGTAGTGAAATTTTCCCAGCAATCAGTGCCTATGGAAGAATAAATTGCAATTAGTCACTCCAAATTAATAGAGATATTCCAAGGGATTTAACATTAATTACACAATGAGAAAAATGATCGCCCATTGCTGAAAAAGCACCACCAAGTGTAGAGAGCCAAGACATAGCATAATCAATCTCCCTTTTCTCCAGTGCCATTTGTGTGATCCTCTCGCCCCTAAAAAAAAAACAAAAAAAATAATTTATAGCCAAATTTTATTCTGAATGAGTGTAAAACGAATTACTCATACCACTTGTAATCTAAAAATTGTTTCTTAGGCATTCTTAACTTCATAAAAATCACAGGATTTTCTTCTTCATTCAATACTGCATTTTTTAATTGATACAACGGCTTTATTGCTGATTTTCTATAAAAATCAGATGATTTCAACAAATTGACATAAGCTGAAGCAGTGTAACTGTTGAAACCTCGTTTATTCATTTTAATTTTAACGATTTTCCTCGAATCGATGAACACTCCACTTTCATCATAATTTATAACGTAATTGGCATGAATTATTAGATCATCGTAAATTGATTTACGTGAATACACAATAAATCTCAGATCCATTGCAATATCATCAATGCAACTTACAAATGAATACACATGGAATAACCAAAAAATTTACACTTAATTCGTCATCATGAACAATCGAGTATCATATTTCATTCATGATTAAAGGACAAAATCAATTGATTCTATTGAAATTTCGTGAAATAACAATTGATGAATTGCAGAAATTTATTTACAACTTGAAAAATAATTAAAGGGACGAAGAAGAGAATGGAGCCGGAAGGGAAACACCGGTGACCTGAGAATTTGATTTTGGCGCCACTCAGCGCCATTAGTATGAACACAGGAGAAAAGTTGAAGCTTCCTTCTTTACCGCTCTCTCATGAAATGACATCAAGATGGCGGCCTTCAATCCGACTCCCTCAATTTACCTCTCTTTCACGAGTGCAGAAACTAAACAATTAAAACAATGCCATTCACGGCGGATGCAGCAGCAGCGCAAATTCAAGAGCGTTTGAAAAATATTTACCAGTTGCTTCAAGATATCGACAAGGAACGTGGAAGATCAGAGAACAATCTAAACAACATAACAAAGGCCCACGAGAAAGTCAGCCCTGACGACAAGGTAACGCCTTACTATCAACAAAAATTAAAATCTCTGTATAATTCAGCTGTTCAGGATGCACAACAGGAAGAGGAATTATTGCGCAATGCCCTGACGAAAATCAATGAGATAAGATCGATAAGAAATGAGAGACGAATACAGGCGAGAAATGCTGGTAATAAGGAGACGATAAGACGTGGTGCATTGATGAAGATGCTGCAGAGTACAGCTGCAACTCTGCCACTTTACATTGGGAAAACACCGAGTGCCAAGCCACCACCACTATGTGGTGCAGTACCAGCTGAATCTACTTATATTGCTAAAATGGGTGACATGGTTGCTGCATTGGTCAAAGGCTCTGAGGAGGAGGAGAATTGGATATTGGCTGAGGTTGTCCACTTCAATTCTACGACTAATAAGTACGAGGTCGATGACATTGATGAGGAGCAGAAGGATAGGCATATATTGTCAAAGCGCCGGGTCGTGCCTCTGCCACTGATGAGAGCCAATCCAGAGACTGATGTACACGCATTGTTTCCCAAGGGCTCAATTGTCATGGCTCTTTATCCACAAACAACTTGCTTTTATAAAGCTGTGGTCAATCAGTTGCCGACATCCTCAACTGAAGAGTATGAGGTATTGTTCGAGGATGCTACTTATGCTGATGGATACTCTCCACCGCTCAATGTCGCACAGAGATACGTTATTTCTATTAAGGAAGGAAAGAAGAGCAAGAGTTAATCTTTTTTCATTTAGTTTTGTAAATATTGTGAATATTGGAGGGGAGATTATTGAGGTTGAAGCTGATGACCTCGGTGATGGAGAGGTAACATGGAATTTTCTATTTAGATTGGATTTTTTGTAAATTAGAGAATTGGCTATTGACTATTGAATTTTATTTTCAGATATTTGAGAATTGTTAAATTCTCATTCGGACGTGGAATTCCAGTTGTGATTCGATTTTTTGAGCAATCGCTAATTGATAAAACTAGGAATACCGTTTTTTTAAACATATTTGAAAATAAATATTATTCAACAAGAATAATTCCCACTCATTTATTTATTTAAAAAAACGTACAGATTTACATGCATTAATATGAACGGAGAAGGTACTTCCGAATTTATTAAAAGAGAAACATAATTAAGAATAATTAATTAAACACATTGGTAATTATTAAAAGACACGTAAGTAAAATACTACTGGTAATCAATGCAGCTCCAGAACCCTTGCATGATTCAATATTAGCAATCATTTCTTTGTAAGCCACAACCGTGTGAACTTCCGAATTTTTTGGCTCTAATCCAATAGTTGTGTCTTTGAACAGTAAATTCTTATTTCCTCTGAATGAATCGTATATTCTAATTGCACGTCTGCCATGTGCACTGTATCCAAGCCATTCCTCGAGTTTCAGAAGAGCCGTTGTAGTGTCTAGTGTTTCGATACGTGAACTATTCGATCTGCTGACAATCTTGAAGGATGAAAAGAAAAATTGAAATAAAAGTTCCCTTTGCTCATATAAAAAAAATATTAATCGTTAAAATTATTGAAAAGTTCTCCATACCTCACTGTCGATGGTGATAGACAGTGCGCAATTTTCATCGACGTTGAAGCCGGTGTTAATAGCCAAGGATCCATTTCTACAGAGTACTCTGTAAGAAGTTGATTCAAGAATTCTGCTTTTGATTCTTCCTCCAATATTTCTTGCCTCAACAAAACCAATATCTCCTGGTCCATCGAGGCACTCGAGCACTCCGTGATCTCCGTAATATAAATTATCAGAATTTGCTGAGCACGTTAAATTGGTGTGTTCCAGAGGACATTTGGAGCATAATTTATCAACAATTTCTGATTTCTCAGCGACTCTTGAATGATTACCATCATTGATTCCTGGTGTACAAGCACCAGAGAATAAATTAGTGAGTGCTGTTGCATAGTAGCAAGAGTTTGATATGATTTTGTCATTTTTCACTGTATTTATCAATGATAGCCATGCAATGCCACCGTATTCTGGGAAGCATGCTATTTTATTTTTCAAACTGTGCAAACTTGTAAATTCCTCGGATGATGAATCCTTGATAAGTGCTATTACTGCACTAGTTTTATCTTTGTCGGGTTGTACATAAAGCAGCGGTGTTAGATTATATATTCTGGAATTAAAAAAAAATCTTATCTTATTTTCGGAGGATTCCAAGAAGATTGATTAGGAAGAATAATAATAGCTTATCTTTATTTCTTACGTTCTAGCTAGATTTCCGTAATGAGAATCTATGGCGATGATGTCAGCTTCCATTTCCGAAATTGTACGGAGACATTCAAACGTTGAATTTCTTTCAACACATGTAAACTTCGGTTGAATACCGAGTAAAAGTGCTTCTCTTGCTACCCATTCACATTTGTTTTTTTCTGCTGGTGAGATTGTACACCAACGAATTGTTCTACCGCATGTCCCTTCAGGGATATCGGGTTGACGTCCAGTTGTTAAATAAGAACGTAGTGTTAGTGATTGATTCAAGTATGAAACTTCTCCCGTTGTGTCAAGAATTTTCTTGAATATTGTCATCCATGGGGAATTGTTCGCAGGACCGAGCCATTCTTTGAGACGATCAAGAAGTTCTGATGATAGAGCGCTGAAATAATATTGATGCTGGCATGAATTCTTCAAGTTGGAATAATTTGATTCTTTTCATTTTTCCTTTTTCATTTAATTTACCGACCTCTTTGTAGCAATCACTGGCCACGGTTGAGAAACCCACGCACAAGGTTCGGGTGACTTCAGCGGTCTGAGGGAGCCGTTTGGACAGAGGAATTGGAAACCAGATCGCCTCACTCTCGGTTCTGGACCAGTTAAGTTGACCTGAATAAATTCGTTGTTGAATTTAATGAAAATCAGATAGAATAACTACGAAGTAAAAAGGTAAATACCCCAAAGAACTCGTGAACAGCTTCGTACGAAGCATATGCAGCTCTTCCACGCCCAGACACGAGACATTCGAGTGCACCAAAGTGTCCAAGATGACCATCATTATGATAGCTACAACTGTTAGGAATGTCACATAGTTCACAGAGTTCCGGATATTTTTGCTCTGAAAGTCAAACGAATAATTCTTTTAATCTATGACCTTGTGTAAAAACTTATTAAGATTGAAGAAATCAAACTCACTCAATTCTTTGTCTTCGCTTTCATCGTTAACCCATGCACCAGGTCTACATCCTTTACCGAAGAATCTTTTAAGATTAATCGCCTCATTTTCACCAACAGATGCGTCAGCCCGACACTCATGAGTTACAGCTTGTCTTTCGAAGAATTTCAGAATATTATCGTTCCACCTTTCCGAATGCCCGAAGCCTGGATGACATAATCCACCATTTCTGAGACCTTGGACACCTTCGTTCGGGTTGTATGAGTCGGGAACAACGACGACGGATTGAAAGTCAAAATGCTCTGTTAAAAAGAAGAGATAAAATCAGGATTCGATCATATAATAGATTGTACATTATTACAGTAAATTGATTCATCAGCTTACTTGTAGTTCGATCCTTATGCCTCAGCTGTGCTATCGGTTTGATCTCATCAGGATAAAATTGATACGTGAGCAGAAGTTCTTCGGCATTGAATACTCCAAAATCTGCCTCACCTTTCTTCAATTTTAATGCACAGTCTGCACTATCTGTGACTCTTTCGCAAATTATTTGACTATCACCACGTTGCAGACTGGAGCAAATTTCATCAGTTATGTCGTTGGGTGCACAAAAGTGATCTGAATACGAATAGAATTGTTTTAGTTCCTGGTACTTTGGTGATTTTTAAAAATAAATCTTAATTACTTACAATCAGTCGCCCATGCACATCCCAAGATCATGAAAAAAATACCGAAAATTCTCTTCATCTTCGAATGAAATCACTTCAATTCAAATTATCGGTGGTGAGAACGTTTCTTCTCACAGGTGAGAAATGAAATGAAACTAGGTGTGACTGTCGCGTCTCTCTTGAACTCGCTGATAACAAAATGATAACGCTTTTCGTTCCTTGAGTACATATAAAAAACTTGTATACAATGTTGACGCATCAGATCGTTTTTTTAGATCATCGGGCGTGCCTAAAATACTGATTCAAATCATCAGGTAAACGGATGTAGAAATGACTAATTTAAAGTTACAAAATTTTTTTCCATGGAAATCTCGATTTCTCTTTACGGAAACATTACTGATAGCGGTATAAAAATAATCAGATCTTCTCTGTATGAAACGTAGAATAGAAGTCAATGATTTTTTACCAAACTTTAATATTTTCGCTGAATTTCTGTGTGAGAATTTGAGTAGATTGCGTAGAGTTGGACTGGAGATAAGGTACTTAGTGTAATCGATTTCTCGAAAACACCGTGAAATCAGAGATAACTGGTGTTGTAAAAAAAAAAATTAATAGACGGTTTATCTTTTCTAGTTGTCATTGAAAAAAAATATTAGAATTAATATTTTCATAACGTAACGTAATTTTAATAATAAGTTTGACTCGAAATATCGAACAACCTGAATTGAGCCTATTATCGATTATTCTTTTGTCATGAACGCCCTGAGAGAAGCTTCCTGACGAACTTCAGTATGTAATCTACTTCATCATCAAATTAATTTCATAATAAACGGTCATGACAATGGAACGTACTTGTAATTTCATGAGATTGAGCCAGTGCGATGAGGCACCGAATTCTGATGTAAGGTGAACTAGATTCGAGGAAATACTTTTAATCTTTATCTTCTGTGCAAACATTTTTTTATGATTAATCAGATGCCCTTGAGGAACAATGATGGCATTCAAAAATCACTGATTCTTGTGCGTGAAGGCGAAGAGGTCCGGGATATTTGTCATGATATCAATTTACCGAATGAATTAGTACATGATGATGTACGTATTACCCCGAGTTTCATGGAATTCAAGGATTCAAGCGAGGGCGAAATATTTCGTGAGTGTATGATAATAAGAAATGTCGGTAAGAGTCCAGCATTTATACGTATTCGAGAGCCAAATTCATTGGTACGTATTTTTATATACTGACAGCGATTATATTGAGATATTTTTTGAGAAATTAATCAAATGCATCAATTTCCTGCTTTTATTCTAACAGGCATTCAGAATAAAAACTCTGAAGGTCGGTAAACGCCTGAGTCCTGGCTTATCACTCAAACGATGGGTGTCTTACTCATTCAAGAGACCATCTCTACTCCACGCACTGATTCCCATTGAAATCAATGGATACACGATTGATTATCAAGTCATTTGTTCATTCAGCACTGAATACATTCAGATATCTCCAAGCTCTGTGGACTTTGGTATCGTTGATTTGGGATGTTCGTCGGGTACAAGGATACTAACGATCACAAACACCGGAGGGAAGAGTACGAGGTGATATTTTGTTTTGGAAATTAAGGATTGATGAAGTAAAAGGATCTTTTTTGGGAAATTTGTTGAATTCTGATGAATTCCATGATTTTGTGGTCTATTTCTTACAGATTCACTGTAGATTTGGGAAGCAATGAAATGGAGGTGAATGTGAAACCTCATCGAGGAGTCGTAAGACCAAAATCCAGTCTCGAAATTCATATGGAGATGATTGGAACGAAGGAGGGAACATTTTTCAGTGAATTCTGGTGATTTCTGAATTTATTAAAAAATATTATCTCTCATTAATAATTAAATAACTCTTTCTTCAGGATAAAATCTACTCCGAATATTCGTGTACTCATGAGAGTGAAAGTTATAGTTTCAAGATTGATAATGTATCATTTGAATACAACTGGGAATTTCACGCTCCTTGATTTCCCACCCACATTCGTTGGAACGAGGAAATATGATACATTTGTATTAAAAAATTCATCATTCAAGCTTTCTAGTTTTGTGGTTTTAGCTGAAATCAATGATCAGCTAGTACCGATTGGCGAAATTGATTACAATCAACATCCTGAGTTCAGAGTATTCGATATTAGTCCTGTTGAGGGACGATTAGAGTCTTTCCACACTATTGTTTTCGTTATTTCGTAGGTTTTATTGGTAAAATGTGTTTTTTTTTCAGTAATTGAGAGTTTTCATGAATTTAGATTCAATCCGACAATGGAAGTAGTTTCGGAATATTGTAAGAAACAAGGTACACAGGATTTTATGGTCTTTTTGAGGATTGTTAAAGTACACTGCACGGAATTTGAAGAAATTCTAAGTTAGAGTTTAAAAATTCCACAAATATCACGAAATTCATTAAAAATCGTTTTCTTAACCGAATAAAGTAATTGTGGAATTTAGGACCAGAGAGAAGGTCACTGCCCACTCCTGATGAGCCACCACTTCAAAAAGTTCAGATTCGTATGTGCAAATATTCCAATACAATATTTATTATATAGGGGAAGGTGGGGTAGAAAGGCTACAAGGGGTAAGATGTGTCCATGCTCACTTTTTAATTGAATATTACGATAAATCAAGGGAAATATTGGAGATAGAATGTTTATGATGATTCCATCGGAAATTTCCTCAGCTTTCCACTGGAATCATAAGAAAATCGCTATCTCCAACAGTTCAATCAGAATGTCCATTTTACCCCAATCTCCCCTAATTATCTTGAATTTTGGATTTTCAGGGGATGGCTCGATATTCAACTCCGTCGATTCTTCATCCACTGAATTGTCCATGGCCTCAGAAGGTAGTCAAACTGTTCGATTATGTCTTCATGGTGAAACTGAGCTGCCTCGATTAAGATTCACACCTGATCCAATGTACTTGGACATGCCTGATGCAGATGAAACGATTTGTCAGATTTTGAGAGCTCGGAATACATCAGAAAAATTATCAGTTACCATTTCTTTTGTCAAGTCGGGTCTGGCCGATTGTTCTCCAATTGAGAAATTCTTGCATCCTCAGGGATCAGTGGATTTTTTGATTAAAATTGAGGGTAAAAAAAATCGAAGAGGTAATTATTATTGGAAAAATCAATATCCATTAAACCCCACCTTCCCCTAATTATATTTTTTGGTGCAGTTGAGTCTCCATCAAAACTAGTCTTCAGTGTTTTCGTGGAGGCACTGACTCCCTATCCAGAAATGAAGAAATATCAGGAAAAATCAACGGAATATTCTATAAAATGTGTTTTCACACCAAAAAACGAAGTGAGAAGATCCAAGCAAAGAACAAAATTCACAATAACAAAGCCACTGACCAGAGAAAAATTCTCTTGTCATTCTCAAAAAATAGAGGAGTCTGAGCAACTCAATGGAATAATTCCTGATGTTCTACGTTCGAGGAAATTGAAGACTCCATTCAACTCTGAGTATTCGACGAGAATGCAGCTAACTCCACTTCAAATTTATAATATCAAAGTGACTCCGAGTCTCTTCAACATGGGCAGTGTGGCCTTGAGAGCACCTTGCTATCGAGAATTGACATTTGAGAACGAGAACAGATTCACAGTGGCAATACACTTAACAACAGTCGCAACCCGAAACATAAATTTCATCAACGGCAACAGAATATTATTAAAACCAAACACATCATCGACGAAATTGATTGAATTTTCTTGCGAAGAAATTGGGAAATTCAATAGTTACATCGATTACATCATCAACGAGCATCACACATTCGAGCTCGCCCTAACTGCGAATATTATTCCTAAAATATTGAGCATTGAGCCACGAGAAATCGTCTTCCAAACGGCTTCAACTCTACAGGAATGTTATCGTCCATTGATAGCACAAATTGAATTGAAAAATAAATTGTGCGCAAGTACAAGCTTCAAATGGGAAATTTCAAGCTCAGCTAGTTACTCATTGGAGCCGATTTGTGGAAGAGTCAGAGGAAGAAGAAGTCTCTTTGTATCGATAAATCATGAGTCAGATTTATCGAAATTCAATAACGCAAAGGCTCTGGTCAGCTGTGAGGGCGGTGATCAAATGACATTGCACCTGAATACGGCATTTTCGTCGCCAAAAGTGTCATTTCTCAGTGAAGCAGTTAATGTTGGAGAGATTCCGTTGAATCTGCCGCATGTAGTGACGAGTGTTCTTTATAATGCTGATTATAATGAGGTTTTATTCAGAGCTGATGAAAGCAGTCTTCCGATGGGGTGTCGTGTTCATCCTCATCATGGAATAATTCCGCCTCGTGGAATTTGCGTTATTTATGTAAGTATAATTGGTAAATTGGATAAAATGAATGTTGAGGCAATTTTTTTAGGATAATAACATGATTCACTTCTCATATTTCCTTTCAGGTAACTTTGAAATTTCGTGCGTGTCTTGAATTCCTCATTGATCTAATTGTGACAATTCAAGAATCTACGAATCTTCATTTTAAAATGAAGGGATTCGTGCAATTTCCGAAAATTCATATTTCCCCACAAACAATCGACATGGCAAGAGTTTGTGCATCAACTCTGCAAACTCATAATTTAACGATTTCGAATAACGGAAGTACTCAAGTACTCTTAGAATTTCCCTTGGATGATTATCCGGAATTTACGGTGTCTGCCTCGCTCGTTCCACATGATTATGAAGGGAAAATAATTAGACTATCACCAGGAGAAATGAGGACTTTATATCTCAATTTCGAGCCGATTGATTTAGCAAGTTACACATTCAATTTACCGATTAATATTAATAATCTTTTTGGAACAGTCGTAGAAGAGGAATTGAGTGGATTGAGGTCAAAGGAATTCTTCAAGCTCACTGAGGATTTTTATAAAAATGTGAAAGGAATAGTATTGACCGAGCCATCATTGCAAATACCGAAAGTCTTCGTTAATGCAACTGTCATTGGGCAAAGTTTAGCATTCAATAAATTATTGTTTGAATTTGACGCAAATGAGAATAAATCAGAGGATATTTTAGAAATTTCCAATGTGAGCTCTCGAGAAATAACATTTCAGTTGAAACTGGATGAACTGGAGAATTTTCCATTCTCAATCATTTACGAATGCGGAAAGGAGCCGAATGCCATAACAGAAGAATTCATCGAATGCTCCATTTTACCAGAAGAAAAAGTTGCATTTACAATTACATTCAAGTCCCAAAATTACGGATCATTCATTACGAATATTTTGGTGCTACTGAAAGACAAGGATCATAAGCGCATAATGAATAGAATTAATCTCGCTGGACATTACCAGAAGCCATCAATCACAAGTGAAGTTGAAGAAATATTTCTTGAACCAGTTCCACTCAATACTGTCACACAAACACAATTTTCACTGCGATTCAATTATTTTCGGAGAGGCTCAAGAATCGTTGCTATTGTAAATGAACCATTGAAGCATTCTGGGATATTTCATGCTGATCGTCTAACAATTTCCTTTCCGAATGGAAATGTCATTGACGAAAGGTAATTGATCCATTCTTTATCGTAATCGATGATTGTAATGAGAATTTCTTTATTTTCAGAAATGAAACAATTACTGTTCACGTGAAATTCGTGAGCTATGTTGCTGTATCATTTATGACGAATATCGAATTTCATGGAATACGTCACGAACATTTTCATGTGATTTCAGTATTTGGAATATCTGATGACAGTTTATTAACAATCTACAGATATTCAATATTCATGTGTAAAAAAATCCATCAAGTGAGTTTTTTAAAATTAATTCTGTTGAAATAAATAACAGGATAGTTTAATGAATTTTGACTGTATCAAATAGATTGATGCTGAAGAGAAAGTGGGCATAACATTCTCAAAGGATTTACCAGATATTTTGGATGAAAAAGGGAAGGAATCGAATAATATGATTATTAGGAGGTCTCTCATCAGTGAAAAGAATCTAATCGATGCATCAATTCTCGAAGAATCAGATTCTCCCACTGTGTCCACTCATTCACTGACTGATCCTGAAGATTTCGATCCTACATATCCGTTTTTCCCTCCGAATTCCGAAACGTAAGCCAAATTGCAGAATTTCTACAGAAACATTGAAAATAATCCTCAATTCTATTTCTTCCTTTTCAATGCAATTTTTGAAAAAGAAACTATGAAAAGCATATGCATCGGATGATGACGGCTGCAGAGAGATGGTTATACGCAGTTCCTCTGAAATTCGACTATTATCCTGATTTTCAAGGGATAACAGCAGCTTTTTCTGGATTATGTTCAACGGATAAAGGGAACAGTGATAAAAAGAAGATGCGTCGTGTTGATCAATCGTTTGTGGATATCTTGGCATCAATTGCAGGTCCTGAGTTTTGCACAGACTTGAGAATTAAGTGAGAATTGGAATTTTCTGTTCTAGAAAGAAAGAACTTTCTTCTAACAATTCTTTAATTCCAGAGAATTATCGGTAAATGATATTGAACGAACTGATCAAGTGCTCAAAATATATGACAACATGATGGATCTGTTGATGCAACAAGGAGCACACTTATCTCACATAACACCTCATTATCTACTGAATTATACGGATTATTGCAAGACGCAGGAGAAAGTTGAAATTTCTAAGAGGAAATTTGATGCTCGCAGCAAACAATTCTGGTTGGATGTTATTTTGCAAACATATAAAGTATTTATTCTTCCAAGGATCAACGTCAGTCAGCACCGGAATAGCGAATATGATTTATCAGAAATTGAGGCGAAGATGATAAATAGAATTTCGAGAGGTAAAAAATGTTCGAGGAGCGAGGCTATACTGCTGGCATGGCTCGAGTATTATTATGAACAAGAAAGACAACAGGATTGGCTGCAAGATCATTCGGTGATCATTGATCCAAAGGAGAAGAAGGATGTTCTCCAGCAGAGGAGCGTGAAGAATTTTGGACAGGATTTAGCTGATGGTGTGGTGCTCATTAGTGTCACAGCGGCTCACTGCCCTTTTCTTATTAATGAATTCTTCGATAATATTTACATCTGTCCAAGAAGTGCTGAAGAGGTACGTTAATCCATATTTGATTTTTTTTCTCTTAAAGGGCACTACCGATTTACGAAATTTTAGGCACTTCACAATGCTATATGCGTCGTAAATGCTTGGAGGAAAATTCGATTGGGTTTCATAATAACACCCCGAGAAATCACGCAACCAAATAATGTCCAAATGCTCATGTTAGTTGTCCATTTATTCGAAATGCTCCCAACATATTCAGCCAAAACAAAGGTATTTTACTTACAATTCCGATTCTCATTCCATTTTCTCATGATTCGTGTCAAAAATACGATACAGCTGGAGTTCAGTGGTCCGCTGTGTGAGTCTGTAACTCGTCAGGTGCGAGTGAAAAATCCGGGAGATTCTCCTGCTGCCTTCATCATCCAATTTTTTGGAAACGATTTAGGCTTATTCGCTTCACCTCAGTCTGGCTCAATTGTTCGTGTCAATGCTCATGGCACTAAGTCCATCACAGTTACTTTCTATGCGAGGAAAATCCAAAAAACTCAGGCTTTCCTTCTACTCTGTGGTTCTGCAATTGGATCAAATTTCATGAAAAATCAGTGCTGGGTACTTGAAGGATTGATCAGTGAAATTTCGGTATCGAGTGACTACAAGGTAAAGGGGAAACTTTACAAAGTTTTTGATAAATTACTGGGCATTGATGTGCCCTATGATTTTCATGCTGACTACAACATCTGGATGACTGAGTACAAACCCAAGGATCCAAGTGAGGAATTCATTTCTTTCAATGCCTTTTTTTTCAGCTGCATGAAGTGGAACCTCTAATTTCTATTGTTTAGATGATCTGAAAGTAATGAAATGGTCAGAATTGAGAATGAGAAAAATACCAAGACGGATTTTCATAAATCAGGATCATCTCTCAGTGATTGAAAATACTCGGAAAGCTAATTTGTTTATTACTGTAGCCTGTATCACCCCGATTCCAAGGAAATTCTGGCTTCTATTCCAGTCGAAACACGGAGACTTCTTCATTCAGGTGAATTTCAAAGGAATAGCTCAAAAATGAATTAATAAAAATATCAATGAATGTTTTGATATCAGATTGTGTCAGTATGTCAATCATCATTGACCGATTCCTTAATTCTGAGATGGAATAAACAGGAATGCACGTGTCCGTCCAACAAAATTCTTGATGCTTGTCCATTGAATATCGACGTTAGAATTGAATCGAGAAATTCTCAATTCTGGGATTGCGTTCATAAGATTTTTCAAAAGGCCCTGAGTCATCGTGAACAAATTTTCTGGTCGAACCATTTGATCACTGATGTTGGAATCAAATTGATCAAATGCTTGACAGAGTCTCATGAAGACTGCAATGCTGATGAGTTTCAGCATATGTTTAATAAGACAGTCATTTATCAGGCTTTTTTGACTGATAGTTCGAATTTACTGAGTATACCCTCAACAGTTACAATCAACGGTACGTTCACATCGTTTATTGATTAAGAGAATTTATGAGTTTTATAGCAGAATCAAAATTATTGGCAGATGTCAGAAATGCCGATAATCAGGCGTTCATCAAACTGCATCTTTCGAAGTCAGTGCCTGAGATTCATCCAGTGATTTTGAAATTAGTCTCTCAGGATAGAAGAGAGCAGAGGATTTATCAAATAACTTTGAAATCATCTGGAAACTCTGAAACTCTATGTAAAATATAATATTAATTTTCTTTTAATCAAATTAAATACAAGAAACTAAGGAACGCACAGCGTATAAATTTCGAATACAAAATTATTCATCTTCAATGAACATTAGTCGTAGAACGGAAAAAAAAGATCCCATTGTCTTAACAATATTCTTAAAATTCTGGAGATTCATTGAGTACATCTTTCCAGCAGTCAAATTGAACCGATAATTATTTCTCATAATAATAAATTTCATGTCTCTCACAATATTAGGAGGCATATTGTACCATGGGCAATTGTAAACTGCAATTTGTAGATTCTCAGCATTTGTCGTCAAAATTTCGCCAACATAACTGTACATAAATAGCTGAACGTAAACGAGATAAATTCTGATAATAAGCCCAACGATAATAACAATATCTCCAGAATCCAGACTCATGAGTAATACAATTGCTGAATAGAATGAAACAGAAAAACAATTTATTCACATTTATTCATAATGAAAATGATAGTCTTACCTGAAATACAAATTAGCAGAGTGTCTCCAGCGATTTGTGCAAGAATTATCATATTGTAAGTTTTCTCAAAATTATTAGCTAATTTTAGTAGATGATTGTGTCTCTTGACAAAATAATTGAGCCTCTGTTTTTGCAGGAAATTATTCCCATTACTATACAGTTCATCGACTTCACTGTAGAGCACTTCGAATTGTCCACAGAGATGCATACCAATTCCAAAGAAATATGTATCACATCCGATGTACCCGGTGCATGTGATGAAGAGTTGGATTGCTTGGAGTATGAATTCACCAGCGTAAAGGTAACCCGATAAATCCTCAGATATCCAACAATCCGGACCTATTGGAACTTGTCGAGTGAGAATAGTGCTATTACTCTGATCACTCATGAGAGCATTGACAAATGGTAGTCTCATAAAAATCAGGGGAAAACCTACAGTATATGCACCGCTCATTTGCACGATAAAGACAAGTCGACCCATGAATGCATATTTCATCATTATATCGCGTGATTTCTTATTAATTACTGATGACCAATCGTCAATTGCTGAGTCCACAATCATCAGCATACTCTGCTGATGTATCCTCGGGATAATGACCTTCATAGTTGTCAAGTATCCACTGACAATGAGACTCAAAGCATCAACGATATCAGAAATAACTCCGCAATTTCCGAATGTAAAGAGTCTCTTCGCCGAACTAATGGACATCCACAACTGGAGTTAGATAGTCACAGGCTGCTGAGGATAAAATGTCAATTTGCAGTTTTACTCACTTGTGTTATTGTGACGAATAAAATTCGGATGATTGGACCGAATCCACGAGATTCATAAGGCCAAAATCCGAGATTTCTCGCCAGTAATTTGTAAAAACCGAGAGCATATCTTGTGTCTGGATTCCAGTTACTATTTCTATTTATTGTTTTCGAATACATTGTCGTGACTCAACTGAAGCTCAAAGTGGTGCAGTTGAGTTTCCCTTCATTTAATATGTTTCGGGGTATTTTAATATTAATCTGCGTGTATGTCTACTTGCACTACTAGTATGAATCATGAATGAGGTTTCGGGGAGATCATGGTTTTGTGATGGAATAATATCATTTATCATTTATTCTATTGCAGGAGAAGGGTTCGTCTGTTCATCACATATGCGCATTACTCAACAGAATAAATGTTGATATGACGTGTAGACTTGACCCTGAGACAGTTCTCAAATGTTTGGATTCAGAGACAGGAGATTCTGAAGTGAAAACTAGGAATAGTTTGAGGCAGATATTTTTATGGATACTTCAGGTGATGCCTGACCTACGATTAAAGCTTTCACCGATTGTTGACGGTGAGAATTGGTATGTTTCTTATCAGAATAATTTATTATTGACTATTTTTATAATAGAAGATTAGGAAATATTTTTTCAAGAATTTGTGGAATTGCTCTGGTGAGTCCATCATGCATCAAACATCAGTCGCAGTATGGAAAAAAATGAGAACATGGATTTCACGATATTCTTGAAATTTTCATAATTCATGTGATATATTTTACCAGCCGTCAAATGAAATAGGTAATTATTACGCATCATTATGAATCTCAAATCTTTAACAATATTCGGTTTCATATTGTACCATGGACAATTGTATACAGCTACTTGCAATTTTTCGGAGCTGGAAGATAATTGTTGGCCGATGTAACTGTACATGAATATCTGTATGTACATCAAGTAAATTCGGATAATCATTGCTATTATAATTTGATTGTCTCCTACTTTGCAGGCCCAAATTAATATAATTTCTGTAAATCAAAATCCTGTAAGTTATTTTAGAGAAATTATGGAGAATGAAGTGGGGGACATCGTAATATACAATTTCAAAGTGAGCATCTGTCCATCTTACCCCTTGCGGCCTTTTTACCCCACCTTCCCCTAATTAATTCCCGCGAAAAAGATGATATCTTACCTGAAATAGAGATAAGAAATGAATTTGCGCCAAGTTCCAGGAGGATCAACATATTGAATGATTCTTCAAAATCATCCATTAAAATGAGAAGATGCTTGTGGCGTTTGGAAAATTTGGATATTTCTTCCCTCTGCACCTGTTCACTTGTAGTGTTATCAAGTGCCTTCAAACTCCCATACAATAACTCAAATTGTCCACAAACATGCATTGCAAGACCGAAGCTGAATACGTCCCCGCCAAGATAAGCAGTTGCGAGAATGAATAAATGCATGCAAACGAAACAATAATAAAGAAGATAAACAAACACAGATGTCTCTAAAGAGACCCAGCACCTTGGACCAATTGGGATATTCCTGAGAGTTGTGCTCCTGTTCACTAGTTCATCAACCACAAAAGTATTTGGAAGTCTTGATAGAATAAGCGGAATTATCGTCATATAAGATCCAAACATCTGGACAATAAAAACCACTCTTCCCATGTAAGCATAATGAAGCATAATATCCCGAGACTTTTTATCACTGAAATTTGTCCAGTCCTCAACCGCTGAATCAACAATAAACGAAATTCTTTTTCGATGTATCCAGGGCAGAAGAACTTTAAGGACTGCCATTGAGCTAGTTGTCATGAGACTTATGGCATCTACTATTTCTGTGATTGAGCCACAATTGCCTTTGTTAATCCAGTTTTGGGCGAAAATAGTCACTAAAGTGATCTGTATGATAAAAGAATAGTTCTTAAAATTCGATAAAGTGATGAAAATCCGGCTTACCTGGATTATAACTACGATAAGAAGTCTCAGAGTAGAGAATATCCCACGATCATCAAGAGGCCAGATACCCAATACACGAGTTAAACGTTTGTAGAGCCCAAGAGCATAGAAAGTCTCCTGGTCCCACTTGGTTTTTTTCTTATCCATCAGCTCTAGCATCTGGGCTTGTTTTTGATGGTCAAGTTCAACTATTCATTCCTCCACCAGCACAACATAATGCTCATGATTTTCATATGTGGTATTCTGCGAATTGCATGGATAAAACATGAATCTAGGTATGTGTTTTTGAAGCGTCTATAGAAAGAGAAATATCTTATTCATTGAAAGAGGAATGAATGATGGCTTTTTCCAGGTATTCAATCGTAAATATTCAGTCATAATATGTGTACTATGTGAATAAAATTCTCGGTCATGTGAATTAATAATGAGTCGATCGTGGACTCGAGTACACGGCGCAGCTCCCCGCAGTTATGATGAAGTGTCTGGTGGTCTTAGGTTCTCTTGGAAAAGATTGGGTGAGTATTTTTGTACTGGAATATAATTCTCTTATTAACTGATTAAATGGTGTTTTCGGAAGTCCTTTGTAGAATTGCTGAATGCTTTCGAGTTTTCATACGATAGTTAAAATGCATAATTTAGAAGAAAGATTCAATTAATTGGAATCTCTAAGGAATTATACTATCTTTATTTAATTATGTGCATTCAAATAATTGAGTTAAGTGAACATTCTATCATTGAATATTCAGACTACTCTCTCTACGAAAAATGTAAATAAAAAATATGGAATGGATATTGTAACGGTCCCTTAGCAAATATTTTTTTTCAAATAACTCAAAAAATTTCTTATTTTCCTAGATTTCATAAGTTTAAAAAGATCAACTTATGAATGAACAAAATTCCTATTTTTCACCTACATTTTTTCATCACTTCTATTCACCAATTACTAATCGTAGTACTGAGAAAAATGAGAACATTGATTTAATAATCATCGTAAAATTTGGGAAATTCATTTTACACACTTCACCAGCAGTCAAATTGAAGGAATAATTAGTACGCATCATTATAAATTTCAAATGTTTCACAATATTCGGAGGCATATTGTACCATCGACAGTTATAAACAGTGACTCTAATTTCTTCAGCTTTGCTAGATAATTGTTCACCAATAAAACTGTACATAAATATCTGCAAGTTTAATAAGAAAATTCTAAGAATCATGTCTATTACAAGTTCCATGTCTCGAATTTTCAAAGCCCAGAGTACCGTAACTTCTGCAAATAAATAGTAAATTCCAGGATAATCTCAAAATCCATTGGAAATGATGATTATTACATCCCCAGATATAATTACCTGAAGTAGTGATCATCACTGTATTTGTACCAATTTCAGCAAGAATTATCATATTAAATATCCCTTCGAATTCTCCTGCTAATTTGAGTAACTGATTGTGACGTTGCGAAAATTCAGAAAGTTCTCCTTGGATTTTCTCACTTGCATTATCATCAATTGCTTTCAAGCTTTCATTCAATACTTCAAATTGTCCACAAATATGCATTGCAAGGCCGAAAGCCAATGCATCACCTCCAAAATGTACAGTGCCAACCATCAACATTTGTATGCACATGTAAAAATAAAAAGCGTAATAGGATGAAGTAGACATGTCCTGGGACAGCCAGCAGTTTGGGAGAACCGGTATATTTCTTAAAGATATATTATCATTGTCTAAATCACCAGGTCTAGCGAAACTCGGACGTTTTGTTAGAATTTGTGGTATCATCGTTACGTAAACTCCAATCATAAGAAGAAAGAAAATGAATCGTCCACGATAGGCGTATTTTAGCATAATATCGGAAGACTTTCCATCTCCAACACGTCTCCAATCTTCAACTGCTGAATTCACAATAGATAGCATCTTTTTTCGATGTATGAATGGTAAGAGTGTTTTCAGTATTGTCATTGCGCTAGTTGTCATGAGATTTATGGCGTCTAGTAATTCCTTCAATGTACCACAGTTACCGTACTCTATTTCGTTTTTAACGAGGATAATAATTGCCGTTGTCTGCGTTTGAAAAAGAAGTGGAAATTAGTGCATATTTATGATTAGTGAAATTTGGGGAGAATTTACCTCTATGAAGAATATGGTAGCCACTGTCATCATGGAGATTACATTCCGATTCTCGAGTGGCCAAATTCCTACAATACGAGCGAGAAGTCTGTACAGCCCTAGAGCATAGTACGTATTTTTATTCCATTCAGCTCTTTTCTCTTCCATCTCTAGCCTTTGAATTCGAAATTGTAACTGCAAGCACCCTTTCTCAATCGATGGAAGGTCCTGACCATACATAGTGTTCTTCTCATGATGTATTCATAAAAATAATTATTGATTTGTTGTAGAAAGAAGAGAAATGCATTTTTTTTCTGATGTCTGATATTAAATATTCATTCTCTATAGGCAATACTGTGGAAATAAAATTCTGTTCCAGGTGAATTAATGATAACTTGAGTGCTGGTTGGGCGCACGAAACATTTTCCCTGGGTTGCGATGAATCATCTGGGAGCTTCATGTTTAGTAGTGAAAAGACAGGAGAGAAGACCACATTCTTTCTGCAGAATATAATTCTCGTTTATCATCACTATGCATTTTATTGCAAAGTCCAGTCCATTGGAGGTTTCACACATTTTCAGCAGTAAGTAACAGTATGTTTTTTATCAGAATATAATTTATCATTGATCATATGTTTTTTTAACGAATAATAAGAATCAGAGTAATACTATTTCCATTCAATTAAGTGCATTCAACTAAGTGAGCAAAGTGAAAATTCCATAATTGGATATTGTAACGACCCTTTCCTAACACTCGGCTTACTCATGAATCATCAATTGCAGTATTGAAAGATATGAGAACATTGTTTTAACAATTTTCGCAAAATTTTGGAAATTCATATTACACGCTTTACCAGCAGTCAAATTAAAGGAATACTCCGTACGCATCATTATAAATGTCAAATATTTTACAATATGCGGAGGCATATTGTACCATCGACAATTATAAACGGAGATTTTTAATTGCTCTGTTTTGCTTGATAATTGTTCACCAATAAAACTGTACATGAATATTGGATGGTTTGCTGCGAAAATTCTGAGAATCATGCTCAGTATAAGTTGCACGCTGCAAATTTTTATAGCCAGGAGTAACATAACTTCTGTAAATAAATAGCAAAATGATGATTTATTTTATTTACTATTCAGTGAATTTCAAGATGATCTTAAGAGCCATTTGAAAATTATTATTATTACGTCTCATAATAGAATTACCTGAAGCAGCAATGATCACTGTCTTTGTAACAAGTTCAATGAGAATTATCACATTGAATATCCCTTCGAATTCTCGTAGTAATTTGAGTAAATAAGTGTGACGTTGCGAAAATGTTGATATTTTTTTTCGTTGTATCTCCTCACTTGTATTATCATCAACTTCTTTCAGGCTTTCATCCAATATGTCAAATTGTCCACAAATATGCATCGCGAGACCGAAAATCAATGTGTCACCTCCAAAATATGCAGTTCCAACGATTAACATTTCTATGAAGATGCAAAAATAGAAAAAGACATAGATGAAAGTAGACGTATCCTCGGACACCCAGCAGTTCGGGAGAATCGGTATATTTCTAGAAAACACATTATTTGTGTCTAAGTCATCAGCTCTAACGAAACTTGGAAGTTTCGGCAGAATTAGTGGTATTATCGAGGTGGAAACTGCAGCCGTATAAAAAGTGAAGTGAATTCTTCCAAGATAGGCATATCGTAGCATAATATCTGATGACTTTTTATCCTTAACACTTCCCCAATCGTCAACTGCTGAATTCACAATAGACAGCATTTTTCTTCGATGTATGAGTGGTAAGAGTATTTTTATTATTGTCATTACACTAGCTGTTATGACACTTATGACGTCCAGTAATTCTCTGATTGTACCACAGTTACTGTTATCCATCCAGCTTTTTATGTAAATAGCAATTGCCATTATCTGTGTTCAGAAAAACACTGAAAATTAGTACACATTGATAATTGATAAACTTCAATAACATAAAAGGAATCATGAGGGTCTCTGAATTTGAGGGAATTCAATTTACCTGTACCACGATCACAACAGCAACTCTCAATGTTGACATTGCGTTCCGATTGTCAAGTGGCCAAGTTCCCAGAATGCGGGCTAGAACTCTGTACAGCCCCAGAGCATAGTATGTATCTTTGTTCCATTCAGCTCTTTCCTCATCCATCACCACTAGTGTTTGAGCTCAAATTTATGACTGCAATGCAAGCGTTCGTTCTCAATCGATCGAAGAAGATACTGACCATACATAGTGTTCGTCTCATAATGCATTCATAGAAAAAGTTATTTATTTATTGAGAGAAGGAGAAAAATACGTTTTCTCCTGATGCTTAATGTTAAATATTCATTTTCCGTAGGCAATACTATGGAAATAAAGTTCTGTTTGCACGTGAATTAATGATTATTTGAAGGTTGGTTTGGCGCACGAAACATTTCTCTTGGGTTACGACAAATTATGCTTTAGTTTCGTGTTTAGTAGTGAACAGACACGAGAGAAGACAATATCTTTTTGTTAGGTCACTCATGGTGATGAGTCTAAGGATGAAGGTAGAGTAGAAAAGAGGAAGTGAGGGCTGGAATTAAAGAAATAAAAGCCTATCACATGTTTTCATACTCATTGTTATTGGTGGATACAGGAGAATTGTCATTGATCACTGATTTCTACATTTTTCGTGATAATGTGCCAGAGACTAGTATAATATAATTATTCTCATGAAAGGTATTATTATTCCATCATCATTAATCGTAGTACAGAAAAATATGAAAACGTAGATTTAATAATATTCTTGTATGTCTCGTAATTCATATTGAGAATTTTTCCAGCACTAAGATTAAATGGATAATCAACTCTCATCATGATGAATAAAACATCCTTTGTTATATCTCCAGAAAATTCGTACCATGGAATATTATAAACAGCTGCATGTAATCTATCAATCCTTCCTGATAATTTCTCACCAACATAGCTCACCATAAACATTTCCACGAAGAATAGATAGATTCTTATGAATTTTGGAATTCCCATTGCCTTACTACGGATTTTTATTGCCATTAGTAGCACGATACCTGAAAAAATCAAGCATAATCAACTCAACGTCATTATTAATTATATAATTAATTACCTGATATACTAATGACAAATGTATTAACCACAACTTCAACCAGAATTCCCAGATTAAAGATTTCTTCAATTGCATCAGCAACTTTGAGAAGATGATTGTGTCGTTTGATGAATTTAACAAGTTTCTGACGTTGATTCTTGTAATCATCCTCGACTGTTATTTCATCAAGTTCATCATGAAGTAATTCAAATTGTCCACACATGTGCATACCAAGGCCAAATATATAGACATCATTGCCAATATAAGCGAGTGATGCTGATAACCAGTGGACACAAACTAATAAGTACCATGCATGATAATAATGAACCGACATGTCCGTTGATATCCAGCATGCTGGTCCATAAGGTGGTATTCTCATCAGACTACTCATATTATCTGATCCACTGATGACTTCAACTGTCTTCGGTGATTTCATCAGAATCGACCTCAATATCAATGTACCAGTAATAATCAACTGAAATAAACATACAGCTCTTCCTCTGTAAGCATAGTTCATCATGATCTTGTACGATTTTTTATCATAATTTCTCGACCAATCTTCAGCAACTGAATTTATAACAAAATACATTTTATCTAAATATTTCCAGGGTATGATGACTTTGCAGAGTGCTCCAAAGCTCAAACTTCCGAGGGATATAATCTCTACAGCGTCGAGCATTTTACCACAGTAACCAATTGTTATGAGCTTGGTGATGTAGGTGAGGATTACTGATGCCTGAATAAAGAAAAATGTGGGGTAATGATGATATATCTTGATTTACCTCTTCATTACTGAATTAATTATCTTCATTGTTATGTTGGGCTTACCTGTATTGTGATGAATATAGCGAATAGGAATGTCGGAAATAGCGTATCACGATCCAAGGGCCATATGCCCAATAATTTAATGTAAGTCCGGTAGAATCCCATTGCATATTCGGTATCACTATTCCATGGTACTGGGGTTTGTTTCTTCTCTATAATCTTGACCATCGCAGAAACTCAAAGTTCTTTCAATAAAGAGGGAGAGTGTGGTATACGTGGACGATCCGTCTTCAAGTGGAAGAAGGATTCTACTTTTTGTGAATAATTTATCATTGATAATGCTTGCACTTTTGCAACTCAAACAAATGCATAAATTATGAGCGCCAGTTTTATTTTCTCAAGAATTATAAGAAAATTACTGCACTCATCATCAAATATGAATGGATAAAATAATGTTTCGGTGTTTTTTTTTTGTCTCTCTAGGGGGAAAAAAGGAGTGAATGCTCACCATTTCGTCTGCATGTCATGAATATTTAATTTCTTTTCTTTATATTGAAGTAAAATACATGGGGGAATAATTTTTTTGTGAATATATAAAAATGCATACATTCAATTTATTTTTCTTCGAGGGGAAAAATAATAGAGATATGTTTTATTGTTATAGTATTGATACTCAATTTCAAAAGAGTAATTTTTTTAAAAGTATTATTTTAAATTTCTTGAGGCATTAATTTTTCTTACAAGTAATTAAATAACAGTATCACTGAACGAAGTTCCAATTATCGAGAAAATGTGTAACATTGCATGTTTATTTAGAAGAAGGGGAAAAAATTCTGAAAATAAATAATAGGATGAATTTGTCTTTTTCTGTAGGTGAATGAACTGGAGAAAGGGTGAAGTTAAAAATTCATGATATGTCTAGTCGTGTTGTATTGTACCTGAAAATATCTAGAAATAATGATGAATGTCATGCTATCTACGACGATGCATATTGAAAATCCATCGATATCACCCTGGCAACGAAAACGTATACAAATAGCTCTACACATGACCAAGACTGTGTGGCACGTCAGTTGACTATTGGCATCAGCAGAAGCAAGGTATTTCTACTTTCGCAGAGTGTGCTCTCATATTTTTATCTCTCATTGTTAAGATATCATCAAATTATCTCAGGTGAGTAATTCAGTGCTGACATTAAATGTTCTTAATTTGCTTCAATGGCCCAGTTACCTTTGAACTCCTGAATTTTTTAAATATGTGGGAAAGTAAGGGGCAAATGAAGAGTGCTGAGGTGAGTCTTTCAATTTTGATTTATACAAATTAAGTAATAATTCAGATGAAAATTTCGAGGTAAGTGCAATTAACAATTATGAAATTAGTGGTTATTCTGTACGAGTTGAGAGAATTAATTATATTAATTCGTTGAATTATTGCCTCGATGTGGAAAGAAGAACAAGTGGAAATGAATGAATTCCCCAGAACTAGAAAAATATTGAGTCTAAAGTGGAGGAGAGTAATTCAACAGGTGAAAGTGCACCAATAATACTGTGCAGGGGAGAAGGTTTTCCTGGTAGACAACAGTCTAAGGTAAGTTATTCTTGTACGACATCACGAAGATGATGTACGTTCTTTTTTTCCTCTCTTCCAACGTCAATGGCAATGAACAATAAGAATGCACGAAAAAAAAATACAATTTGATCGAAGATTATTTCTGAATTGAGTGAAAATTTTCTGCATTATCCAAAAAAAAATTAAAGGATTATTTAATCAGTGTAAAAATGCCGTGACATAATATAATAATAATTCAAATTTTATTCGGCCACAAAAGTGCACAAAATTTGGAGTAATATCAGTGATAAATTGTGTACAAATGGAGACAATAAGAGGATTGGAAAGAATTCAAGGAATTTATTGTAATAAATGGAAAATTAATTATTTGTCAAGGCTCATTGTTGTGCTGACAGTACTGTGCTCTCAAATACAAGGTAATGAAATTCTATGATTATTTATAGAATATAATATTTAAAAAATTACCAAATCCAGTGAATTTCAACCAGTTTTTCTCAATTTGTATGAGAAACTTCATTGTTGCTATTTCAAGTGAAAATACCTTCCTACGTAATTTCGTTGTTTACCTTACTTGGGAAGTGGTGAAATTATTAAAAAAATTAGAAATTCCGGTGAACCGCGTAACAGACAGTTCAATTGAATCGTAAGAATGAAGAATAAATCTTAAGAATCATAAATAAAAAAAATAATAGCACTATTATTTCATGTTAACTAGAATCGGTTTAATCTCGACCGCGTAACATTGACCGTGACGGGTTTTGTACAGTTACGCCTTCTAGGATTGCTCATAATTTAAAGTAACTCTATTCCGACACGTGCTCAACTCTATTTCACTAATTACTCTAAATTTATGAATCTGGTTTGAATCATCTAATTCACTGGTAATTAACATAATGAATATTAAATAGGCTAATATATTTGCGAATAAAATAATCGAATAGGAACAGATATCATAAAACTATTCGTCCAAATCTTAATCCAATTTTCAATGAAATGAGAATGCAAAAAATTGCAGTAGCTATATTTGCTTGTCCTTCGAGCGTGGACAACATGAATTATGATTTTGTCTCAATTGTAATAACAATTGGATGCAGAGTAACAATGGAAAATTGCACTTGAAAACGGTAAATAAAAGAAATGAATGATTTACTCTGTACAGACAATTGTGCATCACAGAAACCGTTGAAATTTCAGTCTCCACACGTGTTCCTGTCAGATGGAACAGTAAAAAAATAACAGCTTGACCGTTACGAGAACGAATGTTTTCTTTCGATTAATACAAATGGATGCACATGAATAATTGTGAGAGAAATTATAAATTTTGAGAGTCATTCTGTTGATTCAACCGCAGAAGGATTCTATCAAGACATTAAGAATCTGGGAAATTTAATTAATCAGACTGTTTGGGAAAAGCGATGATTCTTTTCTTCTAATTCGGTTCTTCTAGAATATGTTGGGAAAAATAAGAGTAATTGCGCAATAAAAAAAGTCATCACAGCAGAATTATTCCTTTATGATTCCAGGTTACAGTTCCCACGTTGATCTGAGGCTCGAAGGATCTGCGGATGATAGAGAAGAATCACTGCCATTAATCAGTAATATAGATATAGATGTACATAACAATGTGACAACGAATTACTTACAGTAAATATGAATTTTTCTTTTGAATCAAGTCCTCTCAACATGTTGACTCATTTACCATTGATTTCAGATCCAAATTGGAATTATCAGATCATGAAGACTACTTGCGTGGACACAGTTCGAACCCATGGGGTTCTGCAGATACACTGTATTATTTACTTCCTCTATTTTTTATGGGTAAAAAATATGGAGCATTGGCACTAAAATTTAATGGAACTAATTACAGATTATCCGAACCAATTGGAAGGAGCACATCTAAAAGAGGCAAAAGGAGCGTCGTCCACTTATTCAATATGGTCGTATGTGCAACCGGATGCAATCCACTGATTTACAAAGGATATGGATGCTACTGTGGATTTCTGGGCTCTGGGTATCCCGTTGATGGTATCGATCGGTGAGATCTCATTAAGTCAATAAAATTCTTATGAAACGGAAGTTTGAAAATTTATCTATCGACCATTGGAAAAGATAGGAAATTGTTAAACTCTGTTAATGAACAAAGAAAAGAAAGAACAAAGGAATTTCTTCAGAGGTGATTATGTACAATCCAACGCTTACTATGGAGTCACTGAGATTACGATCCTTCTAATTTGTGTTTTTTTCACCAATTTATACTTTACCTCGGGGCCTTTCAACAATGTGATTTCATTCGTGAAAGTGAAGTTTTTCCTCGTGTTTCCTTGCAATTACATGTTTCAGATGTTGTTGGATGCACGACCGATGCTATGACGCAAGTGGATGCCCAACCTTTTCAGAATACTTTATACCATACTACTGGAAGTGTTACCGTGGTTATCGGCCAATTTGCGGTTTGTTACGTCATTGTTAAAGATCATTGAATTTTATTGTTTAGTGGGCGGAATGGAATTGATCGAGACAGTGTTATAGGTCGTTGAGGATGTGATGGGTAAAACGAGAACATTAATATATTTTTTTTTTTTGGGAGAATATTGTGTCATCCGCAAGGACATTTTTCATTTGCAATTCAAACTCGTAAAAGTCCATGTATGGGGCGATCTCGCAATGAAAATTTCATTCGCAATCGTTTCGTGCATACATTCGGTTATAATCGGATGTGTGGAACATTTTGCAAAACAGGAAAGAGATTTTCGAAATTCCCATTACATCCTCAATATTTGGAACTTTACTATCAATGAATTTCGTAATTTATATCGAATATATCAACTTGGAATTTTTTCTGATAAGTTTTTTTTCTCAGCTGTAACCCATGGAAATTGGGGTGGATCTGGATCCTGTGCACAACGCTTGTGTGAGTGCGATCGAGCTCTAGCCATGTGCCTAAAAAAATATCGCTGTCCATCATCGAAACCTGTGTGCACCTCCTCACCTTTCCGACTTGTACAAAATATTTTTATGATTTTTTGAATAATGAAAATGAACGATAGACCTCAATTTTATTGTATTTTTTTATTAAAAGAATATTTACAATTGTCTTTAGCCCGTTCACCTGTTTTATCCTTATTTGAATGATGAAATACGCAATTTCACAGGGCATTAATTCCTCCCGTGAGATGCACCACTCGATTTTTGTATTTCTTCGATATATCCGTCTCGATCTGGGGGAAAAGGAGAATATTTATTAAAATATCCAATTTTTTTCACCGTTATTTTATATCACGCAATGCTTGGGTGCAATTTGCATGCATTTTTGATGATTGTATGCAGAAAAACTATGAAAATACAGTTAGTGTTTTACATATACGAGATGATGTCGACCGAAAATGATGAATTTATGATGCGCGAAGTAACATGAATTGTTACTGCGTTTAGTTACATGAAGGTAACACCATTTTTATCCTCTTATGTAAATATCTTTGAATTAAGGATATTTAGTGCAACTTTCCAGAGTTACTCATGCAGAATTATTTTTAAAAAACTCACTTCATTCTGCAATTCTCGTGTTCTCTGTATGACAAGTTTCAACACAGGCTGAAGTGCAAGTGCTTGTTTTTTAGCTTCATCACGTTTTGCCTGTACAGATTTCTGCATCGCAACCATTCTGTCAACCAATGTGAGCTTCTGCTCCAACGTTCCAGTCAGTACATCCACATACCTGATAATATGGATAAACAGTGAGTATTACTGAAGGATGAGTACTTAATAAGGAAATATTAATGCATACCTGGGGAAATGTTTGATATTGTGTAAATGTTGAACACGACTGTCGAGCATTTCCGATAGAATCACTTGTACATTGTCCAACATATTTTGAATGCTATCTAGTGTAGAGAGTTGAAGAACTGGTGATGCTTCCTGCATTTGACTCATATTCACTAAACTTTTATTGCTGTCGTTTTTAAACTCGTACAATCGTAATTTCAGAAATGCCTCCAACTGGAATAATAGTGAATTAATCAGTAGAAAGAGAAATCGAGAAATTCATTTTACAGTTGACATTTACCTCCAATAATTGATCAATGAAATCACTTCTTGTAGCTGGATTATCTAGAATCGTTAGTGCTTCACTGCCAGTAGCAGCTCCTCCCTCGTGTCCAGCTGCTTCCACAACTATTCCTGATTCTTCCAGGGAAATATTAAAATCAATTGCCTCTTCATTACCCACTTCCACTTCTATATCCCCCCAGTCAATGTCACCAGCTTCTCCCAGCTGCACGTCATCACCGAAATCAATTTGCGAATTTTCATTTTGTTCAGGTAATTCAGCGTCACCAAAATCAATCTGTAATTCAAAGAGAATTGTTATTGAATGCTGAATATTTAATAATAATCAAATAATAATTTGAAAAAACTCACAATATCATCGGATTTCTCTTCGTCATCCGCAAAGTCAATATTCAACTGCGGTTCAACAATTGAGAGTGGTGCCTCATCATAAATCCATTCATATGTTGTCGTATTACCTTTATCAATGACATAATGAATCATTGGTACACAACCACTGTCATAACGTTTACCCAGTGTGAATTCAACGAATGCAGTATAAAATTCAACCACTTTATCCAATGATTTAACCTTCTTTGATATTCTTTCATAGATAATTGGTAATTCAACAATTCTTTCTACTAATTCTCTCTTAATTTTTTTACCAGTGATTCCCAGTTGTTCACAGGAATTTGTGAATTCTGTTCTTGCAATATTTTCTGATTTCTTGTAATCAGATTCTTTTTTATCGAATTCCTGAAATGAATAGAAATTATTATATTCGAGAAATGGACACATCTTAGTACATGCACTTACGTTTGCACTCTGCTCGAATTTTTGTATCTGTTTTTTAAAACTAGGCACTTCATAATTAATATTCCTAATTAGCATTTGTGCAGCTTCAGCCAGATATATATTATCTTTTTCATACAATCTAACAATTTCCAGCCAATCTTTCATACGTTGTGATCCATAACGACCAAATAAATTCTTCGTGTCTGCTTCTGTTTCCTTGAGTATTTCAACAATTTTCTTACAGTGAAAATAATTTATATCTGTAATATGAAATTTTAATGAATTGATTATTTTTTTAAAACAAAATTTTTAAAAATTCTGTGTTTCATGAATTACTGTTGCAAAATTTCTTAATAATGTTTGTATAAAAAAATCGTACGTGTTCCAGTCAATAATTTAGCGATGCTCTCGTGTTCTGGCATGTCTTGTATGGCATTATTAATTTTTTCACGAATAAGAAGAATATTCGTTTGCCATCCACGATTGCAGTGTCGACGATTTATCAGCCAGTCCAATAATTTCCCAGCATTTATGTCAATTGGTATATCTTGTTCCTGATGGAGATATTAATAACCATTATTCAGTGAAAACTTTGGATTTTTTGTTCCATAACTCACCTCCATATTAAAATCAATTGTTTATTGCACTAACGAATTGTTTTTATTGACATCCGGAGGTTAAAACACAGCTGTTTACGTTCTACACTGAACAACGTGTCCAAAGCACTAGATTCCCGTCAAATTACTCGAGACGGTGTGACTATAGTCGAACTAGCGAGAAAGTGAACACGGGAAACCGTGGGAGCTTGCTTCCCCCACCACAATACTTCCCGTGAAGCATTTCGGCCCAACGGTTTTGACCAATAGCGCTGGCCCTTTCTTGAAAGTGGGGGAAGCGAGCTCCCACGGTTTCCCGTATTCACTTTCTCGCTAGTTCGACTATAGTTGGACTATAAAATCACGACACACGGTGGACGGTCCGTGGTCCGTGGTGATTTTAGTCACACCGTACTCGAGAAGTAATCCGACACGAGCTACCACCTCTCACGAATAAAAATTTCCAATTCTCAGCTGCCTAGTGACATTGTGAAGGAACTATTTAGTGTTTTATTTGAAAATGGCGTCAGAGCAGTGGCTGAGTCTCTTGCAGAATGCCAAAAAAACTGCAATTATCCAAGATGGTAAGAATAATACAGAATAATGAAGACATTCTCCCAAAAGTCGAGAAATTAAGAAATTTCATGAAACTGGAGGAATTGAATGTCACTTCGGGAATTAATTATGGAGCGTTAACCTTTTTGTTTGATCGATGAACGTTTTGATGGAAGTGTTGACATTTTATTTATTATGATAGAAGAATAAATATTTTTTTAATCCTGAAAATTTCTGATTTGTTAGGAATTTAGTGGCTCAATTATTCTTCAATCTAGAAAAATAGTAGGTAATTTTATTTTTCTTGATTTTAGGTAAAAGAAAGGTTCACTTTTTATTGGAGGATGGCAGAGAGCTTGTTGAAGAATATAACTCTGACACAAATGTCGTAACGAGAAGGGCTTGGAGGGAGAAAGGTAAATTGGGACAGGATGTTGGATGGACAGTTGAAGTGGGTGATCCAGAGCCAAAGAAAGAGGACAATTTGGACATAAGTGGAATACGTGAGAGTTCCTCAGCGGTGAGAATCTAATATCCCCAAATAATCCAACTATTCCATCATAATAATAATTATTGTCTTCAGCCATTTGTCACGAGGAGAATCACGAAAACATCTTTGGAATGGAGAATAAGAAATCTCAATTATCCGAAAGACGTTTACTCTGTAACTGCTGAGAATGATGGTACACTCACAGTTCGCACGAGTAATAAAAAGTATTTCAAGAAAATTCAAGTGCCTGATTTGGAACGAGTTGGATTGAAACCTGAGCAGGAAAGAATTTCATTCACACATCAGTTCAATACTCTGATTATAACGGTAAGAATTGAGGATAATTTGGTGCAGGGAAAGAAATTATTTATATTTGTTTTTCAGTACAAAAAACCCCCAGCGGTTTTGGACGTGGAGAAAAAGGTATTGAATGAAGTTATGAGCCTGAAAACGTCGAAGGATGGAGACGTGCAGTGTCCAGCGAGTTAATAAAAGTTATTCTTCATATTATTCAGACAATTGATTCATTTAAATGAGAGGCAAAGAAGATCAAGTCTAAAAATCCGTGAGTTATTTATCAGCTTGTTTCGAGGATATTCGAGAGAATGTACATGAAAAAAATTAATTGTCATTTTATTACTGCAATAATTCATACTAAAATTAAGAAATTAATTTGATTAGGTACATATTGAATTTTTCATTTTCCACGAAATATTATTTACCATATTACAAGGCATTAT
Organism: Aleiodes testaceus; assembly: GCA_963565655.1. NCBI lineage: Eukaryota > Metazoa > Arthropoda > Insecta > Hymenoptera > Braconidae > Aleiodes > Aleiodes testaceus. The sequence continues at coordinate 5,573,068 of OY751412.1, forward strand.
TATTATCGATATTCCAAGATTGGATACGATAGTGCAGAGACCCTCTTTTTCCATCGAGTAGTGTAGTACCGAAATTCAAGCATCACGGGGGTACTGAAGGCATTCGCCTGTGTGTTTTATCAGTTTAATATTTTTTTAATTGCTTCAACCTTCACTGTTTAGATTTAATAACATGAGATCAATTCCAGACAGGTTGGTGCATTAATTGTGCTTATTTTGTGATTATTATTCCAGACTTTGTGTTAGTTGAAAATATGTTTGAGGTTATCTTGCTTGACTTGTGAGCACCTGGAATTACGAGGAGATTTAATTGAGTTGAATATTGTAAAATTGTTACAATAAATGGTTTATTGGTTCAGAGTCACCATCCACATTTTTATTCATATAAAACACAATTTTTTTAATAATACTGCAAAATAGTTTGACTCAATAACTCTCGTATTCTGCTTTATCATCGTGTGAAAATAATTAGTTTGGTTTTGTATCGCTAGATGAGAGTTGAAGCATGAAAATGTGATTTTATAAAATTTGAATCATTTCACAATGCGGATAAAATTGAAAAATAATGTTTAAACATCCAATTATTTTCCACTTATTCTTTTATTGAAGAATATTAAAATTCTTTCTAGTATTTTCAATTCAAAATTTGTAACTTTGATTTAATTGAGTTGTCAGGTAATGAAAGAGGATTTAGCTTTCTTAGAAAACCCCTGGTTTATTGTAGTAATAAAAAATCCGATAAATCCACTTGATTCCCTTTTATCCTCCCAAAAAACCTGTGTGACACAATAAAAACCACAAACTCCTCAATCGGGATGAATTTTAATTGCAGATGGTTAGAATACAAGCCGCATGGGACAGTGATAGAGGGCCCGAAAGTTCTTGCCTTCAAAGTACCTCTCAAAATGGTGAGTGCAATCATAAATAATGCAACAATAAATTTCGAAAGAGGCAAAATAAAACTGAATGATCCTCCACTATTATTTCCCAATTCTCGAGTCCCAGAGTGAGGTAAAATTGATGAATTACCCATAAAACTCCTTTCCCTTTTCTCAATTAAAAATAAAAAAAAGAACCGATTCAATAGAAAATAATGACGTGAATCCTTTATCAAAGAGATATCGTTTCACGGAAGTAACACGACTCGAGATAAAATCGAGGACAACACGAACCCCAACTGAATGTCCCAATAAGTCGAGGATTACCTTCGCAAGAATTTTAAAATACATTTTAAAATTCAATCCTGTACCGAAACCCAGAGTGCTCGTTGTCCTTAAGAACTTTGGTAACGAATGCCCATTCAAAATTCCCGATTCGATATTAATGACGGTAATAAATAATATCCCCATGTTTTTCCTCTATTAACGAGTCATTGATTTATCTCATCTCCACGTTCTTTATTCTCTTTGAAATTAAGATGCACAGAAATAAAATGAGAAGAAGAACGTCATCTATTCCAGTGAATTGAATAAAAGAAAGGACAATGGAATTCATCGGTAATTTTACACCAATGACTTGTCGTGCACTTTGTGTCCCTGAAAATTTTTACAGCCACAGCCCTTCGTACACGCAAATTGGCAATTCCCCTCCCTTCAGCACTTTGGGTGTGCACCATCTCCATCGTCTCATGATGTCGACACACACATTGGTGGCTTTATATACACCAATGATTGCTCTCGCCTCTTCTTCATTTGGCATTCTGAATATGTTGATTACGTGGCGAGTGGTTGGCATGTATTTACGGTTTGTCCTAATTGATGGGACCGCCGTGGCGAGTTTCGCGGGGCATAAAACATTTTTATGCTCCTCTCCATAAACGAAGAGTTATCCACAGGAGATATACATGGGGGCTTGAGCGAAAATACTTCGATATATTCATCGTTAAAATGCGTTTTAAGAAAAAAAATAATCATCAGTACTAATTTAAATAATGAAAGGGGAAAAAAAAAATAAGGAGAATTCACTCTGGTATGCACGTCACATTCAGTTTATATTGACATAAATTTGGTTAATGAAAAAAATGAGACATTTGATGCTGTTTATTTTAATGTTTGAATTTAATAATTTCACTTGATTTTCGTTTCTCAATGGCTTCAGCTCATTTCAGACCGGTTTGATTCTTCATTACTCGGGAATAATCATTAGAGAAGCGCAATTGGCAAGAGCAATTTTACATCTTTGAGATACAAATTCATGCTCAGGGCTATTGCGACAGATTTTTTCACTGGGAGAATTGGAGAAATTATTCTCTGAGTTTGGAGTTGCGATTGGATATAACGTGATGCCACAACGGGGGGCCCCGGCTCGTTAATAAGGCCCTTGGAAAAAATATGATGAGGCACATCGTAAACTATAATGTACGAAAAGTTAGATATAACTTTGACGGTTATTCAGTGGCTATCTCTCTAATTAGTTAAATTCCCAGTGTATCTTATTCAATTTCATTTCAATATTGAAAATTGATGTTTGAGTGGTCATTTAGTCATTTCAAATATTATAAATTGAATTATTGAAGGGGTTTTATTAATTCTATTTAGAATTTTTAATGAATTATTGAGACGATTTTTTTATAAATTTAAATGCGAAAAATCATTATTTTCTCGTTATTCTCGTTAGTCTTTTAATCCGCAGTTATTCAAACACATAAAAGGGGATTTGATAGGATTATGGTAATAATCAATTGGTCATCATGATAAGGACACTCATGAATTTATTTTGTTCTAATGGCAGGATTATTGGAGCTGTGAGTATCAAAACCCATGTCTCATGTGCTAAATCAAAATACAGGGTAATATTGTCCCATTAGCAGTTTTCTTCGTCATTAAAATGATGAAATGAAAAGAGTCTAGAGTTTATTATTCATTTGTTCAGAGTAATGAGCTTGGTAATCTATCCAACAAGTTGGAATCTGAACTACGTTAGATTGACGGCTCTGGTAAGAAGCTGCGTGTACCCCCTGTTGTGAATATCTCTCTCCTTTGGTGAGAAAGACTGAGTCATTGATTCCTCGCGTGCCTCATGTTTCACCTCTTCTAATCTCATTAAATTTCATCTAAATCTATGTTTTATCATTGAATAATTCTTTTTTACATCAGAAAATCATTGAAATTCATCAACAATTTTTTTTATTAAAATGAAAAAAGGATCATTACACTTTTGAGGACATCCAGTTACTATAAATAGAAGAAAAAATTATTCTTCTGCCTTAATGCCTTATTTATTTTTCACAATTTCGTTAAAATCCTCTTTAACTTCAACCATAGAGTACAAGTGTGTAAATCAAGTGAAATGCGCCATTGCAAGAATAACAACTCCAACTTTAACGCCCACAACTGTTTTAATTACCCCGATGTATTATCAGGCAATTAATTTTCAATCCATGAATTTTCTGGAGAATTAAATGCACGCGCCTAACATTTATCTGGTGACATTATTTTCTCGGAATTATAATAAATGAGAGAGGGATAAAAAAGATGAAAAGTTCAAATTACCCAATAAAATTAGCACAAAGAGGATTTTTACATGAATTTATCCTTGATTATTTTTTCTCTCTTGCAATAAAAATTCTTTTCTTTCATTAAGGAAATAATTCAAGTAGAATTTTCACAAATTGAAGATTCTTTTAAACACCTGCAGTTAAGCAGGAAGCTAATCGCTGATCTTGAATGATGTTGGAGAAGAGAGAAAATGAGAAACTGTAGACAAATTCAAAGCGTGGACACATAACTTAACTTGAGATGTCAGAGATGAAATTTTTCAAAATAACCCGACGACTTGGGCATTTTTCAAATCTTTCCTCTTCTCCTCGTTTACTTAATCCCAAAGATATACCTCCCACGATCAGCACCGGGCTCTTCATATGCATATAAACTTGAATGGTAAACAGAGACGTTTTTGGTGGCTCTCATGGACAGCAGAGGTGTCCAAGGCTCAGTGTTATTTCTGCATGGTGGGAATATTAATGTATCAAGGTAAAAGAGGAGGAAGAGATGCAGCAGGAGTTTTGTCATCTCCAAAATTTGAAGAGGGCCATGCGGGATTGTCTCTACGTGGGTGATATCTGTATTTTCAGTCACCCAACACAGCTGATTATTATCGTTACGAAGGAAACTTCTCAGTTACACTGGTGCAAATGAGAGAGAGAGAGAAGGGAGAAGAGAGTTTAGTTAACTCACTTTGGAGATCTTTGTCCCAGTATCAGGGCATTGTCTTCTATCAAAACGGTGGAGACTGGTAGATTCATTCAATCTATTCAAGGAACATAGGGTTTTCGAGAACAATTGAATTTTCTACTCAATTCAAGTCAACAAACCATTAAAAAATTGAAACTAAATGATTCGAGGAATCATTGGAATGTTCGATTGCTCGTTAATATATTTCTTTGTCTTATGCCTCTTTTTTTTTCTCTCAAACTCTATCAATTCCCGGCGCTTAGAGCCTGGTACCCATGGGGGAACCCATGCTGTCATCCACGCCCCAAACCAAACTCGATTTATTGTTTTTCCATGAAGTTGGACAACCAATACGTGTTATTAGCAATGTTAAGTGTTTGTTTAACGCCCCGCAGAGAGCCAGACGTTTTTTTTTCACCCCTGGCTTTACTCCTTGCCGGCACGATAAAGGGAAAAAAAGGAAAATCCAAGAGAAAAAAGCTTCACGCTTGCATCAGAGAGACGGTGTTAGCTGTGTTTTATTTAATTTCTTCTCTCCCCTTCTCTCTATTTCAATTTTTGAAAGGCTCAAACTGTAATTTATGCCGAAGTTGGCGAGAGCAACTTCGATGACTTTGTAAAATATTACCAATGCCAGTTTCGTAGATGTTATCGTTCCTCCCAACACTGCGCTCTCCTCCTTATTCTTCTTCTTGTGTTTTGTGTTTCATGAGAGAGAAGTGATCTGTACTTTGTCTCTCAACCTGGCGCCGTGTCTGTCGAGTGAAAACTACGAGAATCCAGGCACTTTTCGATTCTAAAATTGCACCCTCGATTTTTAACTCTTTAATATCCCTCAAAAATGCAGAAGAACCCGAAGGATTCTTCAGAAGTCGTCAGAAGGCCAGAATGACACTTTTGTCTATTTTTATCTGGTGACAAATCAGATAAAGTCCTTTTTCCAGGAAACCCCGCGGTAGCCAACAATTTCCCTTTTTTTCTCATTTTTTTTCCCCCTTCTAATCTTGTCAACCGATCGCTCCTTTCTTTAAACTCATTCTCGCGCTTCCATTTCTTTTTTTTTTCATTCCGAGAGGAATCCTTTATTCCCCCACTATTTTTCACAATGTTGTGACAAAGGTGAGAGCTCTTGCCTCATATAAATTATCAATGTCGCGCAATGAGCACGAGTCACCTGCCCTTTCTCTCCCTTCTTTCATTCTTTATTATAATTTTATTTTCATTTTCTATGGCTCACTTTCACCCCCTATGTGGGACCTCCCCATCTGTTCTTTTCTCTGCACTGATTCCTGGGAGCCGTTTGCCGTGATACACTGTCCCATAACTGTTTACAGAAAATGTCACATACACACACACACATACACACACCGGCTCCACGAAATGACTAGACGACGAATAGTTGAAATTTATTGCTCTAACCTCTTCTTTTGTTGTCGAATACGCAATTACTTTCGCATTCTATTCTCATTCGTCTGTGCTTAGTGGTCGTATGAAGGAAGAATAAAGAAAGGAAAAACCAGAAGAAAGTAAGAAAAGAGGAGAAAAAAAATAGCCAGAGGCGTGGATACACCACAGTGTATAAACGAGAAGAATGTAACGGTGGGAAGAGAAGGAAGAAAAGTGTATTGGGAGCTTTTTGGGGCTGCCTTTTGCGGCATCGGAATGGGTTTGGCACGGTCAATCCTGCCGGAAGTTGTTGGCTGTTTAAATGGGAATGAAAAATACCACAGTCCATCTGAGGCATTCAATGTCCCCCCCAGAATGTTCTCCGTCGCATTTGCCTTTTGAGGAGGCAAATGATTGGGGAAAAAAGGAACAGCGACTGAAGTTTACGGGGAAATTTATTGTTTCACTGGTTTCGATCAAAATTTACTGTAAAATCCTTCAACTTGGCACCTGCTGATTAGACTTGACCTTCTTGGCGAGAGACAAAAAAAAACTAGTGAGTGAGAAAACTAAAGAAAGGTTGGACAAACGAATTCTTCACGTTCGACCGTTCTGTGTTAATCGATTTCACGGAAAATTGGCTGAAAGTTAACGGGTCCTTGGGTTATGGGTGTGTGTGTTTGAATGAATCGGCAGTGCCAGGAAAGGGCGTGCGCCTGTAGATGCCGTTAAAAAAAAAGCGCCTCGCATTAGAGGTCCCGAGAAACAACTGGCCCATAATAATCATAGCACATGGTGTCAAGGATTAGTATGGTTACAGTGAAATGAGAGGGCGAGACACAACGGGGCCCCCATGAGAAACAAACATTTGTTTAAAACGTACCGGCACAGTCTCGAGTTTATATCGTAAATACCAAAAGATCGTTAATCTTGTCTTCGGCTTTAGGGGGGCAAGCAAATATGAATTCACGATGGATCGTTACGTTGCTTCTCTTTTGGTGAAACAATCGGGAGAAAATAAAAAAATCATTCGGTATTCACGTAAAAGGCTAATCATTTGATTAATTGAATGAAATAAAGGAAAAATTAATTATGAAAAAAAAAGAGAAGGACTTTTGGTGATTTTTCAAAGCCGCTGATGGTTGCCTATTTTATTCAATCATTTTTTAAAAACTAAAAATGCAAAAGAGAAGAAGAGATGATCGCCTCGTTTATTCCCAGGGACCCCCCGAAGCGTTAGAATTGGCCAACGAAAAAAAAAGGAGAGAAAAATAAAAAACAAATTTATTTTTAATTTTATTACTCCTCTGTAATATGGAAATTCCACCATCTTCAGTTATTAGGTGTGAATTGAATTATAGCAACTGAGAGAACTCTTTGGCCTTATTATTATTTATCCAAACTACCCCACTGAATGTTGGCCAAGGTAGTTTACTGCCCAATTTTTTTTCCCGTGTAAAACTAAATAGATAGACTGGTGGTCATCGGCCCGACACACACGGTGACATGTAGACAAGATTTAAAACGTTATAACCCAACTGAGATAACTAATTGGGGTATCTGAAGATAATAATAAGCCATGGCGTCTGTCTGCTAGGTCATTTTTATTAGATTCCTTTGGCTTTCGGAGTTTTCTCTTTTTTCCTATTAATTCAAATTCAACAGAAAAAAAAGTAACTGTGAGCTTCATTCTTTTCATTAATCTACGCACATATTTGTCTCCCATTTTCCACTATTAGCAAATTTTAAAGAATTTTTCCGAGGATTCCGTGCGCCTGCTGGCTCTTTAATTACCTGAAACTTATCGTCGGATCTTGGGAATCATGGGACAGTTACGTTGGGCATAAATAAAGTCTAGAAACAGTGAGTGTCCCCAATGAATCGCCCCCCGTTGGCTGCCGCTACTATTACGTCCTCATAGACCGCCCCGGTGCTCTGCAGAACCATGTACCTTCAGTGGATTCTTTTTTTTTTGGAAAATCGAAGGCACTCGGTTTGACATGGTTCCTTTCCAGAATACCGGGGAGACAAACGGGCAGCTATGTGGAGGAAAAAGGAGAGAGAAAAAAAAACAAAAGAGAGGAATCCCTAACAGCGGTGAGATGATATCTTCCAACGCTAATGGGCAATTCGTCGGACACAATGGCTGCAGGGTCCATCGGCGGAATCCGAGACTAATCCAATCGTTTGTTGATTGATTTATTTCCGTAAATTCCATTCTAGTGTTTTTCTTTTTCCTCAAAATTTCTATCAACTTTTTAATTGTGGATGATATTGAGAAATATGAGAAATTTAATAAAAAAGAAAGGATATTATTATTAAGAGAAGCCTGCTTCTGATGGGTAATTCTCTGTATCAGTAAAAAAAGCTTGAAATCCTGTCAGACTCACTGTACCCATGAACAGACACTGCGACTGCCTCAGCACAATGCTCCCAGCTACATTTTCGATGTAATCCTGATTTAGTCTCGACCGTATATCGTATTAGAGTTCGTGAAATTGAATGGTTGAAATCAGCCAGTGAATTTCTTTAAGGTTTCATCTTTACAACGTGTATCATGTGAATTTTCTCCCCTCCTTTTTTTTCTTTGTTGCCTCCCAAGTATTTATGAGAATTTGAGGCAGCGAGAGTAATGAAGTGGGCGTCGTTTTTGTTAATGTTAATTTGGAGTTCATACATTGTTACGATGAAGAGGAGGAAAGGAGAGACGAAGTTATCGGAAGTGGAGGATGGTGGGTCACGTGAATATTAGAAGATGAGTCTCACGCCTCAATTTCTCTTGTTTTATTCAACTCCTTAATTTTTAAATTATTTTTATTCAACTTTTGCTGGCTCCACCACTCGAATTATTGCGTTCGCGATAGGTCAACTCTCACACGGTTATTAAAGTCAAGCAAATGGATCGATGCCCACATTTTGTTTAGTGCACAAGGGCTTTTGTATCAAAGATAGGATCTTGACCGCCCAGCCAATCGGATAGTCCTCTCTCTTGACTTTAAACCCAGTTATTATCATTAGCCCACCCAGCTTATACTGGCGCAAAGATCCTTGCTTATAGAAACACGAGAATTTCAATTTAACCATACTATAACGTATACACCCAACAAAATCCAACCCCCTCGCTCTTTTTCGGCTCGTCTTTCTAATGAAAATTTTAGATCCGTTACTGATATCATCATTCCATGAATTTATCTACGATTAGTTAATGAATTTGTGGATATAAGTCATGTTTTGGAATTTTATGGGAGAAATATTGTATTGGCTTTCCCCCTTTTTTTTTTAAACGTTTAATCATTCTTTCTGATAGCTCAACGAATTTTTATTTCACAGTAATTAAGAGAGATAAAGATACAATCAGTCTAATTTTTCATTATGAGAAAAAGGTCATTACTGGAATTTTCTTATCTTCTATTCAGTAGCTAAGTAAGAGGATAAATCTCGAAAATCATTGGAAGAAATTGAGTAAAAATAAAGAAATACTTTGAATCATTCATCAAAACTCTTCTCGAATTCATAAATAAATTGCGTAAAAAATCGTCGGTGAAACATCACAGATACGATTTATAATTTAATTGAAACTCGCCGGATTCAATAAAAGTCAACGTGTGTTCTCTTGTGAGCCTTCGTCACGTCTTGTTATCGATTTACCAACCGGGAATTTGTGCCTAATCGATCAATCGACGCCACTACGTTCCAATGAGACAGACAGGCATGCTTGTTGCCCTGTTATCCATTCTCCGCACTATTAATTATCACAAGTAGATGATGACTCTTCACTCTCGTGTTTGTTTGGATCCAGCGTTTATTTTGCATTTAAATAATAATATTCTTCATTAATTTTTCACGTATTTAATCGAATTTTTTTGTTGTTGCAGACTGTAGCAAAGAATCTACCGGAAAAAGACCAGTGAGTACATCAGAATAAACTTTTTAAGAATTCATCACAAATTGATAATTACTAGAATAGAAATTATAATTTAATTTTAATTAAATCAAGAATAATTGTTTCAGATTCACAACGACTTCATTAATGGAGGCCTTTCCAAATTTGAAGCTAGTCATTGATCTGACGAATACCCATAGATACTATGACAAGAATGTGAGTAAATATTTATTGATTCTTCATCCTTTCATTCTGAAATTTGTCCGATTTTTTATTCTATGGAGTAAGAGTCAGAGTTGTAGAGCATGAGGTAGATTAAAATCAGGTTCCTCTGGTATTCTATGTTTGACTCTATCATGATCCTAATAAAGTCCTCTCGTTCACCATGATAGATCTATTCAACAGGAGACTGTGAAGTCTGCTTTTTTTTTTCTTTTGAAAAATCGAAGACTAATAAGGTGAAAGTTATTAACTCGAGAAAACTCAATCTTGTAATACCTTCCACCCTTTATTTTTCCTGAGAACTTCTGTCATCTTCTTTTTTTTCTGGCTTTATCAGTGAAGCTGTGAGGTTGAGGACCTCACCAGTTGCTGCAGGCTGAATAATATGAACACACAGTCATCGTAAAATTCCTAATTTACCACGAGCCACCATGGGGAAAATTATCTTATCGGTGTTGTGATCTGTCACTTTGTTTCTCCTTTCATTATTCATTTCTTCTCCCATTGAACAAAAGGAGTTTTTGTGTTTCACAAGTTTTCAGAGGAGAATAGTCATTTTTCTTTCTTTCATAATTGATGAAGCTGATGGATTCTATGAATTTCATTAGTTACATTCTGAAGAATGACAAATTGATGATGAAAATTACGAAAATTCTTTTATTATTCTCTACAACAGAGATGCTCGTGATATTTGTAAAATTTAAAAAAATATGGACACATTACCCCTTTCAAGAGCAAATTATTCTGAAAAAAAAGTAATATACAGAGATTACATTCTCCATTCATCCAGAACAATAAACTCTTTTATTCTTCCAGGATTTCGCATCGAAAGACGTAAAGTACACGAAGATCATGGTGCCGGGTCAACAGGTGCCCCCGAAGTCTTGTGTATTGAAGTAAGTAAAAAAGAAGGCCCCAAAGTTAAAGAGAAAAAAAATCTCAAAAAGTTAAGGATCCACAAACAAAAATTTATCTCCGAAAATGCAACGGCAGGGAAGAGTGTCATATAATCGAGATAAACGAGGCGACACGAAGGCGAGTCGTCGAGTCTTCTTTTCAAGGGGATTTCGTCTTTTCTCGTTTTCCTTTTATCATTATTATTTTTTTTTAACCTTTCTTATTCATCTTGCGGCCACACGAAATTTCGTGCGTGCACGAGATACGTATCGCCCTGAGGAGATCAGTAGCGCGAACTGCCGAGGTAGCACACACACACACATACACACAGGTGAAGGATAAAACTGTGGCCATAGGCCGTGTGGCGATCTCCTTTGGTTGGCGTGTGCCTTGCGTGGGCGTTAAACCCAAACCGAGTACCTTATCCGATCAATTTCAGACATTTATTCCTTCTTCATTTCTGTGAAGCTCTTTCTCTCTCACTTTTGGGGAAATCGGGGTAAAATGGATATTCTGATTGAACGGTTGGAGATAATGATTTTCTGATGATTCCATTGAAAAGCTGAGACGATTTTACATAGAAAGCAAGTGTCAAAATGGATTTTTTGAAATTTTTGAAAAATTCGATTTTTTTCACCTAAATTTGAAGGAGTTTACCTTGGAAAAATTTGAAAAAATCACATTTTTGGAAATATCTCTGGTTCTATTGGTCGTAGCGTAAAAATTCCGATTCGAGGTGAAAGGTGAGCTCATTTGCGATGAATTTTTGAGCCACGACCAATAGAATCAGAGATATTGCCAAAAGAGTGATTTTTTCAAATTTTTCCAAGGTAAACCCCTTCAAAACTGGCTGAAAAAATCGAATTTTCAAAAAGCTCGAAAAAATTAATTTCGTCACATGTTTTCCGGCTAAAATTTCCTCAGCTTTCCAATGGAATCATCAGAAAAACGATATCTCCAATATTTCTCTTGATTTCTCCTAAAATACAATTTCAACGTATAAAAAAATAAGTTTCTCACGCAATCGTCTCACGCCCATTGCCCCTCTCCTCTGACTCTGTACTCGAAAGCATGCGAAATGAGATGCGTTGAAAAGACTCGGTTATTTTCAGGCTCAACTAATTAACTGTGAGCCTCTGATGATTTACCGAATACAATTTGGCGCTTTGTAAATACCCCGAAATTATTTTATCGACTTCAAAAAAATTAGAAACAACTCTATTTATCATGTAATAAAGAGGATAATTTTAACGTGCGTTTAATCACTAAAATACGGAGTTTATAGAAAATTTACTGGACTATAAAATTCAGTAATTCCCATGGTGTAATGAAGTGAAGGCTCCGAAGTAAATATAGAGAATATATATTTTTTGCCTTGTCACCTATTCCACCGGCATTCTACAAAGTCTCTCTTCACCGTCCACAACATACTCATGAGGAAAAGCAAATTCCCACTTCAGGGAAGTGTCAAAAGGTACAAAAGGATGGAAAAATGTTGGTAAAAAAAAATCAATTATGAGAGCCGATGTTAAGCCTTCAGAAACGTATCAAAAGAACGTATTACATGTTGCGCATAAACCAGGCAATTTGCATCGCCATTAATGGCACTCGGGAATCCGTCTTCCAGTTGAGATCGCGGGATTGAGGATAATTAAAGGAACGGAAAATAATTATTGAAGTGCGTAAGAATTTTTATCAAACCTATAATTAACTGCATTCTGTAACTCGAGTGCTTTCCAAAAATGTTGCACTTGAAGCTGCTACTTTGTAACGTAAAAACTAACATGTATCCATTTTACATAAAGTAACAGAAAATTATGTTAGTCTCGTGTTGTATCCCCGTTTCCTCGTGGCAATTTTTCATGATAAAAAAATGGAGAATAATGAAATAAAAGTAACATTTATTCAGCTATGATAAACGATAGTATCTCGTTAGTAGCGCGTAACCAGCAGGTTGCACAGTTGGAATGCAAAATGTAATGTTAATTGAAACATAAACATGTGTCTCCAAGTAGCATGATCATGCAACGTAAAGCATCCAGATTCTCTTTCAGCTCTGGATGATCATTCATCCGTAGAACCCAGCAAAAAAATGAATAAATTTACTTTTTCCAAACGAGTGGGCGGATTTTCATAGAGCCTATGCTTTTGTAAATTTTTTTGATAATAAATTGATCTAAAAAAAAAAAATGAACTTTGTGAATTTCCGAAGGACACTAGCTGTTACTTTTATATTATTATTTTCCACAAAACCGTGGGCGTTTTTGGCGCCTGACATTCTACAACGTCTTTATATTCAGTTTGAGACAGTGAACATAGGTTTTCGCATGTCCAATGTCCAGTGCTACAACTTGGTGAAGAACAATGGCCATACATCTGGCTGTTGAGCGTAACGAGATATCCTTTTCGTATATATGCGATCGCTAGAAGATAATGAGGTGAAAAGTGGCCGAGGGTCTCTTCAAGATTAAAAAAAAGTCAAATAAAGAAAGAGATGAAATGGAAAAAAGCAAATTGAAGCTAAAAAAATGGAGAAAAAGGAGCAAAGTCAATCGTTTTTAAGCGTTCATTTCCATGCCTCCTTTTTCTGCGTATTATTCATCGCTACGGGGTGCCACGCGCTATGTTTTAGAGGCTCTGCCAGGCTAACGAGGTGGAACCCGTGCCACGCTTTTTTCTGGCGAATATCCCGATGTTATATTCTGCTACACTAAAAATGTGGGCTTCGGGCTTTCTTGAAAAAACCTATCTCAAATATTTTGACATTACCATTCTCCTCGTCTCTCTCTCTCTCTCTTTCTCGTTCTGCCTATTATGAGTTAGAATTAGGAATTAAGCCTCTGGCAATTTAACTACTCGGGGATTTTGACGGCATCGAGAACACAATTTGACGTGGATTGTGGGTGGTATTGTACGTAATATCAATCTCATCCATATTTTTCTTTTTTTTATTCTAACGCCATTAATATCTCCGTGAGTGTGAAAACGACAACGAGCTCATGGTTTCACTGTGAATTATTTTAATACCGTGAAAAGACCACCCTGACGATCTCTTCATCTGTCACATTTAATTACTTTTAAAAATCCGTAAATTCTTTAATTTAATAAAATTTCAGGTAATATAATCCGAAGGTTTCTCACATTTTTCATTGAAAATTGTGAAATAAATTTGAAGAAAGTTCGGGATGATTGAATGCACTTGATAAAATCGACGAAAATTCTTTAAAAAATACATACATTCATAGATACACACAGATATTAATTTATTTTTTTTAGTTTGTGTGAGGCGTCAAGTGCCGATTGAGAAACATTCGTACACTGAAGTGTTTACGTAGTACTTTGGTTGCAATACTCATTGGTATATAACGTTGAATTCAGTTGGAGTTTGTCCTGGAACTCGTGCAAACATTTATGAATAAGAGAAAAGCCATAATACCTTTGGGTAACCTAACAATTTCAATGGCCTATGCATTAAACATTTAGCAAACAGTGATCAGTAATGTTGAGTACATCGCGTGTGTTTTCTTTTGTTTAGATGAATTGTTGATACAGTGGACTTTCAAATAAGTTTACGATAAATCATCAGTTTTTTGAAGATATCTCGGAATCTAAGCGAGATAGAGCTATTTTCATAATGACCTTTTTTGTAGCCCTTGAAATTCTCTACAAAAAAGGTATCTATAAAAAATTCTCCATCTCTCTTAGTTTCCGAGATATTCGATAAAAACTAATGATGAAATAAAGGTGATTTGTCTGTGAACTTCATGGTCGTCTTGAAAGTCGGAATTTCTTTCCTCTCCTCTCGAAAATTCATTGGAACAAGTTGTTGAAAAGGAGAGGAGGGACTCGAAAAAGAGAGAACACGAAATATACATATATATGCGATGAAAAAAAAAGAAGAGAGATTCAAAGTGAAGAGTGAGAAGAGAACGGTGGAAGCGTGTGACTCTCTGGCCCGTGCGAACCCCAAGAGGGAGGGCGTAGGTGCGCGACCGCGTTCATAAGACGCATTCGCGGTCTCAGCAATATTGTGTTATGCAAATTGAAGCAATAAAGATTGCCTTGGGCCAAGCTGAACGAACGACACGAAAATCACCGTGATTTTTCTTTTTATTATTATCAGTAACGAAAATTGTAACTTCAAATCACTAGAAACTTCTGGAATTTACCGAAAATTCCCACATAAATTAAATAATTAATTCCACTTAATTTAAAATTCAACAAAAATAAATTTCTATCATTTTTTTTTGTTATTAATGAAATTCTATTGGAAATCTATTCTCTGCGTTTTAATTTGCGTGAATAAAACTTTAGATAATGACAGGTCGCTCTAGTGTATAAAATCCTCGGTATTAATTTGAGGTATAAAATGAAAATAAAAAAATACTATAAAAATAAACAAAAAACAAAATAATAATAATCGTGAAAGATTACCCCGCCCATGAGCCTTCCACCATGCAGCAACCATAAAATTCATTGGGAATAACCTGACGGGGGATACACCGATCATCAAGATCCATCATCGATAACATTGTTACATGCTTGAATGCTTCAACGAAAATTTTGATGAAAATAATATTAAAATAATGTTGGGAAAGAAGAAGCATCGAAATGTGACAAATATCATTTTTTCAAATGTACAAACAAATCAGTAATAAAAAAAAAAGAAGAGAAGCGGTTAATGTAACCAGTTCGGTGAATCACTGTTGACATTACCTGTCGTGTGATATTGAATGGCAAATGGCTGCACAGTGGATCGTTTAATGCATCAAATTTATTACATACTGCGTAACGGTTCGCAGCATAAATGGTCCATTC
Organism: Aleiodes testaceus; assembly: GCA_963565655.1. Classification (NCBI taxonomy): domain Eukaryota; kingdom Metazoa; phylum Arthropoda; class Insecta; order Hymenoptera; family Braconidae; genus Aleiodes; species Aleiodes testaceus. Next base: position 5,588,446 of record OY751412.1, read on the forward strand.
TATCTGAATTATTGTCGGCTCAAGTTGATCCGTTAAATCGTTTCGGTGATTTCTACGCACGTCCTTATCAGGTCCTGTATAACAACCGCATTATTACGTTTAATTTGTTGGTTTAATCAGGACGTTAGTCACATATGCATTATTACGTCGAGAGGTGGAGAAAATGTAATTTCCAAATTTTTAAACTGGCAAATTAATTAAAAATCGAGAAGATAAATGAATTGATTTCAATTAAAATCAATAAAACTAAAAGAATCATTAATTGATTCACTATTTCCTCATTCTCTTAACAAAGTGTATTATTACTTAAATCGTTTAAATTTGATGGATGAAGGGTTTTATCACTCTCGAATGCTCATCAATATTTAATTCCACTGTAACTCCACTTTCTAATGACGTAAAATTATTTTTCACGTGAAAAATTGATGAATTAAATGAGTTCAAAAGAATGAGAAGATGAAAATGATGCAGAATGAAGTGGAGAAAAATTCTTCGACTTAATTGGAGCACACGTGAGGCAATGGTAGGGTTATTATTATATCGTCTCAATATGTACCACGTTCGCACCGTTAAAAGGTAAAAGGCGGCACGAACCCTCTGTAGATCGCCCGGTCACGCATCCAAAAGAGAATGATTATGAGTTAAAAGAAGTGGAGAGGGAGAAGGGCACGTGGTGAGTATAACCGTGTATCTCTGTTTCGAAGAGGGTTATTGGGGAGGTGTCCGGAGAAAATCGAATAGAATGAGGGGTACGTGAAAGTGAGTTAGTGTCTGTAATCACGTTAGACTAATCGGTTATTCTCGAGGGGATGAGCCACCTAAAGTGGGCTATTAGAGAGGCCCATGGCCCCCCATTGACCACTGGGGAAAATTCGGGAATTAAAATAAAATAAAGTTAATGTGAATTGGAGAGAGAGAGGGAGAATGTGGGGTATTTATGGAATGCCTGAGGAATTTCATTCGCGCAAAAAAAAGGAGCTCGAGCAAAGCCACCTGGCGATAATTTATCGAGTCGTCTCCGAGAGCCTTAATCCGTTAATAAGCCTCACTCCCACATTGGATAACGTAACGAAAGAGAATGGAAAAAAAAGGGGGATGGAATTTAAAAATTGAAGAAGAGATTCCTTCCTTTTTCTTCATCCTTTTATTTTAAGAAAAAGGGGGATGATGATGCACTGGGCCCCTCCCTGTGAATTATTACTCTCCTTTTCTTTCACCCTATCTTTGAATCTGCGAGAGCAACAGTCGAAGATCTTCTCTACACCTTTTCATCTTTTATTTCTTTCTCCTTGTCTTACACACTTGCTCACGCAATAGTTCCACCTTTTCTTCGATCTACGTGGGATAAAAATAAGAGAGAAAATGTAGCGGACCAAAGATACCGCCGACTGGGTGCATTCTTGGAAATTTCTTCTTCTTTTCCTCCTGGACATGGAAAAATAAGAGCAAAGAAAGAAAGGGGAATAGAGTATAACAGTGTAAAATTCATATTTTCACGTATTGATTTATTAAATGTTGCCTCAATCTCTCATGACCTGAGGTAATTACCTTTGAAATTAGTGAGTTTTCGTAGAAACAAATTATAACTTCTGTGAAAATTGTATGACCCTCTGACATGCCAACATTGCCAATTGTTTTCAAAGCGTTAATTTAAATTCTACATTCTCATTGTTTCTGTGATGTTTCTTAATTTCCAGATTTTTCAAAGCAATGGACACATTCCTGTCGACAGCAAAAAATGGTGAGTTTAATTTTAACGAACTTGTTCATTGGACTGTACGGAGTTCCTCCACAGTCTCTACCAATTTACTCGGGTAGATTATGGCCCCTCATGTACACCAAGTATCCATGTATATATGTGCAGTTGAAGAGAGAAGAAGGATGTGGAGAAAACGAATGTAGGAGAGTAGCAAACGCGTCCGACACGCGCGGTCATTTCACTCTGATGTATACGACGTGACTTCGTGGCTTCTGTGGGTCGAAATGTCTGTGTGTGGTAGAAAAAGAAGAGGGCGAAAGGAGGAGGCAAAAAAAAAAGAAGAGGAGAGAAACGAATTAACATAAAAGAATAAAAATAAATGTAAGAAATGAGACGATATGAAGCGGACTGAAATTGAGAGAGAAAAGGAGGAAAATATCAGTGAGACACACGGGAATATGATTTCTTCGAGTTTGAGTTACCGAAGAGTAGCCCGGGAGAATATCACGCGCCCACGCTTCCCAACATCCAACTGCGTACAGTTGAAAACGGTGTATACCATGGGTTGTTAATTATCTTACGTCGTTTATCAAACAACTGAGATGAAAGTTAACCTGAAAATATATATTTTCCTCCCTCCTTTACCATCCCCCTTCTCCACTTATTCCATTCATTTCCGCATAATTTGCAGTATCACATTATGCAAAATAATAATAAAAGTGTTTTAATGATTTTTCAAAGATTCTTTTTTAGTCTGACGTTCAGGTCTATTTGTTTCTCGTGCATGGGGAAACTCGTCTCTGATCGTGTTTATGCGGGAAAAAGGAGGAAAAAAAAATGAGGAATGGAGAGTGGCCAGTGAGAGAAACGGTTTTCTTAGTGTACGATACGCATTCCAAGAGGCAAAAAGGAAGCCGCACACGCGCGCTTCTTCGGGGCTCCCACTTAGCATTTATCAATGACCATGGATGCTCAATATCGAGTATCGAGTATTTCGTATCTTTTAGGAAATAATAAAAATAAAACTTTCCACTCTGAGTCAGGAGTTTAAAGAGTAAAGAGAAAGGGGAAATAAATTTTCTTCATTTTTTATTTTTTATTTTTTCCATCACTTGGATTATGAAGAATTGTTTGTACATGTTTCTTATATGGCAATGGGTAAATTGAAAGAAGCGGCCTCCATTGATTTAGTCCATCTGTCCAACATTCTCCTCGTCATATATATTTTCCTCTGGTCAGTTACGTCGACATTTAACGTTCTCTCATTTCAACAAGACTCTGCATACTTCTTTGCTTTTGCCAATTTCTTCTTACTCATTTTTCTTTTATTACACTTTTTCACTTATTTTTAATAATTCTCTTTTCATGATGCTAACATACAAACACTGGTGGCCCTTTGGCCCGCAAAATCCCCGGTACTCTTGGCTCTCGTATTCCCTTATGCATATATATCATATTGCCACATTAACCACGTCACTTCAGGACACTCCCTCTGGTACTCTTTTGCAGTAGTCATTTCCTTCTTTGGATAGTGTTAAAAATTTATACACTTTATTATTTAACAGGTTTATTTTTTCATCTCCACTGCATGCCTCATTCCTCTCAATCCTTCACTCTTATATATAATTCAAATATTTCTTCTTTAATTGAAAAAGAAAGTAGAATTTATGTGTTTATGAATTTTTGGAAAATTCAATCCTCTTGAATTGAGAGAAAAAAAATATGCAGTAATCCCATACTTTGCGTACATTTGTCACTTACAACTCGTCGATTCGAATTAATCGAGGCCCCGTTGTTAATTGATGATAACCGCCTCCGCTATTCTCCAATGCGCATTGACCACAGTATCGTATTATGAAAACGAAATGATTCGGCTCCCGTTGTGACCAGATATCGGGGAGAGTCGAGAGAACACAGCGGGTACCGGTGTTTCGACCAGTCGCTCCATGCAATACCACTTGTCAAACTTGCCAATTTTACTTCAGTTAATTATTACTATTTATTCATTTTATTTATCCTCTCTTTCCCAACTCCGGTCTAGGCTCTAGTATGTTTTTTGAGTTTACACTGCAGGTGGTCAAAATATTTGCTGCAAAGGTCATCGCAAGAATTATAAGCAGTGACTTCCTATCTCTTCGTTCACCGGGGGAAGCACAATTCCAAGAAAATTAGTTGAATTACGCCCTCTGTCAGCAGTGGGCGTGGCTTGATAAGAGGATAAATACTTTTTATATTCTCAATTCCTGCAAATTTCTGTTCGATTCTGCAGCATCTTCGAAAGCTCGGGAATTGAGGGAATCGAGAAAACCGCAGTCAATAACTCCTCCTTGAAATACATCATATCACATTACAGTTGTCCATTACCCAGAGGTGACATGGCTCTTAGGGCTGGTCTACGTGAAATTCAAACTAATGCAAATCACTGTCGTGTCTTAGGTTCTGCTCTGTATCTACTTTCATTGTGGCGTCAGCTCCAACATATTGCGCATCGGTTTTGCGAAACGTGAAAATCAAATCGAGTACTGATTTTTCCCACAGTCTCTCGCATCACGATATCTTACACAATCGCAAATGTAAATCAGACTCATTTGTCGTCGTTTATTGGCCCGTGTCACAACGGGACGTCCACCCAAACGGTCTAGATTTGCATTAGATGGTCTACGTGTCTTCCAAGAATAATGCAAATTCCGTTCTCTTTTTTTTTTCGTGCTAGAGTCGAAAAGTTTAGTCGGTAGTGGGCCATGCACTTGGGCTCGGGGTTAAAGTATAAGTTCTTGAAATCTCGAGATGACCTCGCCACAGATGATACGACTACGAGGAATGAGCTGACTTAGCTCCTAACCCCTCTCAGATTACATATATAAATATTTCTCTGTAATTCTCATTCTCTTTTTCTCCTTGCTTTGCTTTTAACTTCTTTTTTTTCATTCTTTACTTTCACTTCCTTCTTTGAATGAACGTAATCGGATTTCCCGTATTATTTGGTCATATGTAAGACCTTGATTTGATTTTTATTATGAGGAACATCCTGATGCTTCCATTTTTATCATGAATTTTCAAATAAAGAGGTTTAATAAACGCTAAATTACACTTGAACTATGTTTTCATGATTTTCAGATGACATAGTTGGAGTTCACTGTACCCATGGTCTCAATCGAACTGGATACCTCGTCTGCAGATACATGGTGCAGCAATTAGGTTGGGACTTGGATGCTGCATTGAAAGGTGAAATGAGTGAGAGCACTCTCCTTCCCTTTTCTCTCTCTCTGAATCTTTCCCAGCAAAAATAATTTAGTCACATGGATCGCCTAAACCCTCACTAAGCTTTCTTCTCTTTCCAAAGCATTCGAGGAAGCGAGGGGCCATGAGATCGAGCGACAGGAATACGTACAACACTTGAGATCAGTGAAGTCAGCTGAAAAACTTGATACATCGAAGATAGTAATTCAACCCGAATCACATCCTCGTGATAAGGAGTCAACCAAGAGACCTCACGCATTCACCAACTGGCGGGATCATCCGCCAATTCCCGAATTATCACCCAAACTAATTCCCCCAGGACCAAGGCCCAATCTCACCAACAGCAGACAAAGGGAACGAACAAGATGGGAAGCACCTCCATTTGCACCCTCTTCCCATCCAATTCCACCCCGTCCAAATTTCCCACCACGTCGCCAAAGTAATGACGTCGAACTGCGTCCTGATACCATGAATATATCACAAGCAAGACCACCATCTTCCTATCCACTTCGACCTCGTCCTAATTTCCCTCCACGTCGTCAGAGTCATGACCTCGAACTACGTCCTGACCCTCCGAATCCATCAGGACCAAGACCGCCCTATCGCATTGGTCCACCGGACTTCATAATGCCACCAGGAAGACCACCACTACCATACGGAAGACCTGATCGACCTTTCAGGGGTCCACGTCCACCACCACCGAATTTCGGACCACGATCAAGTGCACCGAGACACAGATCCTATCACTGGTCGAAAAATCACTTTATCCATGGTCCTGATAATCTACGAAATCCAAGTAGTCAATTGGCAATTGATGCACGGGATCCTGGTGCCTCGGGCAGCATGTGGAGACACGTTGCTCCTAAACAACGGAAACTTGGGGATTTTGTTTAGGATTCTGGGTTTTAGGTGTAGATTAATTCATTTGTAAATTCGCATTTAAAGAAAAAAGTATGGAAGAGGTAAAACAGGATAATTGTACAGTTTTACAATTAATTAATTTCAAAATTGTGAGGCACTTAATTAGCAGAATAAAATTTTAATTCCATTGCTTATGAGAATCGACAGATTGTCGCATTGAAGAACCGAATTTTCTAGAATTAAATCGAATATTCTTTTTACAAATAATCAATAAACAATTAATAAAAATTTCTTGAACATTATGAATCAATTATTTTCATAATTGGATTTAGGTGGTACTTGGAGATCCTGGTGGGGAGGGCCAATCGATCTCGATTAATTGCCAATAGCAGCATGAGACAGAAAATTTCGTTGACGTCTTCGCGACATCAATATTATCCATCGTTTATGGCCTCACGATATTACACTAATTATCCGAACGAAAATTGCCTGTTACCATAATTTTACTCATCGTTATCCGTTCGAGGTAAAACACAAATAATTGCTCATTACTGTTTATTTTTTCTCATCTCTCCAATGAATTCATGAGTTTAAAAAATCTCCAATATATCCCATGATTTCTAAATCAGTTCGTGTGTATTTAATTCCACGATTTATTTCGTAAAATCATTGGAGCAACTTCGTGTCTGTTGAATTTACCCTTTTACCAAGTCACAATGGCAGCGAAAAAAAATGCATAAAAGAGACCAGAATGAGAAAGAAAGAAAAAAACAATTTATTACGATTAAGACATTTTTCTTCCATGCACATGCATGCATTTCTTTGTATCCCCAATGGTCTTTGATGTCTAAACTTAACTGATTAGATTATAAATTGGCTGGTCTCGTATCAAGATTGTACATCTGGTAAATGGAATTAATACGTAATGCTAATGCAGATAGCAAGATCGTCGAGTAATAAATACCACTGTATGGGCGTTACTTGGATATCGTGCATTTGCCTTCATGATATATAGCAATACAGTATACAAATGTTTTTATCCACTGCTATTATTATTTTTATCATTCTGCTCATTTCCTTTATACACAACGTGACACATGTGGCTTGCAGGTATGTCTCTGCATTGTGATCATACAAACAAGTCAATTGTTCTGAGTATATCATTAAGAATGTAAATTAATTGAATTAACAATAACATTATCTTTCATCTTGGATTACTGGAGAATTTGATTTTTTTTTTTTTTCACTCATGCACAGAGACAAATCGTAATTGTTTCTCAGGAATTGTCGAAGTTTTCGTACGAATCGATTGAGTTTGTAAAATTTTCACAAAAGACGAGCTCCTTGGATAGATAAAACAGGGAGTGGGGGCGTTGATCTCTTACAGACAGGAAGAAGGAAGAGGGTGGGAAGGGGTGAGCGTCGTCGAGAGAGTCAGACGTCGGTGAAGGAGGTCGGAAACCGGAAAACTTTCGACTTCTGTCTGAGGGGAAGAAGAGATGGTGGAGAATGGTGGAAAAGGGATCGTTGCACGCAAGACCAAAGAAACTTCTACCATTTTAGGTAGGGTAAGAGGTGGCTTTTGGACAGAGGAAGAGAAACAATCGACCTACAGGACAAACTTGGTGAATCACAGTGAGATTGGACAAGAATTCTTCTTGTCTCTTTTGGTAAAACGGTACTTATCTCAGCCAGACGGCTAGATTTATCGACATATTTTCATGAAATTCATGTATATATATGAATTCATATGTAGTGATATATTTTTTTAGCTAAATTTAATGATTAATTTCATGATTATTGAATTATAATTAAATTGTTAACCATTTGATTTGTCACATTTGAGTGGAAAAAAAAGAAGTTTTCCCATAAATTACAAAAGCAACTGCTTATAGAAAGGGGACAAACAAGACCATAAAGAGTTGGGGTTATCTTCGACCCGGATTTGCGTCTACCGGAAGTTTTTAATACAGAAAGAGAGTGCGATATTGTTGTATATATTCAGTAACTCTTTTCCGTTTTTTCCCCTCCTTCGATTATCGTACTGTTTGAGAATTCACGACTGCATAGGTACGATAAACATCAAAGTTGATTGTTAATAAAGGAGATAAAGAAAAAACAAAAGTATTTTGAGAGTAACATGATACAGATGATTTTTCGTGTGAAAAGAATTCGGCAGTTGGAATTATCTTCAGCACAGTTGACTCATTATGCTGTTGGCTTGATTGGTCGATAAAAAAAGGATTTCTTTCGTTTGAATGACTTTTTTTTAGCAGAATTATTTGAATTTGCAATGGCAATTAGTGGGGGATTAAATAGAGAAAAGAAAAAGTGCAAAGAGAGAGAAACGCACGTGGCACATGCATTGATGGCTGCGGTAGGTAGGGGAGCTGGAATAATAGGTTATGCGAGGCCCCCGAAGAGGAGGACCAAAGGCTAACCACACACGTGGAGAAGGGGTATTAATCGTGCATGATATCGTTCATGATAGTTTTCGATGCTTGTTAGAGATTCTTTACCCACCACTGAATGTGTTAAACAGCCCCACAATTCCCCATTTGTGCAGACGTATTCCCCCCACTAAACGCTATTTATACGTACAAGATTCCAACAAGTGTTGGTGTGTGTTTTAATGGCAAAGTGCGGCCTACTTAGCGGTCAGGTTGATTAACATGGTGATTAATAGTCGCTCCCTATGTTCAGTAACAACCCTGCTGTATGAAAACGTTTTGTGAGATCTAATCGCAGATGATATTTATTGCCACTTTGTCGTTCATCTTCGGGGCCTGTGTTTCTCGTGTAGCTCCTTTATCTTTTTAATTCTTTTTTTTTTTTGATTATTGTAATTCAATGAATTCGTTGGCTCTTTTGATTTTTTTAAAAATCTCAAAATTCATAATAATTCTCATAGTTAATGTTCAATATTTTTACAATTCGCTTCTGGAGGGTGAAAAAAATATAAAAATATACATAATTCTCGAGTCATTGAATCGTAAATGTGCGAGGAGCAGTAAGCAGGACGATATAAAGTTGAATCGGTTGGAAAATTGATGCTCACAAAAAAATCCCACGAATTGTTTTGCAATTCAGATGTTTTATCATTTCTCTCTTATTTTTTCATTTGTAACTGTGTGTATGATTTCAATGGTTTATCATGGGAATGTCCGAGGGTCCTTTCATTGGATTACATTGGAGATGAAGAAAGCGATTTGGAATCATAGTAAAATCCTGTTGTTCCTGTAAATCCCCTGGATGATAACCCAATGGTGTGCCTCTCGAGGACAACGAATTCACATTCTCTATCTCTCTCTCTCACTCTCACGTTTACTCCCTTATATACGCTGTTGCGTCAGCGTTACTCTGGCGCCACATTCGTCTAACAGCACATACACCAACGAAAAAGAGTTTTGCCCCTGCGGGCTATATTCGCGCTTGTTTCGCACGCGCACTTTTTTATTTATTCCATTATTTTTCACGGTTCGACGAACCCTTCGAACCGCACTGTTTTCTTGATGTATATGATGGTTTTTAAATCTGATTTTTCACCACAAAATAACGTGAAGAAAAATTTAAAATATTCTGTAAATTGTTTATTCTTGGAAAATAATCTTAAAATAAATTTTACATTTATTAAATGAATATTGAGTGGGTAAATAAACGTTAAGAATCATTAAAATAACTAATTGCTAATTTTTCACGACATTTTTTCATTCAATGACAATAAATTGACGTCATTGACGCACGTAACTTGTATATATTTTTAAAAATGACGTAAAGTAACGTATGAAGTGTTAAAATTATACTAATAAATATTCTGTTTATTTATGCTTATAATATTCCTTTTTTTAACAATATCACATTCTTCAGTTTATATTAATACATTTACTTTTTTTTTTTTCTTCATTTTTTAACCTGAAAATTAACAATTCTGCAAAGTTTCAAATTTCTCCCAGAGTTTTTAGTTTCACTGTGCAAATAATTAAGTCACCATTTTTATGATATTTCCTTTAATTTTTCCAAGAATTCACAATAATAACAATAATAATAATATAATCCGAAATTTTATGATAATTAATTTAATAATAATGAAAGAAGAAAAATGTGATATGTATCATTGACAGATCCTTCGAACGCCATTTCTGTGACTCTCTTGAATTTTTTAAACGTAAGAATTAATAAACGACACGTTTGTTACAAAAGCGAAGATACATGGCGGCGAGAAGGATGCGTGCTGCGCGTGGAATGAGTTGCATCCAAAGAACGAGAAAATAAAAAAGAGAAGATGATGAATACAAAGAAGAAGAAGATGGAGAAAAGAGACAGATTAAAAATAAAGGAATCAAGTGGCCGAGGGAATGAGCTCGTGCCCCGGTATCAGCGATCTGCCAAAATGCTCCTCGTCCCAGAATGGAAAGAGAGAGAGAGAGAGATGAGGGGGAGGGAAGGCGCGCATTAATTGAAATCAATTCGTTGGCGCCGTGTGGTAGCCGCTTCTGATCTACCGAGAGAGATCCTTGCCCTCGAGAGATAGATCCTTCAATATAATTTCTTTTTATTGTTTCTCCAGTGTTTTTTTAAAGCGAAATATTTAACGATCGTTCAGCGCACACCGGCGACATGTTAATTAGCTGACACGTGAGTTTTAAATGGGCCTTATACTGAATTTACGACTGCAAATGCTCCGCAAGTAATTTTGCATTAATTAAGTGACGCGTGGGTGGAGTTACATTTCAATTTTTCCACTTAATTTTAATTCCCACGGATTAAAATTGTGAATACAATAGTTTTGTTGAATTCACTGAAATTAAATAAATGAAATGAAAAAAAAAATAATAATGAAAATGAATACGAGAGAAGTGGAAAAAAAAAATGAATTATTCCCTCCAACGTCTGTGGGAAAGGAATCTAAATTCGAATGTTAATTGTTGTTTAAATTTATGACAGCCCTATCCGCCTTTTACCCCTTTTAAAAAGCCCCCCTTGTGAAATAAAAATAAAAGAATTTAACTCCCTCTGACATCCGACTAAATAACCGCGGCTATTCATTTAAAGTTTCAAGCGAACCCGCGAAACGAGCTCGACGATTAGCCGTGACTGTGCCGCGTCGGCGCCGAATGAACGTAACAAGAGAGAACAAAAGATTAAACTCAGAATATAAGTGAAACAGTGTAAAAATTATCATTTATTTTTCTCAAGTAATCATAATGAGAAAGTGTGCAATATATTTGCACTTTATCCTTGAACATTTGTGCACATTAATTTAGGCTTTAGACACTGACCTCACGCAGCAATAAACTGTCTCATTTGCTCGTCCTGAATTTTCACCAATTTGCCTCGTTCCTCGGCTTCTTTTATTTTCCATTTGCATCTTCTTGACAGGCGAAATGGGTCAGCTGTTGATGTGCACTCAAATACTTTCATTAGCATATGAATTTTTCGAGAACAATTAATTTAAGTTTTATTTAATTGTTTGGAGTCTTGAGGAAGATGGATGGGTCTCGTGTGTGGTCTCTTCGTAGCACTGTTTTCTGTCATCGGCTGTCAGTCTTCCTCTCTTTCTCTCTTTTTTTTTTAAATAAATTCAGAAACCACAGTTTTGTGTGCATGAACATGCGACAAGTGCCACGCGACTTTGAATATCTTGATTAACATGAAATTACTTTTTTTTTTTTCAGGGAAAAAGGGGAAAGACATTATGTTTCAATTATGGATTTTTTAAATTGGAAAATTGAAAAGGAAACAATGGCATTGCGGTGTGAGAATTTTGCCGCAAGTTTTCATTGTTGGCTCTTAAATAATACTCAAGAGAATATTTTGCGGTGAAAATTTTTAACCGAGTTATTTCAATTTAAATAATTATTACCAGTGTTATTAATTGAGACTGAAACATTGGCAAAAAAGTAGAGTGTAAAATCACGTAGCAATGCGTCATTCACAATGCCGCAAAATAACAATTTATCGTGTTAAAGTCAGTGGCACTGATTGAAATAAGAAAATCTCGTAAATTAATTTAAATTTGTGAGGAGAAAAAAAATGAAAAATTAATTGCTAGATAATAAATTCGACAGAGATATGATAGTGAAATGAATTTGTGTAAAAAACTAAATGAGTTTGTGAATTTTAAAAATATCGGTTGATACAAAGTCAAAGGGAGGAATGTTGTGGTTACCTCGTGTGTATGCTCACGTAGCATAGGTGATGCATAGCTCATCTCAACTCACTTCCAGCAATAATCGTTCCAACAACATTGCTCGCATGGGTATTCCTGTGGCTTTTACCGGTGCATAAATACATAGCCAATGAGGAGGACGAAGGGGCAGAGAGAGAGAGACAGAGTTTAGCAAGACTGAAGGCGTGCGATGAGAGTTGTCGACATGTCACACACTTTGCTCGGTCATTTTGCAGCCACGAGGTCGTTTCATGCGGTAGGTATGAACGGATTGACGTTAAAATGGTAGAAAAAATTTATTTTCGTTATTTATTTTTATCCAGAGAGAATATTATTCAAAGTGCTGAATCAAAGTTCAAATAATTATCATTTGTGGTATTGAGAAATGTATTTATTTAGTGAAAAATATAGAGTCAATTATTGAGCGAAAAAATCTCGAATTTTCATGAAATATAAAAAGTAAATACTATCATCATGAGCTCCTAATTTGTCGCTCACACACGCAGTACAAATTTATAGTTGAGAGAAGGAAAAAAATCCAAGAAAATCCAAAGACACGTGACACATTTTAGTACCCAAGGAGACATTTATTAATACAGAGATACGAAAGAAGAAGAAGAAAAAAAAAAAAAGTTATAGTTGAAAACACGTTTTAAATGTCTTCAAGAGCAATAAAAAACGCATGATTCAACTTCTAGGATGAAATCGGTTTTAATGGTTTTGAGTAAATTGAGTTCAATCAGACAGATATCAGGTGATTTGTTGATACTCTTGTAAATGGACATTCAACAAAAACTGATAGGATGAAAAAAGGTTAAACTTAAGAGACTTTGAAAAGTAAGTGGAGTTAATTCTTTTGAAATATTGGTAATCGTTTCTTCGTCACGTGCTGGCATTGCTAAGTAAGGAGACGAACAAAGATAAAGAGACAGAGTGGGAGGGGAAAAGGAGTGAAAAGTGAGAGAAAGAGTCAGGTCAGTCGGTTTTTCAGTGTCTTTTATTTAATGGATTCCCTCATGGGAGAACTCGCCCCTCTCGAGTATGTTTGCTCGTTTCACTGACTATTTACGTTCACTGCCAAGTAAAAGAGACCGACGTAGGATTTTTGGCTCCTTTTTTTTTGCGGCAATTCTTTGCGTGAACAAGCAAGGCTAATTGCCACCAAGATAAATAATCAATCCACGAAATTTCAATATAAATTATTAGTTTCCGATGGAATTCGTAAAGGTCAAGCTCTCGATATTTTCGGAAATAAAGAGGAAATACCAGATTTGAAATTGTTCTTCTTTTTCCATATATTTTTCCTCCACTTTCCTCGTTTCGATGATATTGAATCGTCACCGTCGGTTCGTCTGGGATTTCAGGAGTCACGCAACGCCCACGATGTCGCCACTTTTACTACATCGAAATACAGAGTGAAAAAAAAGGAGGAGAACGGGGTTGGATACGAGAGAATGTCAGACAGTACACCCACGCATTGTGGATGGCGTGAGCCAAAGTAGGACAAAGTTGATTCATTCATAGACTGATTCATAGGGCGATTGAGGGTTGGAGGAATTTTACGCGTGTGTAGAGAAGGGTGATTCCCTCTTCCTCCTTCTTTTTTATTCACTCTCTTTCTCTCTGTATTGGATAACAAAAAGAGTGAGTCCTCAGACTTGCTTCTGGCGCCAGACTTTCATTGACTGGCAAAGCATGCTTTTTCCTTCTTTTTTCTACTCTACCCAAAAGCTCTTTCGATTTCGTCACTCTTCGGAAAACACAATTGAGTTTGGAATTGAAATGAACAGAGCTGGAGGAAATTGTAACTCAAGAGGAGTCAATTGGGTAAGGTTACCAGGATTTCAATGCTTGAAAATTTCCACCCCCTACCAGTATCAACTGTCATAACAGAATTTTTCTCGACTTTGTTTCAATGGAGGTGGAGAGGAGCACAGGAATTTATGAAGACAATGAAAAAAAACAGCTTTTATCGCTTATGGCTATTGACCGCCCACGTTATCCGACTATTGTCAGGGCATCATTGAGGAGAAAATGTTCTTGAATAGTAGAAAATTATTTGCCTCGAATTTTCGTAAATAAAAAGAAGCATGGCCTCATTCTATGTCACATGCTCACTTTGAAATTTGTATATTACGAGGGAATTTTAGGCGGAAAACATGTGTCGAAATTAATTTTTTCGATTTTTTTGAAAATTCGATTTTTTTCACCCAGATTTGAAGGGTTTACCTTGGAAAAATTTGAAAAAATCACACTTATGGCGATATCTTGGGTTCTATTGGTCGAAGCTCAAAAATTCCGATTTAAGGTGAAAGCTGAGCTCATTTGCGATGAATTTATGTGGTTTCAAAATTAAAAATACGATTTTTTTAGTGACTTATAGTGGAAAAACTGATTTTCAAAAAACACCCAAAAAGTACTTGAAAAAATCGTATTTTTAATATTCCCTTCAAATCCCTTCAAATCTGGGTGAAAAAATTAATTTTGACCCATGTTTTCTGCCTAAAAATTTCCTCAGCTTTCCAATGGACCCCATTCTAATATTAGAAAATATTCTCATAGAAAATGGCTGGAAAATTTGAGATATAAAAATCATTGAATAATTTTTTTTCCCGGCGCCAGTGATTTCTTTATTTTCACCAAAACCCTTCGGGTTTATTCCTTAAACGTTTGTTCTCAATTGAAAGAATAGAATTTGGCATTGATCCAAATCGATACGTGTGGGTAGAGAGGCTGCACTTTATACTCACTCCATACGTATATACATTGCCCCTTAAAGTGGCATCTCTCCATAATTCCCAATACACAAAAACACCCACAAAATGGGCGCACACACAGACTTGAGTGACCGTACGAAAACTGAATAAAAAAAGAAATCATCTATTTTCCTCTGAATGAATGAAGTTCCGTTTATCGCATAGATACATAATAGCCACTAGTAGTAAAGAATTTACTCCAGAGTTAGGGACGCCATGTGTGGTAGGGGCGACGACTCAACAAATGTAGAAACATTATCCATTGACTCTTTGAGAATGTAGAATCGACTGAATGGAATGCTTTTAAGAGTCATTCAACTCGATAAATTTCTCCTCTGCATTTAGTGCCTTTTTTTAAAATACATCTCGAATTCTCCATGGATTTGATAAATTTACGAGATAATTCAGAGGATGACAGACAGTGGAGGTGTGATAATTGTTTACGAGTGCCAAGTGAGTCATTTGGCCCTTCGCCAATGCCTCCCCCCTTTTCCCCCCCCGTGAATTGAGGATTTTTTTAGTTTATTACGGAGCGATTGATGATGATTCCGTAGGAAACGGAGTGATTGGATATTCGGGATTCATCTTCGGTTTTCCGCTCTGGGAAAATTCACGTTGACGGCGTCTCGAGTCTTTGAGAGAAGGAGCAGAGAGAGAGAGAAAAGGGGGTGGAAAGAGGGGGGCAATCGTGGCGCGTCGACGGCGTCGTCGCCGGTTGTCTATATAGTTACAATACCGAACGTGAATTTTCGTGAAAGTGGGGATACGAAATAAGGGTAGTTTGAGGGGGCTTCGTCAGTTTCCGGGTTGTTCCGGGAGTGAGTGAGGGAGGCGTGTAAGCTACCGTTGGGGGCGACTAAAGCGGGGGTGTAGTGGGGTATAACGGGGGCAAATGCTGCGAGTAACCCGCGGGGCCACGAACACGACGAAGGCGTCGCGACGTCAGTAGAGCGCCGCGCTTATCGACCACCGTTCACGAGGAGTATCGTCGGGAAATTCTTTATTGAAACGTTCGAATTATTTTGTTCTCTCTGTGAGAGATTAAATTATTTAATTTTTTCTTTTGATTTTTGAGTTCGAATTAAAATTTTATCATTAGGAGAAACTTCTTTTTTATTGAATTGATTTTTTTTTGATTTTGGCGCCCCGAGTTTGATTGACGGTTTAAAGTGAATTGTTCTGGTGATTTAAATACTTTTTTTTCGTTTTAATTGAGGAAGGGAGACGCGGTGGTCAGCCGCGCGATACTTATTATTACCACGCGCGGCACAGTGCGTGAACTCGGTGCCTCGTCTGACGAAGAAGGAGACAAACCTCTTAGACCCAATGACTGTCCATCGAGGGACCACGGGACACACATGTTCGTTATAAGGTTAGTTTTTTAGTGTTGAATGCAAATGAAATTGATTCTAATGAAATTACAGTTTTTTTTTTTTACTATTCTGATTTGTTTTTTTTTTTCCTCAATCGGAGTAGCAAAGTTTCTTTTCTTTTTGGTGGTGAATCTAGACGGCGCCAAGGACTCGTCGGTGAATCATGAATGCAAGTATCCGTGATTCCAACGTTGCATTATGAATTTGTTTTTTTTTTTCTGCTTCAACCACTAATAAAATTCACTTGGGCTCATTAACATAAATAATTTTAATTATCTCAATGTATTTTTGTCCGTGGAAAATGTTTGAATTGAAGAGTGAATTTTTTTTTTG